>JAJHZJ010001075.1:0-617246 GCA_023548195.1 Bettongia penicillata ogilbyi
TAAGAAGTCGACTTATAACTGATTTTCCATTTTCTAAAGGCTGGAGGCAAATGGAAAAAAGAAGAAAAAATTTAAAGGGAAAGGAAGTATTTTCATGTCCTTTTAAGAAAACACAATTGACTAGACCTTGTCATGTAAGCAAACAATTCCCTGTGGGCAACTTAGTCCTATTCTGATACACTGATATCTATCCAAAAAATGACACTGAAGAATTTTATGTGCATCTCCCACAATCCCCTGTGAATTTCAGACCTGTTGAAAATTATTTAGCGCTGATATACTCCTGCTCCCACAAGTCCCCTGAGGGCTTTAAAGGAAATTACACAGCAGTTCCTTAGATAACAGCTTCAAGATGTTATCTCAACATGAATACATTTGGAAATATATGAGAATCCATTAAGTATCAGATTAAAAGTTTAACTTTTGACACAAAGAAAATAGCAGGCCCATAAGAAAAAAATGTATTTTTATGGTTGGCAAGATTTTAGGAAAATACTTTGTGACCAAAACCAAGCCAAGTCTTTCCATTTAACTATGCTGAATATCACCTTACATAAACACAAAAGTTCTATGAATAATGTTAGTTCCTGAGAAAAAGATGTAATTCTTTCCCTCAAATTTATACAGGTTAAGGAGATTGGAAATAAAGTGTTCTCTTTGTAGACAAGAAAAAAATAATTTTGACTCTTAAAATTTCTGTTTCCTCTTGACTTTCTACTGTTGTCATAATTAAAATGGAAAATACAATGTTTTCCAACAACCCCATTCTCTGTGTCTGTGCATGTGTGTGTATGTGGGGGGAGAGGGAATCTACTCTGGCAGATTAGAAAAATTCCATTAATAACTTAACAAGATCCTCCAAAAGGAGTCAACATTTAGCAAGCTACTCAATCATCTCAGTAGACAGTGTGCTTAGGAAAAGACAGTGAAAAGTATTTTGGAAAATAGCTTACTATTAAGAAATTGTAAGGTGGAAAAATGTTTATCAATTTCTCAGAAAACAATATCATAGACTTCTTTTTTACCTCTGTGTCTTAGCACAGTGCCTTGTACACAAGAGGAGATTAATATTTGTTGAATCATACCTGGAATGGACTCTATCCTTGCCTATAAGGCCTTATCCCCCTTCACCTTATTCTCTTCTCACCCCCAGGCAGAGAACCACATAATCCCTGGTTCATCCAATGTCCATTGGTCTTGTGGTTTAGGGACTTTCCCAGAGCACATAAGCCCACTAACCCCCTTGCACATGTGCAATGACCCCTGGATTTGATCAAGAGAAACTCAAGTGACAACAGGGCAAAAACACACCTCCTTGGAAAAAGATACAGAACTCTCTGGAAATCCCTTAAAAAGAAAACCACACCTCATTCAGGTTCCTCAAAAGTCCACTACCCTGGTTCCATATAAATCCGAATCCTAGATCCTCTCAGCAACCAACCTCTTGACACTGTCTGGCTCTCTTTGCTTCTGTGGCAAGAAAGGTTCACCACTGGAGAAACAAGTCATGTCTTAGCTAGTTCTTTCTCAACCAACTCTCCTACTGTAATACTGAAAGAGAAATAATACAGTAGTTGTTATATGGCGTCACCATAACATCAAACATATCCATTCATTCATTCAATCATTCCTCTCTCTCTCACACACACACACACGCACACACACGCACACGCACACACACGCACGCACACACACACACACGACACTGACTGACTTCACAGATACAAAATAATTGGTTACTTCAGTGTTTCTGTTTTGTCCATTAGTCATGTCCAGCTGTCCCTGACCCCACTGAGGATTTTCTTGCCTAAAATACTGAGTGGTTTGCCATTTCCTTCTCCTGCTCATTTTATAGACTTGTGCCTTGCGCTGGGTCATTCATGTACTAAGTGTCTGAGGCCAGATATGAATTCAGGTGTTCTCAAACTCCAGGGCTAGCACATTATCCCTTCTGTCATCTCCCTGCCCTATAATTGGTTACTAGGTTCCCAATTTTAAAATTGGTCTGTTTGGTCATTTCCATAGGATCCTATAGTTCTCTGATATATAATTGAAGATCTGAAGGAAGGGTCCTAACATATTAGGTGCAACCTTTGCACAGGATTTACAGGAAGATGAGACACAGGATTACAAGGCATGAATGGATTTTGCTTTGGTACCATTAGATAGAATATTCACAGACCCAAAATACTGAAGGACATACAATTCAACTAAATGAACATTCTTTAAGTTTATTCTAAGTAAAAGGCTCTGTGCTAGCTGCTGACGATACAAATATAGAAATAAAATAGCCCCTGCTCTTCCTGCTCTTGGGGAGTTTATATTCCCTAGGCACAAGTTTTTTCAGGTGTCCAAAAGAGAATGAATGACTTTTCTTTTGCCCTCAAAGTCACCCTTTCTCTTCACTTCCCTATTTCTGTTTTATACTTTTACAACCCAGCAGTCATCCTCAACTTTTCGCTTTCCCCCAGTCCCCATAGCTACAAGTTGTCATCTTACTGATTCCACCTTCTCAGAGTCTCTGCTATCCATTCCATTGCCTAGGTGAATATAGGTCAGTTGAATCTTAAAGGAAATCAGGGATTCAAAGGGAACAGATATGGCTCAAAGGGACAGAGACAAGAGATAATAGTATTATATACAAGGAACAGCGTGTGGGTCAGCAAGGCAATATCATAGAGTTCGTAGAGGGAGTACAATGTCAGAAGAATGTAAAAATAGGAAGCAGTCATTTTATAAAGGGCTTTATATGCCATAAAAAGGATTCTATATTTGATCCTTGAAATAAGAACAAACGACTGGAGATTATTGATTGGGGTAGGAGGGAGGGTGCTATTGTCAGACCTATGCTTTAAGAAAATCACTTTGACAGCAGTGTGGAGGACAGACTAGATTGAGGAGAGACTTGTGAACAATTGGATGGCTACTGATATGGTCCAGGCGTGAGGAGACAAGGGCTGGAAGTGAGGACGTGGCATGGTGGGTGGGGAGAAGAGGGCATATGTAACAGATACAGTAGACAAAGAAATCAAAAGATTTAGAAACTTATTGTATACATGGGGTGAGCTAGAGCTGTGAATTTCCAAGACGGGAAGATTGGCATCACTCTCAAAAATAACAGGAAAATTCAGAATAAGGTGGGGTTTGGGGCAAAGGATAAAGTTCTGTGTTTGGAAACATTAATCTGAGATGCATAAAAGACATTCAGTTCATAATGTCCAAAATTCAATTGATCATATCAGACTGCAGTTCAAGAGAGATATGAGGACTGGATAAATAGACCTGGAAATAACCTGTATGGAGAAGATAGTTAAATATATTATAATATGCTTATATTACACATGCAAAATTGGGGAACTGAGAGTGTGTATAGGAATCAAAAGCAGACACTTTCTTGAAATATTTCAAAACTGAAGGATGAAATATTATGTATAAAATGATGTCTTGAAAATTGCTGTGGTAGGGGGAAGGAAGAATCATGTGGCATTAATGATAGGAACTCAAGGAGATGGGGCTTGAAATTGTGCCTCATGAAGGCTAGGTGACCCTGAACAAGTCATTTAGCTTCCTTTACCTTCAGTCTCTTTATCTGCAAAAATGGGAACAATGCCACCTACCTCTCTTTTACATAATATCAGAGACCTAAAAGGAATCTCAGAGGCATTGGTTCAATGCGCTCATTTTATAGTTAATGAAAATGCACAGTCAGGTTGTTGTGAGGGTTAAATGTGAATATACACAAAGTACTTTGCAAATCACAAAGCACTATATAAATGTGAGCTGTTTTTACAAAATCTTGTTACTTTAAGTCTATCTCCCTTCTATGGTGATAAAATATTTTGGTTATACTGAACCCAATTATAAACCACAGAATCTAATTGCCCTCAAACCTCTCATTACCTGTGAGGCAGGTGCTATTATTATCCCTGTCTAATAGATGAGGAAACTGAGGCAAACTGAGGCTGAGAGAGACTAAATTACTTGCTCCAAATCAAACTGCTAATAAGTATCCAAGTCAGAATTCAAAACTCAGGTTTTCTTTACTCCCAGTCCAGTGCTTTATCCCGATGTTACCTGGCTATGTCTATCTTGATCTGTTGAACTCCTATTCATTTTTTAATATCCAATATAAATACTACCTATTCTAGAAAACTGAGAGAGTTGATATGGGGGGAAAATGTTCCAAATCACTGGTGATTAGAGAAATGTAAATTAAGCAATTTTAATATTCCAAACTCACACACCTCAGATTGGCAGGATGACCAAAACAAAGAAAAATGACTAACATTAGAGAGGTTTTAGAGGGGAAAATCACCCTAATGTCTTGTTGGAGAAATTCTGAAATGGTCCATTTATTCTGAAAAAAACAATTTGGAATTATTTCCTCAAAGTTACTAAATGTGTGCATATGCTTTGAATCCATAATACAACTACTAGGGCTATCCTCCAAAAAGATCAAAGAAAGAGGTGAATGATCCATATGTTTACAAATATTTCTAGCTGCTCTTTTTGTGATGGTAAAGAACTAGAAGCTAAGAGATGGCCATCACCTGAGGAGATGGGGAGCAAATTATGTTATGTGATGGTAACAATGATGAGGTGCTTGGGTGCGTGTGCTTGGGCCTCAGTTCTAAAAATCACATTTCTCCCTAGCCTCAACACACTATCCCATCCCAACAACACAGCCTGCCCTAGCAACAACCGTTATCTTCCTTCCTGCTAAAATACTTAGCTACATCTATAGAACTCATTAGTTTGAACCAGCTGTGTACTGGCTGAGTGGGGTGTGTACTGGGCCACTATGACATTTACTACTCACTGACCAATCATATGTATCCCAGACTTAGACAATGTAAGGAAATACTCCCTTACATTTTTCTTGTCTAACAAGAAATTGATAAGAGCAACCTGGTATTTCTGAGCCAATTCTGACCACTAGTTTAATTAGTGATGTTTCAGGCCTAAAACCACACTTCCAGGTAGGCCCCTCCCCGCTTGGGCTATTTCCTGATCAACTTTGGGTAAAATATCTGTGCAGTAGATACTAAAAAGTGCATGTTCCTTTAAGAACTGTCCACTCCTTAACCACTCCCTAATCCCACCCCCAAAATACCTAGGGAGCATATTTGGCACAAATGATACTATAGAATATCCTATATAAACTTTCCCTGTACCCCTTTAAGGTTGCAGGTTCCCTAAGAACTTTTGCCTGCTGAAAAGCCTAATAAATCTTTACCTTGACCCTCAACAATGCTTGAGTCCACGAATTCTTCTCTAGATGAACTGTTCCTGGTACCTTGGTCTTTGTGTGGTTTTTACACCCCTCCTTCCAAATCTTCATCATATTTTGGCAACCCAGATGGAACCCAGTTTGATGTCTAAAGCATTCTTCAAGTCAAGTTAAGAATCCCCTTTCTTCCCCTTTCCCTTAAGCCTCCCAAACCCTCTCCCCCTCCTGCCCTATAGTCAAGGTTCACCGCTTAAATACCTAGGAAGGCTTACTGGGGTTTGGGTGGAACCTTTGACAGACTCTGGCACTATCCCCCGGAGACAATGGATGCATTGTGGGGATCAGCGCATCTTTGCTCTCTCTTCAGAACACCTTGAGACGACTGGTAGACTATAGGCGCTATGTTGGTGCCCCTTTGCCTCTAAACCCATCTCTAAGGCTTACAGGAAAAAGGATGGGCCAAACCATTCACCTCTAGGAAACTTCATCTCTAAGGCCATAAAGGATGTGCTTCGTGGCTTCCACTTGGTCTAGAGAGTCAAGCCAAAGGTCTGATTTGTGCAGAGGATCTCTGACAACCTTCTCTGAGTTTTTGGGTTTTTCTTTTCATTGCCTGTATATGTGTTGTCTTTATATATTCTGCGTCTGTGTGTTCACGCAGTCAGCTCTGCTGCGGCTGGACTTTGGAGTGTAGTTACCTCTTTCCCTCCTCTTCTCCCCAGCTCCCACCTCTCTGATTGTAGCAGCATCAGAGGGGCAGATGGACAGGAGAGAGAAAGAGAGAAACAAATCTTAATACTATTTAGTTTATATGATTGCTAAAGGTAGTTTCTGGTCAGAAATAGAAAGAAATAAAGTGTGTACAGCTATAAAGGGGCTTTAGTCAAAGCCCACCAGAAGGAGAACAGCATGGGTAGAAAGTTTAAGGGAAGCATAAAAGGTCTGGAAATTGTTGGAAAGTTGTTGGTAAAATTCTGCCTCTCTACCTTCTAATCTCGGCCATGTTGTAAAGGTGGGGAGAAAGACAAGAAATCAGGGACACTTTTCCTCTCATATCAGAGAGGCAGATTAGCTAGCACTTAATTATCTTATGCCTCACCTAAAAGAGAAAAGTTTTTGTGTAATGGGAAGCAAGCAAAAGATAGTTATGCTGGTCATATTTTAAGTGAAATTTGTCACTTCTAATTGCATGTTTAAGATGTCAGAATTTATTATACTATTTGTCACTAAGGTAAATTGGGAAAATGCATGGATTTAAAAAAGAGACACCTCAGAGATAAAGTTTGAAGTATCCAGTAGAGAGGAGGGGACTAGACACTACTGGATCTTTTTCTAGCATCTCCCTCACTTTGACTGGCAGATTCATAGCCCTTTCTTTCAAAGAAGTTTTTAAGGAGTAGATACAGATGTGAAGTTTACTTGAGTAAAAGTTAGAATCATTAAGATCTTTTACCTGTAGTCCTGACTCTGACCACTGAGCTAGGGCCACAGTGAATAGTTAGGACAGCTAAAAACATTTTAGCAGATTCTGTTAACTCCTCTTATTCCATATCAGATCAAGGGAAGATAGTGCTAAAGAATAGTAGGGAATTTGAGTTAATCTCTACCACCTGACAAAAGGGACAAGGGGGGAGGCATAGCAGCTATATCAGGACCCCACTGACAACAGCCCGGGGTCCTGGGCTCCCTGAAGCCCATCCCTCTAGGCAAGTAGAAAAACCTCTCCTCTCAAACCCCCCAGTCCTTCCTCCCATACCACCGGAGCTTGGAACTTCTGCTCCAAATTTCCTGAAGCTGAGCAACCCCTATCAGGAAGCTCATAGATTCCCCAAGGACCCTTCTCTGTATCCACCAAATCCTCCTCCTCAATAACCCCCTGGACATTTAATTCAGGTGTTGGACTCCTCCCAGCACTCTCCAGTCCTTAGTTCCTCTTCCTCCCCCTTCCCAAATCCCCAACTCCACCACAAGCAGGCTCTGCAACTGTGGGGAGACAAGGGGAATACGGGCCAGGGCAATACAAGATCACAAGCCAACCAGCCTCTACGTTCAGTAAGCCCAGTCTTCTATTAATAATTTTTATTTGTGATGGTTTGGAAATGCAATTAATGTCACCTAAAGTTCAGTGTTTGTGTTACTATTGTGCTTCTAAATTGTAGACTATTTTCTCATGATTTTCTTACATCACTCTCAGTTCTCTTTCCAATTTTTTTCTCTAACTCTCTTACTTAATTTTCAAAATCTTTTTGTGTCCAATTTATATTTGTTTTTTTAGAGGTTTGGGATATAGGAGCTTTAACTTTGCTATCTTCTTCTGAATGTGTGTTTTGATCTTCCTCATCACCATAAGTTTCTATAGTCATTTTTTTCCATTGTTTGCTTCATTTTCCCAGTCTACTACTTGACTTTTAACTTTTTATTAAAGGAGGCCTCTGCTTCTAAGGTAGAGGGGGAACTGTCCCAAGTTTCAAGAATTTTGTATAGCTGTTTTCAGAGATACTGCTAGGGACTTATAAGTTTTCAGTTCTTCCGAAGTGGTATGATCAAGGAGAGAGGTTTACTACTCTCCTGGTCTGTGCTCTGGTCTATGAGTGACCACAAGCACTCTTTTTTGCCCTGGAAGTGTGGAATTTGTGTGCTAGTGTTCTTCTTTGCCCTGGGACTGCCACCCAGGACTGTGGATCTGAGTATGGGCAAAGCAACAGAGCTCTGTCTCAGTTCTCAACCCATTTACCTGTCTGTGGGCTGAGAGCTCTGGAAGAAGCCATGGCCAGTGCTGATTTAGTCACTGCCAAGGCCTGCTTCTGGTTTGCTGGGGCCAGAGTTATGCTGGCAAGGCCTGCACTGGACTGTGCTCCACTGTCACCCAGATGAGATAGTCCTTTCTGGGGACCATCTAAGTTTTCTTTGGTGTTGTGATCATAAAGGTCTGGAAACTGCCACTGCTGCCAGTGATTTAGTCTCCCTGAAGCTTGCTCCCGTTTTTCTGGGGCCAGGTTTGTGCTAGTATGGCCTGTGCTGGACTGTACTCCTTTCTCATCCTGGTACAACAGACCTTTTCTGATGACCTTCCAAGTTGTCTTGAGCTGAAAGTTAGTTTCCCTTCATCTTTTTGTGGGTTCTGCTACTCTAGAATTTGCTTAGAGTCATTTGTGAAGGTATTTGGATTGGTTGGAGGAGAGAGCTTAGGTGAGTCCCTGCCTTTACTTAAGTCCCATCTCTGCTCTGTCTTCTGTGATTTTTTTTTAAATTGATGGCCTAACCATGTCACCACCCTGCTCACTGAGCTCCAGTGACTGCCTTTTGCTTGAAGAATCAAATATAAAGAGCTCAGTTTGGTTTTTAAATGTCTTAATATCCTGGTCCCTTCCTACCCTTCTAGTCCGATATCTTACATGCACATCCTGATCTAGCTATGTTGGTCATTCCATGATTCCTCAAACTCAACACTACATTTCCCTTACCTGGAGTTTTCTGCTGACTATGGTCCATACCTGGAATGCTCAGCCTGTCATCTCTGCTTCTTGTTTTGTCCTGTGTTCCTTTAAGAATCAGCTCAAACCTACTTTCTGTAGGAGCCCAATGGCCCAGTTACTAATGTCTTACCTTCTCATATTAACTTTCAAATATTCCGTATATATCGAGCATGTACCTTATTATTTACATGTTGTCTCTTCTATTAAAAAGTATACTCCTTGAGGGCAGGGGCTAATTTTGATATATATATATATATATATATAATATATATAAAATCATTAAAAAGAATTTTTTTCCCCTATGATTGGTTAAGCCTTTGGAATTATGTAGTCATGTTCAATAACAATTGGATCACAGAATCTAAATGGAAGTAGTTTTTAATTGTAACTTGTCTGGTGTTTACATTTTTAAAACATGCATAAAATATTTCCTATATAACCCCATTATAATTTTCATAAGTTTTAGTCAGTGACTTGAAGTATAAAATGTCCCAAAAATTTGAGTGCAATTTTAAGGCTTAATAACCTAAACTATGTCATCTGGTTTGCTGTTCCATGAATAAATGAATTTGGGATGCATGAATGTAATGTATCCATAAAGAATACTAATGATCATGTTATAATTTCATTTTTTTTTGCTTTAAAATAAAAATCTTTGGAAACGAATCTTTTTATTTGTATAGATATGAAATGTACCACAAAGTACATGCTATCTATCACATTATAGTTATACAGGCTCACATTAAAACAAAGCAAACAGAACCAAGATATGGGTTATGTCCACTTGAAAGAATTTTATGCTATTTATCCAAAGATCACCTCATCTAATCCCCTCATTTCACAGATGAGAAAACTGAGACCATAGAAGGAAGATGATTTACTATTAGTCATTTGTAATAAGTGGCAGGTTGGGCTCTCCACTACGATGCCCCATTATTTCTCAAAATACTACATCAAATTGAGCTGTGTCTTTTTTTTTCCTTTTTTTTTGTCCAGATTTTCCTTGGATTAAAAAGGCATTTAATTGTTGTATCTAAAAGCCTAGTAAATGGCTCTTATGAACATTAAAAAGTAAGTGTAAACAAGATACAGGGAAACATGTTAACAGGGAACTTTTTTCACCCACTTTGTTTAAGTTAATGAGAACTTTAAAGACAAATATGCCACGAGTAATGTGTGAGGCATATAGTCCATTCCTAACTCTTATATCACAGGATATATTAGAGACCTAGAGGTCTGTAAATTTGTAGAACTAGCCTAAAATGCCCTACATTGATGAGATGTGGGGTTTAAGAACATACATGGTAATAAGATCAGAGTTACATATAATTTATAAACACTTTATGATTAGCTTAGTAAAGACTGGGGGCAGGGAAAATAGTTGTAATCGAGATTTGCAGGGCTAACCTTCAGAAGAGGTATTTGAGATTTTTTTTTTTGTTCTATCTCCAAAGGTCTGTACTGGCAGCAACTGGAGGGAGTTGCAGAGACATATTTAAGCTCTATATAAAGAAAACAAGGAATCGTAGGTTGCACAGGAAAAAGTTCCAGGTTTAGAATCAAGAAGACTCATCTTCCTGAGTTCAAATCAGGTCTCAGACACTTACTAGCTATGTGACCCTGGACAAGTCACTTAACCCTGTTTACCTAAATGTGCTCATCTGTAAAATGAATTGGAGAAGGAAATGGCACATAACTTCAGTAATTTCGCCATGAAAACCTCAAATGGCATCATGATAAGTTGGACTCAACTGAAAAATTACTAAACAACTGAACACCCACCACCCAAAGAAGTGAAGTTAAGGCAAGTCAACACACATTTATTAAGTGCCTACTAAGTACCAGACACTTTGCTCTTTCCTCAAAGCTTATTCTGCCATCTTTTTTGAGACTCTCTTCTCTCTAGGTTTTGATGACATTGCTGTCTCCTAGTTCTCCAGCATGTCTGACTACTCCATCCTGTCCTTTGCAGATCTTTAAAAGGGTCATGCTCTTAATTGTAAGTGGCTACCAAGATTCTGTCCTGGGTCCTTTTCTCTTCTTTCTTTAAGCTATTATGTTTGTCATCAATTCCCATGGATTCCATTATCATTGCTATACAGATGATGCTTACATCTATTTATCTGGACTTAACCTCTCCCCTGACCTGCAGTCTTTCTTTCGTAATGCCTATTGAACTTCTTGGACTAGATGTCCCAATGCCTTCTTAAACTCAACATATCCAAAAGTGCACTTATTATCTTTTCTTCCAAATCCTTTCCTATTCTTGACTTCCCCATCACTGTCAAGGGCTTCATCATCCCCACTCTCATGCCACTCTTCCAGAATGCCAGCTTTAACACTAAGGTGTCATCTCAAACTCTTCACTCTCTCTACTCATTCTCCCTCCCCCTGTATCCAAACTGTTGTGAACTCTTGTTAACTTGACCTCTCCTTTCATGCTGCTAAAATCCTGTTGTATGTAGGACAACATCATCTTATGCCTCAGTGGGTTTCTGGTTGCTCTCCCTCCCCCAAGTCCTTTCCTCATCTGGTTGTTCTGCTTAGCTATGGTTATATTCAGAAAGTGTTCTTCTGCATGATCAACTTTCCTTGCTCCTTCTGTTCAATCTACTGCTCCACTTAGCTACCGTTAGATTATGAAGTCATTAACGGCAGACATTGTTTTTGCCTTTCTTTGTGTCTCTAGCTCTTAGCACAGCACAAAGCAGGCACTTAATAAATGCCCATTGATTTGGTCTGACAAAACAAAACAAAACCTCCTAAAAATTAGAGCAGTTAAAAGGTGGGACAAGCAGTTCCAGAGGAAATTGGCAAATCATCTTTCAAAGGTTGGATATGGTTGAATAGTTGTCAAGTATGAGTTATCCTCAATCATTTAAATACTTTCATAGTTTTTAGAAATACTGTGTTACTTTTCAATATTAAATTCCTTGTGTGTTCTTGTGTGCTGTATTAAGCACAGGGGATGCAAAGAAAGATCAGAAAACAATAATCGTTGCTCTCAAGAAACATATGTTCTAATGGGAGCAGCCATGTGCAAAAAAAAATATGTGCAAACAAGCTATATAGAGGATAATCTGGAGATAATTAACAAAGGAAAGTCACTAGAATTAAGAGGGATTGGGAAAGGCTTCCTATGCAGTGTGGGATTTTAGCTTAGACTTGAAGGAAGGCAGGAAGGTCGAGGGGCAGTATTCCTGCATGAGGCAGAGCCAGTGAAAATGCCTGATGTTAGGAGATGTATTGTTTTATTCAAGGAATAGAAAGGAGGTCAGTATTACTAGATTGAAGAATGCTGGCAGGTGAGGACGGCCATATTATAAAGAGATTTGAATGTCAAAAAAGATTTGCTTATGTTCTCCTCAACTTTCTTGGAGGTTTCTAGACTAAAACAATCCCTTTACAGACCATCAATCCATTATAGATAGTTTTTCCTTATGAGAATATAATACCCAGGGCAGAGACTGTCAATTCTTTACTTATATGTCCAATATTTAGCATACTGCCTGGTGTCCAGTACTTACTTAATAAATGTTTTATTCATCTAGATAGATAGATAGATAGATAGATAGATAGATAGATAGATAGATAGATAGATAGGTATATTGAGGAGAGAAAAGGGAGATTGTGGTCCCTTACATCAAATGGCCCTCAATGAAAGGTGGGAAGACCATATATAGACATGTGTGTCAGAAACCAGAGCTATCACCACTTAGGATGATGTTTAGCACCTGACCTACTGGTAATAATTAGGCAGGAGAGGGGGAAATTAAAATCCACACTCTATTCATTAGAGTATGATGCCAGTGAGAGGACAGTGTGTGTGTGTGTGTGTGTGTGTGTGTGTGTGTGTGTGAAAACAAAAATCAGTGCTAAAAGCATGCAGAGAGCATGAACATCCTTACGAAAGTCAGTACATTTTTTTCCCCAATTAAGCAGTAATTTGCCCCTTATTTTGCATGCTATTATTTCTCTTTCATTCATTCAATCTATGGTCTTGGCTTATCATTACTCTATTAGAAAACAATGAATTCATATTCCTTGTATAGTATAAATAATAACTACAGGAAATGTGCTGTGGTATTCACAATTTATGATTTGTATTTTTATTGCAAAGGAACAATTATTATTTTTTATGTTTCAAGAGTAAATTAACAGTTTAGTTAGAAGTAGACACACTAATATTGCTGTGCCTTACAACAATAAATCAGGAACTATGCATAGAAAAATAATTATAGATTTTGAAACTAACTCATTCATCTACTGAGTTAAAACAGCAAGTCACAAGGCAACCATTAGCTTTTGAAAGATAAGAGAAAAATGAGAGATAGGAACTGTATTTAAAGACTTTCTATAACACTTGTTAGCTCTGTGACCATTGGACAAGTCACTTTGTTTATCAAAATCTGTTTTCTCATTTATAAAACTGGAACAATAATATCTTTATTACTAATCTGGCAGGGAAGTCTTGAGGAAGAAAATGAGATAATATGCATAAAAAGGCTTTACAAATTTGAAAGTGCTACGAATGTCAGCTATTATTATTAAGAATAATAAGAAGTAGAAAAACCCTTACCCTGAAGAACACTTAGGGATCAGTGAAACAAAAGAAAAAGAACTATGAATACAGATAACATTAACTTAATCCCCATTACAGTAGCAGTCTGTACTCTTCCCTACTTGAATATTCAAAACTTCCATTAGTTTGCCAGAAGCACTTGAGTTTCAACTTATCTTCAGGACTCAATTAAATGATTCTAGATATATCTTTAAAAGTTTTAAAACATTTACACTGTGAATATATCATTTTATTATTTATGGAGTTTAAGAGATTGGTTAATGACATCTCCTAAAGCTGAGAAAAGAGGAAGAGACCACGAGAGACAATCGATCAAGTAATGCAACTTGTTTCTTTTGAAACTACAGGAGAATTGAACATAATATATTGTTCATGTGAATAATGAAAATTAAGAAACTATAATAGTGACGTAAATAGAGACATTATTTGTATATTAAAAATGCAACCTATATTATGGGAACTAGTAGGTAGCTACCATTCGTAAGGTTCAGGGGGGTGTTAACTTGGATCCCTACTTGCTGGTGTTAAAAATCAATCTTTTTATCCCCTTCTGACTTGGCCCCCTGATTAATAAGGCAAAGAAGAAGAAAAGTGAAAAGGCTTTTATTCAACAAGCCAAGATAGTAATGATCTGGAGAGCCTAACCCATCTCAATCTACTTGCTGCTGTTTTTTTTTTTTTTTGGCAGTTCATTTATTTTTTTCAGTCTGACTCTCTGTGACTACATTTGGGTTTTTCTTGGCAAAGATACTGAAATGATTTGCCATTTCCTTCTCCAGCTCATTTTACAGGTGAGGAACTGAGGCAGACAGGGTCAAGTGACTTGCCCAGAGTCACACAACTGGATGTCTAAGGCTGGATTTTAACTCAGTAAGACAAGTCTTCCTAAATCCAGTCAAAGCACTCTATCCAGTGCACCACCTAGCTACTTTGCTTGTTATTATAAACAGGAATAGGCAGCTAGGTGGTGCAGTGGATAGAGAACCAGTGCAGGAGTCAGGAGGACCATGAGTTCTAATCTCACTTCAGACACTTAACACTCACTAGCTGCATGAATTTGGGCAAGTCACTTAGCCCCGATTGCCTCATCCTGGGTCACCTCCAGTCATCCTGATGAATATCTGGTAACTGGATTCAGATGGCTCTGGAGGACAAGTGAGGCTGGTGACCTGCACAGCCCTCCCTCACTCAAAACAAAGTCAAGTGCAAGTGATGTCATCATTTCTCTGATGGCATGGTCTTCTTGAGCAACACAGAATGAGCATAACAATCTGTGAGTAGACACAGCTGCTGGGTAACTCAGCTCCTCCTCTCCTTTCTGTCTCCCCCTTCCCTTCCTTCTCCTCTCCAAAGGAAGGTAAATTTGGATGGCCAGAAGATGCCCAGTTAATCTGGGTTTTACTAGCTAGATTACTACCCTCCCCTCCCCTCCCCTTCCTTCTCCTCCTCTCCTCTCCTCTCTGTTCCCTTCCTTTCCTTTCCTTTCTCAAAACCTTAAACCTACTGCACTCTGAAGTTCATACATTGAAAGACACTAGGCCCCTGCCTAGGGGCTCTCTTCTGGACCCTCCTGGCTTAAAAGTGATTATCAATAGTAACTGTTACTGTTTATCTCTCAGTCTGATTTGTTTTTTCTATGCCTCATTAAAGGGGTTATCCCCCCTAGATAGAGATATCACATAACTGGCTTGTGAAATTGTGAGAGCTGGAAGATTGTGTGTGTGTGTGTGTGTGTTGAGGAGACTGAATTCTGAGATATTTTGTGTTTTCAGGCTAAAAGGGAACATTTGGGACTAGGGGTCTTTTTGGTAAGAAGGACCTTTAGAGTTGAAGGAATCTTTTGCCTTGGAAACACTTTTGACTTTGTAACTTTATAGCTAAGGAGACTCAATCATGTTTCCCCAGGATAGTTCCAATTCTACAAAATAAAGAATATATATATTTTTTAAATCATGGCTTTGCAAAAGGAGTATTTTTTTGTCCAACCATTTGTCCTGAGTTTTGGTTCAGAAAACATAATCAGTGTAGCTTTTGGGGTCAGGATGAGGGCTTTACTCTAGGCTCTTGCTTTCAGCTTACAAAGTAAACAGGATCTATAGGTTCATTAGGGATAGGAGACAGTTTCTCAAGGTATATGTTCTGTCCAGGAATAAAGATTTTACATTTGGTAGATGTTTTCCCTGTGTTGGAACTTGGTAGAATGGAAACAGTGGGTAAAGAATCTTTAATAGATAATACATAGCATAATTGAATTGGGATTTTGGAATGTAATAGATTACAAAAAGGAAATTCTGTCATGAGAACAATAGTGTGTAATAGTGTGTCCTCTAGTAGATGGTAAGGTCCTTCATTTTATCTATATGATTATGATCTCTATGCAGATGACTCACATCCCAAACTTATATTCTAAGCTTCAATCCTGTAATAGTAGACATCTCAAATAAGTTTCAAATTTAACATATCCCAAATTTAACTCGTCTTTCACCCTTAACTCATTCTTTTTCCCAAATATATCTATTTCTATCAGATACCACCCTTCCTCTGGGCAACTAGGTCTGTAATATCATCATCACTCCTGACTCCTCACCTGACAAATTCAAACACTTCCATATCTGCTGTTTCTACCTTCAAAACTTCTCAAAGATCTGAGTCCTCTCTAGTCTCAGCTCTTACCTCAAATCAGGACCTCGTCGAGATTATTGCAACAACTTGAGTCCCTTGACTTGAGCCTTCTCCCTATACCAGTCAGTCCTATGTACTACTGACAAAATAATTTTCCTTAAGCACAGATCTGACTGATTTTTCCCTTATTAGATCAACTTCAGTGTCTTCCTATTGCCTCTAGAAATGCTTAACCTCAAGGTCCATGGACCCTCAAAAGAAGAGTGGATAGATTTTAGTTGGTTCAGGAACTTGAATGGAAAAACAAACAAATCACAGCTAGTTCCTGATTAATGTAAATAATGAATCCCACAAAGTGGTCGCATTATTCGAATTCATATTGCATATTTCCTCTGAACTAGAACTCATTACCATATTTTATATATGATTATAACTTTGTAGACTAGGCTCCCCTATGTGTTGTGAAGTAATGCAAATTTGAATAACATGGCCACTTTATGAGATTCATTATTTGCACCAATGGGCACCAAGTTGTACACTTTTATTTTCCACTAATCAGTAGCTGAAATTCTTTCAGTTATGAAAGTAGACAACAAACCACAGTAGTATTAGTAGTACCTGTGATTTGTCATTGAAATAACAAGATATATTTTTGTATCACAATATAATTGTGGCTGATATCTTAAAATCTTGTTTATGTTCATTTGTACTTCAAAATCACAAGGGTTATGACATGCTGCTTGATAGATTGTTTTAGCACAATTAAATATTTTATAACTACATTCAAATATAAGTGATTTCCAGTATGATACTATGTATTTTATTTTACACATCTGAAAAGAACATTTTGAGAAGTTTATAGGCTTTACTAGCCTGACAAAGGAGTTCAGGATAAAACATAAAACAGCTCTATTTACCTTTTAAGGCACTTATTTATCTGGCCATGACTCATTTTTCTAGTCTTGTCATGTTACTCCTTCTGCCTTTGTCTTTTTCATTCCAGACTGGTCCAGTGCAAATTAATTTCTCTTTTCCTTACACCTGACACTCTTATCTCCTATCTCTGTGCCTTTCCCCTGCATTATCCCTCATTCCCGAAATGCTGTCTCATTTCACCAGCACCTCACAAAATTCCTCTCTTCCTTCAAGATGCAGTTCAAGCACTCTGATTTCTTTTAAGCCCTTTCCATTCCCCACAACTGCTAGTGAACTCTGTGTCAAGCTACCTTGAGAAGATGTTTAATGAGTACAGTATCTCCTTGTCAAAGTTCTACTTCCAGAAGAGCCACACAAGCAAAACCTAAAAGCTGATTTATTTCTTTGTAAAGGCATTTTCTTATAACTCCTTTTTTCCTTATTGTCAATTACTCATCTCATGCTGGAAGTGAAATTGATGGTAGTAAGAGAGTTGTGTCTTATAAGGTTTGGGCATAAGGAAATAAATAATGCATCTCGCCGAACTGGGAGGAATTTTATCCTTTAATTTCTAGACATTAGGATCAAGGTTGATCTTCCAGACCCAAGGTGATCCTTTACTTAGTATTCATTCACTATTCCCTTTTTGTTAGTGGCAATGCCCTTGCCTAAGTTCAAAACCTTAGTATCATTTTTGATTTCTTCTTGTCTCTACTTACATATAATCTGCTGATTTTACAACTTTCTTGACTTTTTTCTTCCTCTGTATTGTCACTTCAGTTGTCACCAGTTTAACAACAGACAGCCATTATAATCTCACAACTCCTTGATTTTTAACCTTGTTTTACACCATTGCCCTTCTTGTATTCTATATTACATTTGAGTCATATTTTTCAATCACTAATAATGATCATATCACAATTAATAATACTAATTTATATTAATATATTAAATCCTATGTTCTAGATATATAAAGGCAAAATGGAACAGTCATCACTCTCAATGATCTTATTTTCCAAAGGAGGAAATGTGTGTGTGTGTGTTCAGATAGATAGATACTGAAAGATATAGAATTCATATATTGTATACAGAATAATCTGAAGATTTGTAAGGGAATACACTTATAAATAAGGGACATAGGAATCAAGAAAGGCTTCACATAAAATATTTCTGTTGGTACCTGTGTTACCATTGGTATGTAGAGTTTCTAATAGAGAATGCCCTATATCAGTCAAAATGGGCAATGATCCTGCATCTTACCATTCTGGGAAGTTGCCTGGGGAAATTAAACACAGAATTTGAAAGTTGGAAGGTAATCATCTACACTAACCCTTTTATGAAGAAATTTTCTCACAACACACATAATATAAGGTTATCCAGGTTTTGCATGACAATATTATGGAAGGAAGAAATCACCAGTTTTAGTAGTAAATCTTACTATTTGGGAAGAGCTCTAACTATGATAAAGTGTTTTTTTTTTTTTAATTCTTCCAAATAGGGAGCCTTTACCTGCTTGGAATTTCTACCCATTCAGCACTGTGCTGATAAATGTTTGACAGCTATTCCCTGGGTAAAAAGAAAATGTGTCACTGACACACTTTTAAATTTCATATGTATTATTAACATTCTCTTCATCAATTTCTTAAGTTTAGATACTCAATGAAACAATATGTCAATCTCTTATTTACAGTGTTTGTCAATTTCTGATGTGTAAATACTCACGTTGAAAATGTAACAATTGGTCTGGTTACGAACTGGCTGTTTCATACCTCTGTACCCATTTCTCCTTGGCTCTGCCCTCTAGAGCCAATAGAACTCTAATTACTGCTTTATGTTGTAGTCCTTCAACAATGTGAACATGACTCTCATTTCCCACTCAGTCTTCTTTTCTCCAAGTTAAACATGCCCTGTTTGTTTATCTAGTCCTCATCTGTTATACATTCAAGGATCCTCCTTATTCTGGTTATCTTCCTCTGGACACTATCCATCTAATCAATGTCTTGCTTAAATTTTGATGTTCATAAATGAACATGACACTCCAGATTTTACCTGACAAGGCCAAAGACCAGTGGCACCATCACTTCCTCCTTTTCTGAAGGCTATGTCCTTCTATTGCAATTCAAAATGACAATACCTTTCTGGTAGCCATGGCACACTGTTAATTCCTATTGAGCATGCAGTCCACTAAAACCCCCAAATCCTTTTCAGAGAAACTGTTATTTATTGATGCCTCCCCCATTTTTTATTTGTGGAGTTAATTCAGGGCTTATATTTATCTCTACAAAATTTAATTTTATTGGATTCCATCCAATGCTCTGTCAAGATTGGATTTTGAGTCTATCATCCAGGGTATTAATTATCCCTCCAAGAATTGTGTCATCTGCAAATTTAATGAGTGTACTATCTATGCCTTTATACAAGTCATTTATAAAATTCTCACACAAGACAAGGCTAATCAGATTCCTGGGGTACACACTCTACTGAAAATCTCCTGTCATGCTAACTTTGCACTATTAATAATTAATCTTTGAGTAAAGCCACTCAACCAGGTCTTATTCCATTTAATAATATTATTGTATAATACATGTTTGTCAGCTTTCTCCACAAAAATATTTTAAAAATGCTTTATCAAAAAAATTTTTTTTAATCCATGAAAACAATAACTGTAGAATCACCCTTCAGGTTAAGTGACCAAGTGAGCCTGAACTCAAATCTTCTGATTCCAAAGTCATCTTCAATATATCATGCTATCCTTTGCTTCAGGAATATCAGACTTAAATCGGACATGACCTTAAAAATTAATCAGTTGCCCTACAAGCATTATTTTAAAGGGTCTGATAATTTGGCAAGCACTCTGCTGGGCCCTAAGGGTAAAAGACAAAAGTTAGACAGTGCTTGTCCTCAAGGAGCTTATATTTTATTGGAGGAGACTGGCTACACACACACACACACACATATAATACATACACATATATATGTATATATACACACATCTATATGGATATATACATATATATATATATATATATATATGTATATACACAGCAAATAATAGAGTTACAAAATATCTTTGGTAAGGAAAGGAAGTAGCAAAATACAAACAAGTTAGTTACAAAATATCCTGCATAGGGAGAGGTACTAGCAAGAGGAGAAGTAAAGCCTTAGGAAGAAAGTGGTACATAATCTGAATGTTGAAGAAAAGAATGTTTGGAAGACGTGGAGAGGAGACAGGAGAATATCCTGTCTTCTGAACTTCCCTAATTACTATCAAGGATATCGCCATTATCCCAGTCTCTCAGGCTCACTATTAAAGCATCCTCACTCTTTTCTCTCTCTCACCTTCCCCTATCCACACCTAGACCATTAAAATAGCCTGCTGGTGGGTCTGCCTGCCTCCAGTCTCTCCCCACTCCAATGTATCCTCCATTCAGATGTCCAAGTGATCTACCTAAATCACAAATCTGACCAGGTCACCGCTATCATCCTCAGGATCCAATGTAAAGTCCCCGACTTGGCATTCAAATACCATCATTGCCTGCCCCACTTATTTCCAATCTTCTTCTATTTTACACCTCTTTCCCTCACATACTCAATGCAAAAACACTCAGTAGTTTGCCTGGTACATACATGGTGCTTATCCAATGGTTATTGATTGACTAATTCCAGCAAAAGCCCATTAGAAAGACATGAAGATAGGAGTTGGGATATCCCGTTTGAGGAATGGCATGAAAGCCAGTTTGATTTTAAAGTGCTTGGATGACAAAGATGTATAAGAAAACTACAAAAATAGAAAGAGGTCAGCATGTGAAGATATATTTCTCCTCCTATAGTTTTTGCTCTTCATGCCTTATTTACATTCTTCCTTAAATTCGGTAATGCTCCATTCCATTTCCCCCAACTCTGTTAAGACAAACAAATAAATCTTATAACCTATTGTTAGATCTTTAAGGGACTTTAGGGATAATAAATTCCATCAACTTCAGTTGAAAGTGGAGAAAACTGAGCTCCCTGAAGGAGTTGGTCCTCCACTCTTCCTGAAATTAAGGCTGAGCTGAGGCTGAGTCAAATGAAAACCAAATGTCCACATTGCATCAGGTGACATTTCTGAGTACCACCCAACCAGATTAAAATATAATTAAGAAATAATGAACAAAATGAATAAAATTACAAAAAACATAGATAATGGTAATAAGTGGTTTTCTAAATCAATCTGTGGCCCCCCCAGCCTATATGTGTGTGTATGTATGTATATATATATATATATATATATATATATATATGTATGTATGTATGTATGTATTGTTTAGTGAGCCCATTTCTATTTGAGGTTTATACAAGTGAGATAAACTACTCTTGGTGTGTTCACAGTACAAGGTAATTTACCAGTTTTACACATTCATTACAGTTATGCAGAGCTGATTTGCCGGTGGCTACCATTTGACATCACCTGACAATAAGCGGACAATACATAGTATTCTCCGTCAATAACAATCCTTAGAACTCTCATTATTTATCAAGGTTCATTATAGATTAAAGTTATTTCTTCACTTAGCCACTGTAGTAATTAAATTCCAGGTTGCCTCTCCTCTAGACTATTGCACTAGTCTCCTAATTAAATTTCTCTCCCTCAAATCTCTCTTCACAACAACCTATCATCTCCATGACTGCCAAAGTGATTTTCCTAAAGCATAAGGCCAGCTATAACACAGCCCTCTACCATACATTCCATAAACTCAGTGGCTCACTGTTACCTTCTGGATTAAATATAAATTATTCTGTTTGGCTTTTAAATATTTTACTACTTGGTCTTATCTTATTAATCTGGATTTTTTTACTCATTAATCCCCACCACTTGTATGTTACTATTGTCCTGCTATTTCTTACATATAACACTAGCTCTCTTATCTTCATGTTTTTACAGTTGCCTTATACCTGTAATGTTTGCCCTCCTTACCTCCTTTCAGAATCCCTAATTTCCCTAAAAACTCATAACAAATGTCACCTTCCACATGACACCTTTCTTGATTTCCCCAGGTATTAGTGATTTTCCCCTCCAGCATTTGATTTGTCTTGCATATAGCTATAAATGGATGGGTGTGGTCTTCCTAGTAAAATATAAGCTTCTTGAGGGCAGGGGATGCTTTGCTCTTGTCTTTGTATCTTTAAGGCTTAGGAAAGGACCTGACCAGGAGGCAAGGAGTAGGCACTTACTAGATGATTATTGGCAATTGGAATCACTTATCTTTATGACTATGTCATTTAATCTTTTGTGCCTCCCAAAGAGAGAAGCACAGACTTAAAGGTAATGGACTTGAAGTCAGGAAGAAAGTGTGGGTTCAAATTCTGACTATGACAAACTAGGTATAAGGCCCCAAGAAAGTCAGTTAAGCTCTTGGAGCCCTCAGTCCACTCATTAAGATCATAAATTGCTCATCTGAACTGGTAAAGGACATTTCCTTATTGGGAGTAATCAATTTCAATAAAATCACAGGTGCCAGCCAATACTCTCTCTTA
Organism: Bettongia penicillata ogilbyi; assembly: GCA_023548195.1. NCBI lineage: Eukaryota > Metazoa > Chordata > Mammalia > Diprotodontia > Potoroidae > Bettongia > Bettongia penicillata. Next base: position 22,340 of record JAJHZJ010001075.1, read on the forward strand.
TCCTGAAATTCAACAAGTCCTGATAGTACCTATCAAGGTGCCCTACATTGAATGATTAATGTTTCTTGAAGTTTAATTAAAGTTCCTGTATGGAAAATCAGGTCTTACTTTCACAAGAAAAACTGTCTATGCATTTCTAGTAGTATTATACCTATTATGGATGAGTTACCCCAAAAATAAATACATCAGCTAAATCCTTGACTTAATATGTTTAAGAGTAGATAAAATTTCACATTGTTATTTCCTATTTTCACACTATAACATATAGGGTATATGACAGAACCTAATAGCAGTGTAAGAAAACGCTTTACCTTCCATTTTGAAACAGTGACAGAATTGCAGTCAGAAGTGATTTTAAAGATAATTTTTATTTAAAGGTAAACAAATATAATCATTAGATGAAGTGGTACTATTTTCCTTCAAATTTGCAAAGCAAATGCTAGAACTGTATCAACACACCATTGTTTATGATTATATGAATTAAGGCAATTGTTTGAGTAATGGTAATTTCAAATAAAAATATTTATGTAAAGAAATCAATGGAGCTAAAATTTAAAGAAAAATATTTAAGAGAAAAACATAGAAATACACTGTATAACTATTTTGATATTTGAAAGCTCCAAGTAATATTTTACAATTAAGAAGAAATATAAAGGTTTCAGAGTAAGAAAAAAATAAAAATAAGTATCTTGTGTAGCCAATGACATTAATATTAGAAAATATACATTTAGGAAGACTTGGTATAAATCAATCTTTTAATGGTTCATCTTTTTGATGAAACACATATATCAAAACAAATGATAGTGCCAACATATACACACGTATGTATGTACACACATATATGATAGCTAATGACTCCATATATGTATGCATATACACATACGTATATGCACACACATACATATGTATATACATAATCCCCTCCCTCACTCTATAGCTATAGGTATAGCTATCTATGCATAATAAGATTAACTTTCCTTTTCCTTTATACTTTACAAAGCCTTTACTCATACTGTCTCATTTCATCTTTCTAATAGTTCTGTAAAGTAGATAGAATTCCATCACAGAGTTATGGAATTAGAAGGAACTTTATACAATATCTAGTATAGCTTTTAACCCAATTTAGGCAGCCCTTTGTAATCTTTCTCTCATAATACTCTTTCATCCCCTGATTCAACATATCTAATGATAAGGAATTCACTACTACAAAAGCAAGCCCATTTCACTGTGGGGTAGCCCTAATTCTTAGAAAATTTTCTTTGTATATTCCAGACATTGTAATTAACACTAAATTCTCCTTTCTGAAGCTACACAAGTCTTATTTCTCTCACACATCATCATTCATCAAATACTTGAAGGCAGCTATCATTTCCTTTCTCCTTAACGCTAGAAATGACAAGTTTTTTCAACCATGCCTCCTGTGACACTATGCTGGTTGCCTTCCTTTGTGAGCAATCTAGTTAGCCAAAACCCTGCTTAAAAAGTAGCTCTCAAAAAGAGTGCAATATTTTGTATGGGATACGATAAAACAAACACACAACAACAGAAATGAAGAGCTTATTCCTCAATGCGGATATAATATTGTTAATATACCCTAAAAATGTATTTCATTTGAAGAAATTGTATCACCTTATTAAATCAGTTTTAGCTTGTTGTCAGCCAATGTTTCTTAGGTCTTTTTCATATCAACTTCGCTTAAACCAGTTTTGCCCCTACCCTGCACACATATGATTTTTTTTAAAAAAAATCTAAATGTAGAACCTTGCATGTATCCCTGTTAATTTTAATTTTAATCGTGTTATATTTGACCCATGGTTCCAGTCTGTCAAACTTTTGGAATATAGACTTTGACATTCAATATATTTTCTCTGGATTTGGATTTTCTTGTCAGTTTGACAACCATTCTTTGGATATCTTCATACAAGTCACTGATACATCTCTTGAACAAGAGACAGAAAATGAATACTTCTGCATGTGACTAAAATTCCTTTTTAGGTTGACATTGATCTATTAATTAGCACATTATAGTATGATTGTTCAATCACCTACAAAACCACACATCTCATAGTTCAATTTCTCTGTCTTTCCCACAAGCATATTATGAAAGAGATCATTAAATATAGTTCTAAAATCAATATTCAATATGTCTATGGCATCCCCCGATTGACTGAGCTAATGAAAAAAATCATTGATTCATTCTTTCAAGAAATGCTTACTAGGTGAAATGTTATTGCACCTGCCCTAAAGGAACTTCTGCTCACATGCACTATACGTGCATATGTATACTTCACGTGCTATACCTGCTACCCTTTATTGTACCTAATCATATGTTTCTTCCCCTACTTGCCTCAAATTTTTTAAAATTCTTCTATATAAAGTTTTCCAATCTTCTGCCAAATATATTTTTCATAAAATATACTTTATTTCTTGCCAGAATTTTATCATTTTCCAATTATAAGTTATGGTTTCAAAAACCAAATCATATTCTGGGATAATTTCTCTATCCAGTTGTTCACTTTTCCATTTCTCTTCCAAAATCATGACCTCTACCTGAAAGCAGAGCTGTAAATACCACGTGTTTTACTAAATCCTGCAATTTACTCTTTACAGATACACATCTTAGGTTTCTTCTGGTTGTAGGCCTTATTTCCACATCACGTAGCAGAAAGGATAGTGTTGGTAAGTTTCATGAATCTTGGCAAGATAAATGAATCTGTCTTATCTTGGAAATATGTTGTGAGGAGGTGTTCCAGTGCCCCTCCTAATTACTCATGTTGTATCGGCATATGGCTTCTTCCTTGCCCTTCAGCAGGAATTTACTACTCATTATTATATAGTACTTTTTCTTGGGGTCAGTGGCATATTTTCTTCCCCACCCTCACCCCCATGCCTACGAACCCAACTTGTTGGTCTATTCTTTTTGGCACCAGATACCGCTGCATATTCAGAAAATCTAACTTCAGCATGTACTTAAGAAACTTGCTCCAGAAGCTTAAAGTGGCTTCTTCTTTGTCCTTTGCATCACATTCTTCTACTTGTCAAATGATTTGGAATCTCCTTTGCCTTGGAAACTTTTTTCCCCTTTGGCATCCCTCCTGAATATCCTCCATTCCTCCCAGTCCCAGTACTATTTTAAAAACTTTTCATTATATCCTTCTTGGGGGAGAGGGGTAAGTAACTGTAGGAAACTCTGGGACATACATGGTTCAGAGGATCCAGCCTCACAAGTGACAGAATGAAAGGTAAAGACTTGTCAGGACTTACAGACACAGGACAGAACAACCGAGGACCCCCCAAAGACCAGAGGCTCACACAGAAATTCATCCATCTGGAATAATAGTGAGTTCAATAATACTGAGACACAATGGCCAGGAAAGATTTAAGCTAAATGAGGGTTAAAGTCTGAAGAAGGTCACCAAAGAATGTTCTTCAGATTTCAGGATCAATGGCATGAATTGTTGGCATCAATGGACCTTTTGCTTCATTCTGTTTGTTAGTGTGACTTGTCCCCCTTTAGAGCTGTGGGAAGCAGAACCAGGCCAGTGTCCCCATTCTCTGTGATGAGCAGTAATTGTGCTGTTTCATGTGGCAGACACATCACTTCTAATAAACCAGGAGATAGATAAGCATTGCTCAAACCTTTTCACCTCCTCTTCTAAGCAAGGAGGCCAGTTTGTATTTATAGCACAAATAATTGGTGACTACCTCAGGGAGCACAAACAGCAAATATCCTTCACGTAACAAAGTATTGTTGGGTGTTCTTATGTGGGTCTCAGGTGGAATTATAGCCTTTTTTGCGTCTAATAAACTGTAACCAAGGACTTCCTGTTTGTCACACCAGGGCTACTAATTGGTTACTAGGAATGGTGCTTTAAGTTTACTCTAGAACACCTTTCTTTCTCACCACTCACCTTTTTTGCTAAAATATTAGGTGTTGGTGAATAAAGAAACATGAGATTTTAACTTAATATAACATCTAGTCCCCATTGGACTGATAAGATAAGAGAACCAGAGATATTTAAGTCCTTCCTCAAGATTATATAGGTACTAAGTACCAGATTCAGGATTCAAGCCTATATCTAACAGCAAATTTAGTGTTTTTTTCTAGTGCACCTTATTTCCTTCTTTACTGGTTTAAGATTGGGCAAGTTCAATCTTTATCTTACAGAGAACACAACCATAGTCCAATAAATTATATTACCTGTTCAAGGTTACAGAGCTAGAACTAGAACCTGAGTATCCTGACTACTAAGCAACCCACACTGCCTTATTATGTTTCTTAGGAACTGTCCAAGTTTGCAAGGTAGCTGCCCAAAGTTTTGTGTTGGAGACTGTAAACATTAAACAGATTCGACACACATTTACTTGGTGCATACTACATGCAAGTCTCTGTGCTAGGCATATGGAGTGTTAAAAAAAAAACTGACTTAGTCCTCTGGAGCTTACATTCAGCTGAGAGAAGTAAATACAAGATACGGTGAGAAGAAAGAGTATTAATGTTTAAGATGTTTATTGAATTGCATTTTTGGGTTATAATATAATAGTAATGCAAATAGTTTAGAAAACATATAAATATCTTGTCATTTCCTCATCCTCTGTGTATAAAGGCATAATATATTCTTTTTCTTCATGTTAATTTACTCTAGTGATGGATTTATTTAAGATAATATTCATCAGACTATATAGCAATTGAGTTAACATTTTAAATGAACCTGCACATATTTTGAAAAGAGAGTTACTTTCATTAATAGATCAATAGGTCATTTGACAAGCATTTTAAAGCACCTACTATGTGGCAGGCACTGTACTTGCCCTAGGGATGTAAATATAAAGAAGGAAATAAATCTCTACTCTCCAGGTGTATACAGTCTAATAGAGTCTGGTTCATGAGTGCAGGTATGACATCCCTTTAGAGTGACATGTGAAGGCTAGGAAACAAATGGAATGGAAATTTTAAATTCTAAAGGACTTCAAAAAAGTATTAATCAGAACAAAGCTGAAATTTTGGAAGCAAGTAGAAATAAATAATGGGCTCTCCTGCATTCTTTGTACATAGGAGAACACTTATTTGATAAGATTCTTGTTAGGCTTGAAAAAGATAGAATATACTTCCTGTGAAGAATTTTCTCTCACTTCCAGAACTACATCTGGTTAAAATAAATGTGGAATAGGTCACAACAATCTGTTATTTTCTATTACAGGTGGAATATTTCTATGATAGAGGGAAAACTGCCTTGATATCAAGAGCATTTTCTGCTAATGGACATAAGTGATAGCTAAACAACAAAATCGCTTTGGTTACTATACAAAGTCATGCCTCAAGTCATTGCATCTTGTTTTCCATCAATAAAAGTCAACTGTCTACCATAATCAAAGCCATTGTGGGAGTCACCAGTGTGTTATTCCTGCCCTGAGAGAGCTAATAACCCAGTTGGAACTACAAGGAAAACAAATTAAAATTAAACGAAAACATAAAAGAATAGTTCAAGGGATGTCACAATTTAGAGAGGGCAAATGAGAGGAGGCAAGTACAGAGGAAGATGAGGTCAATATAGATTAAAATGATCCTTGTCACCCAAAAAGCCACGTGTTATGTTCATCTTCTAGAGCCTAGATAATGTTGACAGTTATCATTTCTTTTTTTAATATAAATTTATTTATTTGACTTTTTACATTCATTTTCACAAAATTTTGGGTTCCAAATTTTGTCCCCATTTCTCCCCTCCCCCCACCCCAATACACTGAGCATTCTAATTTTCCCTATCACCAATCTGCCCTCTCTTCTATCATCCCTCCCTTCTCTTGTCCCCTTCTTCTCTTTTGTCCAGTAGGGCCAGATGACTTTCTATTCCCCATTAACTGTATTTCTTATTTCCTAGTAGCAAGAACAATAATAAACAGTTGTTCCTAAAACTTTGAGTTTCAACTTCTCCCCATCCCTCCCTCCCCACCCATTCCCTTTGGAAAGGCAGGCAATTTAATATAGGCCATATCTGCGTAGTTTTGCGAATGACTTCCATAACAGTCATGTTGTATAAGACTAACTGTATTTCCCTTCATCCTATCCTGCCCCCCATTGTTTCTATTCTCTCTTTCGATCCTGTCCCTCCCCAAGTGCTGACTTCAAATTGCTCCCTCCTCCCACTGCCCTCCCTTCCATCATCCCTCCCTCACTGCTTATCTCCTTCTCCCCCACTTTCCTGTATGGTAAGATAGGTTTTCATACCAAAATGAGCGTACATTTTATTCCTTCCTTTAGTCGAATGTGATGAGGGTAAACTTCATGTTTTTTTCTCAGCTCTCCTCTTTTTGCCTCCACTAAAACTCTCCTGCTTGCCTCTTGAATGAGAGATAATTTAGCCCATTCTATTTCACCCTCTCTCCTCCCACTACATTTCTCTCTCACCATTTACCTTAATTTCTTTTAAGATATGGTCCCATCCTATTCAATTCACTCTGTGCTCTCCGTCTCTGTATGTGCGTGTGTGTGTATGTGTGTGTGTGGTCCCACCAACTACCCAGATACTGAAACGTTTTAAGAGTTACAAATATTGTCTTTCCATGTAGGAATGTAAACAGTTCACCTTTGGTAAGTCCTTTATGACTTCTCTTTGCTGTTTACTTTTTCATGCTTCTTCTCATTCTTGTGTTTGAAAGTCAAATTTTCTTTTCAGCTCTGGTTTTTTCATCAAGAATGCTTGAAAGTCCTCTGTTTCATTGAAAGACCATATTTTCCCCTGAAGTATTATACTCAGTTTAGCTGGGTAGGTGATTCTTGGTTTGAGTCCTAGTTCCTTTGACTTCTGGAATATCCTATTCCATGCCCTTTGATCCCTTAATGTAGAAGCTGCTAGATCTTGTGTTATCCTGATTGTATTTCCACAATACTGGAATTGTTTCTTTTTAGCTGCTTGCAATATTTTCTCCTTGACCTGGGAACTCTGGAATTTGGCCACAATGTTCCAAGGAGTTTCTCTTTTTGGATCTCTTTCAGGCGGTGATCGATGGATTCCTTCAATATTTATTTTGCCCTCTGGTTCTAGAATCTCAGGGCAGTTTTCCTTGATAATTTCATGAAAGATGATGTCTAGGTTCTTTTTTGATCATGGCTTTCAGGTAGTCCCATAATTTTTAAATTGTCTCTCCTGGATCTATTTTCCAGGTCAGTTGTTTTTCCCATGAGATATTTCACATTCTCTTACATTTTTTCACTCTTTTGGTTTTGTTTGGTGATTTCTTGGTTTCTCAGAAAGTCATTAGCCTCCATCTGTTCCATTCTAATTTTCAGAGAACTATTCTCTTCAGTGAGCTTTTGAACCTCTTTTTCCATTTGGTTAATTCTGCTTTTGAAAGCATTCTTCTCCTCATTGTCTTTTTGAACCTCTTTTGCCAATTGAGTGAGCCTATTTTTCAAGGTGTTATTTTCTTCAGCATTTTTCTGGGTCTCCTTTAGCAAGGTATTGACCCGTTTTTCATGCTTTTCTTGCATCTCTCTCATTTCTCTTCCCAGTTTTTCCTCCACTTGTCTAACTTGCTTTTCAAAATCCTTTTTGAGCTCTTCCATGGCCTGAGCCCACCGGACATCCACCTCAGATGTCTGGGAAACAGAGGCCCCGACCTCCACATCTTTCCCTGATGGTAAGAGTTGTTACTCATCATCAGAAATGAAAGGCGGGGAACATCTGTCCCCCAAGAAAGTAGCTTCCTATGGTCTTATTTTTCTTCCCTTTTCTGGGCATTTTCCCAGCCAGTTACTTGACTTCTGAGATTCCTCTCCACCCCTGCCTAGATCCACCCAGCTAGTGCTTGAGGTCTGAGATTCAAATGCTGCTCCCCAGCCTCAGGGCATTCCGTGGTGGGTGGGGCTGCTATTCAATGTGAGCTTAAGTTCTGGTGCTCAGGTGGGGGCAGGGCCACCTCCCAGGCTCAGTTCCCTCAGGGGGTTTATGCAGAGACCTCCAGTAATGGAGCTCTTGTCTCCTCGGGGAGTCCCGGGCTACTGCTGCCTCTGCTGCTGCCTCTGCTGCCACCACCTTCCGAGGGGGCCCGAGTCATGGAGACACCCCGCTCCCCTTTCGGCCAGCCCAGATGTCTCTCTCACTGACCTGTAGCGCCTGTGGGTGGAAGGAACTTCACAGCCACTGGAGGTTCCATCTCTGAAGCCTGCTTGGATCTGCTCCTCTCTGGCCGTGTGGCCAGGGCAGGGCAGGGGTGGGCTCTGCTGTCCCGTGCACGATGGACCTCTGGGGACGACTTTCCAGGGCTCTCTGGAACGGAAATCTCTTCCACTGTATTTCTGCGTGGCTTGCCGTGCTCCAGAATTTGTGGAGAGTTCTTTTTACAGAAAATTTATGGGCTGTGGGTTTGGAGCTAGGATATGTGAGTCTTTCTACTCTGCCATCTTGGCTTCTCCCCCGACAGTTATCATTCCTATAAACTGTAAGGTTTATAAAAAACTTCAATTATGTTTTTTCCTTTATTGCTAAAAAAGCATCCAATGAAGTGGATTTTATGGATATTTTTAAAACATTCCAAACACCTGAGATTTCCATGGTGTGGGGATGACAGTGAAGATCATAGAACTATAAGTAGTATATCAATTCTAAAGAAAAAGAAACTAAAATTCATAGATGTTAAATGATGTCTCCAAAGTTAAGCTCTTTGGTCAATTGTTTTTTTTTTCAAATTCCTCTCTCTTTCTTAAAAAAAAATCAGGGAAAGTATACTTTCTTTTTAACTTATATAACCTCTCTCATCTTCCATGATACTTTAAAAATCACTGTCAGTGGTTCAGCAAACTCACATATCAATCCCTTCATTACCCTGGGATTTAGGCTGCGTGGACCTAATAAGCAACTTTCCCAAGGCAGCCAGGAAGTCTTTTGCAATGTCATCATCTGTGGTATATTTTAACTAACTACCACACATTTTTGCTATCCCTTTCTCAATACAAAGATGATCCAGTTTACCCCAAGTCTCTTACTTTTTCTGATTCCATGTTCCCAATATAGCTAAATTATCTTTTTCTTGTTGTCCTCAGAGTTCCTCATGAGTCTAAGTTCATTCTTAGCTCCAGCACTCTTTCTTGATATACTTTTATTTATTTCATCAAATATTTGTCAATTACATATTTTAAAATTAACATTCTTTTTTTTTTTTAAATTGACTTTGAAATTCTCTCCCTTCCTTCTCCTCCCTTCTCCTTGACAGGGAATGAAGTCATGCAAAATGTATTTTCATATTGGCCATCTTTAAAAAGAAAATATTAAAAAAACAAGAAAATAAGAAATTTTATAAGTATGCTTCAGTCTGTATTCATAACTCATCAGTTTTCATCATACATCATTTGGAATCAACTTACTTTTATGTTTTGCTTGCTTACTTCACTTTGCATCAGTTAATCTAAGTCTTCACAGGTTATTTTTCTGAAATCTTCCCACTTGTCATTTCTTATAGCACCATAGTATTCTATGACAATCATATACCACAACTGGTTCAGTCATTCCTCACTTGAAGGGAATCCCTTCAAATTCCAATTCTTTGCCACACACAAAAAAGCTGCTTACTCATATTTTTGCACAAATAGGTCCTTTTCCCTTTTCTTTGTTCTCTTTGGGATGTAAGCCTAGTAGAGACATTACTGGGTCGAAAATTATGCACAGTTTTATGGTTCTTTGAGTATCATTCCAAATTGTTCTCCAGAATGGTTGGACAGTTCACAACTCCTCCAACAATGCACTAGCGGTCCAATTTTTCCATATCCTTTCCAGCATTTGTAATTTTCTTTTTCTGTCATGTTAGGCAATCTGATAAGTCTGAAGCAACATTTTCCAGCTTAATTTGCATTCATCTAATCAGTAGTGATTTAGAATATTTTTCCTTGTGACTATTAATAGCTTTGATTTCTTCTTCTGAAAACTGCCTGTTCATATCTTTTGGCTGTCTTTAGCCTTCTTGACATTTTACTTAATAGAACTAAGTTATGCCTTTGTATTCATCCTCTTTTAATTATATTTGCTTCCATCATCTGCAGATCTTTTTAAAATCTTAGATGGCTTTCAAAACCTGGTCAAGAGCCCATAAATTTTTTTTTTAACATTTTAATTTATGGAATAAAACAAGCATTTCCGTAACAGTGCAATAAAAGGGATGATTATGCATGAAACTTCAAATCTATGTATAACTTGCTATTCTTTTCAAATATTAAAAAATTATGTAAATTTATTTTTTTCTTCCCCCTTTCCCACCCCTGCCTGAAAGATGGCTACTATTAGAAGTATACGTGTATAATTATTCTATATACATTTCTATTAATCAGTTTTTTCTCTGAGCCCATCATTTCTGCATTTTAAGTCATGCTTCGGAGGTCCAGATTCCACACTTTTACACTAAACTGAATACAGGACATCTAAAAATTAATACCTTTATATAATGATTTCTTCATATTCATGAAGATTAGATCATTAAAAGTAACCTGACTTGTTGGTTTAAATACACATTTTACCTTTTTTTCTTTCTCACATGAAAGCATGATTCCTACCAAGGTAAACTTGCTCTACCTGCACAAGTGATTCATTCCATTCTGTCTTTTCAGGCAGAATGATTCCTTAATCAAACCCATTTTCTCAATAATCTTCAATGTCTCCCTGTTTATTGCTTACTTCCCTGCTTTCTACAAATATACCCATATCTCCCCCATCTGCAGAAAACCTTTACATGGTTTATCTATGCTAACTAGCTATTATTCTATATTTTTCCTCCCTTTTGTGGCCAAACTCTGTAAAGACCACCTATAATTTGTGCCTTCATTTCCTTTCCTCCCATTCCCTTAACTCGCTATAGTCTAGATTATGACTTCATCATTTATCTGAAACTGTTTTGTCCAAAGTTATCAATGACCTCTTAATGAAAATATTTTGATCTTTCCTCAATTCTCATATTTCCAGAACTCACTATAATCTTTGACACCATCATTCTTTTCTCTCTAGTTTTGTTTTGTTTTAATTTTTGACATTCATCTTCCCCGGTTCTGCTCCTATCTGTCAGACTACTCCTTCTCAATCTTTTTTCTAGTGGGCAAGTCACACCCACAAACTGTCATTGTTGTGTCAAAGGTACCATCATGGATCTTTTTTTTTTCCTCTTTGCTTTATTCATTTGTGATTTTATCAGCTCCTGCGGATTCAATTATCAAACCTAACCTGATGATTCCCAGATATATTTATCCAGCTTAAATCTCTCATGACTTCCAATCTCAAATCTCCACCTATTAATTGGACATCTCAGATGGAATGTCCCATACACATCTTAAAATCTACATGTCCAAAATAGAATTCATATATTTCTGCTCAAACCATTCCTTCTTCCTAACTTCTCTATTACCGAGGAGACTACAATCATCCTCCTAGGTTCCCAGGCTCATAAGTGAGGTACCATTCTCGACTCCTCACTCTCACTTCCTCTTAATCTAATCAATTCTAATTTCATAAATTCTTTCATATGTACCATCTTCTCTGCTGTGACTCTACCACAGCCGTGGGGCAAGCCTTTATCACTTCACTTCAGACCTGTTCAAATAATCTTCCACTTGGTTTCTTCCTATCCTCCTCCAATCACAGCCATCAAGACATTCCTCTTAAAGTACATGTCTGACAATGCTACTCTTCTATTCAATAAACTTCAATGACTCTCTTTTTTTCAAGGTCAAATATAAAATACAATTTGCCTTTTAAAGACTTTCTTAACTGGGGTCCTTTCTAGCTTTAGATTCATCTTACAACTTGTTGTCCTCCATTTATTCTGCATCATAAAATAAATGGTGAGCAATAAATTGCAAGTGACACTGGTTTTCTTGTTATTTCTCACATGAAAACTTCCATTTTCCAATTCCTTGCCAGTAGCTGTCCCCCATGCCTGAATTTTTTTTCTCTACTCATTTTCAAATTTTAGTTTCCCTGCCTTCCTTCAAAGCCCCAAATAAAATTTCACTTTCTGCAGGATACCTTTTCCAACCTCTCTTAATGGAAGTGCCCTTTTTCTTTATTATTTTAAATTCATTCTTTATTTGTCTTGTTATCAAGTTATCTCACCCGTTATGTAGTGATCTCCTTGAGACCACAGACTATTTTTGCTTTTTTTTGTATCTCCAGCACTCAGCACAGTGCCTGGAACATAATAAAGGCTTAATATAATTTAAAAAATGCTTGTTGACTTGCATTCTAGAAATATTATAAAGTGTTAGCATGTATTTTGATTATTAAAGAAAATTACTTTCTTTTTGTAGTTAGTGAAGACTAGTACTTGGTTTCCTATGGGCTTTCCCACTCCAACAGCTTCTCCCAACCTTGATCTACTTTGAAAAAAAAAATAATATCTACCATTTACCACATGTTTATTAAGTGTTTGATAATCATTTTGAAAATGATTTTATCTAAGTTGAATGACACAGTTTCTAAGAGCCTTTTGGAAAATGCTTATGTCTCCTTTCAACTGTTCTATTTCTAGCGTGGATGCAGAACTATTCTGGAAAGTTATACACACACAAGCTAGTGACTGAGAGAAAGCATAATTTGTTGTTGCCAGCAGATATAATGAAACAACTGTCAAAAGATGAACGCTAAACTAAGCAAATGATGTAAGACCTCAGCTAGAATATCCGTCACAGTAATCCATTGCACCTTTGTGGAATGATGTCACAGTCTGATTCTAAAAAGTATATTTGAAGAGGTACAGTATTCAGTTTAATTGATTTATTCAATTTATAAGATGTGATTAGTAGAAAAGCAACTCTTGTTAGGTTTCTAAAAGGTATTAACAACCAAGCAGCTTAAATATTGTGATTGGTTATGCTTTGATGGAGAATTTCATGGCAGGGAGGCAGGTAGGTTATAGTTATTCCACCCCCCAAAAAAGTACTAAGAAATTACTTTCTAGTAGAGAGGTTCAAGATGAATTGTTGCCAAATGGTAGGATTTTATCAGGTATGCTGGACAGTTCATTTACTCTTATGCTTAGAATAATTACCTATGTTTCTGTTCTAACCTTTTGGACAGTGTCTATGAGATTGTACATCTTGGATTTAAGACATGTGGGAGTATAAGACAAAAGAAGCAGTGGAGTCAGAGATAATGAGAACTTTTTATTTTTAAGACTATAAACAATCAGAGGATGAAGAAACTGAAAGGAATGGAGGAATCATTTGACAACTTCCTAACTTGAACTAATAACTGAAAATACTATGTCTTGGTATATTGTTCAAACTATATGTGCTAAATACTTATTGGATACAGACAATATCTACTTATACAACTTTTTCTGTCTGGAGGTGGGGATGGGGGTGGGAGGAAATGCATACCTGTTCTTAAAATACTTAGGTCATGCACTTAAAAGCCAATAATTATTTTATATTAAAAAAAAACTACTTATATAACTGGTCCACTAAACTAATAGAAGTAATTGACTATAGTTTTAAATCTAAACCATTTCCTACCCTGTTAGTATATCTTAAGAGAAAAAAATCATGACATAAATATCTAGTAAATTATCTCAGCAGAACCAAACACAGTGTTTTACACAAATCAGGTACTCTTTATTGAACTGAATAAAATCTATTACTTCCTGTCCATCATTGTTGATATACTAATTTCTTCATTTGCAAAAAATGTGTCTACATTTTTAGACGGGGGTAAGGATGCAGTAAGAACAGTACTCCTTTTACAGTTAGGGGATATGAGTTTTGAATACTGTCTGTAGCAACTTCCTCACTACATGATTGTGGATAAATCAATTTGCCTCTCTCAGCCTGTTCCTTCAACTGTGAAACAGAGATAATTTTTGCATTCTTTACCTCACAAACTTGTGTGTGTGTTTGTGTGTGTGTATGTGTGTGAGGGGATCATTTTTCAACCTTAAGATACTATTGAAGGTGAGTTATGATTAATTTCTATATTTGGATGTCCTTAATACATTCATTTGAATCAGTAAAGTCAACTAATTCATTATCACCCATACGTAATCCCATCGGTGACTATGGGATTTGCAATTTGTTTGTTTTGTTGTTATTGCTGTTATTACGAAAGGATTTATATTTGAATCCCAGTACTATTATTTCCTAGTGGTTTGATTTTAAGGGAAGTAGTGTTCCCTCACTTGGACACTCATTTCCTCGTTTACAAACTCAGGGGGCTTAGACTAAATAGTCTTTAACTTCCTTTTGAGATTCAAAACAGCTGTTCAGTACAATATTTCTAAATATTACAGTAATGATCTCATGGAGTCATACTTAAAATGCTTTCATACGATTATCATGTTGACTAAGGAAAATTGATTTTACTTATAATTGATGAATGGTTGACTTTGCATATGATGTTTATTGGTTCTTTCCCGAAATAAATTTTGCTCTTTCAAAACTCAACTTCTGAAATAAATTGATCAACTACAGGTTTCACTGGAGTGAGATCAGCTAAAGTGGAGTGATCTCTTCAACATAAGGGAAGCTTAGAGGAACTGCACTCCAGAGAAGAGTTGAGAGGTGGAAATGTACGTCCATTTGTCAATTTCAGAAATTAGTTACAAAGACCTGTCTCAGAGAGAATTAGTTATTGTCTCCATTATAAATCAATAATAGTAGTATCACAATAAAATTCATTAATTTTGTAAAGATGAATGAGTTAAAATTCAGGTATAATAGGTATTAAACTATAAATCTACCATGAATCATAATTATCAAACATTTGGCAGAAAATAGCACATAAATTAATATTCTCATGATTGAAGTTTAAATAAGAATCAATCTATATCATTATTTTATCCCTTAGAGATTATGAGATTCTTCATTAAGATTTATTTCTTCCTTCTTTCCTACCTTTTTTCCTCCTGAAGAACTAAAAGCTACTCATTCCCACAACAATAATACTTTATATAAATGACAACTGTGCTATCAAAGGAATATTTATTTACATTTACAAAGGAAGGACTAAAAGTTAATGTGTCCATTGCTTTATTGGTAATAATAACAATATGCCTGTAGATTGAAGAGAAAGATCCCATCTTGGTGCTCCACTGGCATGTTGACTACCCCCACTTTAATATGACATATGGATAATCAGTGAGGAAATATATTAAACAATGTCTATGGAATTTAACCAATAAATGTTTGCATTTCATTCTTTTTATAAATAAATTAAACTTCTCCTGGTCCGTCACTAGAGTTTTTAACACTTAAATGTAAATAATTAATTTTGAAAGGAAAATTTGAAATTTTATATGTTAATTTACCTTTTATTCATCTATTTGTGAAAAAAACATGAAGATATAAGGGACAGAGGTCCATTTCACTGAAAAAAGATGTTTCAAAAGAATCATAGAACATTAATGATAGAAGAGGCCTTAGCAATCACAGTCAAATCTTTTCTTTCTTTTTTTTTGATGTGTAGTAAAAGAAGAAAGAGGCTCAAAAGGTTAAAGCAACTTCATATTTGTGTTTCAGGTATCTGTTGTACATTAAATCTCCAAATCAGGGTTCCTTTGGGATATGAATTTCCCCAAATTCACTAGTTACTGGTTTTTTTTTAGAATATGACTACACTTTTAAATTATACTAAAATCTTCAGATGTTATTGAGAAAGCTCATATATTTCCCTGATATCTCTACAAGCCAGATCTCCTCTGTTCCACCCACATCTCCCTCCCTGTCTTAGTGCCTGATTTGAATAAACATTCCCAATACCTCCTGTTAAAAACTGCACTTGCTTTTTTCACCTGTCTCAGAATTCAGTCAAAATAAATATGAGATTTCATGTCATGTGATATATGTGATATTTTCTAAGCTACTCTCAACTGGTATTATAAATTATCTTTTTTTGTTCAGCTTCATTATTTAATAAAATAATTAACCATCCAGGCATGGTGTTGCACACCTGCAGTTCTTGCTATCAGGAAGACAGGGTTTTGGATCATTTGAGATCAGGAGTTCTGGTGTACAGTGGGCTAAATCTATTAAGTGTCTTCACTAAATGCAACACCAGGCAGCTAGGTGATGCAGTGGATAGAGCACCAGTGCAGGAGTCAGCAGGACCTGAGTTCAAATCTCACCTCAGACACTTGACACTCACTAGTTGTGTGACTTTGGTCAAGTCACTTAACCCCAATTGCTCCATCCTCAGTGATCTTCAGTAATCCTGATGAATATCTGGTCACTGGATTCAGATGGCTCTGGAGGAGAAGTGAGGCTGGTGACCTGCACAGCCTTTCCTCGCTCAAAACAAAGTCAAGTGCAAGTCTTATCATTATTTCTCTGGTGGCATGGTTTTCTTTGGCAATGAAGGCCAAACACACACACACATACACACACACACAGACACACGAACACACACACACAAATGCAACACCAGTTGGGTGATCCGCAGCAAGCAGGTTGCCCAGGAAAGGGTAAATTATATACCAGGATACAAATGGCATAGTTCAAAACTCCACTAAATTGCTGATAAACTTCTAGCTTGAATGAGATAGGGAGAAAGGAAGGGAGGAAGGAAAGGAGAGAAGTGGGGATGAGGGAAGGAGGAATTGGAGGGAACCAGACTGAGGAAAATGAAACCTTCAAAGACAATATAATAGAAGCAGGGACCATTCTTATGCTAGGCTAAACTTTCGTTTTCTAAATAAAAGTAACTCCAAGGGCCAAGGCTGTATGTCAGCTACTGTTGAATATAAAATTGCTACTGGATAGCTTACTGGATGGATAGCTTACCATTTCATTTTCGAAACAGAGGAATTATTGGATTATGTACTTGCTATATCTATCCAAAATCAAATTCCATCATCTTCTAATTAATGTTCTACACAACAAAGCAGATACTACAGATATCTTCTTTCTGTTTGTCAACAAAGTCATGAGAAAATTCGAATTTTAGTTTGTAATTATTTTATTGGAGGGGGCACAAAAACACACCTAAAACATTGAATGCAATATTTGTAGCTCTATTATCAAGCATATGACACATATTTAATCCACCATCTTATGGTGTTTTTTTTTAATTTCATAAGCAATTACATCATTTGCCGATTAAGCTTATTTCATCCAAAGTACTAATAATGATTTGCAGATTCTGTTGTTTTTCCACAAGTGAAAACTGGAAATAGGTTTGGTTTTTTTTGGTTTATTTTGTTTTTAGGTTCTCTTGAAGATTTTCATCAGATTTACATTTTCTTTCTCATTATAGAACTTTAAAATGAGTCACACTTCACAGCTCAAAGTGTGGAAGATGTCATTAAACTAGCTGTCTAATCAAGAAGGTGTAAAAAATTTAATTAAACTAATGGCAGATTGACTTAATTATTCTAAAATATATTAAAACACATGCTATACATGTGATTACTATCTTATAATTCATATAAGATTCTTATTTACTTTCTTTTTTATTACTTGTCACAATTTTTCTGCATAGATGTAGCAAAGATATTTTCAGGTACATATACAAATAAGATGATTTATCAATTCACACACTAATCACAAAAATAACATTAACAGATATAAGCTTACTTATCGCTAATTTTAGAACACTGACTGACATTGTGTATTGCAAATGCCACTAAAAGGCTCAATGCCTGTCTATCAGGCCATGATACTGTTTTAATAAACTTTATTCTACCTTATCTTCTTCCTTTCCTTCTCCCCCACCTTTACTAGATTAATCTAGCCTGGAAAAAATCAATGATAATGCAACTTGGGTGAAGAGAGGTAGTAAAATAAACCAGGTGAAACGTTTACACTCCATAGGGAATAATATACTTAGATCACAACTTCATTTACACTGAAATTAAATTGTTTCTGTTTTTAAACCCTCACTTACAACCTCCTTGCTAAATGGAGTGTTTTCTCACTTACTTTTCTAACTTATAATGCCACTTGCATTCTCAAAATACTTATCAAATCTCACCATTGCAGCCCCTGATACTAACATACATCATGCCATGGAAGTGTATTAAGTTGCACCTGTGGCTGGTTAGTTCCATCGGCGAGAGCACAGTGTTAACAAGACAAAGGTCATGGCTTCTTTCCCCTTGTGGGCCAGTTAGATTTGCTCTTTTCCACAGTCATAGATTGCACCGATGACCCCAGCCAGCTGTCTTGCAGATGTGTGCTATTAGTCACAGAGGAGACTGAGTGAGAGCAGGTGGATAGCATTAGCACAAATCTATCACCACTACTAGAAAAACATCTCACACTGGGTTCCTTATTGACAGTAGGTCAGAAGTGTCATCTTTTTAAAAGAAAAGGAGTGAATTTATCTAAAGAATGAGAGGGTTGAACCAGATGTTATCTAAAAAGTCACATCAAGGTCTATCTTTTAGCATTTTAATTTTTACTTGTACTTTTTTTGGCTGTCTTTTTTTTTTTTACTGTTAGTTCCTCTTGTCTGCCCTATTAGACTATCATTTTTTCAGAGGCAGAGACTGTCTTCTGAAAATTATATCCTTTCATATATATATATATACATATATACACACATATATAATGTATGAATTTTGCTATATATCAGTATGAAGTATGCTAGTGAAATGGTGCCTTTCAGTGATTACTTCAATTGTTGAAAATATAAAAATGATAAATGTCATGCTCTTTTTGGTCCATTTTGAGAGAACAAGACTTTATGTACACTCTTTTTGACTCAAAGGTTTTTTTTTTAAATTTAGTTTAGCATTTATTATTTTGCATATATGATATAAAAATGGTTCAAGAAAAATAAAATAAATATTTTAAATAGGAGATTTTCTTATAGTGATCACATTCCCTAGTCATTTACAAAGGACATAATCTCATTCCTGCAAATGACATCAATGTAGCTACCTGGTTAAAAATATGCATATTCTTTCAATATAACGAAGTATAGAAACCTCATAACAAGATAGGATATTGACCTGTCTGTTCCAGTTCTAGATGATAGGTAGATTTGAACAAAGGTTGTCCAGAGGTGGGTATCGTGCACCATTGGGGCCACATGTGGCCCTCTAGATCCTCAGGTGTGACCTTTTGACTGATCCAAACTTAAAAGAGCAAATTTTTTATCTTATTAAGGGGCTGCAGTTATGACAAGGCTAGACCTATTCACTCCACCTGACTGCCTTTTTGTAAAATTTACAGCACTGTGAATATACTGTATTTATGTACCACTGTGCCATATAATCTATGATCCCATGGGCCAATGATCTGTGATTTGTCATCCTTTTACAACATTCTCAATTTTAAGATGTGATATTAAATATCTATTTAAGATATATCAGCTTTTTACAAACATTAATTCTTCAAATCATATCTAAAGTTTGCAGTTATAGGACCAGGATATGTTCCAGAACTCAATTTTATTTTTCTTTCATATCTCTGAGGAGCCTTCAGTCTACTCTCTTAACTATGATTATGTATGGCCCAGTGGCAGCTGAACAGAAACGAGATCTATCATTACATGTGGCCCATTGACAGTTGACTACTGTCATTCAGATTCACTTGAGCTACTTGTCAATCATGAGGCAAGCAATAAAAAGGAGACTAAAAGCTTAGGCTGACAAAATGTTCTCTTTGCCTTGATTAGTGACTTTAATATCAAAACACTTTTCCTAGATATCTCCATTTTGATATATACAACCCATTCATAGAAAAAAAAGTGCTGAAATAATTTTTGGCAGTTCATTTGATTTAGCCATAAAAAAGCAACTTTCATCTATCATCTTGTATTATTCCTCTTGGAAATTTTTCTTATGCCATTAGACAGACATGATTTATAACATGAAACAGGGATTTGTTAGGTGCATTTTACTTTTGCTTTTAAGAACACAGTACGTAAGCACATGTCAACATGTAGCAATGGAGTGATATATCTGAATTCTGAGAATGCATACAATTCTTTACTCTTACACTAGCTGTGCAAACCAGAGGTGTCAAATACATGACCCAGTGAACAAAACCAGATTAAATGTAATTGGGAAGTATTTAACAAAAGAAATAAAAATAAAATGGAACATAGGTAATAGCCATTGGATCCAAAGCATTTACTAGCCGTGCTACATAAATGGAAAGAATGCTGGACCTTTTAAATATAAATTAATTTGAGCTAAAGACATGGATCTGCCACTAATTTGGCAGGTGATCACTGACAAGTCAATGAACATTTCTTATCTTTAAGAAGATAATTTAAGAAGTTAGAAGAATAGGTTGAGCTAGAAGATATATTCATGTTCATCCAACTTTATAATTCCATGATTATTTAATGTTACACAGCTAGTTAGTGGAGTAGCAAGGATGAAAAGGCCTGGTTTCCTCATTTCTATGTCAATGTTCTCTTGTTCATTGCTACATTATTATCATGATTATAAATGATTGATAAGAATATTTACATTAATGTTTGGATAAGCATAAATAGAAAACAGGGACTACATCTTTAGATTTTGTAATGATTAAAAAAAATTAGCTTTTAAAAAATAATATTTTATTTCTCCCCAATTATATATAAAAACAATTTTTAACATTTGTTTTTTTAAGTTTTAACTTCTCCTTCCTTCTGCCCCCATGAAACAAATAGAATACGTATGTCCAATCATGAAAACATTTCTACATTAGTCATTTTGTGCAAAAAAAAAAACAAAACGAAAAGAAAGGGAAAAATAGTATGAAAAATAGTATGAAAAACTTTTTAATACCAATATATCATGAAATGCTGCACTTTCCAAGCATCATTTAAAGGGAAATATGGCATAAATAGGCTGCATGACATTGAAACAAAACATATGAAAGAGAAGCAATGGAAAAGACCAGAGAAATGAAGAACAATTTTGTCAATGTGCGTGTAATGTCATGACATGTCAAACATACTCTCTTTACCCACTTCCAAACACTGAACGGACTGCCCATGACAGATGTATGCAAAAACATGGACGAGAATCAGACAATGATTAGGCAATTAGTCAGAAAGTAACTATTAAGCACCTACTATGTGCCTGCACTCTGCTGATAGATATGATTTTATCTGGATCCCATTTAGTATGAACAATGAATCTTCTGAAGTGGTCCAATTCATTCAATATTAAATTAATTATTATATATAATATATAAATTAATATTAATTAATATAATTAATTATATTAACAATTAATATAATTAATATAATTATATATAATAACATTATTATAATATATTAATATAATAATTAATAATTAATATAATTAATTAATATAATTAATATTAAAAGTTATAATTATGTAGAATTTGGTAACTGGTTCTAGATTAATGAAAATACACAGTGCAAATTTGAATACTGTGATTACTCAAGAGGATTCATTTTTTCCCCACTAGTTAGTAAAAGAAAGTGTGCTGCCCTGATGGAACTTACATTCTAACAGTGGAAGACAATACATAAAAAAGAAAGTGAAAAGTAGGGGGCGATAGGAGGACAAACCTTTGGCAGGGCATGGTGGTGAAGTCCTGAGAATGAGGATGGACTGGTCTATGTTTTTCCTCAAAATGGAAATTCTGGGAAGAAACAAGAGAAGGAGACTGCAGAGGCAGGGTTGTAGGTACAGGTGTAGGTCACTGAGTGGAGCTTAAGTCCTGAGAATCTAGGACTCAAAAGAGGTCTCAGAATACATCTAACTAATAACCCCATAATTTTTCAGATGAAGAAATGAAAGGTCAGTGAGTTGAGATAGAATATGAACCCAAGTCATTCCACTTCAAAATCAGTAATCTTCTCTATTAAAATGTATAAATGATGGGCAATTCAGATAGCTTGTGATTTCTATTAGTGGAGAGAATACTTTTGATCATAGATTCTTTGGAGTATTGGATTAAAATATGTTATCTCTAATAATACTAAAATAGGTCAATTTTAAAAATGTTCTCTATTAGAACCTGTTTGGTATATTAATAAATAAACCCATTTGGACTAATAGGACCCATGTTCCTATAATCCAGATGTATAAATTTTATAAATCAGAATTTATAATTTAATTCTTGTGCATAAGATATTTTGCCCTTAATATTGTGAAATTATAAACTTCAAATAAAAACATCAAAATGAACAAGAACATGAAAATTATAAATGTATATTAAGCCTGAAACCAAACTAATAGATAGATTGAACAATTTTATGCAGATTGGGGGGTGTTAATGAGTGGAAGGACTATTAATTCTCTGCCATAATATTATATTATTAACTCATTGCATTCATACAAGTATAGAGATATATTAATACTGTAATAAAAAATCGATCAATACCTCCATCCTTGACATTAATAAGTTGCAGAACAGTATTCACAATGATGTAATGAGGGAGAACTTATCCAGAGGGAAGTTCTCAGTCTTTATGGTACAGAAATAATTTTGGCTGAAGGAATTCATATTTAAATTTTATGCATATAGGAATTTTTTATATATTGCCATCTGGATGCTTAATACAGATTCAATTGCTATAAGCATAAGTATGTATAATATGTATTTTTGAAGAAAAAACATGTGTATATCATATACATGGACATGCAATTTAGATATGCATATATATTATATACCTGTATATGTATGGATGCCTAATTTTTAATGGTGAAATTCTGTAGTCAAATTCTCTTTTTGGGGGGAATGGGGGAAGCTTACGCTGCAGGCAATTCTCAATTTTCCTACTGTATAAGCTTTTCTCCCATTACATCATTGGGAATAGTATTCTTCAAGTCATTTATATGTGTGTGTGTGTGTCCAGCTACTAAGCAACATTATGGAAAATGTAGAACTTGGGAATGTCTTGAGCCTCATTGAATTATCTCTAGTAGAAAGGAACTGGTTCATTTTTATTGATTTTTCCTTAGGACAAATATTTCATGGTAATGGAAAGAGGAATGGCCAGAGGTTGAAATCCTACTTATGCCACTTATTGGCTGCATGATGTCACTTAAGTTCTCCGTGTCCCAGGCAAATTTCTAAGGCAAATATAGTGTAGAAAAGTTGCTAATTTGATTAGTAACCTAATTTTCCTTAAAGGGGAACTGCCTCCATAAATGAAATCATAGGTTCAGACCAAATTGAACATACACACACACACACACACACACACACACACACACACACACACACACACACACACACAAAAGCAAAAGATCAGATTCTAAATTCTAAGTAACTCTCAACAAAATTTCCTTTCTTCCTCGTTCTTCACTAATTTATCCCAGCTGGTGAGAATCAGAAGACAATTTCCCTTATCTAGTCCCTTTCCCTTCTAATACTATAACATCTCTCTCTCTCTCTCTCTTTCTCTCTCTCTCTCTCTCTCTCTCTCTCTCTCTCTCTCTCTCTCTCTCTGTCTCTCTCTCTGTCTCTGCACTGTCTCTGTCTGTCTGTCTCTCTGTCTCTGTCTCTCTGTCTCTCTCTCTCTCCTCTGCTTTTCTTCAGAAAGTTATATGTTGCTTTGTTTTTCTAGCAGATAGAGAAGTTTTCTTGTGTTTCCAATACAGACTTTTGTTATGTCTCTTTCATTTGGAAAATCTCTGGAAGAAATCATTAATTGCCATGATGAGGTAATCTCTGCTTTTTAATTGCAACCAGGCATTTTCCAACTGTTGATCACCCTTCAGGTTAGGTACTTCAGAATGTGATGCAGCAGAGTATTATTTTTCCTTTCTACTATTATAGAAACTTTAAATAGTTTAGAAGACGTTCTAATCTTGTACTCTAGTCATGTAAGCTATTTTACCATAGTCTAAAATATATGAAAGAAAAAAAGCCCCAAATGACTCCTTTGTTCATTTTAACCCCCCCCCCCCCCCCCCCGCCAATTTCCATGACTATGGGATAATGGAATAGATTATTCCACTTCCAGTCTCATTATGTTCAGTCATAAAATTTAATCCTTGCATATTTACTTTGGCCATTGTATCTCACTATTCCAGCATTGTTAAAAAAGTCCGTCACTTTAAATGACCAACCTGGAACTGTCAACAGTCCTTTTCTCTAGTAATATTTCTTAGTTGTAACTAGAATAGTAACCGGTAACTAAATATACCTAAAGCAATATGTTAAATTCCCTAGTGTTTCTACACAATTTTAATTAAATGGAAGTGCTATCAACATGCAGTCAAGTTTTTTTTAATGGCTTTCAGACTTCTAAATGTATCTTCAGATGTTGTTAACATGTTAACATCCCATTAAAATTGATATCTACACATTTATATGTTTGCATTTTTCAGTTTCAGATTATGAACATACCCAGCAAGTATACATAACATATTTATTTTTTACATATGCAAAATCTGCTTATATACTATTTGAACCTGTCAGAGTTAGGGACCTCAAGGGTCATTTAGGTTGAATCCATACTGATAAATGAATTCCTTCTCTAATATATCCAGGAAGAATGAGGCTTCCATTTTTTGCTTGGACATCACCTCCTGGGACAGTCAATCTATTCTACGTTAAGAGAGATTGCATGATTAGAAAGATTTTCCTTACATTAAATCAAATTATACTTCTCGAAAACTGTACCTCATGGTTCCTAATTCGGCCATCTTAAACCAAGTGAAAAAAAAAGTATATTCTCTCATTCACATAGCAGCCCTTAAATAACTTAAAATTCTTGAAAATGTCATTTGCATCTCCAGTTAACTATCTCCAGTTCTTCAAGCAATCTTCATGTAGCATGAACTATATATATATATATATATAATATCTATTATACGCATAATATATTAATATATATGTACAATAAGACACAAAAACTAAAAGTTATATAGCTTTAATTATTGCAAAGTAACTTCTGTATATTATCTTACTTGATTCTCTCAATTCTATGAAGTAGCTATTACTATTTTCCCCTTTTTGTGGATGAGAAAACTGACTGATGGAATGTAAAAGACTTGCCTTGAGGGATATTAACTATCAATTGTCTGAGGTAGAATTTCAACTCATTCTCCCTCACCAAGTCTAGTTCTCCAAATTGGCCTTTTTATTATGATGGCCTTTAAATTTTAGAATCCAGAAAATCTTAAGGATCTCCTCAAAAAAAGACAGAAGAGTTATTCATTGTTTTTGAGATCATGAAGAACTTTCAGTATTCTCCACTTTCAATCAGTAAGCCATGAGGGCTGTGTACCTAGTATGAACAGAGGGATATAGGGAAAATTGCTCATGAGAGGAGGTTATTAATTCACTGCTTATCGTAATGAGATCTGTAATAGGATCAATATCTATCGATATTCTCTTTTCTGGTCCATGCCCCCACCTATGTAAGTTAGGTTAGTTCTGTCTCTAATGGCACCAACCTCCTCTCAAATTTACTCAGAGTACAGTTTAAATCATGGATTCCTTAGGGTCTCAGGAAAGTTCATCTGGATTTCTGGCAGGAGTATGCTTGTAAATATTTAACAACTGGTTCTCACAAGAAAAAAAAAAAGACCTGATGTAGGAAACAATTTTGTTTAATTTGTAATATTATTAATATTACCTCCATCTCTTTCTTAAGTCTAGATTACTAACCAGACAATAAATCAAGCCCTGATATTTGCTGATTTCTGAGGCATAAACTCTCACTAAAAATTCAACAATTGGCTTGCTAGAGCCTATTGGAAATTGTTTAATATGTTACTGATTCCTGATCACAAAGAAAATTGATCAGGTGGAGTTGGGCTCTCTTAGACTTCACAGATGACTTACGGCCATATAAGTCACTATACTTCACATCACAGAAGGTGTTTTGTGTGTGTGTGTGTGTGTGTGTGTGTGTGTGTGTGTGTGTGTGTGTGTGTGTTGCATCTACAGATGCAGTGCCTCATCTCTTAAGTGCTATATCTTTACTGAGTTTGCTATTAATCACTTTTTATTCATTGTTACCTGACTTTTGGGCATTTTATTTTGATCTAATATCAAACAAAAACACATAGCCTTAATTTGCCTTTGGAATCTTTCTTTGTATCTCATTTATGCCTAAATACTTTATTAAAAAATGAATTTGCATATTGGTACACAAAACAAATCTTCAGTTGGAAATATATAGTCTTTGTATTTGACTTGCTTTGATCAACCAGATTCACAACAAGATATGAATTTAAGAATCTTTTGTTAAAGTCAATTTTTATATCCATGGGTAAGGAAAAGACTGTCATAAAATCTGAGAAGTCACAAATCCTGTAGGGGAGGGCTCAGTGCTAGGTACATAGCCTTTTGGTATTCTTGGGATTACATGTTACGGATGAAACATGTGACTACAGCATGTTGGGATTAGAACTAGAACCTTTAAGTGAAACAAATGCTAGTACATTTCCTCACTGGATTTTTATTATCTATTCACTGACATGGATCTAACAGAAGAGCTCTATACACCAATGAAGTCTGGAAGTTTATTCTCACCTTGAGCCAGGCAATTAAAGAATTAAATTTAAAGAACATAAATGAATGTAGAGAAGGTAAGATGTAAAAAATAAAGGAAGGAAAGAAATTGTGTTATCTGGAGTAGAGTAATGGAGGTCTTTATAAAAAAACAAAAAAAGAACTTGAGAATTTAGAAATCAATGCCTTAAGGATATAGGTCAGCATAACAATAGGACTCTTATAGCTCTTCTAATGTTATGACTGCTTTTGGAGGAAAATGTGAATAAAAGAAGGGTACTGAATTTGAGATAGGCAAAAACAGATCAAACGCAAATTTAAAAATGAAAACAAACTACTGTAGGCTTCTACTTTGTGAATGGACTTTTACTTTGTAAATAAAGGAGACAAAGTAGATATATTTTCAAGATAAACATGACAGGTATTAGCTTACAAATAGAAAAAGAGAAGGAAAGAACTGAAGTAGGACTCAAGAATATAAATCTAGAAAGTAAATTTAATAGTGGTATTTCTATATTAAAAGCAATGTTAAACATTTGAGGAGATTTAATATGCTTTTAAAAGTTTCTTAGCTTTCAGGAAGTTAAAAAGTTTTTAGAGTAAACAAGGTAGTCTCCAGGTTATTTTGAAGTACATTTTATCAGAATCCAATATCTTAATCAATTAAGTATTGACCAATGACAATGGAGAAGTGCATGGAGGCTCATGAGAATGTTACAACACATTGATAATGAGATATTGTGCAGGAGAAAGAGTATAAAGGATAGTTTCAGAGAAATGTTCAACTGGAATAAAAAGGATGTTACTTATATAGTCAGATTAAGAGATAAATGACAGAGAAGCCGCCTGCTCCTTTGGAAACCATACGATGCTTAGAGGATCAGAGGATGGTACTCAGCATGTCGTGTGAAACATTTGCAGGTGATTTTTTGTTAGATTTTGGACAATGAGTTACTTAAAAAAGGCAGGCTTAGAAGGGCTGTAACCTGAATGGCTTTAGGGAACATTGATACCAATGAGGTTCCTCATCTATTTGACTAGACTTACTGAGCCAGAGGGCCAGTTTTGGTATAATGAATCAACTGAATGGCCTCGTAAATCCAAAGCATACCTGTGTAATGCTAATGAGAGTTAAAGATCTTCCACACCTATTAATGGGCCTGCCCATTAAGGGAAGCTTGATTAGGGGAGATTTTTGTTGCTGTTGGAAGACACACACCTTTTGTCAATTTCTGATGGGGCCACTGGTTCTCAAGGATTGTGATGCCCTCTGGCTCTGGAAAGTGTATATATCCTCTGAGGTGATCCTTTGGGGCTTACTCATCATTGAATGTGTCTTTCTGACCATAAGAGACTCTGGGCAGCCGCTAAGGAGTCCCCAGACTTGGAAAACACAGATATTGTTGCTTCTCTCTCTGGTAACTATGTATATAGGTAATGGTCAGACAGTTGGATCCGTCTGATGATCTTTGATGGATGTATTGCCTATCATCAGACAGTTGGAAGTCCTGTGTGTTGGTTTTTATTTGTACTTTCTCTGAAGTTCAGGCACTTTTACTCCTGAACTAGGTGAGAGATATAGGTGCTTGATTAAAGTAAATTGTTGACCCTCAAAAGTTGCTTTCCTTTTAGGAAAGCAGATCTAAGAACCTATACAGCAGGCCTTCCTGTGTATGCTGGGGTCCTTGCTGTCACAACCTGTGACATTTGAGGTAAGGGTGAACACTGTTACTTAACATGCAAGCTTTTTCCTCTTAATGATATTTTGTGTCAAGAGGTAGCATCAGTATTTTAAAACAGTATCATATAGCTTACATAATAAGACTACAATAATGGGAAGGATTAAGGCATTTAGCAGAGTGCCTGGAACATTTTAAATACTAACCATGTGCTAGTTATAATTCTCTTTATGATTATTAACTACTTAATTTATGTTACCATTAACCATTTTTTTTTTACATTTAAATATTTGATATAGGGTTAGGGTAAAATCAGTGAACATTATTTTGAATTGTCGTTAGGTTATACAATGTCAGCATATTTCCATTACACTTAATGATTAAGAGTATCATGTATTCCCAATTTTTATCATTTAAGTTGTAAAGTGTTGCAATTATAACAATCTGATCAAATATAGCATATAAATGTTCTATCATGATCATATATCATTTTAGCAGCTCAACATTATATTGTCTCCTCATATATACTTGTACAATGTGTATACATGCATACATACTTCTTATGTAGTTTACTGTAATAGACAATCTTATGCAATTGATTTTTCTTAATGTCATTTGATTTTAATATGCCTATTAACTGACTTCCACATACTGATCTTTATCAACAACTATCACTGATAGCCAAATTTACTTTTTAGAATATGAATAAAAATCAAAGGAGAGATAATTAGGATCAGATGGTTGTGATTAAATATGTTTTACATTTTTTTTAGTGATTTAAATTTTCAAGAATTTAGGAGGAAGGTGGCAGAATCTATGATTTGTTTCGAAGAGAGAAAGTCATAAAAATGCTTTATTTACTTAAACATATGCTATCCATTCATAACAAATGCTAACATACAAATAAGAAAGCATACACTCAATATGCTAGACTACAAGCTGTGGGAGTCAAACAATTGTTTCTTCAAACAAACATACCTTTGAAAGTCATCAATGTCATCAATTATCTATGCTTGAAATTAATAGTCAAAAGAGATATCTTTCCAATATCATAAAATTACAACTTATCATATCTTATCTTTACCCCAAATTATTTTACTAGCATATGAAATTAAATTATCAACTAGATCACCAACTAAATTATCAACTTTTTCTGAATAGTGTTTGCCAGATATTTTGTTAAGCCTGCCCAGTAGAGGTCAGGAAACATACAGAAAGGATCTTTCTAAGAAGTTTTAACTCTAGTTTTAGGAAAGGGTAAAAATGAATGGGGTGGAAGTAAGCATTTAAGAAATGCCTACTACATGCCAAACACTTTAAAATATTATTTCATTTGATCCTCAGAGTAATGCTGTGAAGTGGGCACAATTTTACACCCGAGGTAACTTAGGGAAAGAGAGATTAAGTGACTTGGCTATGGTAACACAATTAGTAAGTATCTGAGGCTGGATTTGAATTCAGGTCTTCCTTATTTCAGGCCCATCATTGTATCTAGTGTGCAACCTAGTAGCCTCTGAACATCTAAAGTGATCAGTTATATATAGTTACTAATATCTCACAGACTGATGTTGATTTCTAACCTCAAAGTATAGGGTTTCTTAATGAGTTTATCACTCTTTGAAGTCCCAGATACTTAAGCCAACCACAAAGTTCCAATATGCCTAATGGTAGAAGTCCTTAGAAAGTCCTGGTCACATTCAAGGCCACCAAGTGGCACAATACTGCACAGAGCATAAGGCTTAGAATCAGGAATTCCTGAGTTATGATATGATCTAAAATTCTTATTGGCTGTGTGACCTTGGGTAAGTCACTTCATTTTCCTCATCTACAAAATGAGTATTAATAGCAAATACATCCCAGTGTTGTCATAAGGATTAAATGAGATAAAAATTGTAACACACCTGGCATATAGTTAGCATTATATAAATGTCAATTATAATGATGTTGATGATGACAATGATGTATGTAAGGTGAATTTTTTTAGTGTGTGTAAAGTGAATCTTGGTTATCATTTCTGAACTCTTTAGTTTCCCAGGATCCATAATTATAATCATCTCTTGTTCCCAGGTATTAGATATGAGTTCCCATAATTATGGTTCAAAACATCTCTGCCACATTTGCTCAGCATTATATAATGATAAATAATATAAACATCCACTGTGGCTGCACAGTGAGATACAGGGATAAGATGATGGAAACTTGTGAGGTTCTCCTGGCAATATGCCCTTGTCCTATAAAGTAAGTGGTCATTGGTCAGTGAATGGTTATAATAGATTATTAACTCCTTCTTATTGTGTTTCCTGTCTGACTAGATCAAGAGTGAAACTGTGCTAGTAGCCCTCTTGTGTGCTGTTTTTATCTGTCTTACTGTAATGGTAATTTAAATGGGAAGATCTTTCCCATTCATTAATAGGTCCATGTGACCTGCCCCTGCCTGGGTCACATGGAAGCCTGAGTCACATAAGTCTGTGGAGGGAGGAGTTTGAAGGAGTGGAGAAGGAAGTGTGGAACAGGAAGAGGTGGAGTTAGATCAGAGCTGAGAGGAAATGGGTCAGAGCCATCAGAACTGAGGGAGAGACAGCAGGCAGCCAGCTGGAGTGAGTGGGAGATCTTGTTTGAATTTTGTTTAATGGAGCTGGTTTGTGGGAAGTCTAACAGAGGGAAGGCTTGGGCCTGGTGCTGCCTTCTGCACTGTTATTGTATATAGATTTTTGTTATTATGATGGATTTGGCTTTCTAGTCGCTGAATAAATGTTTTGGTTCTGTCTTCCATGTGGAGAATCTGTTGTATTTCACTATTCTGAACTGTTCCACAGTATGTATGGCCATAGATACAGTGAATAACACGTTGGAGCTACACTTACAGATCATGATGATGACAATTTCTGTGATAGAAACATCTTACAAAGGAGAGAGCTTGACCCCTGAAACTATTCTGATGACACTGAACCATGACAGCTGTTGTCCTCTTCATTCTCCCTTTTGTCATTTCATTTGTATAAAATTTTACTCTCTGTTTTTGCCTACTCCTATAAATACACTGCTTCAATTATAATTCTGGCATATGCTGTCCAGTATAGAACAAAGTGAGAGTGTCTAAAACAAATGACTGAATAAACTGATTAAGGGAATAATTAATTTGTTTTAACTATTGTTTCTCAGATGCCCATGGTTTAACTTAAGGTTCACATGAAGAACATTTTCCATCTAGGGATAGGGACTGGATCTATAATTTTCATCATAGAGAGAACTCCTAAATGAAGAAAACTCTTTTACCCATGGAATTCTATACCTTCATTGAAACTTAGAATCTTAGAGAATTGTCTAGAGCACTCAGAGATTTAGTGACTTGCCTATTTCAGTGTTAGGACCTGAATGAGGGTCTTGATGACACCAAGGCTGAATCTCTGTCCATTCTGTCTTGTCATGTGCCTTATGTGTCATATAGGAGGCTTAAAATATAATAGCATTAAACTGATACTGAATCTCTCATTTATTTTTATGTTTGTTTTTCAATTTCACAGAATTACTAAAGACTTTTTGATATAACGAATCCCAGTTCCTATTCATTGGAGGAAAAAAAAAGATTATTGCTTCAAAGACCAAAGTAGACTAATCCAGTGTAACTTAGTGCTCTTAGAACCACTATGTTCATTAAAATTAGCATGGTATAGGATCATTGACTTGGTGTCATAAGGATCTGGGTTAAATCCTGATTCAGGTACTTAACTAGTTGTATGACCTTGGGCAAGTCTATCCTCTCAGTGCTTTGGCTTCTAAATGAAGATGTAAAATGAGATGATTGAACTTGATGGTCTCTAAAATTACTTCCAGCTCCAAATTTATAATCCTATAATCTCATGTGTGTGAGAGTATGGCAATGGAAACTGAAAAATGAGAAAAGAGATTCAATTAACTGTATCCAAAGCTAACAAAACAGCTGGAGAAGATTCAGGATAAAATCCATAACCGCTTCTACAGTGTTATTGATCAAAGTTATCATGGAAGTGTGGCATTAGAACTCTATTAAAAGCATTTCTTTTTAATATAAAGATAATAATAATAAAGGCTAACATTTAGTACATTAAGGTTTGAAAAGAGCTTTATATGTGTTATCTCTGATTATGCCAACTTGTGTGATTATCAGATTTTTTAAAAACCTAAAGATAGATGTTAGCAATGAAAAATTTCTTCCTTCAGCCAAACTACAGGTTAGAAAACAAATTAATTTCCCAGTTTAATAGAGAAAGGAAAACACTTTCAAAAAATTTCTTCCAGCCAACTCATAACTGTCCACATTTTATATTACTGCTATATCAGCAATATGAAAGGACTTCTCTTTGCCCTCCCTCAACAATGTCCTCTTCCCCACTCCAAGAGCTAAAAGTTTCCAAGTTAATTTATTTCTATCTTAAATCCTACTGTGTATCATGAAATGAACTGAGTTCAAATTGTGGAATTATTCGCTATAGTAAAGGGAATCACAATGCAATAGAATAGACATTTTATTGAAGGTATTATGATCATGTTTCTAGCAGTTATGGAAAGCTAGAAAAATGGCTATAGTGACCATCTGGGTAGATGTAGTCTTCAGACATCCAATCAGGGCAGTTCTTTGCATTATACTGCCCTCTTAAATATGGCCTATAATAGAGAACTGGAATACACACATACATACACACATACATATACATACATGCGGATACATATATGTACATATATACATATATGTGTCTAAATCTATATATGGTTTCCACAGATCACTACCCAGCTTCTCGGATGTTGCATAGAAGTCTGAGTTCAAATAGGAGCTGATGTTACACCTGAAATTGAAGAGACCATTTGACATTCCCTCTCTCTTACATTGACAACAAATAAATGTATGCATACCTTTAGATGTGTGTACATGCATATTTGCATATGTACATGTATCTATGTATATAGAGATACATATTAATATGTGTATGTATGCATGTATCTTCCTAAATGACCTTTCATCCTAAGTTTGTTCCTTACTTAGTATCTTCAAACCAGGGCAGCTATTACTACTTTGGAAAGGTGCTGAATCATCCTGAAAGATACATAAAGTGAGCATATTTTGTCCTATATTTGTCATACTGAAAAAAAGACTCCTTAATTAGACTGTCCCACTGCTCCTTGAAATAAGATAATTCAACTTAGGAAAAGTGTTCTTATTTATTGCTTATGACACCATGCATTTGGCTCTTTGCCAGCCAAAGTGGCATAGGGACCATATTTACCAGCAAGTCAAACTTTTTCTTCTGTTTTTTTAATTTTAATTTAAATTTTTTTAATAATGGCAGACAAGATAGGGTGAAAATGTATTCCAAATGCTGATTTCAGGAGTACCTTGCAAGCTCAGATTAGATAGGGGTTATTCCAATGTAGCAAAAAATGCATGAAAAACATTTATTAAATTGTTCTTGATATGCAGGATAATGGATATATAAATGTAAAAAAGTCCCTTTCCTCAGAGGAGCTCACATTATCATGGAGAAGACAACACAAATAGAAAGTTTAGCTCCATGTCAGAAGAAAGGTCTCATGATCCTTAGGGTGCAGGACCAGTGACAAAGCAGACTATTTAACATCCTTTCTGTTGATAAAATCATATTTGTTGTTTATGTAGGAACATTCAATAATGCCAAGGCTTTGGGTGGCAGGAACATTCATTTCTGATTCTTTAGTGGGTGTGGTGATAGCACCTGAAGGAGTACATGCTAGGCTACAATTCTATAGGAGGGTGCTTCCCAGAATGAGGGTTACAGAGGCTGGACTGGAAACAGGACAAGTAGTTAGAAGGGCTTTGGGGCTTATTTGGAAGTCTGACAGCTGGTCAGCAGTTAATCTTGGTGATAGTGAGAAAGGCAGACATGTTCTCTCACAAGGATTCTTCATCTCACTGATGACAATAGGGCCCAGGCTGGAAACTAGTTCATTTAGAAATAAGGGTGTGTAAGAGCCATATGAAATGTATTCACTTGGGACCACCTACTAGTTTATCAAAATTAAGCCTCTGAGCTCATAGGCAGAGCTCAAATTAGGAACCCCTAAGCAAATTGGAAAATTGATTAATTAATATTTAAAATGCCAAATATCTAATAGTTCAGACTAGGTTCCTAGAATAATTTTGCATTACTTAATAACATTATGATGAGTAGTAAATTTATGAATATATATTTGCTCTGTAAAAGTATCTGTGATCTATATAAGGCTCAAAATGCAATAGGAAGTCTCTGTCTCAATCTGACGCCAACATTCTTTCATGAGAGTATTTTCTTAAACATTCTTGATTAGCATGTAAGGAGTCAAAAAGCAAAAGGCAGCCACACATTCAAAGTGTTGAACCCAAGATAGCAATAAATGAGATCTGAGGAATTACCATGAATTTGACACCTCAAATAATTTTATCCAGCACATTAAAAAATAAGCAGTTCAAAATATTGTTCAGTTACTTGGGTTTAGTTTAATATGAAACATACTGATATTATACTTACAATATAATTCAGATCATGAAGTACAAAATTAGCTTAGAAGAGAATCGAACCTCTATCCCTATTATACATCCTTATAAATATGGAGAATATGATACAATATAAATATACATTGTAAATATAATACATGTATAGATATAATAGGGAGCAACTAAGTGGCACAGTGCAGTCAGGAGGACCTGAGTTTAAATCCAGTTCAAGATACTAGCTGAGTGACCCTAAGCAAGTCACTTATTACTGCTTGCCTCAGTTTCCTTATCTGTAAAAGAGCTGAAGAAGAAAATGGCAAATCACTCCCATATCTTTGCAAGAAAACTCAAATGGGGGCACAAAGAGTTAGATACAACTGAAATGACTAAGAACAGAAACAGATACAATATACTTTCTATGATTTAGATTTTAATTTATGGATTGAATGTTAGTTCTCCAATAGAAAATACTAGACAGGTGAATTAAAATGTTTTAAATGAAATTTTTAAAATGAAATTTGTTAGGAAAATTTAACATTAAAATGTTTGATGCATTTAAGTTATTTTATTGCATCATTTGTCAAAATGTTTAAGGCTACTTTTACATATGTATGAAAAGATACTGATGTACTGAATGATTTTGCTTTTGGTGTTCTCAATTATTTTCTACTACATGAAAGGGATCCCTGCTTCTCTAATTACAATAGACAATTGTTTGTTACATGCATTTTCAGATTAGTATAACACTTTACAATACTTCCCCAATGGTCATAGCTGGTCAGTGAAACAGTTGACCCTGTATCATAGCTCAGATCTCATAGAATTTGCTTTTAAAGAACAGGACATGATGTATTGGTACTATGAGAACAAGACCCCGACCTGTCCAGGAGCTTTTAAGCATCGAAGCCAAAGTCTTATCTCAGATAGGAGAAATGGTCACTAAGAACTCAGTGTGCCACATTCCTCAAAACTGTTGATGTTTCTCTAAGAACTATGAAGATAAGAAATGTGGCTTCTCAACAGTTGCATGTGGGAGACCTAAATTGACGAACAACACTATAGTATGGTGCAGCACAATGAACAGAGGATTTGGAGTTAGAAGACCTGGGTTCCATGATCCAGAAAAATGTTTCAATTCTTGGAGCTCTGTTTCTCCTTATCTATCAAATGAGGTGGGAAATTGGATCAATGATCTCTAAGGTCCCTATAATCTCTAAGTACTCAGATCCTTTCATTTCATTTTATTATTTATGTATAATATTTATATATGTTATATATAAATAAATATGAATATATTTATATATTATAATATATTCATTTATATATTTATTATAAATTTATTTATTATTCATTCACTGAATAGACTATATAATTTGTGCAAATATACCACATGTGAAATGATAATATCCAATTCACATCTAAAATGCATGTATAGTCCTGGAGGACAAAGGTAGAAAAAAGAAAAAAAATAGTTCCTAACCTCGAGGAGTTTATAATCTATAATTGGTGATGTGATAAGCCACATAAGAAAGAGCCTAACAGATCATGTATACTAAACAGGGAATAGGTTACAGATAATAAGGGAAGGAATAGTTCATAGTCTAATTTTTCTTTCCTTTACATTCTGTTCTTGAAATCTATTGCTCACACTTTATATAGCAATATTTATTTGAAATATTACTTAAAATTTACATAATGATTTTTAAAATTTCAAGCATCTTTTATACAATTGTCTCTTTTCCAATTGCTTTACTAGAGAGTTGGAAAGATGATTTAACTGACACTTGAAACTGAATTCCTGTCTTTGTTAAAGATTGATTCCAATAGTTACTAAATTAAATATATAACTATTTTATACAATTAAAATAAGACCCTTTCTACCCAGAAGAACAATTATGGTGATGGACTTTATCTTGACAATGTATTATTTCACAACTAATTTTAAATACTTGGATTGTAACCAGCTATAAGCAAGAAGTTATTTATGGTATTATGAGTTAATAAACTGAGTATTTCCTCAAATAAGCGTATATGTCACTTTTTCAAACAAATGATGGAAGTTATATTTGTTTTGAATGCTTATGTCCCCTTTGAATTTAGTCTATAAAGTCTAGAGTTATTATTTTTAAAGATTTCTTTCAACATAATTTGTCTTAAAATATTCAATGCCATCTTACAAATCATGCCAATATGGAATATTAAAAATGTGTATAAAATATTTGGGACAATGTCCAGACATTTCTTTGTAATTCTTTTCACAAGAAGAGAGGAAAATAGAGATTTTAACAGTAAGAACTGAATCCTAAAAGACTGAAAGCAACATATAGAATTGCAGTAAATAGTAAAGTGAGGCAGTGTCTTACTGGAATAATAAGAGCAGACATTTACTGAGGAATAGACTGAAAGGGTGAGAATATGGAATTGTTGGGCCAGTAAATAGTGGGATATGGTGAATGACTAAATATAAAAGGAAAGGATGAAAAATAAACAGGAAACACATCATGAGTCTTATTCTATAGATAGCTAGCAGCATGGTAACCATTGTTGTGAGGGAATTATTTGCCAGGTAGACTCTTGAAAATAAGGTTTAACGTGAATATATGGGAAAGACTAATGTACTGGAAAATTGTTCCCTAAGCATGATCCCATCATAATATCAGTCAGAGAGACTCAGAAAACTTTGATATTAAAGAAAAACTTTGAAGTGTCATGATAGATTTAATTACAAAACATAAATAAAATAGTCAGCAGAATGTCTTTTATGGGACAAATAATCATGAAGTCAGTTTGGCAAGAAAGGATGCAAATGCAGCTAAGCTGTGGGAATGTTTTCACTGAATAGGAAATCTTTAGTATTAATCTATCAGTCCATGGGTGGCTGGGAGGGAATTTATTTGGGAAGTGAACAGATGTATGAAATTTAAAATTAAGAAAGAATAGGAAAAGAGAATATTCTTAGATTGATTTTATTTTACTGGTTCCATCTCTTGTGTTTATCAAGTAGTAAGAGCTTGATAAATGCATTTCATTAATTAATTAATTCATATATTCATTCATTCAGTACAGAATTCTTATGAGTTTTTGCCCAGTGAATTTTCAGACTACACATAAATGGAACCAATTACCCAAAATGGCTCAGTATCTCTTTATTTGTCAAAACTATTTTAAACTTTAAGCTTAGCTACATGCCTCTTTCAAAGTCACAGATATATAATTAATATAGGAAACATAATACAATATAATATTTACCTAGAGATATATTGTATATGTATGTATATATTTGTTGGGAAGTGTTTCAATGAGCCATTCAAGTGGCATAAACACAAGCACATATTTATTCTTTGCTCTCAGAGACCATCACGTTGTTCTCCACAAGTAGATGCTTCTTTGGTGAATTTTATTGCACAGTTCATCCAAGGATCTTTGATATTTAAAATATTAAGAAAAAATGGTTTGAATTAGACCTTCATCTCACAACCAACATGAGCATCTTAGTTGAAAATGATTACTGCTTGTAATATTATTTGTCCACCTAATAAAACAGCACCAAATAGTTATTGTGGAGCCCAACATCTCAAATACATAGGGAAGTACAAAACCTCAAGCTTTAGAAAAGTAAAAAAAAAATGTAATTTACTTATTTTAAAAATTAGGTTAAAATAGGTTGGTTGGTTGTTGGTCTTTATTCTTGAAGAAAACCAAAATGACATAACTATGTTGGTCGAACCAAAGTGAGAACCACAGGTTGGGCACAAATAGTCCACACAAATATTTGGAATGGAGATGTCTCTAAAATTCATGCATCTTGAATTCTTTTGAGCTACTTCAAGTCTGCTTCACTCATAGAGCACACAGCACCTTCTTTGCTATGGGTATGCCATGCCAGCATCTCCTATGTTGTGTAATCAGTTCCAAAGTTCTTCAAAGAGACCTTGAGAGTGTCCTTGTGTCAGTTCTGATCTACATTTGAATGCTTGCTTTATGTGAGTTCTCTGTAAAGTAGTATTTTAGACAAACCTATGTTTGGCATTTGAATAATGTGACTAATTCATCAGAGTGATGCTCTCTGCAGTAGAGTTTGAATGCTTGGCAGTTCAGCTTGAGAAAGGACCTCAGTGTCTGGTACCTTATCTGCCAGGTAATCTTCAGCAGGGCTTCTTAAACTTTGTCAGCTCATGACCTTCGTTGTTTCTTAAACTGTGGGTTATAACTCATAATTTAAGAAGCGATGATTAATCTTCAGGATCTTCCTAAGACAATTCAGATGGAAGTGATTCAATTACCTGGCATGGTGTCCAGGTTTCACAGGCATACAAAGAGGAGCTCAGCACAATGGCTCTGTAGATCTTGAGTTTTGTAGGCAGTCTAGTATGTCACCTGTCCTACACTTTCCTTTGGAGTCTCCCAAACACTGAGCTAGCTCTGGCAATGTGTGTCAACTTTGTCATCTTTGTGTACATCCCCGGAAAGTATATTGCCAAGGTAAGTGAACAACTTATCCATAGTGTTCAAAATTTCTTCATTTGTTGCAACTGATGATTCCAGGTATAGATAGTGTGGTGCTGGCTGGTGCAGAACCACTGTTTTCTTCGTTTTAATCATTATGCCAAAATTAACACAAGCAGCAGAGAATCGATTGATACTTTATTGTATCTCAGGCTCAGAGACTATATTGAGCACACAATCATCTGCAAACAAAAAAATCATTCACTAACCCTCCCTCTACTCTAGTCTTAAATATTATAAAGCAAAAGATATTTGGTTTTCTTCTTCTAATGCTATGGGGAAAAGTTATGAGGTCAAAATCAGTGTATACCATAGCCACATTCCCATACTTGGAAGTGAAAAAATTGGAACCTTCTAATCATAAGAAATATTGTGATCAAGGACATATAATAAAAGGGCAAGTGGTGAACATATTGGAGGGCCACAAAGTGACTGAGTCTGTTTTGAATTCACATAACATGGAAGAGAACAGTACAAAGCTAAAAAGAGAGTAGTTACCAGATGCTGAAGGACCTGGCTCTCTAGGCGAAAGAATTTGCAGTAGGGAGTTACTAATATTGATAGATATAGAAATCTATATACATAGACCTATTTCTATTTTATATATGCGTATATGTACATATGTGTATATATAAACATATATATATGTGTGTATGTATATATGTACACCCATATCTCAAAGACCAGAAATACTGTATCCCTACTTTTATAGTGCACATACCTATACACATATACACATACACATACCTTTTGTATATGTGTGTATTGTGATTGGTTCAAGGAAGACAAAAAAAAATGCTGTCAAACAGCATCATTTTTACAGGTCTCAGATTAGCTCCTCCCTGAACAATTCCATTTTCCTTCCTCCCATTTCTCTCTCTCAAGCACTAGACTCCTGACAGGAGCCTCATAAGTCAATATTCACAAAGAGGGTGTCCCTGTAACTCCTTGCTCCTCAGCCCATCTCTACCTTCCTCACCACAGAGCACTATGTCATGAGATTTTGTGTGCCAACTGTGTTTGTCTTATTGCTTGAACCATTTTGAAATTCCTAGTAAGAAAACATTAACCAGAGAAAAATTAAATACTGAAAAAAAGACAGTATCGTGCTTATTAATTTTAAAGTAACCCTAGCATGAGTAAATGAGTTTTTAAATGAACTAGGTATTGAAAACTACAAAACACAAATGATTGAAAGTTATATCATAAGAAGTAGTACCTAGAATTTTAAAGTCTCATTTGATAACAATCCTGTCATATCTTGGCATGATGTTGTAAATTAAAGATATTTAATTTGGAAAAAAAAAAAAAACAATACCACCAAGGTCATCAACTTCAGAAGGCAAAGTGGAAAGGGGTTGGGTGGGTAAAGAGGCCATACCCAAGTTGCCGTTTTTGTCTTTTATAAGAGATATGAGCATATGTTCATGTGAACTGTAGGTAATAAAGTCAGTCCACAATGAAATGTTCATATAGAAGCTATATATCCTTAGAATCTAGTCACATATGCCAAAGAATTAATGAAACCTGCAACATAATTTTTCTACCTTGTGGAACTATCTGATAAAGTAATGTCTGATGATAAATTGAGTTTGTGGTGAACTGCTAGATTCAATCTATGGTTGTAAATCTCCCAAGCTAACTCCTTATAGTACACAAGCCAAAGTCAATGTAGTGTATACTAGCTGTCACTTGAATCAAATCCAGCTGACATCCTAGAGTCCCCTCCAACTTGTGAAATTTTATTTTAAATGAAATCACAAATAGCACACAATAAAATAAGTACCTGACAAAATTCTACATAAACTAATTGAAATTTTATTTCAAATGTATAGGATCATTTTGATATGTCAACTTATACTATAAAAACATATTACTTTACATCTCATTTCTATATGAAGTGTAGTTTGGTATTCTTAAATTAGACAATTTTTAGTTTAGGTAACTTTTGAAGGGGCAGTTAGGTGAAGCAGTGGAAAGACCACTGGACTTGGAATCAGGAAGATTCATCTTTAACGTATTCAAATCTGTCCTCAGACAATTTTAGCTGTACAGCCCTGGGCAAGTCACTTAACCCTGTTTGCCTAAGTTCCTCATCTCTAAAATGAGCTGGATAAGGAAACCACTCCAGTATCTTTGCCAAGAAAAATTCAATTGGGGTCACAAAGAGCTGGACATGACCAAAACAACCCCAATGACAACAATAACAAATACTCTTACCACCACCACTGCCTTTGCTGTTACGCTCCCCCCCGCCTCCACTAGTACTACTACAACTTTTGAAAGTGGTATGTATGCTTTTCTCTTCTCCTTTGGAAATTATTCTGATTTGTGGCCAAACATTATGGAATTCCATAAAATGACTGTATATGGGAAATATCAATTAGGATAACCATTTACTAAAAACACAAGCCCTTATGATGAAGGTTTCCTACAGTTCTTTATGATAAGTCTAGGATTCTTTATCAGCTCACTTGCTGTTCCCTCCCTATGACCCATTAAGCTTCATTTAATTCTATGTACTAGGCATCATTGAGTTTTGGACTCTGCTGTAATGGAGTCACTTAGAATGAATTAATGTGTCAAGTTCACAGAATTTAAATTGAAGTCAAGGGTTGGCAATTATCCAGTGACTGCATAACCTCGCACGTTTTCATTCTTGACTTCACTGACAGAACATTTTAACAACAAATTCTCTGCTTAATTGTAGTCACAAGTCCATTTCTGATGCCTAGTAGCATCTGCTTCCTATAGAATACTTTCAACGGAGTGTTTGTTGTCTTGTTTTGCATTGGATTTTAACTTTTAAGACACCTTAAATTGTCCTGAAATCAGAGCATTAATTCAAAAGACAAAATAATATAGTAGAGCATTTGGTGAATTTTAGAGAGCTACACAGTCAACTTAAATGATGAATAAGTACATGGCTAACTCTTTTGGCTTAAACTGATTCATCCAGAATACCTGTTCATTCCTCCCAGATTTAACGGACAACTGATAGTATTAACTATACATGTTTATGTATAGACCATACTATTTACATAACTGCTCAGTCATGGTTTCAAGATCACATAAAGAGATGTATATTCTCTAAAACTAAACACTTAATAATAAAAAGGATAATTATAACAACAGCTGACATTTATATAGTACTTGAAATTGGTAAAAATCTTTGCAGGGAATCTTTATGGGAAATGAGCGATACACATTTGTGAAATCTAGAAATATCTGAACAGAATAACTGCATGTTCATGTAAAACAATTTGGTTTTTTAATAACTTTTCCTCAAAGCTGACAGCCCTGCAACCAATAAAACATAATTTTGTAAACGTTTAATAAGCTGTTACCATGTATAGAACACTTTGTTATGGGAGTATATTTAAAAAGGAAACATAAAACTCAGTTCTTGACCTCAGGGAATTTATAAAACCTAGTGGTGGAGCATAAGGCAATGGGCAACAGCTTAATTCTAACACTAAAACACTTCCCTCTATATATTAACCACATACATTCATTTCTGGGTAGGAATAAATATATTAGAAAACACATGTATTCTCAAGAAATTACTGCATACTTTGCTTTTCATTCATTCAACAGACCTTTTTATAAGCAAACATAAATAATATAGGAGTTTCATAGTTAAATAAGGAAGGGCAGTACAGTCCAGGGCAAATTTCACTAGACCAGAATTCTATAATATTGTATTCTCGTCTTGTTTCTGCCTCAAAGGAACTGTGAGAACTTGTACTAGTCATTTCATCCTGCAATAGGTTTGCTGATTTGCAAGATGTAGTGGTTGAACTACAAAAGAAGTTGGTATAATTGGGGATCAAGATAAGACTGTAGGCCTCTGGTTATGAAGAGGTTGACCTCTTTGGGTTTCTATTATCTATAAAACAGGAGTAATAGCATAGGTACTAGCTATATCACAGGGTTATTTGAAAAAAAACTGTTTTGTGAGGGGGTTATATAAAAATAAATTACTGAGTTTATCATTTCAGTCAGTTAAAAAGCACTTATTAAGTGTCTAATAAATGCTAGGACTGGAGAATATGTCCTTTTCACATTCAGGACCAAGGTATTTTAAAATGAAACATATTTGTCCATTTTAGTGAAATTCTGAGATTTTATTTATTTTTTGTGAACATGTAAAAAGTCACTTCACTTGATGTCTGAAACACTTCTGAGGAAATTCAAAGTGCTGGTTGCCATAGAGATTTTCATATCTTAAAGTAAAATATCTTTTTAAAAAATATATTCTTTGAATTTAAAAAGAACTGATATATCAGTTGAGTACTTTCAAGGATATTTACAATTCACAAATAAATATATTTAAGAAATCAATTTATCTAGCATTAACACCACAAAGTAATTTTTCATTTAAACTATTAGTGGCAAAATTTTTTCTATATCTTAAATTTCAAAGAATCACTACTTCTTTACTTTTAATTGAGTAAAACCCTGTGCCTGTCATACTGTCATCCTTACCCCTTATTGATATACTTCTCATCATTTAAGTATTAGCTTAATTACCACCTTCTTCCTGAAATGTTTTGTTTTGTTTTGTTTTTTCCCAACTACTACTGACTTTAGATCTCTCCTTTTTTTCCAAATTTCTATGGCAATAAGAATCAATAACATATAATTTTACACCCAACTTTACACAGTATTTACACAGCATATCTTGTTCTTTGTGTAGAAATTGTATTTCT
This sequence comes from Bettongia penicillata ogilbyi, assembly GCA_023548195.1. Lineage (NCBI taxonomy): Eukaryota > Metazoa > Chordata > Mammalia > Diprotodontia > Potoroidae > Bettongia > Bettongia penicillata. The sequence continues at coordinate 66,074 of JAJHZJ010001075.1, forward strand.
TCAAGCAGAGAGGGAAGAAAACATTCCATGCATCTTTTGTACATTTTTGATTGCCTAGGAGAGAATTAAGTGGCATGGAATCTAGAAGACATAAGATCCACTCTCATTGAGTGTTTGCCAGCTCTATGATTACTGGAGAATCATGTGATGTTTCTGAGTCTCATCTGTAAAATTATTATTGTGGTGTCTTCATAGAGTTGCTATGAGCCTCATGTGAGAAAACATAGTTAAATTGTTTTGTAAACTATAATGTATTCTAAAAATTCCAGCTACTATCATTATTATAATTTTTATAGATATTCCATGGGGCAGTTAGGTGGCACAGTGATAGAACAACAGCCCTAGAGTTTGGAAGGTTTAAATTAGGCCTCAAACACTTGCTAGTTATGTTCATGAGTTATTACCATTTGCCTCAATTTCCTGATCTGTAAAATGAGCTGGAGAAGGAAATGGCAAACCACTCCAGTATCTTTGCCAAGAAAACTCCAAATGGAGTCACAGAAAGTCTGACACAACTGAAAGACTAAACAACTGCAATAGATGTACAATAAATGCCACAGAACCGTGTTTAGAACCAAAATCAAAATCACTACACATATACTTTAAATAAAATTACTTTATTTCCCTGAGGGCATATTATATGGTCCACAATTGAACAATATCACCACTGATGAAAAAAAAGACAGAATTTTGTATCAAAAAATATTTGGATATGATTGAAAGTATTGCCCAATTTCTGAAATGTAATCCACTCTAGCCTCTCCCACCTACACTGAAAAATCCAGAAAAGCAAAAAATGAAGAAAAAGAAAAGAAGGTCTCCTGCATAATAACAATTCTCTGTGAAGGACTTGTGGGAAAACACAGAGTCAAATATTGTAAGAAGTTTGAAATATCACTTGTCTTTGAGGCAGAAAACTTCAAAGTCTCTATTCTGCCACATTATAATTATATCATTTTGATCAAATCATTTCACTTCTCTAGACTGCAAATCCCTCATTTCTGTAAAACAATAATAATACTGCCTACCTCCCAGGGTTGTTGTGAGGATAAAATGACATAATATTTGTAAAGTTCTTTGCAAACCTTATAGCACTTTATAAGTGTTGCTTCTTATTTATTATTATGATTCAGGTTATTGTTAATACTTTTATCAATGGTGATAGTGGTAGCAGTGTTAGTAACAGTAGTAGTAAAATAATGGAGTAGGATATGTTTTTTTCAGGTCATCTCCAGCAGTTACTATGCAAACACAAAAATGTTATGATTGGCATCAACACTCATAAAATAACAGATATGCCAAAGTATTACATAACTAAATACATACATATACATATATATGGACATGCTGTACAAGTAACACAGAATAATGTTATTATTGTAGCTATAGTAATGATAGCTAGCATTGATATAGCCCCTATTATGTCCCTATTCAGATACTATGCTAAGCCCTTTACAAATATCTCATTTGATCCTCACAACAGCTCTAGAAGGCACTATTTTTTATCTCTGCTTTACAGTAGGGAAAATTGAGGCAAATAGAGGTTAAATGATTTAATCAAGGTCAAACAGCCAAAAAATATCTGAGGTGGGATTTGAACTAAGGTCTTCCTAACTTTAGGCTCAGAGGTCTATTACCAGAAGATAATCAAATGAACTTCATTCTACCAGATATTCTCATGACTCCATGTCACTCATAATATTAGCATATATAGTTTTGTATTCTTTTATCTTTGAATGTGTTTAAATGTATTTTTTTCTATTTTAAATGTTCTAGTATATTAATTTTGTGCAGCATTTCCCACTGCCAGGTTATTGGGCACAGGAACTTTATTGGTTCCCCTCCCTGGATGTCTCTGTATTTCCTAATCAATATTGTTAAATATTGTGTAGATTTAAGAAACATAGGCTATTTTTGCTTAATAGGACAATTCTGATTTTAGAACAAGTTGAAATAAGTACTCTTGATTTGGGGATGTAATAGCCAATAACTTTCTCTCAAAAGTCCCATCTTTCCTGATTGGGTTGTTTATACTGTAAAAGGGGAAAAAGATGATTAAAAAATAAGTAAAAGTGGACCTTTATCTGAATCACTGAGAATCCAGGAATTCCTGAACTCTCTCTTCATAGAAAAAGGGCTCTTCAGGTTTCTTACCAGCAATAACTGAGAGTGATAACTGTTGCTTTGTAGGAAATGATTAAAAGGAAAGAAAAAGCTATTCTGCACCTACATTTAAAAAAAGATCTTCTCTTGAGGACTTAAAGACAATGGTACAAAATTCACCAAATTTTTAAACACTTTCAGAACCCTAGAATGGATATTTCTAGTCCAGGCTAGGTTTCCTTACTTTGGACTTTCAGCCATAGACCTAGCTCATCTCTTCATAGGATATTAGACCCTTCTTCCCTAGCAATGAGTAGATTTTTTCCCCCTCCCAATCATATACAAATCCTCTGCAAATAACTGAGACAATAAAATATTCAACTTTCCCCAAAGAGGGAGAAAAAAGGAATCAACTTATCAAATTTATTATTATAATACTCTATGCATTCAGACATATTTTACTTCTTTTGCTAAGTGTTTAATTAATGCAGTTGCCTATTACAATAAAATATCACTTGATCTTGCCTTAGTAAAATAATTTACCCTCTCTGACTAATGATTTTTTGATGTGCCCCATTTTTATGTCAAATAACCTTAATATATTCTGAAATGGAGGTCACTTTCATATCAGCCTGCAATCAAGAGTGCTGGCAATCTATTCCTGCAGTCATATTGTTTCTCAATAATTCAAATAAATTCTAATAAGTGTGAACCGCAAACATTTATTGCTTTAGTCTATGTCTCTCAGAATTTACAGTCTTTCTTGTCTGTAGTTTACATTGGTAAGTGCCCTAGAATTTGGCAAAATTGGGAGTAATTCCCAATCACATTTCAAGTTAAGTAACTGCAATAACTTAGAAAATGACTAGATGTTGCCCTCAAACACTTTACCTAATTAATCTACATGCAGTTTAGACCATTTTCCCCCCTACCAGTTAGATTACGTACTATGTAAGTTTGTGGGCTTTTGCATTATTCTTCTAGGGACTTTGTGCGGAAATACTTGTTCCAGAACATTTATAAAGGTTCCTGTAAATGTTATTTTTCTCCTGACCACACCCCTTAGTCAGTCGTTGGTTATAAGTGTTTCTGGAACACTTAGAATACTTGGTAAGAAAAAGAAAAACTATTGATTACTTGGGTTTTTAAAAATCTTGAGATGTAATTCAAACATTTTTAATTTGCAAAAAATCCATGGGGAAGGTCAAAGCATGTTTTTGACACACTTAAAGTTAATTCACTAAAGGGGTTTTATAAATGGCACTCAATTTCAAAGACAACTTAATGAAATATGTTTTCAAGCTTTGTTCAAGGTAAGAACCAGTCTTACCCTAAAATAAAGCCCAAGTCTTTTATAATATTTATTTATAATATTTACATTTTAACCTATAATATTTACATTTTTAAAAAAAATATTATAAAAGGTATTCTCATGGATTTTGCTAGAATCCTTCCAGTTTCTTTATTCTGGACTTTGTAACTGAATTTTTGGTATATTTTTCAAAGACAGCTCACATAGTAGGAAATATAGAAATGTTTTGATTATGTAACTGATTTTACTTCTAATTCAGCGGATATATATATATATATATATATATATATGTATATACACACACACACACATATACACATACGAAGAGCTTTTGGTAAGATCTGAAATTATTAGATAACTATTACATTTTAGCAATTCAGATAGAAAAAAAATTAAAAGTTTGTGGCCTGTTTTTATACTGATCAAATATTTTACTAATGCATCAGGTTTTTTAAAAGCATCTTACAATTTTATTTGAAAGTCACATAAAGAAAAGAAGAGAGAGTCAAATCTATAAGAATACAAATCATTTGTAATTGATAAGTGGTCAAAGGATATAAAGGCAGTTTTGAGAGGAAGAAATTAAAGCTATCTATAGTAATATGAAAAAATGCTCTAAATTGCTATTTATTAGGGAAATGCAAATTAAAAGAACTCTGAGATACCACATCATACTTATCAGATTGGCTAAAATGATGAAACAAGAAAATGATAAATATTAAAGAAGATGTAGGATTGGAACACTAATAATGAGTTGTTGGTGATATTGTGAATTAATCCAGTTGTCCGCGAAAACAATTTGGAACTATACCCAAAGGGTGATAAAACTGTGCATATACTTCCTAGCAATACCATGAGGGCTGTGTCCCAAAAGACATCATAAAAATGGGGAAAGGATCCATGTGTACAAAAATATTTATAGCAGCTCTTTTTGTGGTAACCAACACCTGGAAATTGAGGGGATGGCTATCAGTTGGGGAATAGCTGAACAAATTTTCATATATGAATGTAATGTAATTTTATTGTTTCATAAGAAATGATGAGGGGGCAGACATCAGAAAAACCTGGAAAAATTTGCATGTACTTATGCTGAGTCAAGTTAACAGAATGAGAAAAACATTGTATACAGTAACAGCAATCCTGTGCCATAACCAACTTTGATAGATTTACCTCTTCTGAGCAGAGCAATGGTCTTAAGACAATTCTAAAAGACTCAAAGTAAAATGCTATGCACATCCAGAGAAAGAACTGTGGAATCTGAATGGAGATTGAAGCATACTATCTTTTTCCTTTTTTTCCCCTTTCTAGTATTTTTTTTCTTTTCTAATTCTACTGTTTTTTCTTTTCTAATTCTTCTTTACATGACTAATGTGGAAATGTTTAATATGAATGTATATGTGTAGTCTATATCAGATTGCACACCATCTTAGGGAAGAGAGAGGGGAAGGAGGGGGAGAAATTTAAAAACTTAAAATCTTATGAAGGTAAATGTTAAAAACTAAGAATAAATAAATATTTTTTTTTTAAAGAGAGAAAGAGAAATATGTTTCTGTTCTTCTTCAGCAAGGTAATCACAGACCACCTTTACAAAGCCAATATAGCATTGTAGCAAACTACTCAGAAAAGAGCCAAGGAATCCTCTCCTAAGATGCTCAGGGCCCAATTCCTTCCTCCTTGCCTCCCAGGCATTCAATCATAGTCTCCATAAAATTCTGGTGAAAAATTAATTAGCTCCTTTTCTTCTTGCATTTTTCTAGGCTCCAGGAACTTCCCAAATGTAAGTTGCTCTATACCTTATCTCTGAGTACATTCTAAAGCACTAGAATCTACTATTCTGTTTCCCTTCAGGTGCTAATGATGTAGAACAAGGTTCTATAACCATCAGACAATCTTATCTATTTCTTCTTGTAATTCCTCAACTTCTCTAAGAATTTGGATGCTATATCACTTGGTGCACATATGTTTAGTAATGATATTACTTCATTGTCTATGATACATTTTAGCAGAATGTAGTTTCCTTTCTTATCTCATTTAATTAGATCTATTTTGTTTTTTTCTTTTTTCTGAGATCAGGATCATTACCTCTTTTTTTTTTTTTTACTTCAGCTGAAGCATAATATATTCTGCTTCAGCTTTTTATCTTTACTCGGTGTGTATCCCTCTGCTTCAAATGTGTCTTTTGTAAACAACAAATTGTAAGATTATGGTTCTTAATCAACATTCTCCTATCCATTTTCATTTTATGGGAGAGTTTATATCATTCACATTCATAGTTATGATTACTGTCTTTCTTGCCATTCCATTTCCCTCACTTTTACCCTTTTCTCTATTCTTTCTCCTTTACCCTCCTTATTAGAATTTTGCTTTTGACTACCAGCTCCTTCAGTCTTCCATCCCTTCTATCAGTTCCTTCCCTTTTCTTCCCCTTCCCCTTACTACTTCTTCCCTCCCTTCTATCCACCCCATCCTTTTCACCCCTTTCCCCTCCTTCTTCCTATAAGGAAAGTTCAATTTCTATCCTTAACTGATGATGTTATTCCCTCCTTTGAGCCAAAGCTGATGAGAGTAAGGATCAAATAATGCTCATCTTCCTCCCTTCTTTCCCTCTACTGTAATAGGATTTGGTACCTTTTCATGTGATATAATTTACCCTTGTCTGCTTCCTCCTTTCCTCTTCTAGTACACTCCCTTTTCACCACTTAATCATATTTTTTATCATCACATCAAAGTCAACTTATTTCCACACCCTCTATCTACACATACCCCCTTTAAATGGTTTAATAACAAGACTGTTCTCAAGAGTTATAAGTGTCATCTTCCCTTTGGGAATGTAAATAGTTTGCCCTTATTAATAATATGTTGTTATTTTATTTCCTGTTTACCTTTTTATGCCTCTATTGAGTTTTGTATTTGAAGATGCAGTTTTCTGTTGAGCTCTGTTCTTTTCATTATGAAGATTTGGAAGTCTCCTATTTCATTGAATATCCATCTCTTCTCCTGAAAGATTATGCTCAGTTTCTCTGGGTAGTTGACTCTTGGTTGCAATTCCAGCTCCTTTACTTTATGGAATAATGTTTTCTACACCATCCAGTTCTTTACTGTAGAAGCTGCAAAGTCATGTGCAATTATGACTATGCATCCATGATATTAAAATTGTTTCTTTCTGGCTGCTTATAGTATTTTCTCTTTAACCTAGTAGTTTTGGAATTTGGCTATAATATTCCTTGACATTTCCAATTCAGTATCTCTTTCAGGAGGTGATTAGTGGATTTTTTCATTGATCATTTTACCTTTTGGCTCAAGGCCTCAGTTTTCCTAGATGATTTCCTGAAAGATGGTGTCCAGGTTCTTTTTTCATCATGATTTTCAGGTAGATCAATGATTTTTAAATTGTCTCTTCAGGACCAGTTTTCAAGATCAGTCGTTTTACCAATGAGGTATTTTATACTTTCTTCTATTTTTTCATTATTTTGTTTCTGTTTGACTGATTCTTGTTTTCTCATAGAGCCATTAGGTTCTATTTGCCCAAATCTAATTTTTAACAAACTGTTTTCTTCTATTAGATTCTTAATGTTCTTTTCCATTTGGCCCATTTTCCTTTTTAAGGAGTTACTCTTTTCAGTAAGTTTTTGTGCCTCCTTTTCCATTTGGCCAATTCTATTTTATAAGAACTTGTTTTCTACAGTCAATTTTTGTCCTTCCTTTTCTAAGTTATTTACTCTCTTTTATATATTTCTCATTTGTTTTCTATCTCACTTATTTGACTTTTAAAATACTTCTTGAGCTCTTCTAAGAAGGTTTTTTGGCTTTAGAACAGTTCATATTCCCCTTTGAGGTTATGAACATGGGTATATGGACAATGTTTTCTTCTTATGAATTTGTGCTTTGATCTTCCCTCTTCCCATAATAAGAACCTATGGTCATAGTCTGTTCCTGCTTTTTGCTCTTGGTGTTTCTGTAATTCCTGACTTTTAGAGTCAAGCTCTCCTGCTGGAGTGCAGGGGGCACCGACCCAAACTACTTGTACTAGGAGCCCAGGACTTGGTTACTGGCAGCTGGCAGCTGTAGGAATCTGGCAGCTTGCTGGTGCTGAGCTGGGGTCAGCAACACTGGAGCTCTTGGGGTGAGGGTGGATAGTCTGGCCCCAGGGGACACCTGCTCAGACAGATCTTGTACTCAAATATTTGGCTGCTAGAGGATGTCTGCTAGCCTAGAGCTCTGCCTCCTGGAGTTGTGCTGAAACATTGGGAGAATGCTGGAGTTGGTGTCTACTGGTTACCCTGCTGGGGCACTCAGAGGTCCTAGTGTTGGCGTTTACCTTTTCCCCCTTTTCCTCCTTTTTCCCCTTTTCCCCCTGGTTTGCTGAAGTGGGGCTTGCCACTGGCTTGCTGGAACACCTCCAGTTCTGTACTACTCCCCCTCCCCCAGAGCGACAAGGGCCTTTCCCATTAATCCCTCACACCTCCTGGGCTACAAGACTGCTGAACTCTATTTTTTTCTGTTGACTCAACTGTTCCAGGGTTTTTCCTAGAACAATATTTTCTGAGTTTTCAGAGGACAGTAAGAGAGAATAAGAGTGAGTTATTTCTTATTCCACCATCTTGGCTCCCAGAAGTAGATCCTAATGTATCACTTTTAAATATCTATTATTTGATAGAAACAGCAACAGAGGCACATAATTTTATTTTCAAGTTTAAGTTATGCAAAAGAACATATCATTTAACCTCTCTGAGCCTCAATGTTCCTAGTATATAAATTGGGGGAAATAATGCCTTCACAATCTATTTCATGTGATTTATAACCACAAAGTTATATATAAGGGTAAATGATTATTTTTAAACTCTTAACCTAATTTTCCAAGCTTAGTTTTAAACTACTTTATTGAGCTTTATTTTCACTCTCCTTGAATCCATGTAAGAATTTTCATCAGTTCAAAATTTTAATATTATTCAAGGCTTGGGCTACATCAAATATATTTTCTTTAAACTGAACTTGGGACTGTGTATCTGTTGAATTTCAAGTATAGTTCACAGAATTGACTTCTATGCTTCACTATTTTGCCTGTGGACAGAGAGTAAAGCATAAATTTTAAAAAGAAACTAAACTCTACAAACAGAACAAGTTTCCATATTTTAAGCCTCAGCCTCAGAAGTCAAAATTACCATTAGACATTTCTAATTCATTTTTTTTTTATCATTTCACCACTCCAGTATTCATTTTTTTCTTCAAGAATATTTTAAATGGTAGCACAGGTACCAAGTTTTACATTCTGCACCTTAAGCAGCTGTATTCAACAAATACTTATTAAGTGGCCACTAGTTATAAAGCACTATGGTAGGTGCTAGGGGCAGAAATTTAACTTGCCTCATCCATGCTCTCAAGGAGAACATGAGCTAGTAGGGGAATAAAGTTTCAATACCAGCAACTATTACTCAAGTTAGAATGAGTTAAATGTACAAGAGATGCCAGGAAGGGTTGAAAAACTAGGGAGAGAATTCTGACTTATGGCATAAAATTCAGGGAGAGCTCATGGAGGAAATAACACCTGATTTAAGTCATGAGAAAAATAGAGAATTTCAGTAGGTAGAGATGTCAAAGGAATATGTTGAGTATATTTGGACTGTACAAATTCATGGAAGCAGGGGAAGGAATGGTAAAATCAGGAATAGAAAATATTACCTATAACACACTAAATAGAGAGCAATAAAATAGATGAAATAAGAATGGAAGTATGGTTTAGAATCCTTTTGTAAAAAAAAAAAAAAACATTGAATGCTAGGCTAAGCACCTAAGACGGTAGGATTTTAGCTCACAGCCACTTGTGGTTGTTTTTAGTAGGAGTCCTATCATTAAGCCTTTACACTATGAAATGATTATTGAGGCAGCAGTGTAAAGGATAGTCATGGAGAATTTATGCTGTACTTTACGCAAAGGACAATCAAAGTGTACATGTTAGACATAAGTAGTCTAATGTTTATTACAGATAAAGAATTGCACAGTAGAAGTGCTAAAAGGCATAAACAGCTGATACATCAAAAAAGAAAGTGAATTGGTCATAAAATGAAAGATGGGAAGCATTATTTTGTTAATTGCACAATGATAACTTGTAAGGGGTCTGGAACTCTCAGGTTAACAGGGTCATGATGCCCTCGGGAGAATACTTGATGGACCACCCTTATAAGGTAACCAACCTTCACAATTATCTTCAGCAAGTACAACAACAGCCAAACATGTAAACTCAGCACACAGTGTTTACAAAGTTCTTGCATGTATGGAAGTAGAATGTCTATATATACTCTGAGCTAGCTGAGAGTAAACGGAGTGCATACCATCCTTGCTCCCGCCTCATTCATTCACACCTGGAAGAAAGATCTCATGCAGGCATGAGATCTTTGGGAACTTAACAATAATAGGAATAGAATCTCCTGCTCTGCAATCCTATATACTCCTTTGCAGAGTTTTTACAGAAAAAACATAGAGAACTAAAAAGGGTGTGAAAATTTGGATGGGTTCTGGTCAGCACCATCGAAGGGATCATATCGATGAAATCATCGCTCAATTTGAAAGAGAGAAGTATAGTTAGCAAAATACAGCAATAACTTAAGCCAGTAAGGACTTGAGTTAGCATGGTGGCTGTGTAAGTAAAAAGATAGGCTAGATGCAGGAGGTTTTATAAATAATTAATAGGTCTTCATCATTAATTAGATAAATAGAGTAATACGGAAGAATTTAAAAGGTTGCTGACATTCCAAGAATTGAGAATTAGTTGTAAGGTGATGTCATTAAATTAAAGACATTAGGAAGGAAGACAGATTATAGTAGAATACAAGAATCATTTAAGATACATACTATTTTGAGGCAACGTGGTCTAGTTGAGAGTTAGCATTAAACCCAGGAATAATTGATTTAAGGTATTCTGAAACAAACTTGCTATATGATATAGAGTAAGTTACTTAACTTTTCCATTTTCTAGATTTCTCTAAGATGTAGATTGCAGAAAATGTGCTAACCTACATTCAACTGTTCCCCATAGTCAAGATACCACAGGTCCAGTCCCTTCCATAATATTTATACATATAAAGTAACTAGAATAAGGAGTGATCTGAGGAAAGTCACTTTCTCTGCTATGGGCTTCAGTTTCCTTATTTGTTGCACTATATGATCTCTAAGCTTAAAATTATATGATCATGGCTGGGAGGTTGTAGACCATGTCTCTTAAACCTATTCTGAGCAGAGCCCCACCCTGGCAACATGCACTGGGAGGAGTAGGATCTGAACTGACCTTTGGGGCAGAGTTCCCAGCAGGAAGGGTCCTAGATCCCTCAACCCACAGGCCACAAAGAAAACTCTAAAGGTCAGTGTGGGAGGGCTTTTCCATATAGGCAAGAGGGGAACAGGGTTCCTCCAGCAATAGCCCCAGGCGATAGCAGCAGCAACAGCAGACTGCAGGCATCTACAGTGGTGGGGAAGCAACCTGGGTCCATTGTCCAGGCAGCTCAATTTAAAGCCTCTGGTAGTAGGGAGCAGCTGATCTAAACTTCAGCCCTGAGAGATGGCCCTGCACCTACCCAAAGCACCATGGAATTGAGCAGCTGAGTTGAATCTCAGCCTTGAACAATATTTGTAACTCTTGAGACTTTTCTCACCATTCGGGTAAGTGGAGGGATTGTACACATATACACAGACAGACACACACACACACACACAGATGGAGAATACAGGTTGTGTTGAATCAGAAGAGATGATATCCACAAAAAATAAAATAAAAATCAAGGTATGAGGGAGGAAAATACTGGAAGGAGAAAGAGAGAAATGGGATATGAGGGTCAGTAGGAATACCTCTTGACAAAGGTTTCAGAAGTCAAATAACGGGCTGGGAAAATGCCCAAAAAAGGGAAAAAAATAAGACCAGAGAAGTTTACTTTCTTGGTGAACAGGTGTCTCCTCCCATTCTTTCAGATGAGGAAGAACAAGGCATACTGTCAGAGGAAGACAAGGCCCCTTCCTCCAGTGCCTCCAAAGTGAACTTAAGTTGGGCTCCAGCAATAGAAGAGCTTGAAAAGTGAGTTAGCAGCTTGCTAAAGGAGAACCAAAAAAACACTGAGGAAAATAACACCTTTAAAAAGAGGCTAACTCAATTGGAAAAAGAGGCCCAAAAATACAATGAGGGGAAGGAGAGTTTAAAAATCAGAATTAGCTAAATGGAGGAGAAGGTTCAAAAGCTTATTGAACAAAATAGTTTTTTGAAAGAGACACCTGAATGAAAAAGGAAAAAGAATGAATGAAGCAGTTAAAAAACAAAACCAAAAGTTAGAAAAAAATAGAAAATATTGTGAAACACCTTATTGTAAAAACAATTGACCTGGAAAATAAATCCAGGAGAGACAATTTAAAAATTATAGGACTACCTGAAAGCCATGGTCAAGAAAAGAGCCTAGACACTATCTTCCATGAAATTATCAAGGAAAACTGTCCTGATATTCTAGAACCAGAGGGCAAAATAAATATTGAAAGAATCTACTAATCACCTCCTGAAAGAGACCTGAAGAGAGAAACTCCTAGGAATATTGTGGCCAAATTTCAGAGTTCCCAGGTCAAGGAGAAAATACTGCAAGTAGCTAGAAAGAAATAATTTGAGTATTGTGGAAATACAATCAGGATAACGCAGGATCTGGCAGCTTCAACATTAAAGGATCAAAGGGCTTGGAAAAGGATATTCCAGAAGTCAAAGGAACTAGGATTAAAACCAAGAATCACTTACCCCACAAAACCGAATATAATACTTCAAGGGAATAAATGATCATTCAATGACATAGAGGACTTTCAAGCATTCATGATGAAAAGACCAGAACTGAAGAGAAAATTTGACTTTCAAACAAGAATCAAGAGAAGCATGAGAAGGTTAATAGGAAAGAGAAATCATAAAGGACTTTCTAAAGCTGAACTGTTTACATTCCTATGTGGAAAGATAATATTTGTAACTCTTGAGATTTTTCTCACTATTTGGGTAAGTGGAGGGATTGTACACACACACACACACACAGATGGAGAGTACAGGTTGTGTTGAATCAGAAGAGATGATATCCACAAAAAACAAAATAAAATAAAAATCAAGGGGTGAGGGAGGAAAACACTTGAAAGTGAAAGAGAGAAATGGGAATGGGGCAGGCTATAACTCATAAAAGAGATAAGAAAAATCTTGTTCAAAGGAGGAGAAAAGGGAAAAAGGGAGAGGGGAAAAGTAAAACTTATCCTCTTCATATATGACTTAAGAAGGGAATAACATGCTCACTAAATTTGGTATGGAAATCTATCTTACACTACAGGAAAGTAGAGGAGGAGGGGACAAGCGGGGTGAGGGGAATGATAGAGGAGAGAGCAAATGGGAGAAGGGGGTAACTAGAAATAAACACTTTTGGGAAGGGACAAGTTCAAATGAGGGAATTAAAAAATAAGTGAGGGCAGAGTAGGATAGAGGACAATATAGTTAGTATTACACACCTTGATTATTATGGAAATCTTTTGCAAAACAACACATATTTAGTCTATTGAATTGCTTGCCTTCTTGGTGGGGTTGGGTAGGGAGGGAGGGAGGGAGAGAAGTTGGAATTCAAAGTATTAGAAACAAATGTTGAGAATTATTATTGCATGTAACTAGGAAATAAGAAACACAGGTAACGGGGTATAGAAATTTATCTTGCCTTACAAGAAAAGAGAGAAAATGGGGATAAAGGAAGGGTGGGATGTGATAGAAGCAAGGGTACATCGAAGGAAAGGGTAATCAGAGTGCAAGGTATTAGGGAGATGGGGAGAAAAACTGGATATGTTACAAAGTGATGTAAAAGCAATTAGTGTTAAAACAATTGACTGAATTAATTACTGAGACTAAATGAGAGATATCTTTAGTTTGGGAAAAAGAATTTTAGTCTAAGTTTCTTAGAGGCAGGAAACATCAGATAAAATTTGGCACTGATGGAAAAGTTAAGGTTTTAATGGTAATTTGATTTTATGATTGTTATCTAAGCAGGAACCAGAACATGTATAGAAAGGCATGTAAGCCACTTAAGACTTTGACTCAAAAGATGTTCCTTAGACAATGTGAAATTACAGTCATATCTGAAACCTGGTTATTGGAACTTGCTATTTTAAAATTGTATGGGACTGTTAACTGACTGTTCTCCTGAGTCTAACTCCACGTACGGATAGCAATAAACGCAGTGTGAGTTTCCAACCCATGATGCCAGTAAGCCTGTGAGATGCCAGTATGAATTGAAAAAGGTGATCTCATAGGGAGACCAGCTGTTCAGTCTGGGTTGAGGTAGGATTCTCCTGACTCAATTTCCCCACTGACACCTGGTAGACTTTAAACCTGACTAAATACAAGCTGGCAATCTACTCTTGCCTGGAATGGACATGAAGTTGGGGAGATGTTGTTTCCCTGCAATGTCCCTACTTTTAGAGGCAATTTCCCATAGTCAAAAGGTTTGTAGGTTAATACCAGATCTATTAAATTATAGATTACTGGTAGGGGAACATCCGAGGTTAAGTCTAAAATTAAACTATTAGCCTTAGGACTTTAGACCAACAACAGTAACTTAGGGTCCTCTAAGTGTTAGTAATATTAAGGAGACAATTAGGTCAAGGGCTTGTGAAGTTAGCATGCATAGTTATTATTTGTGTCTCAGTTGGTTAATGTTAAAAAAAATTGTGGTCTATATTGTAAATGCTTTAAAAGAAGTATCACCTAACCAAAAGTTGGTATTGTTTTATGTGATATGAACTGTGTTAGAAATGAAAAAGAAAAAAAATCTATTTGTCATGCTCCTAGTTTCAACTTGAAGTTTTCTTGCAATAATAAGCTACTTCTAGGCCATAATAAAAAATTAAAATAGAGTAATCAAAAGTGTATATGAAACACACTCAAGGAATATATCAGACAATAGAAGAATCTGAGTCTGTATATGTGACATAACATGATACTCCTTCACTAAAGTCTTGGTCTTAAGGTATTCTCATGGTATAAAAATGACCATGGCCTCACAAAAGCTTTATTAATGAACACCAAGCACAAGTTAGGTAGAAAGGCTCCAAGTAGAGGACAGGCAATGAACTGTATGCAAAGTCAAAGGACCAGTAAAGCTTAATTCAGAAATGCTACCAGATATTTATATATTATTTTTGCAATTATTGTTATTATTGGTAGCCATAGCGACTCAAGAAGTCAATTTCCTAAATCAAAGAGAGGGCTATTATTTGTGTCAGGGGAGAGTATATTCACACCAACAAAATCTCAAACCCTTGGAGTAAAAGTGATGATAATCCACTTTGCCCCTTAATTTTCTTATGTATGAAAAGAAACTATATAGAAAAATAATCTTCATTTCAAGCACTTTGAAAAATATGAATATTTAAGAGATTTTCTCTATCTTTCCAGGTATTAGTGTCTATCATCACTATAAATGATCTTATATTTCTAGCTGTGATTTATTTTTTGTATCTCCCATTAGAATGTAAACTCCTTAAGGAAAGGGACTAATTCCTCTGTTGGCCTTTATTTATGGAGTGATTATATTAAAGTGCCTTGAACATAAAAAATGCTTAGTCAAAGTTTATTAACTTGAATTGAAACTTAGGTAGTCGATAACATCATACACGGGTCATAAAAAGACCAATCATATCTCTACTGCACCAAAGGGAAGGAATCTTGGTAGATCTGCCACAAGTTGGATAAACATGCACCATTTATATTTATCCAAATCCATTTCAAAAGAGTTAGAGAAATAGGGAAGAAGCATTTATTAAGTGTCAACTATGTGCCAAGCAAGGCTCTAAGTGCTTTACAAATATACAAGATGAGTGCTGTTACTATCCTCATTTTATATTTCAGGAAACCAATACAGATAAAATTAAATGACTTGCTAGGGTCAGTGTGTTGCTAGTAAATGTCTGATGCTGCATTTGAACTCAGGCCTTCTTAACTCAGTATTTACTGAATTCCTTCACTGTGCTGCTCTAGCTACTGTGCCACCTAGCTTCCCCAGTCGTCAGAAACGTTAATAAGACTAAAATGGTTTTGGTTGTTGAACAAATGAAATCCCTGCTTAATTGTCACAGCAAAATAGAACAAATGAAAGGGTTACATATTTGACACAATGCTTTAAAACACCATGCTGGATATTTCGTGTTTTTAAACTGATGGTTGGCTTTTAGGGCATTTTACAACCCTTGATTTTATTCCCCTCAAGAATGTCTGTACAGCAATAGCTGCTGCCAACTGCACAAACAATGGACTTTTTAACCTGCAGAGGGAACAGTGGGTTGTTTTTGGTCAGGACTGCTTGACATGGAAATATTTTACTCATGCTGTTTCAGCCAATTCTGTCATATAGACAACTGAAGAAAGGTGTCTAGGGAGGAAAGTAATTCTAGGTATGCACCATGATTATAATTTCTGAAACTATGAAGTATTACAAAGGTAAGAATCATTGGTTTTTAACCACCACATTCAAAGCAGCCTTAGTGCAAATAGTATCTCAAGAAATAGGAAGTCAATTGAAAGAACATTGAAGGACCAATTTCATTTAATTCTGGTCAGCTCAGAAAATTTTATATTAAGCACCTCCTAGGGAAAAGGCAGTGTGCTGAGTTCTGAGGCTGTAAAGACAGAACTGAAAAAAAATCCTTTCCCTCACAGAGTTCATAATCTTTTGTGGGGATAGAATATATACCACAAAAAGTAAACGCCAACTGATTTGAGGAGGAGCAAGGACCATGGATAAAGGAAGACTTTCTGAAGAAAGTGGCAAGTTAGTTGAGCCATGAAGGGAAACAAGAATTTTAGGAAGGTGAATATGAGAGGTAAGTGTTCCCTGTTTAAAGGCAGAGAGATTGAAAATGTGATGCTGAATTTAAGAAACATCTTATAGGCTAGATTATGTGAAATGTATAGTAATATATGATTCCAGAAAGCTATAAGCAGACAGAAGGTTTTAAATAACAGGTTGAGGATTTCTATTTTATCCTAAAGCAAAAAGGCAACTATTGACCATTTTTAAGTGAGAAAGTGATGTGGTCAGACCTGTTTTTATGGAGATTTTATTTTGACTATTATATGGAGTATGTATTGGAGAAAATACAGACTGCAATCAAACAAACTGATCAGGAAGTTGATTTCATAGTCTAAACAAAAAAGGTTTGAATTAGTTTGGGAGCTGTGTGAGTAGAGAGAAGTGGGGAGATTTGACAAATGTTGTGGAGGTAGAATTGACAAGGCTTGACAATTGAGAGGTGGTGTGCTTGCTATAGGAGATAAATGACTAGGCTTGGAATCGAAAGACTTGAGAATAAAGGGAATCAAAAATAGGGCCTGGAAAAATATCTTGGGGAATATCCATACAAATGAATCACTAGAGAAGAACAGTTTCCAACGGAGAAGAAAGTGTCTGGAAGAAGGTGTGGTCATCAGTGTCCAAATCTGCAGAGAGGTCATTAGGATGACAACTGACAAAAGATCCTTAGATTTAGCAATGTGATTATGAAAGGGAGAAATTCTAAATAAATACTAGATAATTCTAATGTCAGAAGCACATCTCCTCTTGAAAGTAATCCTCTCACTAGCCTACAGGTAAGCAATGTCTATAAAATATTTTATATTGTTTGCATTGACAGTAATAAGTAACATTAATAGAGGGCTTGGTATGTGCCAGGAACCATGCTAAACAATATTTTATAATCATCACCTCATGTGAACCTCACAACAACTATGGAAGGTAAGTGCCATTTAACAGATGAGAAAACTGAGACAAATAGATGATCAGTGACTTGCCCAGGGTCATTTAGCTAGCAAGTGTGTGAGATTATATTTGATTATATTCTGACTCCAGGCCCAGTACTTTATCCATATCTAGCTGCTTTTTCTTAATCTTTTCCAAACATCTCTCTCTCTCTCTCTCTCTCTCTCTCTCTCTCTCTCTCGCCATATATATATATATATACATATACATATATTAATTTTTTTTTAAAATGGGGAACCATAAGGGTTAAAATAAGCATATACACATACATATATACACAAAATATATCATCATTTTCACATTTTTGTATTATATATGTATACATGCAAATAGTTCATAAATAGTTTATGTGTCTACAATGTTTATAAAATGTTTCATGTATATATATATACATATATATATATATATAAATCATTTTTAGATTTTCACTCAGAATTTTTTTTTCTAAAACTGATCATTTGTATGTACTACTCACAATCTAAGAACAAGTGTTATTCCGAAAGTCCATGTGTAAACTAGTAGTTTGGGAATAGGAGAACACATTGTCCCTTAGAACTAATGCAATACTGTGAATGTTAGTTAAGTTCCCTGGCCAGCCTATAGAAAACTACTTAAAGCATAATGCTCTTTTGTCTTTTGAATGGTGAAAAGGGGGTTAGGGAAAATAATAAGCATTTATTTGGGACTTTATTTGGGAAAGCATGGTACTTGACCCAGAGATGCTACCAGTGTAACTGGAAATAGAAGAATTTATGGAGGAGACAAGTTAAGGAGGAGCTTTGGTGGTGTTTGGTCTTGCCTTCCCAATTATGACTAGTCTGTCACTTCAGACTTGGGCTATCTCATGAAATAAGCTGTGCAGTACCCCTTAAGTAAGGGGAAGGTATCAGAAACCCTTGGCAACAGCAAGGTCTGCAATAAGGAAAGAGGAAGGGAAAGAAGCAATATGGTGTGACAGAAATCACACTAGTTTGAGAGCCAGAAGTCTTGGGTTCAATTTTTTTTACTATAAATTTGTTTATTTTATTATTATTATTAATTTTTTAATGTTCTACAATCACTTCCTTAAAATTAAGATTTTATCCCCCCACACCGTCCCCCCACTACCCCCCTCCCTCTCCACGACAGCATACAATTCTGTATAGGTTCTACATACACTTTCCTATTGAGCACATTTTCACTATAGTCATGCTATGTAGCTGCACTAAAATAAATGGAAGAAATTATATAACAAATCAAAGCATAATACACTAACCCCTCCCCCTCCCCCACAAACATGATCTGCTACATTCTGCGAATGACTTCCATATTTCTTCTCTGAGTGTGGAAGGCATTTTGCCTTAGAAAACCACCATTGGGATTTTTGTTTTCAGTAAGTTCTTGTGTTATTATGAAGCTCCAAGTCTACCAGAAGAAACTCTTGCACATTGTGATCATTGCTGTGCACAAACTTCTCCCGGTTCTGCTCCTTTCGCTCAGCATCAGATCATATAAGTCCTTCCAGGCCTCCCTGAAGTCTTCTTGTTCATCATTTCTTATGGCACAATAGCACTCCATTACATTCATATACCATAGTTTATTAAGCCATTCCCCAATTGATGGGCATCCCCTTGATTTCCAGTTCTTGGCTACCACAAAGAGTGCTGCTATAAATATTTTTGTAAATGTGGGACCCTTTCCATTTTTATTATCACTTGGGGATACAGTCCTAGTAGCGATATTGCTGGGTCAAAGGGTATGCACATTTTTGTAGCCCTTTGGGCATAGTTCCAAACTGCTTTCCAGAATGGTTGGATGAGCTCACAGCTCCACCAACAATGAATTAGTGTTCCAACTCTCCCACATCCTCTCCAGCATTTATCATTTTCTTGTTCTGTCATGTTTGCCAATCTTATAGGTGTGATGTGGTACCTCAGAGTTGTTTTGATTTGCATCTCTCTAATCAGTAGTGATTTAGAGCACTTTTTCATATGATTATAGATATCTTTAATTTCTTTCCCTGAGAATTGCCTGTTCATATCCTTTGACCATTTATCAATTGGGGAATGACTTGTATGGTTATACATTTGAGTCAGTTCTCTATATATTCTAGAAATGAGGCCTAGGGTTCAAATTTTTGATCTACTATCAAAGTAATTATTTGTAACGCTGGAAAGTAAAACAAATGAAAGCAAACCTTGAGTAGCTGAAAAATAAGGAAGATAAAATAAATAATTCTAAAGGAAAGGTATGGTGAGATCAGCATTTCAAATAAGCCCTCACTCATTTTCTCATACTCCTTGTCCAATCCATGATAATTATTTTCTTTTTTAAAGGAAATGAAACTGTCTTTGAGAGAATGATTCAGGAGACCAAGACTCAAGCTAGTGATGTACCTGGGTACCAAATAATGAAGACATTAGAAGTTAAAACATTTCCCTGAAGATTTAGACTATAGACCATCATCATGAGATACGAAACTGTGATCAATTGAATCGGTCTTTGTGCTGGGAGAACATTACTTCCCTGCTTTGATAGTCCTTCCCCTGTGATGGCTAAGTTAAAATCACTTTATAAGCTATCACAAGGATTATGAAAGTCTCATTTCATTCCAGTTTTGAATCTAAATCACCAGAAGACCAGCTTGAGTCAAATCCAGAACATTACAACAGGGCATCATTTGAACAAAGCAAAACAAAACATGTGCATAGCTCTTAACTTCAATTAAGGCCTGTTTAATGCTGTCTGATGTACATATTAAAAATAAGTCTTTCTAATACTATTGTAACTTATCAATATGTAAGCCTTTATGAAATGCAGGTAAAAATCATTTCACAAAATTGTTGTTTGTGTATGTGTGTGTATATATATGCATATATACATATTTGTATATGTATATACATATATATATATATGAAATGTTAAATATTTCTACCCCTCCCAGGTTAATTTATTTTTAGCAGGTGAAAGAGGCCATTCTTTGCCTCCTTTTTACCTAGCCTTAACGACTGAGTGGGTATTGCCTGAGTCAAACTGAGACCAGGGAAAGATCTTACCTTAAAAAGGCCAAAGTCTCCCTGGGCAACCAGGGTCGTCTCCAGTTGTCCTGGTCTATATCTTGCCACTGGGCTCAAATGGCACCAGAGGAGAAAGTGAAACTGGTGACTTTGCATAGCACCCTCTCACTTGTTTCAAGTCCTAGTATCTCCTTCCTGATGCCATGGTCTTTTTTGAGACCAAAGGACAAACAACAATCATCTCTATCTCTCATTGAAAGGTTAGGTTCACAGAGAGCAGATGACTACTAATAAATTTAAGGTTCTAGGAGTAACCCTGGGGTGGGTGTCTGAGTGGGAGCTAGATTCTAGTATAGGTCCAAACCAACATGCTCTCCAATGACAATCAGGTTTTAACTAGTGTTTTTTAGTAAAGGTATTTGAATATGGTATAAGGGCCACCAAACACGAAATTAATGACCTCTGATAAACCACTGCTCATATATTAAGAGCTAGGAAAAACAGGTAGACAAACTTACCCTGCAATGCTACCTAAAGAATCTAAAATGACTTGAAAGAAGACCTCTATTATGTCATGTAAGTTTTCTTTGAGGGATTTATGGTAGAACCTGGATAAGCATTGTATACATGAGAAAATATGATAACTTAAAGAAGTATATTTTAAAATAAAAATTGTATTTGTCTAAAAATAAATGAATTAGACAAAATTAACCCAACTTAACCATCTGAAGCAGTTCATATATTCCAGGGGAAATTAAATGGAACATGGACAAACTTTAGAACTTGTTTATTCATTAAAGGAAATATGATGGAGTTTTCTAGGTATCTCTCCATTACTGCCCTTTGTATCATCTGAGTATTTTCATTCAACTCCCACAATAACATAGGGTCTCTTCTATGAGAATTGTAATTCATTAAAAGAAACCAACAAAACAATTTATGTGGGAAAAACAAAATGGAATATGTGTACACATGTACACATTTAGATGCATGTGTATGCCTTTTAATAATGGTAAGTGTGAAGTTAAAATACTTTGGCTCAAGTAATCAATTTCACTCATACAATACAGAGGAAGCATGGTTAGACTGCAATTTGTCTGATAAAATCCAGGGGCTTAAGACAACTGTAAGCTCAGTATTAGTCATGAGGGTAATATTGAGGCTAAAGAATCAGACAGACTTGGGCTTCAATAAGGGA
This sequence comes from Bettongia penicillata ogilbyi, assembly GCA_023548195.1. Classification (NCBI taxonomy): domain Eukaryota; kingdom Metazoa; phylum Chordata; class Mammalia; order Diprotodontia; family Potoroidae; genus Bettongia; species Bettongia penicillata. The sequence continues at coordinate 87,476 of JAJHZJ010001075.1, forward strand.
TCTTTTTTGGGATCAAGGTAGTGATTCTACTCTGCAGAGGTCAGATCATATCTGAAGTTCTGTGTTCAGTTGTGGTTATCATGTTCAAGGAAAGGCATTGATAAAGTGGAGAGCATCCCAGGGGTGAGAAATTAAAATGCTGAAAGGTTTCAATTCTATGCCTCATACAGATCAGTTAAAAATAATAATAGAGGGGCTTTTTGGAGAAGAGATGACTGGAATGAAGGCAGCAGATTAAGTTGAGTAGTGGTGTTCTATTATTGCTATCTTCAAATAACTAAAAGACAGTCTTGTAAAAGTGGGATTAGACTTGATCTGTTTGGCTATCCACAAAACTTTTAGCAGTGACTGGAAAATATAGACGAAAATGTGTGTTTTATGTGATATCCTCACAAATCTGGAATATCACAATCTCTGAAAGATGTAAAAGACATTTTTAAAGCTGAAGTAGTTCCTCTTATGTGGTCAAGATAGCTTTAAAATGGATAGACTAATAAACCATCATCATATTTATTTATATAGTGCTATAAATACAGCAGTCAATGAAAAAGGTCATACAGGTTTTATAATTTAAGACAGGTAACTATCGAACTGATAGGAATGTTTAAAAAAAATCAAAATTCATATGTGTGAAATCATGAGATCAATATCCTTTATATTACATCTATATTTTATAAGTTTTACTTTAGGCAATCACTTGAAAAGTAGAAAAATTATCTGGTAGTATTGATAAATAAGAAACACTGCAGTATTTTAAAGACATGAATACTCAGCCCTTTTAATTGAATTAGACAAAATTGCCAAATAGGCTATGAAGTGAATGCATTAAGATGGCAGAAAATATCCAGATCATCCTTTTCAATCTGTAGGCTACATATGGATAAGTGATTTTTCAACCAGTAGGTTTGAAACTGGCAGTTTCAACTTGCAACAACAGTAGAAAGGAAAAAAAGAAAACTAGCAATGCCAAGCTAAGGGAGGGTTTTCCATAGTCTTAAATCTCAGCTGATTTAATGAACAAGATACTCTAACTGTATTAGAAAGATCAGGTGAGGACACCTCTTTGATTGGATTACTGAATCAATCAATCAAAGACATAATGAACTAGGTGTAATTGTCTTCAATCAACTTTGGAAGATGAGTTCCTCGGCCACTAGAGGAAATCAGATGAGGTCATAAAAAAGAGATTGGGGTTGGGTGAAAAAAATTAAAAACACCTCGAGATGTTTGAAGTCTCAAAATTTTAGTGCAGTTAAGCTATTAAGGCTTAAAATAGCATTAAGATTTTTGGAACATTTTATTTAAGCCTTGGGACATATTTGTATGGTACTTTATGTGCTTATACACAGGTGCCTCAAAAGTCTTAGTACTATGAAATAGCTATGAAGGTTTAAAACTACTGCAGGACTTTGAGATCACTATGTCTATATATACATCTGTAGATTTATGAAATTTACAAAATTTACAAATTTTAGGTGCATATCTTTATGTACATATATATGTGTATGTATGTGTGTATATATGCATATGTATGTATATATGTATGTATAATACTAGCTAATAATAATAGCATTTATACAGCACTTAAAAATCTGTAAATTTCTTTACAAATAAAATTTTGTTTCATCCTTACATCACACCTGGAAGGCACTATTTTATAGATGAGGATATCCATTTTATAGGTAAAGCAACTGAGGCACAGAAAGATTAAGAGGCTTGACCAGTCACAAAATTAATAAATATTTGAAGCTAGATCTGAGCTCTGTCTTCCTGACTGCAGATTCAGTGCTCTATTCACAGTGCCACGTAATTGTTTCTGTCTGTCTCTATTTCTCTGTCTCTCTCTGTATCTGTTTCTCATGTATGTATTTTCTGTTTATATATATAAACATATATACATATATATATTACATATATGTATACATATATCACTGGGGAGTGATTCAAAGAGGAAATCAGCCAAGTTTCCATATTTGGCAAGATATTGAGGAGCCAGTCTTATCCTGTAGCCAGAGGACAGGGAGATTGAATCTCTTTCTCTCTTATCCTTGATCAAAGGATGCCCTTGTGCCTCTTGAAAGTTCAGACTTAGACTTCCCATTAGAACTGTGACTGTATCACAGGAGAAACAGTGGAACGAAGACAAATTATGGATCCTAAGGAAAGGCAGCTTCAAGAAATATGACATCTGTATATACTTATGGGATGATGTGTTCCATATTTTGGGGTACAGATGTATTTGTGCTAACTGTTGCTATAATCTTATCTGACTGAACTTTGTATGACCAGTAACAAAGGGGGAGTGCATTGTATGGAGACTTTTGAGTAGATGTATTAGAAACTCTAAACTCTCATGGTTCTTTCTACAATCCTGAAACGATCATAATTCCATTGCTTTTTGGGAACACAATATGCCTGAATGTGCAGTAACTGAGAGGATAATTCAGAGAGGGTGCTAAATAGACATTTACATGAAATAAAGGAAAACATAAGAAATTTCGTCTACATAGACCCCAAATATTATTCATCTCTTAGTAACCTTACTTTGCCATTTATGTGAAGGAAAACAAAAAAGTTAAAATACTTTTAGGTTTATAATACAAGGTGTGTGTGTGTGTGTGTGTGTGTGTGTGTGTGTGTGTGTGTGTGTGTGTGCATGCACGCGCGCACGCAACCTTTAGTTCTCCTGCAACTCTCACATCTTTTATCCTGTGGGATTCTTGTCCATATCTTTCTACAAGTTCTTAATAGAGGGTTTATCCGACATATTGGAGACCTTCTACTGGTTCGTTTTTTATGTCAGGTGTACATGTCATATGCCACAAGGAAACCCAAGAAATACTATAAAGGCAGAGAAGATTGCTACTGCCTATAATAAAGTCAGCATAGTTGATATTAATCTGAATTTCATAACACACAGGCATGAGATTTTAGAATCTTTCTTCCAGCTACTTAATTAGATTTTATGTAATAACTTAATTAAGCCAAAGGAAGTTGGAAACAATGCTTGATGTTAACAGGTAGTATATTATAAACCTGTTTCAACACTTCCGGAGTTACTGATAATGACAATTGGATTTATTAGGTGAGAGTTCTTTTTAAGGATAAAAATGTGAATTTTTTCACATGTTCTATTTTAAAAAGATTTATTTAAAGTGTCCTTTTTACCTTAAGCATGCAGTATGCGTTGGGAATATAATTTTTAACAATTTCAAGATAACCTGTACTTTCTATTTCAGTAATCTCTAAATGATGCAGAATTTGGTCACATTTATTAGTTCCCCAGTTTCTCCTCATCTCTTTCCTTTTAATATTCAAATATCTTTGGTCAGCTGACTTTCAAAGAAGGGTAATGAAATATTGAACTAACGTCATATGAGTAACAGCAGTCAAAAGGCTATAATGATTTTTCTGTAAAGATATCTTTTACTAGTTTTGATTTCACACAACATAATGGAGAACATAATCCTTGTATTATAGAACCAGTCTTCCCTCCCCTTTTGCTCAGTGTTACCAATATGAAGGCCTTTGATTCGTTGCCAAAAAAAGCATTGTCCTTAACTTTGTTCCATTCAAGATTTTTATTAATGACTCATGAAAGACAGAGCTCTACACTTGCTGCAAAGGGCCCAGACTGATAGACTGAAATCAGTGAGCATGATGAAATTTTAAATTGATAAACAAAATAATTTACTCCCCATTGTCTTTTTATGAGGTTTAAAACTCTTTGACTCAAGAAGGAAAGTAATATTATTGGCTGAGGGGTTTAATTGTACCAGTTGGGTGCATACATGAAAACAACAGAGGCAAGCTATGTCAAATGGTGACCAGTCAAGTCATGGAGAAGATCTAGTTTAGAGGATTCCACTGAAGGGAAATCTCACTGATAGGAGAAAGCATATCTTTCTATCACTCCTCATTGATAAGGTCATGGGAAAAACTGGGTAAGTAGAGGTAATGTTTAGCCAGAAAAAACAAAACAAAACAAAACAGAGGTATATAACACAGAGAGGATAAGTGCTTTTCTTATAAAAAGACTAGTTAAAGAGAGCCTGACTGTCACTGAGAAGTAAATTAGTAGGTACATGTCCGAGAAACCAAGTCCTTCAGAAGTTTAAACCTAGCAGTAGTAAGCTGCCCTCTAGGGACATGGTTTTTCATTCAAAGATGTATTTTACTTAATTGTTGAAGGGATGTTACACTTAGATGAAGGGAGACAGAGTATGAAGTAAAATTTGCAGATAACACAGAGCTTGGATTGTTAGCTATTGTTAAGGATTATTTACATGACACCTAAAAAAACCGATACTAATAGACTAGAATGATAGGTCAAATCAATTAAAATGAAATTTAATAGAAGTAAATGTGAAGTCTTGTACTAAACAAAGGAAGAATATATACAGACAAGGTAAAATAGGTGTTTCTGAATATTTAAAGGGATGTCTTGTTAAAGGAAAGGGGAATGGTGCTATTTTGCTTGGTTCCAGAGGGCAGAATGAAAAAACAAGTCAACAGGTAACTTTTTGTTCAATAAGGAAATTATTTATAGGTATTAGAGCTACTTAGCTAGAATAGGTTTTTATCGCTAGAGGGCTTTCTCCAAGCAGAGGTTGGATACTCCTATTTGTCAGGGGTTCTCTAGAAAGGATTCCTGATCAGATACAAGGTGAAATAGACAGACTCTGATGTTGCTTCCATCTGAGATTCTGTTATTCTAAAAAAAAACAAGACTACATGAGTTGGTACAAAAATAATAAAATATATAGAAAAGAAGAATAAGATGTGGAAATTTGAGCACAAGCAAAGGGCAAATTCTGACTTTTTCTGAAATCATTGGAACTGTAAGGGGTTCTGGGAATTTCTCTAACAATTTTTGATCAGATACCTCAGAAACAACTTTAAGCTTATGTACTATTAAGAAATAAACTTAGATGTGTATTTCTAGGTCCCAATGGTAACTTGAAGACTTTAAACTATAGAATCATATGATTTTATAGCTATAAGAGATATGAGAAAAAAAAATACCGACATTCAACTTTACAGATGAGTTCATGGAAATCCAGGGACATTCAGCGACTTGCCTGAGGTCAGACAGTTGGAGCTTGAGCTATGTGAAGCCTAAATTTCCTGACTTCCAATCCACCCTTCTTTTCATTATACTCTGATGTCTCTAATCAGAACTATATAATGAGAGCTATATAATGGGGTGTATCTGCTTGGTTCACTTGTGAGAAAGTATTGGAGATGCAACCTCTACAGAGCCTTTCAAATTAAGATCCTTATTCCATATGTTAAAAAAGACTGATAATTGGAATAATTGCCAGTGGAAAGAGGAAAGCCAAAGCCATCAATATTCATTTTATAAAATGAAGGTAAATATTGTTTGTAAAAGTATGTGTATTAATAATATTTCTTGCCACTCTCCATCCTGCCAAACTGAAATTAATCTGACCAAAGTTATTTGCTTAACATAAAAATTTAAGGAAAGTTGCCAGGAGCGATTGTCAGGTACCATCTTCATTAATTTGGGGTCGTATTAAGTGGATATTTAATGTGTTGAACTAGAGAACTACGTTTAAATAAATATTTTCCAGCGGTTCAAAAAGTCATTCCCTTCCACTCCCATCCCCACCACATGAATTGAAATTCAGAAAAGCTAAAAGATTTTGAAAAGGCACCATTATAAGCCAGTGCCTCTCCCCTTCCAGGAAAATGACAGATAAGAATTTCTACTCATTACCTTGAGACTCATTGGAAATTGTTTCATTGCTCTTAGATACTTCTATAATCTGTGTACTGCTATAGCTTTGCTGCCAGATGGCAGCAATATGTACTATGCATTTTTCTATTACTTTTATTAATACTAAAGTATCTCCTTTAATAAGAGAAGTATAGGTAACCAATTAATTTGAAATGAAAATTTATAATTGAAGATTAAAAAGGTGCTGATTTACAGTTCTATAAAAAGAACATATATATGAACTTAACATATCTTATAGTAGTAACAATGCTTCACTTTAGATTTAATTATAAGTGGATTGAATCCTGCTTATAAAGACAACAGCAATAGACATGTCCTCTAATTCTACAACAATAGAAAGCAAATTCTGCCCTTAAGTATTTTGTAACTTGACTATCTTCATAAAAATCCTAATCCAATCTCTTCTTAGGGTTGTTCTAGAATATTCTGTTGCATTTGAAATATTTCTACCACTTGACAGATAAATTAAAATATTTAGCATTGGAGATAAACAGTTGGAAGGTATGTCACATGTTATTTAGGTCAGCATCTTCATTTTACAGATAAGAAAATGGAAGCTGAGGAAAATTGAGGATTTGGCCAAGATTACCCAAGTTGTATGTGGTAGAGCTGAGATTTGAATCAAGGTCTTCTGACTCAATTGAGTAGTAATTCTATTATATCTATCTATTGTTCAGGATCCAGTCTAGCTAAGTACAGAGCATCTCATCACTGAAACTTTTATTACTTGATGATGAAGTTTTTGTGGGGGTGGGAATGTGTACAGTGCTGTGGAAAGTGCATAATAACAAAATGAACAAAGATACATACACAATGGTTCTGTATGGATTCTGTTTACTTAAATGATAATGACATAAAATGTGAGAATGCTAAGATTCAAAATTTTTGTATCATTTACAAATGCTAATTTAAATGGTTTCCATTCTTAATTGAATGATGCACCATTGAAACCCCACTATTTTAGGAACCGAATTTAATCTATCCTGACATTCTACCTATATACAAGGTCTTATTAATTTTAAAAGCTGCAAACTGCACTAAGATAGAGAGGATATCCTGTATGAAAATATATGAAAGAAAGGATTTGGGCTGAATGAATGAGCAAAGCATGAAATTTCTTTCAAAAAACCTAAAAGGAGTTGATAGATTTGATTTTTCATCAATGTACAATAAATGGGGTATATTTTGTAGCATCTGTCATTAACATAAGCTAATAGACAGCAATAAAATTTGCAACAATATATTTTAATATCAATTGGTGAAGAATTAGAGAAAATCTCTTGCAAAACTGCATGTAAACCTCTAAAGAAGGGGTTTTTAACCTTTATGACATGGATCCTTTTAGCAGTCTGGTGAGGCTTATGGATGGTTTAAGAATGGTGTTTTTAAATGAATGAAGTCATATATATATATATATATATATATATACATATATATATATATATATATATATATATATATGAAAAATATATTGAAATGCAGTTATAAAATATTTCTTGAAATCAGTTTACAGGTTGCAAACTCTGTTAAATCAATATATTTTATCATTAGCAGCTACAGACACTTTTACTTATTTTTCACATCTATAAGTCTTGTTGAGCATAGTCTATTGCAACTGTATCCAAACTTTTAAGCAAAAGTATTTTTGAAAACATAAATTTTACTTTCCCCATAAGACTGTAGTTAAACTGTTAATTTGCCAACTGCTTAAGTTCTGAGGGACCATGACCCATAACCATAGAATCACCACTATATTCAATTCTATAAAATATCTGCAATTGAAATAAAATAATAAGAAAGAAAGAGTTAGGCTTTTTCCTACACTTTACATCAGTATGCCATATTTGATAGAAATGTATAGATTATAAGATCCCTCTGATATATTTTAATTGGGGAGAGGGAACCAATACCCTGGAATAAAATGCAACCTTGAAAATTTCACTCAAATAAGACACATATTAAAACCATTTAAAACTTTATGTCACATGAGACTATGGAGATAACTGTTCTAAGATCCACTTACAAATAGTATTGACAAAAAGCAATTCATTAGATTCATGAATGCATAGTTATCTAAGGTCTTAGCAAATGTCAAAGGCAATATCCTATCTTGTGTCTGAATAATATGATTCCCTATTGATGGGGAAGTTCTCCAAATGTTCCTATGCAAAGGTGACATTGTATTAATTGTGTTAAGTCCCAGAACATTAAAAATCCTCCACAGCAAATCAAAATAGATTGGCATAATCATCCACAGTGAGTGAAAAAGGCATATCGTTCAAATTATAACATGCAGTTACTCAGACAAGTCATTGGTACATATCTCTTAGATACTCATTGCTAACTGATAATAAGCTGTATGAGGGAACTGAAATCCATCAGAAAATGCACAATATTTCAACGATCCCAAACAGCTTACTTCTACCAAAATATTTCCTTAACACCAACATTGTTCTGAGGATTCTGGATGGCTGTAAATCAGAGATTATCATCATCTTCAAAAGTCAAAATCCTCAATAAAATATCTACAAAATGAATAGCATGAGAGTGTTCAAGACTATGTCAGCTGAAGCAGTGTCCAAATTTAGAAGGTGAAATCCAAGATTGCCAAATAAAGTGAACATTTATCCCAATTCATCTCTCTAAACAACTCTTTAAAATTGTTTCAAATTTAATTCTGAGTATGAAACCCCCCCAAAAAAATAAAGTAATTTTTCAAGCCCATGGCAGCTTAGAAAGACAGAAAGAATGGTCTTTGAAACTGGGGTAGAGGAATGATAGGAGTCTAGCATAGCAGAAATAATACGAGCTGAGTCTTGGAGGCAGAAAGTGACTTCAGCACCAGGAGAGTCCAGTACTCAGAGACAATAAGGGGACATAATGTCTCACCAGAAAGAACTTTCTAGGGAACCCTTGTGCCAACACTGGGTGCAAAACTGGGTGACAGTATTTTTTTGTCCATTACCAAGTTCTAAGTTGTAGTTTCAGGGCAGAGAGGAAGGGAGAAGCAGCTGTGGTCCTGAGGAAGCAGGGGGTATACCTGGTTAAGAACCAGAGTACAGACTGGGGGAAGTGACCAGAACTTTTCCTGGATTGCACCATCTCAGAAGCACCTCAAATTTATAGGCCTTCAGACCTAGCTGTGAAATCATGGGGACACAATCAAAGATTTGAACAGACATCCCTTCCCCTACAAAGAGTTTAGCAGAGCCCAACTTTAACAGAAAGTCTCAAGTCAAGAAACAGGCTGGAAAAAGAAACTGAGCATAAAATGTTACTATGGTAAGAGGGTAGATCAAAGACAGAAACTCAAAAGAAGTGTCAACTGGACACAAGCCTAACAAGAACTCTCAACAAATCAACTGGTGATCTCTCTCTCTCTCTCTCTCTCTCTCTCTCTCTCTCTCTCTCTCTCTCTCTCTCTCTCTCTCTCTCTCTCTCTCCATACACAAATTCAAACATGAGATGCAAGAAAAGTATAAAAAGGTGAATATGAGTGAGAAATTACTGTCGACTTAATAAGTTAAACTGTTTACATTCCTATATGGGAAAAGGATACATGGAATCCTTCAAAATGTTAAATCAGTCATCATTATCTTCCTAAGTTGGAGAAGTGTGCCCATCTGAAATGTGAAAAATGGAGGCACAAAAAACCCATTTTTTCTTCCAAGATTACACAGCTCTTCATAATCCTCCCACCTCAAATAATTCAGGTTTTCTAAATGCTGAGTCAACTATCATGTCTATTACAATATAGCAACACCCAAGATGTGTATTTATTAACATCCATTTTTCTTATTTCATGGAATATTTCCTACTACATAGTTAATTCTTTTTTAATTTACTTTTAAACAACTAAATTCAAAGGATTTACTTTTCAACATCCTCCCCCCACCCACATACAAGGTGGATATTTAAAGTACTATCTTCATAATTCAGATTCAAATGTCTGATTTAGAAAAAAATTGCTCAGTATCAAACTGCATTTTGCAATGATCTATAAGTTATCTTTATCAAAAGAATAGTAAGATGGGGAGAGCAGGAAAAAAATGCTAAATGGCAAAAAGTTTTCCAATGGGATATTTAAAGGATTTTTTAATCCTTTCCCAGTCCTTTGAATATTAACTAGTGATATTTAAATTCATTTTTGTGTATATATGTATATTGTGTATATATTGTTATATATACATATACATAATATATATTATATATGTGTATATATGTATATTGTGACTATACATACACATGAATGTGCACATATGTATATATACACATACATAAATTTGTCAATATATACACATGAAGAACTTTTGAACATCAGATGAATTAAAAAAAACAGTGAAAGTACTGAATTAGAAATAAATTTTTTTGTAATGATTTTGTATAGAGAAAGACTCAGTCATCATGGATGAATGAAATTTATCAGAATGATCAATAGGATGTCCTTGCCATGCTAGATTATGGTGTGAACTTTATAGCTCCTCAGATAGTATCCTAGATAACACCCAGCTAAGTATCATATCATAACTCTGTCAGGTGTTTATATGGATAACAAATAATGGTACCTAAGGGAAAAATTCTAATTTATATCTGCATTAGTAATAAGACATCCAGATTTAAGTTTCTTAGGCTAACCTTTCTTCAACTTGATTTCATATTAGAAATAAAAAGCGGACTTTAGTTCAGTCACTGATTGGATTAGCAGAGGTGAATCTACCCAGTTACTACTTATACCCACTCAAATATATAAAATAGAATCAAGAGGACAATAATGATAGATTATAATTCTTAAATTATATGCCAAATTAGACTCCTCACCATTTCCCAGACATGCTCTATCCTATTCTTTGCAACCACTGTGTCCTTCACCCAGAATTCCCTGCCCTATCAAGTTTGATTGTCTCCTTTCTATTATTGCCCCCAGTTGTAATGCCACATTTTTTATGTAATGTCTTTCTCCCATGAACTCCAATGTCATCGACAACATGAGCATTATGATATTATGGATGCCCCATGTCTCAGTGGGTGAGATTATCACATTGATGGAGAGTTCTTCTTGGCTTGTTTTCCACAACTTCAGTCATTGTGCTACTACTACTACTACTACTACTACTACTCACACACATGATTTCTTTTTCTTTTATCTCTGTGGCATTAGAATTCCAGAATATCCAGATGCCCTTATGGATAAGTATGGAATTTTTGGGTTTTACTTTCTTCACTGTGGTTATTCAGTTATTTCCACCATCCAACTCTTTGTGATCCCATTTGGGGTTTTCTTGGCAAAGATACTGGATTGGTGTGCCATCTCCTTCAGACCATTTTACAGATAAGGAAATTAATATAAACAGGGTTATATAATTTGCTCTTTTATAGACCATTTACCTCTAGTAAATGTCTGAGGCCTCATTTGATCTCTGTTCTTGCTTACTCCAGGATCAACACTCTCTCCACTGTGCCACCTACCTTCCCTTTATACTCTTCAATGAATATTAAATGGAATTTATTTTTTAATCTTTCCCAGGACTTTAATTTTACATACACACACACACGCACAAAAACACACACACAACATGAATCAATGACTACATATATATAGGTAAATTGTATTTCCATTTGGCCATGAATACTTCAAATTATTATTTAAATTTTTCAGTAAATGAAGTCTTTAAGTCCTATATCTATATACACATAAACTATTTGATTTTAATCAGTACGTTTCTTAGCTTAGAATGAATTTGTATACCAGATGCCTTCTTATAATTAACACGTTGGGATTTGGGAGCAGTAGTTTTGCTGCTAAAAACTTTCCATCAAGTCGACATCTGTGATTTATACTTCCAACTTGCTTTCAATACATTTACATAATCAGTTCAATTTAGGGAAATATTATATATTCTCCTTATATTTTTATAGGCACTATTCTATACGAATTGTTAAAAAATAACTAAATCAAGGTGACATTTATATCTCTTTATGTAAGCAAGATCCTTAACATAAACACATAATAAAATCTCTTTATTTTAAAAAGTGAAATTATGTAACTTTTTTTGCTGAAAGTGTATAGAAGTAGTACACTGCTTTAAATATATAATCACTATTTATATGAATAATATATCATATTTTTATTGAACGCTAGAGTTTACTGCTTCATACATATTGTCATAGGCTATTCTTATAATAATCTCATAATGGAGACTTGGCTGATGGTATTTTATTATCTTTTTGCAGAAGTGAAAACAAAAGCCTGAAGAAATTTTGTGACATGTTCAAGTTTACATGCTTAGTGAGTGGAATACAATAGGCACTTAAGAAATATTCATTAATTGACTTTCTAATTGTGTCATATGTTTTCTGTAGCTAGAAGACAATTTAAAGATTATGTTGGCTACTTAAAATAAAATGGTTAAATATACAAGTAGGAAGAAATATTTTTTCATCCAAATATTTGACATTATTTCAGCACAGTTTGATAATGTTTCCTGAAATATTCTAAAATTAGTTTAATACCTATAAATGGAAGAACTACTGAATTCATAATAACCTTTACCTAACATCTTTAAGAAAAAATATTTTTAAGACAACTTTATTTTCATAGATGCAAGTATTAGGGAATTAATACTATAACTTGGGAATATTATGGCTATTAAATATTAATATTTTTCAAGAGAATAGGGCTATAATATTTGATATATTTTGATGACAGTTTGCATGCGTTGTTATTAAATATTACTAGAAATGAACATCTACATAATTATAAGAAGTATGTCTTTAATAAAAAGTATATTGAAGATGTTTTATGCTCTATTTAAGCAAGTTCAATGAGGAAGACATTCAATCACTTAAATAAAGAATACAGAGAAGACAGCATGGCATCACAGATAGCTTTGGCATAAAAATCCAGATTCTGAAATTTGAGGCATTTAGAATGACTGTAAGCAAATCATTTCGACTTTGCATATGCCAGGCCAATTCCTAGAATTTAATTGCTAAGTCATAAATAGTTTCATTCTGATCAGGGTGAGTGTAAAGAGTTGTACCACAGGGAGTTCTCTATCTATATTGAAATCATGGCTCATTCAGATAGTTTTCCTAACATTAGACAAATACAGGACTTCAAAGAGGATCTTTTTAAAAATATTACTGGTAGAAAATTAATATTTCGTAGAAAGATAAACAATAGCTCTGATTTTTTAAGTGGGTGAATTTAAAAAATAATATATATATATCCAATTGACTCTAAGGTGGAGGAAATTTGACAGTGTCCCATATCTCAAATTATTGTTTTTAGGGTAAAAGGAAATGCAGAGATACCTGGAACATGAAAGAAAATCACATAGTTGAGTAATTAAAACTCTTTGTGAGATGAAATATATTCTCCAGAATCAAGTTAGATCCTATTTGGATTTAGATAAATATACAAGGAAACTCAAAGAAGTGACAGACGATGTAGTTCTTCTCTTTGCCAGGGCTTCTTCTATAAGACTTTAGGAAGTAGATGAGACAACAAATTTTGGAGCTGTTTCTAATTCAGGCCTAAAGGTAGGATCACTAGGATTTCTGTGTTAAACTACAGCATAATCAACTGTGTCATCTTCTATGTGTCTCAATGAATCAAGATAGAGCTGATATTTATATGGTGATTCAATATTTACAGAACTTTCATCATTTAATTTTCATAAAATCTTATGAGGCAGGCATTATAATTTTTATGATTCTTATTCCACAGGTAAGGAAATAAGACTCAGAGAAGAAGGAAGGAAGGAAGGAAGGAAGGAAGGAAGGAAGGAAGGAAGGAAGGAAGGAAGGAAGGAAGGAAGGAAGGAAGGAAGGAAGGAAGGAAGGAAGGAAGGAAGGAAGGAAAGGAAGGAAGGAAGGAAGGAAGGAAAGGAGGGAGGGAGGAACAAGCATGTTTTAAGTGCCTCCTATATGACAGGCACTATGCTAAGTGCTTTACAAATCTCATTTCACTTAATCCTCATAAAACTTCTAGGAGGTAGATATAATATTTGCCCCCATTTTGTAGTTGATGACTGAAAGAGCTAAAGTTTTGGGAACACCCAAACTGGTAAACTCCTAGATATAGTAGAAAAATGGAGTTGTGTGTCTCTCTGTGTTAATTGTACTGGGGTTAGAGATGCTTGTAACTTTTCAAAATAAGAGAAATATTGACTATTTATATTTAGATACATCTGTAGTCTCTGTGCATTCACTTTCCCTTTTGTTTACAAAATTCTAAGGTCTGTTCTATCTTAAAACACTTCCTTTCATAAAATAAGTCTGTTCCGCTAATCCCTCAAACGTTAAATATTCCCTGTTTCCTTCACTTCAAACTTTTCACTTTCTCAAGTTATTTTCCTCTCCAATCCATTTTCCTTACAGTTGCAAAAGTGACAGTTCTAGAGATAGGTCAAACCTTTCTTTTCCAAACTCATGGCACATCACTGCCCTTCATGCATTCTACAGTTCAACCAAATGACCTTCTTGCTGTTCAATTATGACTTCTCACATCCCATTTTCATGACTGTACGCTATGTCTCCAAATCTGGAATATACTGTCTTTTCAAATCTCCAACTGAGATTACAAAGCTCAGCTCAAACATCACTGACATAAGATTTTTGAATGATCCTTTAAGCTGCTATCATGGAATTATCCAGTATTTATTTTATATATTACATACACAGACATACATACCATACCCTGGTAAATCATTTTGATAGATGAGTTAAACCAGGTTGAGGGTTACTGAGGGGTCTCACAACTTTTGATGAGTTAGGGAGGTGTCTATTACAAGCATGTAAAGATTTCCCCTGCAGAATAGGAGTGGATGTGAACATTTTGTTTGATTGGACCATTAAGGGGAGCAAAATAGGCACAGTGGAAAGCTTAGATCTTGGTCAGACATTGAAGGTGCCAAGGTCACCCCCTGCATCCAGAGCCATCACTAGTCATGTTGATCTTTGTCTTGTCAACTAGACTCTAATTACTCTGAAAGAAAGAGTGAGGTCAATGACTTTACATGACTCTGCTTCACTTAAATTCAACTTGCATGTGAATTAAAAGTGATACTTTAGTATTTCATTGTTTTATTATTAGGAATTTTATAATTTTGTATTCAACTATTTTATTATGTTACCTATGTCAAAGTCCTGTGGTGACAGGCTGGTGTAGATACACTGGAAGCTATAGTTATAATCCTGCACACAAACAACCTAGGCCATAGAGTTGCCGTCTAACTTTACTGAAGCAGGAGTGGGATTCAGTAGCCCCTTGGGTGTCCAAATGGTCATCTTATGGGCTGCACTGTTTATGTCCTGGTTATTATTAGGTACCTTAAAAATTATTTGCTCTATCTAACGCTGGCCTGCTTGTCATGGCAGACTGGGATGGCACTCTGTAGTTGAAACACAAAAACTTGTAGAAAACAACTTTTGCAAGATGTTTGCACTCACCATTGGTATACGAAATGTGTAGACACTATGGACAACCAGAAATCCAGTACACCTGAAAGATGAACAGTTGTTTTTGTGAGAGAACTCATCAGGTGTCACATCCAAATAGTACCCCTGAATGAAGCAAAACTGGCAAGTAAAGGCCAGCTTTACTGAAGCCAGAACTGGATATACATTTTTTTTTTTTTTTGCTGGAGTGACTGCAGCAATGGAGGAGCACTATGAAGCTGGCATAGGATTTGCAATCAAATCTGATCTAGTCAACAAGCTTATATGTCTTCCAAAAAGACTGAATGGCATATTCATGACAATGCAGTTGCCACTTGCAGGAAAATACCATACTACCATCATTAGTGAGTGTACTCCCACCATGACAAATTTTGGTGAGGTCAAAGAAAAATGTTATGAAGACCTCAAGACCTTCATTATCCATGTGTAGAAACAAGATAAGCTTCTAATTCTGGGTGACTTTAATCCTAGAGTAGGTACACATTATCTATCAGACATGGCAGGGAGGCCTTAGGAGGAAAGGAGTCAGAAAAAGCAATGGTAAATTACTGTTAGATGACCTCATCATCAAAACTATCTTCTATTTATCCAAATACAACAAAACTTCATGGATTCACTCTTACAGTAAATGTTGGCATTTGATAGACTATGTCATTGTAAAGAGAAGAGATAGACAGGATATGAGAGCGATGAAGGTGATGTGTGGTTCAGAGTGCTGGACAGATCACCAGCTTAGGCTCTCCAAGCTTAACTTTCACATTCAACAAAAGTAGTGACCCCACAACATGATGGCTATCAAAAGACTCAATGTCAACAGATTAGAACACTTCTCTGTATATGGATAGTTTGTTACTGATTTGAGGGGAAAGCTGAACCAACACCCTATTGGGGACAGTGGAGCAGAAAAAGAAATGGGGGGAGCTTTTTTGCATGGCACCATATTTGATCAACTAAGTCAGAATAGTTGGAAACGTCAGGATTGGCTTGATGAAAATGATGGGAGAATTCAGAAGCTACTAAATGAAAAATTAGAATTCTGCTGGGTCTAGCAGTAGGATAGTTCATCTGTTTCTAAAAAGGCAATGCTAAACTCCATCAATAGTAAAGTATAAACAAAGCTTAGAAAGATGTAGGATTCTTGCCTCAGTAAGAAGGCAGATAAAATTCAGTTTTATGCTGATTGTAACAATCTAAAATATTTTTATTTTCTCTGAGGACTTTTTATGGGCCAAAGACCTCTGGTGCATCTCAACTACTCAGTGCTGATGGAGCCACATTGATTAGTGATCACAACATGGTTTTGAATAGATGAATCAAACACTTTCATGATGTTCTCAACAGACTGATCAATCAATGCAAAAGTCATTGACTGTATTTCTCAGGTTGAAGTCAATCCCTCTCTACTCAAACTCCCAACTGAAAAAAAAGTTTTGAATGCCCAAATCCTCCCTTTTGAATCCTGTCATGTGGCAAAGGACTTGGTATTGATTCCATTCTAGCAGAGATCTACAAATAAGGGCATTCACTACTCTTACAAAAGTTGACAGAAATCTTCCAGGTTATGTAGCAAAAGGAGATTATCCCTATGGAGGCTCAAGGATGTGTCCATCATCTATCTTTATGAAGGAAAAGGAAATAGGTTGTCTGGTAACAATCACAGGGACAGCTCTCTCTTAATCATCAATGACAAGATTTTTCCCAGAGTCCTTCCTTAATTGGTTGACCCTTCACTTGGAAGATTATCATCTACCTGAGAACTGGTGTGGCTCCAGAAAAGGTCAAGGAACAGATGACATGGTATTTGCTGCCCACCAAGTTCATAAAAAATGTAAGGAGCAGAGGAGAGGTCTCTACACAGCATTTGTCAATCTAAGCAAGGTCTTCCATACTGTCGTGAAGGCTTGAGAAAAATTATGTCAAAGTTTGGTTGCCCAAAGAAGTTCATTAGTATTATACAGTTCCATGATGGCATACTTGCAGAGGTTCTGGATAATGGATGCTCTTCTCATGTTTTCCATGTAACCAAAGGAGTGAAGAAAAGTTACATGCTTGCTCCCATGTTTTTTTTTAACATGATGTTTTTAGCAATATTGTCAGATACCTTTCACAGGGGCAAAAACTACATCAAGATCAACTACTTCACTGACTGTAAATTATTTAATTTGAAAAGGCTACAAGTCAAAATTAAAATGGAAGGAGAGTTGGTGTGCATCTCCTTGTTCACAGTGAATGTGCATTCAATGAAGTCTCTGAGGTTGAGATGCAGCAAAGGGTTCATTGATTCTCCACCACTTGTGCTAATTTTGGCCTACCAATTAACTTTGAGAAAAGTGTTTCTCCACCAGCCAGAACAACACCATCCACACCTGGAGTCATCAGTTACAGCAAATGGAAAAATTTTGAATGCTGTCATTTAGTTCACTTACCTTGTAAGTATACTTTCCAGAGATAAACATATAGATAATGAGAATGATGCATTCACGACCAGAACTAGCTCAGCATCTGGGAGGATCCAAAAGAGTGTAGTACAGGAGAAAAAAATGTATTAGGCTGCTTATGCTTTCTATCATATGCTATCTATCCTTTTGTGCCACCATGTTGAATTACATCAGCCTTGCCACCTATCTCACACACACACACACACACACACATACACACACACACACACAATCAAGTATGCTGAGAGGAAGTATGACAGAAAGGCTAGATAACTGAAGTAGGAGCCAGGAAGACGAGTTCAAGTCCTGTCTCTTACATATACTGGCTCAAGTTCAAGTCCTGTCTCTTACATATACTGGCTGTGTGATTTTGGGTAAGTCATTTAATATTTGAGTAACTCTGACACTATAAACTATAGAAAACTTCTATCTTAGTATGGTAGAAAGAGCTTCTTCATGTGTCTGTTCCCCATATCAATGAAATTACAGGTCCATTCTATAAGAAATATGTTACACTATTTAGTTCTTTGAAAATATATTTTAGGGAGGGTGGAGCCAAGATGGTGGAGTAGAAGCCGGAAAATGTTAGAGCTCTCCCCCCAAATCCCTCCACAAAACAGTAAAAACGACTCTAAACAAATTCTTGAGCATCAGATGCCACAAAATGACAGACTGAAACAAATTTCTAGTCCAAGATTATCTGAAAGATCGACAAGAAGGGTGTATCACACTGCACTGGGAACGTGCACTGCGCTGGCACAGACTGAGCAGGAAAAGACATTAGGGGACTGAATCCCTGGTAACTGCTGTAGTTTCCTGTCTTCTCAACCCACAAATGTCAGAGATATCTTTGAAGGTCAGTGAGAAGCATCTCTTACCTGGTGGAGAGGGAAGCATTGTTGAGCCCCAGTCTGGCCCTAGTCCCAGGGCAGTAGCAGCAGCCACTGCTAAAACGGAGACAGCTTCTGGGGCCCTCCACTTAATAAAGAGCTCAAAAGTCAAGTAATTGGCTTGGGTGGCTACCTCAGAAGCATTCCACTTAACAAAGAGCATAAAAATAAAATAATTAGCTAGGAAAATGAGGAAACATGTAGGAAAGAAACAGACTATATATCCTTTTCAGTGAAGAAATATTTTCTTACTTCATTGGTGACTAGGAAGGTAAAAGCATACAACCGGAAAAAGACAACAAAGCCAAAACTCCTGAATCCAAAGCCTCCAAAGAAAACATGAATTAGTCCCAGGCCATGGAAGAGCTCAAAAAAGAATTTTGAAAATCAAGTAAGAGAAGTAAAGGAAAAACTGGGAAGAAAAATGAGAATGATGCAAGAAAATCATGAAAACCGTGTTGACAGCTTGCGAAAGGAAATCTAAAAAACATTGAAGAAAATAACAGCTTTAAAATTATATTAATCCTAATGGCAAAAAGAGGTCCAGAAAGCCAGTGAGGAGAAGATGCCATAAAAAGCAGAATGGGCCAAATGGAAAAAGAGGCCCAAAGTTCACTGAAGAAAATGATTCCTTAAAAATTATGATGCAGCAAATAGAAACTAATGAATTTATGAGAAATCAAGAAATTATAAAACAAAACCAAAAGAATGAAAAAAAGAAGACAATGTGAAGTATCTCATTGGAAAAACAACTCACCTGGAAAATGGCTGGAGGAGAGATAATTTTAGAAATTATTGGACTACCTGAAAGCCATGATCAAAAAATGAGCATAATTATCATCTTTCAAGAAATTATCAAGGAAAACTGCCCTGATATTCTAGAACTAGCGGGGGAAATAGAAATGGAAAGCATCCACCATCACCTCATGGAAGAAATCTCTAAAGGCAAATTCCTAGGAATATTGTAGCCAAATTCCTAAGTTCCCAGATGAAGGAGAAATTATTACAAGCAGCCAGAAAGAATTCAAGTATTGTGGAAACACAATCAGGATAACAGAGTTCCTTTAACCTCTAGAATATCATATTCCAAGCCCTTCTACACTAAGACTTATATGGGACATTAAAGTTGAACTGTTTATATTCCTATATGGAAAGATGGTATTTGTAACTCATGTGACCTTTTTCATTATTAGGATAGATATATGTGTGCATGTGTGCATGTATGCGCATGTATGCGTATGCATATTTGCATATGTAGATATAAGTAGATAGGTACACAAAATACATATGTGTGTATATATCTAATAAATACATGTATGTGTATATATCTAATATATACATGTATGTTTATGTATTATGTGTGTGTAAATATATATGTATATACATACATACATACATATATATACATTTACATGGGGGGCAAGGCACAAGAAGTGCTGAATATGAAGGGATGTTATCTGAAAAAGAAAATTAAGTGTTGAGAGGAATGCACTAAGAGAAAGAGAAAGGGAGAGGTAGAATGTGGTAAATCATCTCACACAAAATAGGGAAGAAAGAGCTTTTACAATGGAGGGGAAGAAAGGGAATATTAGAGAGAATAAGTGAGGCTTCCTTTCATCGGATTTGGTTTCAGGAAGGAATAACATACATATACAATTAGGTATGGAAATTTCTCTTACCCTACAGGAGAGCAGGCAGGAAGGAGAAAACAGAGGGAGGATAATAGAAAGGATGGCATGTTGGGAGAAGTGATAATGAGAAGCAAACACTTTGGTCAAGGGACAGGTCAAAGGAGAGGGAAATACAGTTAGTCTTTCACAACATGACTGTTATAGAAGTGTTTGCATTACTCCACATGTACAACCTATATTGAATTGTTTACCTTTTCAATGAGGCTGAATAGAGAGGGGGAAAGGGAAAGAATATGGAACTTAAAGCTTTAAAAATGAATGTTAAAAATTGTTTTTACATGCAACTAGAAAATAAGATATATAGGCAATAGGGTATAGAAATCTATCTTACTCTACAGCAAAATAAAAGGGAAGGGGATAAGGGGATGGAGTGTGATAGAAGGGAGGGCAAGTTGGAGGAAAGGGTACTCAGAATACACACTGTTCTGGGGTCGGAGGGGCGATGGGGAAAAGTTTTGAAATTCAAAATTTTGTGGAAGTAAATGTTGAAAACTGAAAATAATTAAATTAAAATTAAAAAGACATATAATGTCTGATTTAAAAAAGTGTTGAATAAAAATGATTTTAAAATAGAATATATTTTAAAATTCCAATGTCAGAATCTTAATGTAATACCCTGGACAGTATCCTAATTCTGTTGACTAATAACTATACTGTTCATTAATAATTTCACATTAAAGTATTAGCTTAAAAAGAGCCATGCCCTAAGTTAACAGCAGTGTTGTAAGTGTATTACCTGCTACATGCATAATTTATAGCTCAGTTTTACTGAGCTGCCCTGCTATAATACAATTAACATCTCCTTGCTACAAAAATCCATGTGTAGCCTCTTTTAGCATGACTTTATATAAGTGGTAGCACTGATAATATCATCATTCACTAAAAATTGGCATTCAAAAAGATAAGTTATTATTTAGGGGTAACAGTTACCCCTTCATGAAGTATATTCTTCATGAACTATATTATAATGCAGTATATATCTTCTCTTGTTGCTGTTTAAACATTTTGTCTAGGTCTGACTCTTAGTGACACCATTCTCTTAGCAAAGGTGCTGGACTAGTTTGCCATTTCTTTATCCAACTTCTTTTACAGATGAGAAAACTAAGGCAGACAGTGGTCAATGACTTGTATGTTGTCATAGAGCTAGAAAGTGTCTCAGGCCCAATTTGAACTCAGGTCTTTCAGACTGTAGGCCCACTCTATTCAGACTCTAGCTGCAACAACAGCAGTTCTAAACAACATTCATCTAAAAGATGGATGATACATGATAAAGGAAAAAAAAAATTAAATGATTGTTTAAAAAAATGTCAGTCACAATGGCAATTAACAATATTTTGTTTGTATTTTTAATCGGAGGTGGAAGGAAGAGATAATGAAATAATTCATAAAAATAAGCATGTGTGATAATTTCTAGTTTTATTACTTAAAATATATTTCAAGTCATTCATTTCAGACACTTAGTTTCTCCCACAGGAGGAAAAGTTTTCCTTACAAATATATCCAGAATAGTTTCCAATGGACCACACTAAACAGCAAAGAGACACAGTGGGTAGAGAGCTGAGTCTGAAGTCAGGAAGACCACGGTTAAAATTCAATTTTAGTCAGTTACAAGCTGAGTGATCCTAAGTAAGTCACAAAATCTCTGAGCTTTCCCATCCATAAAATGGGAACAATATTACTTCTTACCCTGCAATACAGTTATAAGTCTCACTTAGGTAATATTTGCAAAGCTAGGTATAGTGTGTGGCATATAGTAGGTACAATAAAGGATATGTTTCTATCTTTTTCTCTTCCCCTAAGTCATTTGACCTATCTGATCACTAAATGTTCATAATTTTCTAAGGTAGAATTTTTATTAGAAAAGAAGATTTATAATACTTTATTTACATTTGAAAAAACTTGAATATCAATAGAAATCAGTTTAATACAATAATTTTAAAATACAACTGGAAAATAACCTACTAAAATCCTTTCTCTATGTCTTCTCGAACAAAAATCTGCTTACATCATTCGTTACTCGGACCAGTAAAACTATACATATTTTTCTTTCATAATGTCCAAGATTTTTCCCCCCAAATTCAATAAGCATTTATTAAATTTTTATCTGCTGGGAATAAAAAGGAAAAAAAAATATCAATCTCAGCCCTTAAGGACTTTACACCCTACTCGAGGGATACAGAATGTACAAAGATATATAAATAAAAAAGTATATATAAAATTTTATAATTTTAAAATGGAAAGAACATTTATAGCCAGAGGAAACAAGCAAGGCCTCATGTAGGAGGTGGTACCCAAGTTATACTTTGAAGGAAGTTAGAGATTCCAAAAGTAGAAGGTGAGGAAGGAGCTCATTCTCCAAACAGGGAAATGAGTATCTGTACATGGGCAAGGAGGTACTCATAACCTTGACAAGGAAACAGTAAAGTAAAATTTGAGTATTCAGTGGGTAGAATCAGGCTACACAGACACTATTATCTTTTAATAAAGTAGTTTTCCCTTCTGCATTCATATTTTATGAACATTTCCAATTAGTAACTTCAGAATGTACCCACTTATTAATGGTTGCTGGATTAATGAGATATTGATGACGACTCATTTACACGTCTGCTTCATCTTCCCTTATGTTGGAATTTACCTATAACCCATCCAAAGCTGAGTTATCTCTAGCCAGGTTTTTAGAGAAACTGTCTGCATTTCATTTTCCAGCTCTGTAAAATGAGGCTATAACATTAACTTATTCGTGTGCCTGTTGTCAGAAATGACTAATAAAAATGTTTGTCAAGCACTTTGAAAAATGCACATGCTTGATAAAATGCTATATAATTGCTATGTAACTGCTAACTAGAACCATTCTTGGTTCACATGTCATGCATCAGCAGCTGTGATTAAAGAGGCAATATAATCACAGTTACAAGTTCAAGCTGAGGTCTGAATTTCAAAACCAGCCTTTAAAGGCCTCTTTTCTTCATTCTGTGATTTAAGACCACCCTGGAATAACTTTCCCTCTCTTGTCTCCAACTCTTTCCCCTTGTGGGTATCATGTTTAGAACATTTTAGCTTTGACTTGTTTTAAGATTTGTCCTCTCATGGGAGAATGAGAGTCTTTAAAAGAAGTGACAAGTTTGTTTTTGTCTTTATATTTTTTGCTTTTGCATTCTTACCAACATTTAGTATATAGTATAAAAATAAAACAAGAAAAACAAAAAAAAATAATAAAATAATTTAAATCAATATGTTGAGTAAAATGTCCCATTAAAATTAAAATTCCTATTTTCCTCATAGACACATATCTTCTACTTCACAATACAGAACCCTCCTTTAGTTAGGCTTCAGTTTATCAATATGCTGTGCAATGGACAAAACATAATACTCCAAATGTAGTTTAACCAGTATATCTTAATAATTTCACTTGTACCAGAATCGTGTTTGAAAACACATAGAAAATCAAACGTTTGTGGAAAATGAATAATTAAAGGAGAAAAAGCAAAAACTGAACACAGCATGGCTCCCTCCAAAGGAGGTTGGACAGTTCAAAGAGTTAGATGGATAAATCAGTTACATCTCTGCAGTCACTGTCATCACCAATAAGCATATACCATTCACAAAAGAGATATTAAGTTAATACTAATTTAAATCATGGCCCATAGACTAGATACAGACCTGGCTAATTTTAATGCACTATAGGTTCAACATGAAAATAAAATGATGTTAATTTTATTTAATTTGTATTTTGAAAAGTCAATTCTGATTTTAACTTCATATTAGGATGGCAAAGTCACGGATAAGATTTAGGTGGAATCTCAGAGATAATATAGCTCAGAGATGTTAAACTCTATGCCAAAATCCCTGAATCAAGAAGGAAAAAGGTTAAAAAGTAATTGAGAAATGTTTAGCAAAATAAATGAAAATAACAAAACATAGTAATATTAATGTGTGACTTTCTAAGTCAATATGGGGCCTGCAGGAGTTAATTTCTATTTCAGTTTGACAACATTGACTTTATATATACTCCCCTTATAGGTGAGGAATCTGAAGTTCTAGAGAGATCAAATGACTTGCTTAAAGTAAAAAAGGTAATAAGTTGCAATAGCAAAACTTGAATCCCAGGTCCTCTAATTTCAAATTATAATATCTATTACTACTTTTTGGAGGGGTTATTGTATAAGGCAGGGGTGGGGACCGTGAGAACTTGAGGTCATATGTGGCTCTCTAGGTCCTCAAGTGCAGGCTTTGAACTGAATCCAAATTTCATGGCTCTCCATCTGGATTCAGTTCAAGGGCCACACTTGAGGCCTTAGAGGGCCACATGTGGCCTCAAGGCCAAAGGTTCCTCACCCTTGGTAAGGGATTCCCTTTTCAGATTTGGATTAGACTAGAAGACTTCATCTATGATACAACTAATGCTCCTCCTCCATCCCCCATCTATTCTTTGAGGTTCTTTCCAATCTTGAACACACAAGATCACAAAAATGCAAGTGTTCAGTCATCTAAAACAATGAAAGCATTAACAGAAATCCCCAAATGCAGCCTATGAAATAAGAAATTATTTGACCTTTGCCAGGTAACCTTCAAGTGTTTTATGATCTGATGCTAGAGGTCTCATTATTCTTTATCGCCGTATCAGAGAAATATGAAATCTGATCTGAAATATGCTTTAAACAATCAAATACTTTCAATAAAATCTAATGAGATTTACTAAACTCAGCTGATTAATAAACAATTATAATAGCTTGAGCTGAGTCCACAAACATTTCCAAAATACAAGTAAATACCTCAAGACCAGATATCACTGACTGCTGTATGGTGCAAAACATAACAAAACAAATAAAAAAAAAACACCACCTAAACATAAAATCAAGGTCCAAATGGATCTGTTACTCTTATTCAAGTTCAGAATGAACATAAAACATAAAAATACGTAATTTCTATCCACAGACATAATTTGTAGCAAACCATGAATGCTAAGAATTCCTTTTGTTTGTATCTTTTCACTCAATGGACATGAATTTTCACCAGATTGATCAAGGTAGTTTGGGTTTTTTATCATATGTCACATTATCCCCCCCATACCTCTATATACATATATATGTGTATAAATTTTTATATATAAAGTGTATATGTACATAAATATGTACATATACACACATATACACATAGCTGAGTCTCTCAAACCCTTGTATTATAAAGTAATTTCTAGAGGTAAGGGACTATACACATATTCATATGTATATATGTATGTGTGTATGAATATACATAAACGCATACATGTGCATAAATTCATATAGATTTATTCACATACCAGTTCCTACAACTAGAGTTTTATACACAGTAGGTGCTTAAAAATGCTTATTGAATTGAGGAACATATGCACAACATGTAGCTTTCCTTGAGTTTTTTTTAAATTTTATTTAAAGTGAAATTTGAAGTGATTTTCCCATAAAATACATTTGGGTTCTCCCCTCTCCCCGCATAAATTCTACATGCAAGGGAATCCATAAATCTTAGTAAGACAATGTTCAGTTACAGAATCTGTTATAAAAAATCATTACAAACAGAAATGCATATGCAAATTCAGCACTAATATATAAGAACACCCTCCTATTTATCTAGTGGATATTTGTCAGTGCATCACTCACCCTGTTTTGACATGTTTTGCTGGTTTGCTCATGCTTTTATAGGCGAGTATACAGGATTTCAAGTTACACTACTGGCTCCTACTTGACAGCTTTGGTGGTACCCCTGGGTCAGATAATTCCAACTTTCTGTCAGTCTTAATGCAAAAGATGTAAGAGTTGAAGATGCAATGCTATTGTCTGAAATTGTGATTTCTAAAGAAAAAAGGTAGAACAGTAAAGAAAGAGCAGGCTGTCTGATTTGAGTCAAAAGCACTGTTCTGTAAAAGCGATATAAATGCCTTTCTTCCTTCTTTAGGTTTTAGATATGGTCAAAGCCATCTAATTTAAACTCATTTGGTTCATGTAAAACAATGGAAAAGCAGCAATCTAGAAAGAAGCAATCATATTCCAAAGATCAACAAAGCAGATTTACATGACTTCAACCTTTCGAATTATTATTGATAATATATAATATTATATATGATAATATATATATAACTGATTAGCTCATATATGAAAGGTAGCTAGAAAACAAGGAAACCGTTTGAGCTTCACAAATTATTTAAGGATAGCAAATAGGTAATGATGCTTTTAAAGAATAGACAGCTGCAGAATCAAACGGCTATAAAACTCTTACATGCCAAAAGTATATAGTCAAGAAATGACTGAAAGATGAACCTTTGGAATATTATACTAACATGTATTAGGGGAATCAGTGAATTTTTATAAACCTTTCTTTTCTGGGGAAAGCACCAGTCATAATATAATTCTAGACTTCAGAACAGTCTCTTTCTGGAATAGAATACCGAGTAGAAAGTTTAAAAGAATCTAGTTTTGAATTCAATTCAGTTATCCCATAGAATTCTTTTGACATTATGCTAATTAATTCTCCTGTCTTTACTATTCTGTGAGCAACTGTGTATTCATCTAATACAGTGATGTAGAAAAAAAATGGATAACAATGGAAAGATGTTTTTAATATGGTAAAATAAACAAGTGATGTTTTAATTAGAAGCATCAATCGATTTACAAAAAGTAGCCAAAGAAAAACACACATACAAATTACAATAATTTATTTGTCAAGCATCTCTGTACAAAGGAGTCAATACAATCACTGGTCATATGCCCAACGCTAAGTCAATTTTAATGATCATTTCACTCAGACTCCTCACAAGATTGTAAAGAAATGGTTCCCAAATCCACCTACCAGTAATAAACCAATACAATCTACTCAGATAATTGATTGCAACAAGTAACATTTGCTTCATTATCCTGTCCAAGATTTCTGAGGATACGTTCAGTGAAGGAAAACCAACTGCATTACAAAGGTTCACATGAAATATTCAAAAATGGAAACAGAAGATGGGTTTGTTCAAGTGATATGAGTTCTTCTTAAAGGTGTGGCATTCAAAGTCTTAAGGACATAAGTGCTCAATTTAGTCGCAAAACATTCAAAGAAAATACAATACACAGTCCTGCAATGAGAAAAAACTGTACTTGTAATATGGCATTTTAGACAGTTTATACAATGTCGCTGTAAATAGCCAATTTCTTTTGACAACAAACAAAACCTCCTCACATTAACATACTTAGAGGGAACAGACTCCATATGGCCCCATTTAAATGCTTTAAATAATAGAAAAATCTAAAAGAGAAAACAAATTACAGTTTATCTTATTAATGGAAAATTCTCAAGTTCTTTGAAGGCAGGGACTGACCTAGTTTTGGCAGACAAGGGCTGCAGTGAATACAGCACGGAGCCTAGAGTCAGGTCAACCTGAGTTCAAATTGTACCACAGGTACTTACTAACTTTGGCAAGATATAAAGTCTGTTTGCTCAGTTTCCTCAACTATAAAGTAGGGATAATAATAGTGTCTACCTTCCACGGTTGTAATGAGAATCTAATAAGATTATATTTGTAAAGTGTTTATTTAGCACAGTGCCGCTAGTAGATGAGGCAATATATGCTAGTTATTATTACTACTGCTAATACCACTACTAATACTACTCTATTATACTACTAATACTACTACACACATTATTAATTATATCCTCAGCCTAGCACAGTACCTTGAACAGTGTGGTCTCTTAACCACATAGCAGATGGGCAACTGGATGGCACAGTGGATAGTGCGCTGATCCTGGAGTCAAGCAGTCCTGAGTTCAAATATCACCTCAAACATTTACTAGTCATGTACTCCAGGCAGGTCATTTAACATTGTTTGCCTCAGTTTCCTCATCATGAAGAAGGAAAGGGAAAACCATTCCAGCATATTTCCCATGAAAACTCCCACATGGGGTCACAAAGAGTCAGGTGCAAATGAAAATGACTACACAACAAAGCTGTAGTGGATAAAATGTTCAGGTTCAGGAAGCTTTGTATTTGAATTCTATCTCATGCTTATCAGCTATGGAATTACAAGCAATCACAGTGTCTTTGAGCCTCAGTTGTAAAATAGAGATCATACTGGCTTCACAATCAACACCAAAAAACAGAGGTTCTCCACTAGCCACCATCATACCATCCGTAAGTGGAACCATCACTTACAGCAAATGGAGAAATTTTGAATATTAATGGGTAAGTTCACTTACTCTGGCAGGGCACTTTCCTGGGTTGTACAAATTGACAATGAAGTTAGCACACTGATTGCCAGAGCTAGCTCAGTATTTGGGAGTCCCAGAAGTAAAGTGTGGGAGAGAAGAGTTATCAGACTACCTATCAAAATGAAAGTCTACAGAACCTTTGTGCTGACCTCATTACTGTATGCCTGTGAAACCTGGACAGTGAACTAGCATCATGCTGAGAAACAGTTATTTCCATTTGAATTGTCTTGGGAAAATTCTGAAGATTACCTGGAAAGCTAAGATAAGTCCTTTGTTCAGCTAAATTGCCAAGCATATACACTTTACCCCAGAGAGCACAACTCTGATTGACTGGCCACGTTATTTTAAGTGCCAAATGTGTGTTTGCCTAAAAGACTATTTAACTGACAACTCACACTAGGCAAGCACTCATACGAAAGTCAGAAGAAGTCAATCAAAGACTATCTCAGAATCTTTCTGAAGAACGTTGGAACCCATTGTGTAATACGGGAGACACTGACAAAGGACCACCCACGATGGCATACCTGTATCAAAGAAGGCACTGTAGCTCAAAAGAAACATGAGATGTACAAATTTAGAGACATCTCCACTCTTGTGGACTACTTTCACCTGACCTTTGGTAGAGCATTCTGAGCTCCTTTTGGTCTGATTAGTCATAGTTGGACACATTGTACCTTGACTCCAACATAGTGATGTAATTTTGGTCCTCTCTGAGAAGAAAGGCAACAATCCTTCTCTCTTTCAGAAAGTTGTTGTGAGGTTAAAAGGAAGTCATAGATAGATAAATAGAGATACAAATATATATCCTAGATATCGTAATTGTGTATATGTACACATCTATACATATTCTCAAACTTTAAAGCATACATAAATGAGTTATTTGTCAAAGTTAATTAAATAAAAAGGCCAACTATCTCTTCACCATAGTTATTTTATTCTTTTAATACTTTGCTACAGGCAAGATAAGAAAGAATCTTGTCACAAATAGTTATAGTGCCTAAAACAATTTGAACCAGAATTAAAATCCTAACTCAAATTCAAAGTTAATCTCCTGAGAGAGTCAAAGAAGGATAATTTCTTAAAGCAAGGAAAATTCTGCATCCTCTACTTGGATCTCTAAGCAATGACAGTTTTTAACATTTGTCTCCGATGTTATTGCATTATCCTTAAAATGAGGGAATGTCTTACCTTCTTTTAGAATCACCAGCATTTAGAATAGCATCTGGCAAATAGGTGCTCAGTAAATGCTACTTTTATTAAATCACTAACTGACCTATCCTTAAATGTTAGAGCAATGTAATATCACTTGATCTGATGTTATATCTATGAACTGTTTCTTTTATCTTAAGTTTTATCTACTTCTCTAGAAGGAGACTGAAAAACTGAATTTGACTAAATCTGGTCTTAACATAGTTTACTAAAATTATTTATATTTGCACATTTCAATAAGGTTTTTATTAGCTTTAATTGAATTTTAGTCATTTTCTAGAAGAGGGTGTGTGTGTGTATATACATATAATATATATATATATATATATATATTTAGCTGATATTTTCTAATCTGAATAATCAAATATTCAAACCTTTATTACATCCATTCTAAAGTTGCAACATATGGCACTCCAAATGATGATAATTTATCATGTTCCGAGACATTTGATCTTCAGATGACATAGTTATAGATATTTACAGAAAGAACATGTTTTTTTCCAGGCGCTCCAGAAACACTGAAGAAAGCTAGGATTTTTTTTTTGTACTTGTGTAAACATGTGTGCAAGTATGACTGCCAACAAAGGATAAAAGCTGAGCTTACATTTGTTCCTTTAAAAGTAGATAAGATTTACATTGTAAATAGAAACTTCACCATCTTTATAACATATCTTCTTTAAGGTAACTTTGGTTGATAAAGATTATAAAAATGAATTTTCTTAATGAAATAAAGAAGTGGATAAGGAAAATTTAACATACATAGAAATTTTGAAATTATGTATATGCTTATTTACAGTCAATAACATTTCATACTAAGTATGGAATAGAGAAAAAGTTTATAGATATTCCATATAACATCATTTCTGAGTTTTTTGAAAGTCTGTGAGGAGCTGATTCTGTTTTCTGTCAGTCAAAAATATTACTGAATACCTACTAGGTGCGAGGCATTGTGCTAAGGGTTACAGATTGTATATAAAATGAATTTTAGTGTAAGGTGGATGTTAGTGTGTGCAAAGTTAACTTTTGTTATTATTTCTTAGAGTTCAGTTTCCCACAATCCATAGCCATAACAATCTCTTGTTCCCATGTATTAGTTATGAGTTCCAACAGTTATGGTTCAAAATATCTACCACACCCTTAGATAGCATTATATAATGATAAATAATAAACATCCACTATGGCTGCACAGGAAGATATAGGGATGAGATGATATAAACTTGGGAGGCTATTGCTGATAATATGCCTTCTTTGATACATTATAAAGCAGATAGTCACTAGTTGGTGAATGGGGGCCCTTGGGGTTGAATGCACAAATGGGGAATGTTGTGCATGCCTTGATCAGCCCCTATCAAGGCTTTGGGGGAATCTATGTTTTCTTTAACTGTCCCCCATTGAGTCTTGAGGGGATTTAGGGGAAGCACAAGTTATGCCTGTTTTGATTGACCCCATTAAGATGTTGGAGTAGTTGTCATCCCCACCCCTTTTTCACAAGCCTCTGCAAGAAGGGTGATGAGGATACACTGTAAGAGTTGTGCTCCTGTTATCAGCAATCATCTTCTGAGAAAACTGGAC
This sequence comes from Bettongia penicillata ogilbyi, assembly GCA_023548195.1. Lineage (NCBI taxonomy): Eukaryota > Metazoa > Chordata > Mammalia > Diprotodontia > Potoroidae > Bettongia > Bettongia penicillata. Next base: position 118,719 of record JAJHZJ010001075.1, read on the forward strand.
TAGAATAAAATAAGATTATTAACCCCTTTTTAGTGTATTTCCTGTTTGACAAGATAAAGAGTGAAATTGTTGACAGCCCTCCTGTGTGCTGTATTTATCTGTCTTACACAGATGCAAATAGAGAAAAAAGACCATCTCTTTATTCAAGGAGCTCACATTCTATGGGAGAGTCAATGGCAATCAAATTTGTACAAATAAGCTGCAAATATAAATAGGAAATAATTGAAAGAAGGAAGGCATTAAAATTAATAGGAATTGGGAAAACTTTCCTGCAGAAGATGGAATTTTGTTAGACTAAAAGGAAACCAGGGAAACCAATAGGAATGAGGAGGGAGAATATTCTAAGCAAGGGGGACAGCTAGAGAAAATGCCAGAGACAAGACATAGAATATCTTGTTCGGGGAATAGCAAGCAAGGAGGCCAGCATCCCTGGATCAGAGAGTGCATGATGGGGAGTAAGGTGTAAGAGGATATAGCGACTAACACCCCAGCATACCTAGGATGGCAGCTAGCATAAGTTCTTGGAGCTGCCTTTCTCAAAGCAAAGCAACTTTTAAGGGGTCAATATCTTCTTTAATTACATTTACTAGTTCAGGTGAAAAGTCATCACCCTGAACATCAGAGAAAATACAAGCAGAAAAAATTATAAGCAGAGAAATAAAGACCAACAGACAGGGCTGTACTGCCTAAATCAAAGCAATATTGCCATACACTTTACATACATCCAGGGATCAAGACAGTCTTTACATCTGAGCAGTTGGGGGTTCAAACATATGGCTACTCAAGAGTCCCAACGAGGGAATCACAAGGTCCCTCTCATAAGCAAGCCCCTACAAAGCAAACCTCACCTCAGAGTATATGTACTCTTCTGAGAGCCAAATGACATCACAACCCTCTTGACTCAATGCCTAATTAGAAATTAGCAAAAGGTGCGAAAGCCTTTATACATGCAAGCCTTCCCTAAGCAAGCTTCCCTTCATGGACTTAAATTCCATTAACACCACAGAGGACTAAAAGGTAGAAGGGGGCCAGGTTGCAAAGGGTTTTGAGAGCCAAACGAATCCCTTTACATTTCATTCTGGAAATGACAGGGGGACTGAAGTTTTTTTTTTTTTTTTGTTTTTTGTTTTTTGTTTTTTCAGTAGGGAGGTGACATGATTCTTTCATTTTAGGAAAATCACTCTGGTGGGTGAATGTAGAATATTATTAGAGTGAGGAGAGTCCTGAGGCAGGCAGACACATCACCAGACTATTGCAACAGTCCAGGTGAGAGGTGATAAGGGCCTGCCCGGGAGCAATTGGTAGTGTCACAGGAGAGAAGGGGATGTATTTGAGAGATATTACAAAGGTGAAATAAGCCATAGGAATAGATTGAATATTGAGATGAAAGGTAATAAGGAGTCAAGGATGATACCTAGGTGGTGAGTTTGAAGGCCCAGGAAAATGATATTACCGTTGATGATAGCAGGAAAGTAAGATGGGAACAGATTTAAGAGAAAATATTAATTAAACTTTGAACTTATTAAGTTCAAGATGTCTACTAGAACATCCAGTTTGAGATGTCTGAAAGGAAGTTGTAGATGAGATATTGGAAGGCAATAGAGAGGTTGGAGCAGGACATGTAGATTTGAGAATTATCAGCATGGAAATGGTCATTAAATGACAGAAAACCCATGAGATCACCAAGTACAGTAGATGAGAAGTGAAGGGTCTAGTACAGAACTCTGTGGGCCACAAAGGGCATGATTTGTATGAGGATCCAGCAAAGGAGAGTGCAAATGACAGAGGGGTCAATCTAGTGAAGGATATGGGATGGAATAGGATTGCTTTAGTAGAAGTAGAGGGGTTAGCCTTGCTGAGGAGTGAAGCCACTCACGTGAGACAGGAGTGAAGGAGGAGATAGTGGCAGAAGGCATGTAAGAAATGTAACATAGCTAAACGGAGAGAAGAGGGAGCTCACAGTGAATGGTCTTAATTTTGTTTTGTTTTGTTTTAATAAAATGTGGCAAAATTTGTAACTGAAAGGATGAGGGAAGGAGAGCTATGGGAGATCTGAAGAGGGTTGAAAAGGTTTCGAAGAGCTGCGGTGGTGAGTGGGATAGTGAGTTGATAACAAAGGCATAATAGGATTGCCGAGCATCAGTGAGGGCTCACTTGAGGCTATGCAATATAAATTTGTAGGGGACACAAAACACTTGCTTGATTTTTTTCCCCACCTTTCTTCAGGTGCACATGAGAAGAAGCAAAGGTAACTAATTGTGGGAGTGATCCAAGGCTCAGGCTCAGCAGGGTGCAATAAGCAAAAATGGGGAGGAAAATTGTAGAATTGAGTTGGTTCACCAAGGGATCCAGATGGAGAAAAGAAGAGATTGTGACTAGTACAGAGGACATGACTGGAGAGAGGATTCCCATGGTTCCCATAACTATACCTTAGCCTGTCTTTATAAACAACAGCGCTAAATGATTAACAGATCCCTGAATATCAAGTAATTTCACAAAGATAATATCTTCCTGATCTGAAAAAAAAATCTCTTAAAAGGTTTTTAGTGCCACTATTATAAGAAATGCAAAATATAAGGCATTTTTAATTATGTATTCTTTTAAAACAATATGAAAAATATAAAATTAAATTTATCAAATATTGCAGTTTATAAGAATACTGATTGGTGTGTGCAGCTTGAAAATCATACATACCTAAGACACTAAGAATACATTTTTGTGCAAATCTTTGTAGAGAATTCATTTTCAAGAGGAAAAAATGTGATTCTTTAGTTTGCACAGAAATGGTTTCCAGTGAATGAGGATAAATGCATTTATCCCTTTGAAATGAACATTTCATGTCTCTACTATGGAAATTTTCCAAAAGATTCATAATTCCTTGGAGACATGAGTGTTTTTTTTTCCCTTAGTATTTAACCAAAAAATCATTTACTCTGGAGAATTTAAAGAAGAAAAATCAATTTGGATATTCAGTAAGAGCAGCCTCACCAATAATTTGATTGGATTATTGCCAATGAGGTATAATTTATGACTTCCTGGGAAGGTCTTACTCCTTTCCAAACAACTTCTTACTTCAGTTAACATGGTGTTTAATGATATCTAAATCTTAGTTTTATTTTTGAGGGGGGGAGGGGACTAGGGCTTCCTCTTCATAAATTTCTTTAAAAATGCAAATGTTTTAGAAAAGGAAATATGAAAAAAAGTTTTCTTTCTGAGGTATTAGTTGACAATCTGTTTGGTATCCTACATCATAGGACAAGATAGAAGAGTGTGGAAACTCTGGACATGTGAGAGTACATAAGAGTATGATATTTTAAAGGGGATATTGAAACTAGTAACTATTTTAGAATCAGGAGTGGCAAGTTTAAATCTGATATCTGACACTTAATGGTTACATTTCTTTTAGTAAGTCATTTAGCTTCTTTCGGTATCAGCTTCCTTATCAATGAAAGGGAGAATAAGAGTACTTACAATGCTACCTTACAAAATTTTGAGGAGAAAATATTTTACAAGTTTTGAAGTGATAAATAAATCACATCTTCCTGACTCTAGGCGCAGGTCCCTACCTATTGCACCACCTACTTCCTCCCTTCCCCCCAAAAAACCCCACAACCTAGCACTTTTCACATTGTGTGAGTGGATAATAATGGACAGAGAACTTTTACTTGTGCCTTTATCACCTATTGAACAATTTTTCTCTAGTCTTGCAAAAAGTCCTTTGAGTATGAAAAAATATATTGTCTCTATAATTTATTTCAGCAAACATTCCTTACATAATTAGTGTCCCTCTGGTTATCCTTTATAAGTACTTAAAGAAGGTATTATCATCTCTAAATATGATTCAACTATTGCAAATGCTCATATTCTTAAAATTGAAAATATCAATTCTCTTTTTATATAGAACATCTTAGAAGTATTGAATCTAATATCACTATAATTAGTATCATCAGAAGCTAGGGCAAATAGAGAGGGAACTGCTCTATATTATAATCTGCCTGTGATCATTAATTGGTTCTGAAAAAAAAAATCAAAGCCGGATTTTTCTTTCAAAGAAATATGAGACACTTACACCACAGAAAAGAGGTTAAAAAATACCCCTATGTTCATGAGTCGCTAAAACTTAGCCGATAAACAAGTACAAGAGCATGGGGCAAGGGATGATTTTTGATTTGTCTGGGAATTCTCCTCTCAGATATTTTCAATGAGGGTCACTCCTTTGGTGCGTTCTCTGTCTCTCTCTGTGTTTCTCTCTGTCTCTCTGTCTCTCTCTTATCACTAACACAAATCAGAAGACAACGATGTGTGTGTATGGGTGTGTATAGGAGGTAAAGCCCAGGAGATAGGTGGGAGAGGAAAGAGGGTCACTATCTATATTTTATAAGTGTGTATGTGTGTGTGTGGGGTGGGTGGGGTTAGGGAGTGATAACAACACCCAGAAGAAACTCTTTGGAAAACCTTAGACAAGTTAAAAACTGGTCACTAACAACACTCAGTGAGTATCCAAAATATAATTATGGTTTTAGCTCTTGCAATCCATTCTTTAAAACTATAATATATAATTGATTAAATCCTTGAGTGTCTCTTGCTTGTCACTTTTCACTTAAGTTCCTCTCTTGGAGTTCCTGGTAGCTACTGGCTGATCCAGACTTACATAAGTTGAATGCTTCTTTCTTTAGGTAGGGATTTGTTTTCATACTCCTGACTATGAGAAATTTTAGTCAAAATCTACTAATGATGCTATTACAAAAATGATTTTGACTAAGGCAGTGTTATGTAGGGTACGCCTCTGTCATATTTCCAACTTATATTGAAATGTATAAATCTTGAAAACATGACTTTGGATCTATCCCAATTTCACTTATTATGTATATACTAATTCAGAAAACATACTTTACAGAACCAACTGTTTGCACTCTTACTAAAATCTACATATTTTAATAATGTTTTATGAAAAATAATATCTAACTACAATATATCACCTTTTAGCTCCATTTATATGGGAACAACAGATCATGTTTTGATCAAAAATCATTTTGATGTAATTTTTGAAATAGAAATAAAAGTAATCACAACAATAAAAATACAACTTCAGAGTATACATTGCTCAACTCTTCTAAATGTTGAAAAAAGTTGATTCCATAATCCTTTTTTGTTAGCCTATAATTTATATAGTATTTTGAAGTATATAAATATGTTTAGTACTGAACATAAGAATCATATTTACATAATTATTAATTCTTGTGCACTAGATGTTTTTGTAAATACTCTGTAACAATAGTATTCAACATTCATTTTTATAATTTGAGTTCCAAATTTTTCTCTCTCCCTCCACACTACCCCTTCTCTAAGATAGCAAGAAATCTGATGTAAGTTTTACATGGCGCACTAGAATTAAAGAAAATCCTGTTCTTGTGATGACTGTGGCAATAATGTGTTGGACTGTCTTCATTTCTTACTGCATAATAATTATTCCAATATAAGCATGTAACACAGTTTGTTTAGGCATTCGCTAATCAATGGACATCATTTTGGTGTCCAGTTTTTTGCTATCCCAAAAGGGTCACTATGAATATTCTGATATATGGAACCTCTTATTTTATGATTTTTTTGTCTTATTTTAATTGTTTACATTCTTGGGGCTACATGAAGAGTAATGGAATATATCAGTTTGGGGCATTTTAGCTACTTAATTTATATAATTTTAAATTCCGTTTCCAAATAGTTCCACCAATTTACAACTTCACCATGGATGCATCAATGTGCATATCTTTCTTCAACCATTTTAACTTTTACTGATCTCATATTTTCTGTTCATCTTTACTTTTACATGTGAGAGCAAACCTTCAGGAATGTTTTGATTTGTTTTTCTTTATTTATTGACTAAAGCATTCTGTCATATGGTTGTTAAGCATTTGAAATTCTTACCAGTTACAGAATGGTTTTTGATCTTATAAATATCTATTATTCTTCTATATATCTCTCTAATGTTATAGTTTTATCAGTAAAATTAGTAGGCTTTGGTAGGGTAATTGAAGGACTCTTCTGTAATGGGAATATTTAAAAGAAAATCCATAAATTTGGTAAGCTACATATACCACACAATTCACAAAGTATCCTGCATAACCCACAATTTCTTACTGGATTTAATATGTGTAATATTTGGGTCAAAGTATATTTGGGTCTTATCTCATGAAAACTGACTACCTGTTATACTTTTTTTGAGAGATTGGGATTCTTATGTATTAAAATGAATAGTGATTATGATGATAGCAATTCATTAATGGTAATAACAATGGCTAGCACTTATACAGCACGTTAAGTATTGTAAAATGCTTTATGTATGTTAATTCAGGATACTTAAATGATATGTTATGCCAATAAAGATGATAATATATCCTCTTTTAAGTATATCCTATCTCAAGGACATAGTTCTGGAAGTGAAGAACTATGATCAGAAAGGAAAACTCTGAGAAGAAATAAGAATCTTATTTTAATTTGAATCGATTATCGTATGTATTTAGGTGAATAAAGTAATATCTTCCGGCTTTCCATTTTGTAAATATTCATTTCATACCATTTAATCTTGATAGAACATACACAAATCGACCTACTTAAAAATAATAGCTTATGAATAAAATGAAAAAGGAATTAATTATTAAAGCTTTCTATTCTATAGGCATAGGTCATAGGTCTAAATATAGCAAAAGTCTTTCCCAAAAGAGGGACTGTGTTTTTAACCACAATTTTTATTAATGTGCTCAGTACGGGATGGAGTCCATAAATAAAGCCAGATTATGAACCACTGGTTTAGGATCAATTTTTTTTTGATTAAATACCCCTCTTAATGTCAAACACCTGTTCTATGGTTGGAGCATGTATAATTAATGAAGTCTAATGAACATGCTTCATCAAAATCTTTCTCTTGTGGTTAAAAAAAAGAATGGTGGGTCTTATGTAATACAATATTAAGAAAATGCACAGCTTTTTTTTTTTTAAAAAAGAGTCAATCTTGTGGCACTTTGTTTTTAAGGAAAATTGCAACTGAATTCCTATAACCCCTTTGAGGAATTCTGCAGTAATTGCTGCAATTTGCCACTGCACCTTGCCGCATCCTGGGACTCACTTCATCAACACCTGCCTTTCCTGCCTGGATTCTCCAGAAGGCATGCACATTTCCTGCTTGCCATGATATATTAGGTATCAATGACAAATCAGCTGTCCCAAGCAACACTTAGCCTCCTTGCTCAGCAACTCTCTGACTGTTCTCTGTTCAGCCTTTCCTTTTCTCAGTCATGCACTGCAATTATAATGAAGTCATTTATCCTTCTGACAACAAAGCATATTTTAACCCTTTAGAATAAACAAGTAATCTCTCCATCACTAAGAGAAAACTTCATTTCCTTGAGAAATTCATCTATTTCTACCACTTAGGAAAAGTTTCTTTAATGTGTGTAAAAAACTTTAAATTTACTTTTTTTACGTTGACTAAAACACTTTGGTGTAAAGCTAAATATAAATAAAAGAGTATTTCCTTTAATAAAATAATTTTCAAGAAAACATTTTTTTCTAACATAACTGTTCTACTGACTATCAACTGCAATTGGATGGGCATTCCCTTGAGCTTTTCAAACATTAGATCTCCCCTCACTTATCTTTATTTCATTATTATTATTTTATTTTTCTGAATTACATATAAAAACAATTTTAGCCTTCATTAAAAAAATAACATCGAGTTCCAAATTTCTCTTCCCCCTATATCCCCTCTCCTTGAGAAGTCAAGCAATTTGATATAGATTATACATGTGAAGTTGTGCTAAACATATTTCTATATATGCCAAGTTGTGATAGAAGATACAGATTTTTTAAAAAAAGAAAGTTTAAAAAAGAATGTTTCAATCTTCAGTCAGACTCCATAAGTTATTTTTCTGGAGATGGATAGCACTTTTCATCATAAATCATTTGGATCATTATATTGCTGGGAATAGCAGTCTTTCACAGTTGGTCATAATACAATATTGCTGTCACCATACATAATATTCTCCTGGTTCTGCTAACTTCACTTTGCATCAGCTTATATATGTCTTTCAAGGTTTTCTAAAAGCATCCTACTTGTCTTTTTTATGGTACAATAGTATTCCATTGCAATCACATACCACAACTTGGTTAGTCATTCTCCGATCGTTGGGCATCTCCAATTCTTTGCCACCACAGGAAGAGGTGCTATAAATACCTTTATTTATATTGGGCACATAAATTAATGCAGAGAAAGGAAAAGTATGCTGGAATACTTTCTGAAATTTACTCAGTGATTTAAAAAACCGAAGTTGTTCCACGAAATAATCAAAAAACTAAAGGCACAGCCTTTTAAACAGTTACATTCTTCCTTAATGTCTAGGATTACAAACCTATACTCACCACCGTCTCAGAAGAAACAAAATGGCAAGTGACTTAAAAGGTAAAGGAAAATCTCATTGTTGACATGATTAGGATGCAGCATCATTCAAGAAATGCCCTACATGTAAGAGGCAGAAGACGATCAATTAAGTAGGAAAGGTATATTTTGGATAGAAGGTAGGACAATCATGTTGCTAAATGAAGGAATGAAATGAACAGTCCAAGAATTTTATTGGTACCCCCAAAATATCAAAAGATTGAGAAGAAAGTCTTTAACATTTGGGGTAGATTTTCTATGGAAGATTTTGGGGAACAAGGATGAGAATTACTAATTATGAGAAGTCACAGATGGGTCAAGAGGGAAAAATCACTTTGATGAGACCACAGATCTAGTTCAAGAATGGACACATGAGAGCTTTCTGGTCATTTATTAGATTGAAAAAAATTTATAATACTCTTTAAATTTCTTTAAGGTATATCGGTTTGGTTGTTCGTATTGGTCACTCATTTTTCAATCATGACTTTTCATGACACCATTTGGGGTTTTCTTGGCAAAGATGCTGGTTTGTCATTTCCTTCTCCAGTTCATTTTAGAGATGAGGAAAATGAGGTAAACAGGGTTAAGTGACTTGCCCAGGGTCACACAGTTTGCAAATATCTGAGTTCAGATTTAAAGTCTGGAAGACGAGTCTTTCTGCCTCCAGGCCAGACCCTCTGTCCATTGTACCACTTAGCTGTCTTTAAGGCAGATAGGCCACACTTGTCCTATCATCATTCTTCCCACTGTTTTACTTTTTTCTGGTTTGTTTCCTCCAGTCCTCTTCTGACCCACCAATTTAACCAGTTTTGCACTAAGTAAAAGAAGATCCAGTTAATCCTCTGGTAGAAAAAAATAATTATGAAATACTGGCCCATTGTGATTTATTCCTGCTATCCAAATCATAGGGATGCTAGGTAGTGCAGTGCTTTGAGTGCCTGGACCTGCAGTCAGAAAAACTCATGTTCCTGAATTCAAATCTGTCCTGAGACACATACTAGCTGCATGACTCTGGGCAGCTCATTCCTGTTTGTCTCAGTTTCCTCCTCAATAAAGTGAACTGAAGAAGGAAATCACAAAACACTCTAATACCTGTAAGGAAAACATCAAATGAGGCTACAAAGAATCAGATCCAACTGAAAAAACTCAACAGCAAAAGACATATATATATGTATATGTGTATACATATACATATATATATGTAATAATAGATTAGGAATCAAGAAATCTAGGTCTGAAGTCCCTTCCCTGCTGATAAAGCTAACCAATTATAATTCTATTTCCTACCTGCTTTTAAATACAATATGGAAATAAAGGACAAATTTGAAATCTATGAGTTCCTTAGATGATGATGATGATGATGACAATGATGATGATGATGATGAGGAGGAGGACAACATTCACGCAGGGCTTTACAATTTATAAAGTACTAAATAAATATCTTACTTTCTTCTCACAACATCCCTGGAAGTAAGTGATATTATTACCCTAATTTTACAGATGATAGAAGTGAAACAGGCAGAGGGTTAGGTTACTTGCTTAAGTTACTTGCACACAGCTAGTCAGTCAATATCAGAGATTGGATTTGAATCCAAGGCAGGTCTTCCTGACTCTAAGTCCAGTGCCCAATCCATTATGCCGTCTACAATCACAAAATCAGGGCTCTAAATTTCAAAGGAATAACTGAAATCACAATGATTGTATTTGGGTTTCTCTAAATTCATTCTAATTTGGAATGTTTCTGTTCACAGTAATCAATAAAAGAGATAGGGATAAAAAAGAAAAATCAGAGAAACTCCCACTTGAAGGCTTGCTTTTTTCTTCACAATACAACAAAATCAAAGAGAGGTTGGCCTTTGTTTACAGTCTTTGACCCATGTGCCCCAGCTTTTGTTTTTTCCTAAAAAAGAAACATTCTTAGCAAATCCCCATTCCCATGAACCATCAATTATCATGCTATTGACTCAATTTTGAGCCTCTCTTTCTTTCTCCCTATCCATCTCTCATTTCCCTCTCCCTCCTCTCCTCTCTAGTTTTGCTCACTATTTCCCTCTCTCTTGGCAGGGGTTGGTGGAGCATAGGCTATTTTATGTCCTTGTTTCAATTGAGAATTGCTTCTCATTAAAAAAAAAAAAATAAAGTCTACCTATATCTTTCTACTCTGAACCTGTCTCATGAGATGATATCTGTAAAGTACTTAACATAGGACCTGCACATACTAGGTACTACATTATTGTCATTTAAAAATTGAATCTTTATTTCAACAAGCAGTATTTTCTTTCCATCCATCTCCCTCCCATATATACACATACAGTGAAAAAAAAGAAAAAAAAAGCTCTTGTAAGAATTATTCATAATCACATAAAACAAATTTCTACATTGACAATTTACCAAAAAAGTATGTCTCGTTTTACAACTGTAAAATAGGTATGAGCTGTCATGTCATATTAGTATTATTAAAAACACTTGAGGAGGAAACTCCCTGCACTAAGACATTCCATGACACTTTCTCTGCAATTTAAAATCTGAGATTATCTGTATCACTGTGAGATTAAGTGATTTGCATGAAATCACTGGGGGCACTTTGGTTGAGAGGTGAGATTTAAAGTTTTACTGACTCCTAAGCTCTGTATTTATTATGTCATAATGTTTCTTGTTTTCTAAATGTAACTCCAGGTCCAAAATTCATTGGTATGAGATTCTGCCCTGAGTGAGGGGTGGGAAGAATTCAGAAAGAGCAAGAGCTTTGCTTTCTTTACTCCTCTTGGATATATTTGAGTTCTCCTCTCCAAGTTCCGCATCACTTTGGTTGCTTCTGGAATCTAGCTTCGAGAGGAAAGATAGAAGAAGTCAATAGCACTTCAGAGTGCTGAAGGAAAGGACTCTAGGAAGTCATGAAAGGAATAGGCAGTCTCTATAATGTGCCTATTCTCATCTTGCTATGCTAGTGACTTTAGGGAACTTCCTTCTGTAAGATTTAAGACTCTTTCTCTTGGCTAACCTGAGTTACCCCACTTCCAATGGGAGAATTCCTTCACTCTATTGTGTGATGTGTATTTTCCCATGTGTAACCTTCTCTGATTTCTGTTTTATTACTCATTTGAATAAATAAGTTTTCTTTGCTATGTGGGTTCATTCCCTCCCATTGGAGGGAAAAGGGTTGTCATTAATATAAACCATGGGGTCCTCCTTCCCCCTAATATTTTAACTGATTAGAAGTAAGATTGAGCCACAAAACCTTATTTCTTAGATTAACAATATTTAAGGGAGCAGACAGACCTAATTATAGCCCAGTACTCCCTCTCCTTGAGGAAAGTAGAATGGTCTTCCACTTCAATGATCTGCTTCCCCTCGTGGCAAGTATTAGAAGCTCCCTTGAAGAAGGGTGTTAGAGATCTTTATTCTGCCTCCCTTTGCACCACAAAATACCTTTATGCTATATGTAGGAAAGAGCCTTCACTACACATGATGGGGGAAAGAATCCCTGCAGCATCTACCTTTTAGGCTTGTGGTAAAATTCAAATGAGATAAATGACATAAAATCATTTGTAATTGTTTCATAAATTCCTGTTGGTATTATTATTTATATGGAATTCCAAGTTCATAAAAGTATGCAGGTGATTTGCAAGGTACAGCCCTTCCTAATTTGAGTAGTGTTACTTAATGACCCTTTGTTTTTAAACTCGGGATAAGAGAATGAAACAATTAGTTAAAAGAAAGAATGTAAGAACTTTCATCTCAGTCTGTTTCCAAGGTACACCAATTACTGCATAAAGATAATGGATAACCAGGAGTTAGCCGCATATGTGTGTGTGTGTGTGTGTGTGTGTGTGTGTGTGTGTGTGTGTGTGTGGAGGGGGAATTGCATAATATAGAGAAGACACAGTCATTGTCTTTAAGGACTTTAAAGTCTAGTACATAAGAAACAAACATTGACAACTATAATATACATTAAAGGAAATGTATTTCAATAAGTTAAAAACCTAATGGTCTGACTGGAAAGGATATTGTCAAATTCAGACATGGCTATAGGGAAAGGTGAAATTTTAAATGACATTTAAAGGAAAGATTTCAATAAACCAAAACGTGAGAGTAAACATATCAGTATAAGGGTTAAAAAGCTTTAGAAACAAGAAGTCAAAAAATATTAGATCATAAAAAAATGATCATAAAAAGAAAATGAAATGGCAAATTAAATAATTCTTACTGAAATTCAATCAAGTTTTAAGAATTTGGGAATAGATTCAACATAAGAAAATTCACACTTATATTGGCTGAATTTTTTCCCCTGTAGAGAAAATGGAGTGATGTTATTTTACAGGAAAGGATTTACTTTAAGAATGATTTACATATACACATGTAAGTAATTTGCCTAGTTCAATGCAACATTCACATATTCAGTATTGATAACATTATGAGACAGAGAACTATGTACTTCCTGAATTAATTAGCATAGATTATGCTGATCTTGCATTTCTTATGCAGTAAACCCTCAATTATCAATGATAATGAGGGACAGAGATAACATGGCCAAGTGAAATTCACTGACGGAATTAAAACTAAATACCACTACATTTTATTTATTAAATTCAACCTCTTCCTCTACCATTTGTCAGAGGAACTTATAAATAGCAGCAGCACATACCACATTTAAATTTACCTCATTTCCTTTCCTATTTTAATATTCTCAACAGATTTGCTAACAAGTAGATAAATAAATGTCTAAATGATGTACATGAAGAATAAGAAAGAGAAACGAGGACATGAATAATCCATAGACCACACATATAAGAACCTAAATAACTGAACAGTTGTGTTGAATTTGATCGGAAGTGGAAAACGTGTAAAATATTCAGGTAAGAAAATAAAATCAAAACCGAAATTCAGGGAGTGTTCTCAGGAAACATATAGAGATTTCTAGCATGATTTCTTGCTAGAAATGGGGTTTCTTCCTTTTCTCTAGATCTCTACAATAAAAAAATCTGTCTGTGTCTCTGCTTTTCTCTCCCTCTCTTCCTCTCTCTCTCTCTCTCTCTCTCTCTCTCTCTCTCTCTCTCTCTCTCTCTCTCTCTCTCTCTCTCTCTCACACACACACACACACACACACACACACACACACACACAGAGGCATATGTATGTGTTTTCAGAATAGGAACCAGGGTACAGAACACAATCTTATTGAACACAATTGAAGGAAGATAGATTAAATGAAAGTAAGATGTTTTCAGTTAGTCTTCACAAAACTTTGTAGCTGATATTATCTTGTTGAAAGGATAAAACAAATAAATTTCTTGATCTCCCCAACTCTGAAAATTCGTGCTCTTATGATTCTAATTAAACCAGGGAATCCAAATAAGGAATCTTGGGGTTTTAAGAAATTTCATAATATGTAATATTTAAAAAAAAAAAAAAACCTAAAATCTAATCAGTTTAGGGAAAACTCCAGTATGGAAAGTCCATCAACTGGAACCTCTCAGAGGCAGTTTGTCATAGTTTGGCAAATCCTGCAGTGAGGGAAACAAGTTCAATCTGCATTTGAGTAACACTATTTCTATTAGTATGGTCAACTCCTTTAAACCCTCGTTGAGGACTGTAAGCTAAAGAAGAATTGAAGTTCTTTATTAATAAAAGGAGTTTTCACATTGAGAGTTTTCTATTTCAAATATCTCCTGGAACTGGATGATATGTTTATATAGAAGTATCTTGTATATTTATTTATGCATAGTTATGCTGTCACAATCAAGATGCATCTATACATACATTTTCACATGTATGTATATTTTCATGCCTATGTAAACACATATGTGGACACATGCATAAACACACATGCATGTGAATCAATGTAAAAGAAATATCCATATTTAAAATACATCAGAATTTCAAGGAGATATGATTCTTACTGAATTCCCACTCCCTTCACATCCAAAAACTAAAAAAAGATAATGGTCAGTTAAGAAATAATTACCTTATTAATTTAGACTAAGAAAAAAATGTCACATAATTTATATATATCTATATATGTAATTGACAAGAGAAAATAGTCATGGAAATGATTTACACTAAAATATAAAACTTAATTATACTTAAAGAATCAGAAAAAAGCTTTGAATCTACCTTTAGTATTAGGATCTATTGCATTTTTACTTTACTTTATATTAATAAAAAAACAAATTTTACTTGAAGTTCTCAGGAAAAAAGTTAAATACTATTAATCCTCACTTAAAAAAATCAAATGACTTATTTATGAAAATAAGCTAATTTTGTATGTGAATCATATAAATATTCAGAAACACACAACACATAAAATACATACAATTTCCTCTATATAAGTAATATGTAAACTGATGGAGATTAAGACAAGTTACATACTTGCATAGATCATAAGATCATAAGTTTAGAGTTGTGAGGCATCCTAATGACTCAAAGCATTGAGTGTAATATGTTTGCTTCATAGTCCAAGATTCAGAAATGTCAAGTGACATATAAGGACAGACAGTTAGTTACTAGAATAGCAGATATTTAAATTCAGAGTTCCCTGACTTGAAATTGATCACAATTTCAACTATACTACCAGATGGTTGGATGAATTTCTATGACTGAAAAAAAAAATAATCACCTGGTGGCTAGTCCCCCTTTTTCCTTTCCACATGAGAATTCTAAAAGTTGTATCTCAAAAAGAATGACATCTACAAAATAACCTACAAATTGTAAATCTAGCATTTCCTTGGAGAACTGAAATGAACCTCCCAAGACAGCCTGTCCCACTTTGAAAATAGCTATAATGGCTTTGAAATTTGCTTCCTGAATCAAGGTTAAATTTGGATTTTGGAACTTCTGCCTTTGTTCTGCCCTCAGAGTCAAAAGAGAGCAAGTCAAATCCCTTTTCAATATGACTAAGTTTCAAATACTAAAAAAAAAAAAAAAATTAAAAAAAATCATTATTACCACCTCTTTAACTCACAAGTGTTCTTTTCTAAATGTTAAAGGTCTCCAGTTTCATCAATCAATCAGTACTTATAAGACATTATTTAGGATATTTCACTATTCTGATTTCCCTCTTCTGGATTCTCTATAGCTTAATAGTAATCTTGTTCCACGTGGTGCCTAGAGCTATAACTAGTTCTGCTGGTGTGATCTGAACAGGGCAAGAATACAGTGATAATATCAAAGACCTACTCTTGGACACCATTCCTTTCTTAATGCAGTCTAAGATTTTGCTTGCTTTCCTCATTACTGTAGTAGCCTAAAATGCACAGTTTAATATGGTGACTCACATTGTATTTGAAGTTAACTAAAACCAAATGCATTTTTTTAAAAGCTTAATTAGGCAAGTTCCTCCCATTCTATATTAGTGAATTTTATTTTTTGAACCAAAGCAGGAAACTATATTTATGCTTGTCATATTTCACATTTATATATGCAATTTGGCATTTTAGCCCATCAAGAGATCTTTATTTAAAGAGTATACTGGTTTAGAGGTAGCTCTAGAATCTGGGGCCCTAGAACTGGAAGATTCATGACTTTCCATCCACCTTTCAGTCTGGGTTTATAGACAATGAATGCACTTCTCTTCTCCACATTGGTAGTACCATGAGACCAGGATGATGGTTTTATTTGGAAGCCAAGAAGCAACAAGGAGGAAGCAGCTGGGATTCTCCTCTACCTCTTCGCTGAGAAAAAATAGTGAGGCACAGAATTGCGGTAGTTTCTACTCCACAAATCAATACCATCAAATAAGCCCTAAATGGTCACCTACTTCTCTAAAAAGTGCTGTGAGTGACTGGGATCATCCCCATCTATGACATTAGAGGTATATATTAAGCTAGTATATATCCGGTTTGTTTTTGTTTTAGTTTTCCCCCCATCAACTAAGGGAAGGGACAACAGTGAGGCTTCATCCTGCAAAAGGGACAGAAATTTGCTTCAGTTTCTATTATGGCTACTACTTCTGATATTGCCATCATTGGGGGATATGCAATTACTGTATTTCCAGGGAATATAATCAATCTAGAGTTTTTTTTTTAATACAAAACATATTTAAGGGAAGTTTAGAATTTCTAGGGCACAGCACAGGGGTTGAAATACTGTTTAATATTGATCATACATGTAGCTTTTTCACTTCACTGTGGGAAACTTTTAGTTAGAAGCAAACGAAACCTCATACTGTGTTTAGATTTTTGTTATAGTGACTCTTCTCAGAATTTCAAAACCACTAAGTCTTATTTTTGAGAGCATGTTTTTAGGTTGTTTTTCTAAGAACATTTACAAAAGTAAGATTATTTCAAAAGATTAAATAGATATTTGCTTTTGCTGTAGTTACAAAGGCTGATTTCTTCTCCCTTAGAAATATACTTTATAACTATTTCTTAATTCTTCTCAACACTATTCCCCAGAAAAAAATATCCCAAGATCATAGAAATTTGTCATGATTCTTCCTTTCATCTCAGTGAATCTTCCTATTTCTTTTTTCTTCTATTTTTTTTCTAAACGATGATCCAGGGAGGAGACAAATGGGGAGAAGATTTGGAACCCAAAATTTTGTGAAAATGGATGTAAAAAGTTAAATAAATAAACAAACAAAAAAAAAAAGATGATCCACCACTTCTCCCTTATAATCCTCCCTACATCATTGAGAAAATAAGAAACAAAAATCTGTCCAGAGGTATAAAAGAACAATCTATAACTGCATAAGAGCTCATCATTAAATTTGCAGTGTGAAAATTTACACTTCTGAAGACAGCACAAAAGAAATCAAGGCTCTACTTATTTTCAGGATTGCTTTTTAATTGCATCCAACTCTTTGTAACTCTATTTAGGGTTTTCATGGTAAAGATTCTAGAGCAGCTTGACATTTTCTTCTCTAGCTTACTTTACTGATGAGGAAAACAGAGATCGGTGATTTTTGCCTACACTCACACAGTTAGTGTCTAAGGGTCTAAGACTAGGAAAGTGAGTCTTTCTGACTTCAGGTTCAGTACTCTATCCACTGAACCACTTATATGTCCCTTGTTACACACACACTTGTGTAGTCACACAAATTATGGGCAAATGTACATATACCCATATATGTATATATGTGCATGTGTGTGTATATATGTATTTGGGGAGAGACACATGCTTACATATGAAAGTATTTTTCAATCTATAGTTTGATCTATCACCTCTATACCTGCAGGTGGATATCACATTACAAGTCCTTTGGAATGACAGTTTTTCTTTGAATTTATCAGAGTTTCTAAGTCTTCCAAAGGTGTTTGTCTTTACATTTCTAATGATATATGAGTTTATTATTTATTATATGAGTTTATATTATATCCTGCCACTTTGCTGAAGTTGTTGATTATTTCAATTATTTTTCTTTTAAAGTATCTAAAAAGAGGGATAATTTTGTTCCTTCTTCATATTTATCCCTTCAAATTCTTTTTCCTTGTCATATTTCTACAGCTAAAATCTGCAGTACTGTATTGAGTAATAATGGTGATAGATGGACATCCTTGCTTTACCTCTGGTCTAATTGTAAATCCCTATATTTTTGGTCATTAAAAATAATTTTGGCTCTTGTATTAATTACACATCCCTTAAGGAAAAATCCATTTATTCTTATGCTTTCTAGTATTTTTAAACAAGAATGTATTTCATCAAAAGTTTTTTCTGCTTCTATTGATATGATAATTTTTTTTATTCTTGTTATTAACATGGTCAATTACATTTATTGTATTGATAGTATTATTCAACTGACCTTTGATTTTGATTATAAATCCAACCTAGGCAAAGTATGTAATCTTTGTGATATTGGGCTATAGCCCTTTTGTTGATATTATGTAAATATTTACTGATACTTAAATGACATTTTATTTATCATATATTGTATGTTATTATGTGTTAGTTTAATGATATTGAAATACAAACCAGAATAGAACCACTTATAGATCCTTAGCATAATTAGACTACCTATATGATCTCTGATGTGATAGAATTCTGAGAGTATATATGCATAGTCTGCCCTTATTAGAATGTAAATTATTTATTCTTTTTTATCTCTCTATAACTTGCACATGTTTAACTTTTTGTTATGTCATATTTTCATGTTGCATTACTTGGCTACCATATTTGTATTTTAAAGTTTCGCTTCCAGTGTAATCATTTTTATCAGGAATGCTTGGACATCCTTTATTTCTTTAAATGTCAATTATCACCTTTGTAGGATTATATTTGGTTTTGCTGGACATTTTTGGTTTTAACTGTCATATTGCATTAGAATTTCTCCACTCCTTCATAGTGGTGGCTGATAAATTATGTGTGATTATGATTTTGACTATTTGGTACTTGAAATATTTGTGATTACAGACTTTTTTAACTTAAAGCTTTGAATTCGGGGCATAATATTTCTTTTATAGGCTTCACTTGGGAATGGGAGGTGAATAACAGATTTTTTTTTCTATTTTCATATTGATTTTGATTCGAAGATATCTGTACAATTTTCTTTTAGGAATTCTTGAAATATGATGTCTGTACTCTTTTTTTAGTCATGAATTTTAGGTACTCCAATTATATTAGCTTTTCTCAATCTGTTTTTGGATCAGTTGTTCTTACTATAGTATGCTATATACTACACACACATACATGCACACTTACAGAAACTCTTACACATGTTTGTCTTTTTCAGAATTTGACTTTGTTTTAAAGTTTCTTGTCTCATGAAGTTATTATGTCTTATTTTGTTCATTCTAATTTTCATGATCTTGGTTTTCTGGGTAAGGTTTTGTATCTCTTGTTGAAAGGTGTTTTTTTTTTTTCCTTTTCTTCTTGGACACTTAAGTGACAAATTGAACAGAATAATGGACCTGGATTCAGGAAGCATGACATTCAAATCTATTTCTAGATCATATCTGTGTGAGGTTGGGCAAGTCACTTGATCTCTGTTTGCCTCAGTCTCTTTGATTGTAAAATGGGGAAATAATAGCATTTATATCCCAAATGAGATCATTGAAAAGTGCTTAGTGTCTGGTACATAGTAGGTGCTAGATAAATGCTATTGTTCCTGGGTTTTATTTTTTCCCCTCAGAATCTTTCAAATGACTTCTTCTCCCACATGTGCCCTATTGCTTTCATATAATACTTAAAACAAAACATATTTAGCTCTTAAAAATTGTATCATCTCTCTCAGGAACTCTGGCTGAACTTCTACTCAAGTTGTTTTCTTTGCTTATAGATGTTTTGGAATCATTGTCTTCTGGGTTTATGTCTTGAAGGATCCCTGTTTTCACGATATCTCTTTATGGTGGGGTTCTTTTTTTTTCCCCTCATTCTCCCAGACTACTTTATGACTTCACTTTTCTTTAAGTATTTGTACATTTTAATATGTATGTATGTATGTATGTGTGTGTGTGAATGGGGGGATGTCTGAAGCTTTCTAATGTTTTCTTGTTGTACTGTTTTGCTTTATATGATCTTAGGTACAACTCAAGACTGTGACATGCAAACTGCCAGTGTCTGCAAAGTTGTCAGATACACAAAAAATTACAATCACTGCCTTCCTAGTCTGAGCTCTGTAAGTTCCTGAGCTGGGTTTGCAGTTGTAAGACACTCCTATGGGTGTCCCTCTGTTTGGAAGTTTCAGTATACTGGTGCTAGACTAGGCCATCATCAACCTACTGGATAGTTCTGAAGAGAGAAAGAGAGCAATAGAACTGAACTGTAATAGAACCTCTATGATCTGGATCTTCCTAAACAGACTTCAGAGTCCCATACCTACAGTCGCTTCTCAACTCAGCCTCTGGCCAGAGACCCTACTTCAAACTGAAACACAACCCTTAGGTACAAGTCCCCTCAGAGCTCACAGATGCTGTCCATACCTGCAACTTGCACAAGACCAGGATCTTCCTATATGGGAACCTGATAATTCTTTGTATATAGAAGGTGCTTAGTAAAATAATTGATTTTTGTCTCAGAAAGAATCTACAGGTGACAGAATACTAATGGGTATGTATTTATCTGCCATTGAACATAGTCACTAAATGTCTTGGCAGGAGAAATAAAAAACAGAAATTTTCCTTCATTTTGTTCCTCTTGTCCCTTAAGCTCCGGGTTCCTTCTAGCTTGCAATATAACAATAAACTTATAAATCTTTTCTTTCCCAGGACTTTGTAAACCTACAGAGAAGTAAAGTACCTATTGAAACAATGGAACTACCAAGTTTAGCCCAAGATTATACCTATATATACTGTGGTGGTAAGGGAAAAACACATGGAGAATGCAATTGGGATTCAGACAGGAAGAAGAGAAGGATGTATGTGTGTGTGTGTGTGTGTGTGTGTGTGTGTGTGTGTGTGTGTGTGTGTGTGGTGTGTGGACCATGTAGGGGATGATAAAGACAAAAAGAATATGATGTCATAGTGGGATGATTTGCCTCTTTGGAACCAAAAAAAAAAGTTGAGAATAGCATGAGATAAGATTGACTAAGTAAGATAAGGAAGGAAGGAAGGAAGGAAGGAAGGAAGGAAGGAAGGAAGGAAGGAAGGAAGGAAGGAAGGAAGGAAGGAAGGAAGGAAGGAAGGAAGGAAGCAAAAAGAAAGAAAGAAAGAAAGAAGAGAATGAAAGAAAGAAAGAAATAAAGAAAGAGAAAAGAAAGAAAAGGAAAAAACAAAAGGAAGGAAGGGATATAAAAGAAAAGGGAGAAAAGAAAGAAAACTTTTATGAAGTGCTTATTGTATACTAGGCACTAATCCCTGGTGGTACACAAACAGGAAAAGGTAGTCTATATTCTCAAGAAGGTTACATTCCAATAAGGTGAAGATATAACATAAAGGGACCTGGAATGAAGATGAGTGGGAAGTAAAATACACTTGTAGGGTCCAGGTAGCCTGATGTGGAAAAGAATCAGGTCAGAGAATAAATGTGAAGTGGGAAGAAAAAAGGATTACTGAGTCTTCCCATGATATACTGGCTTTAGGCGGGCACTCATCAGTCATTGAAATGTTCAAAATCTAAGTCATTCCCAAGGACCTGGCAGAGGACTGTGGTGGCAGAACAGAAGTGTCATGGTGGAACAAGCTAAACAGTGAGTCAGAAGTGAAGGGTTTTAAAAGTTGAGAAAATAAGGAACATGAATTCTATACTTGAAGCTAATAAAAAGCTTCTCAGGGAACTGAAATAAAGAAAATAGTGCTTTAAAGGGTTAATTGTAAAGTATTATGAAAGGTAGACAGAAATGGAGAACATGGGTAAGTAGAGGCAATAGTTAATATGGGATAAATAATAAAAACATGAGTAAGAAAAATCTAGATTAGGACACTGGTGGTCTATATGGAAAAGAAGGGGAAAATATAGAAACATTTTTCAAAAGCAGAAATAGCAGTGTATGGTATCTTAATTGGAGTAAAGAAACAAGGTAAATTTTTACTCTGGGAGAGAAAAAGTAAATCTATTTTAGGGAACCAATCATTTTACCTCCAATGAAGTGGCATGGAAAAATTATGAAAAGAAGACTATTTTATTTAGTCAATTGTGAATCAATTATAGATCAAAATACTAATTCTCACTCAAAATTAAAAACTTTTTTTTGTCATTCCAATAGTTGTTTTTGGTGATGGTCCTCTTCTATAAATTTAATGTCATTCTTAAAAAGTAATTCATTTTGAACATGTAGGATGTTTGGATTTTTTTCAAGTATTAGATGAAAGATGAAGTAAGCATATATGTAGCTGAACTAAAATAACGTATATACATATCTATATATCTATATCTATATGGGAAAGGAGAGGGGGGGAGGATGGAATCTTTGGCTATTTATCATTAAAGTAAATATGCTCACATGGAAAAATATTAAAAGCAACTCATAACTGGTGTTAAGAAGGTGACCAGTTTTAATTGATAAATAGTTCTTTGTAACACAAAAGACTCTTAAGAATATTCAGCATATGTTTTCATGTAATTTGAAAAAGACATCTGTCCTTCATAATCAAAATAATATCAAATGAGATGATGTAAATAAAATCACTTTTAAAAACTCTAAAGTATTGTACAAGTGTAGGGTGACATAATTATTACGTTTATTTCATACAGTTTCTTGAACTATCAGGTTACAAATTATTTCAGATATGGTATGGATTTTTTCGAATTCTCTTTTCTAACAACTAATACAATATAGCAGATAAAGCTGTGACATAGAAAGAACTGTATTTATTGTTGTCATTTAGACTTTCCTGTAGTATCCAACTCTTCATGATTCCACTAGGACTTTCTGGGCAAAATTACTCCTGTAGTTTTGCCATTTCCTTCTCCAGGTCATTTTACAGATGAGGAAACTGAGGCAAACTGAGTTAAGTGACTTGCTCAGGGTCACACAGCTAGTAAGTGTCTGAGATGGGATTTGAACTCAGAAATATGAGTAGTCTTGATTCCAGGCCTGCCATGCTATCCACTGTACCACCGAGCTGCTCAGAGAGAACTGTACTCACATACACATACATTCACCATTTATGTAGAGCAAAGATTTTATCCATATTTTGAATATGCATATTGCATGTTTGCCATATTCAAAATATGTATACAATTTTGTGTTATATGCTTGCATACGGCTTTCCCTATTTATAATAACTCTATTGCCCCATCTGTATATAAACACAAAATTGTACACATACTTTGAATCTGCATATTGCATATATATATATGTAATATACAGATCCAAAGGATGTATATAATTTTATGTAATATATTATATACAACTCTATATAACAACTCTATCAATTACATTGCTATCCATGTATCTCTATTATTTGGGAGGAAATATGTTTGAGGAATCCATGTAATATTTGAAATAATTCATACCCTGGTGTTTCAACAAATAGTATGAAATAAACATTATAATTATGTCACCTTATACAATGCTTTAGAGTTTTGCAAAGTGATTTATATATATATATATATATATCATCTCTTTTGAAAATATCCTCTTCTGTTATGAAGGATAGCATCTTTTTCAAATCATGTTAAAGCACATGAGGAATATTCTTAAGACTCTCTTATAACAAAAATACCTACTCATTTGCCCCTCCTTATACCCAATTATGTTTTATACTTAACACTTTTCTATGTGAGAACATTTACTTTCCCGGTAAATAGCAAAATATTTCATTCTTTTATTTTAAATTAAAGATAATATTGGTTGAAAAATTATTTTCAGTTCAAACAGTAATTTTCTCATGAGATTTTTATTAAAGTAAGACTTTTATTATAGCAATAAAAGTTCAACCCTTACATCAGCCTTGTATGATGGCAAAATTCAAAGAATATTGTTCTTCTGATTTGTTAGCAGAAATATAAATAGTATTGTTTAAAAGTAAAACAACCATGTTTTCAAAATGATGTCAGAATTAAGGTATATGTTAAGGGTATTACTAAAAGAATGTATTATGTAGTTCTTTATTTTAGATAATCCATAGCTTGATAACAACTAAACAATACTTATTATCATTATTTGAGAGAATTTCATTCCATAGATATGAACCACTCAATTCACATTCATTCAACTCTTTTCCACTATAAAAGAGTGACTTTGTTTTCTCAAATATGTTTATGTTCAAGTTATTTTGTGGATGAACTAATAGACCTATTCCTTCATCTGTTAGCATAAACAAATACTTACTAAGTAGTCATCATTTGTAAAGTACTTTGCTACTTGAATAGGTAATCTCTGATCTCATGGGGCTTTCAATCTAAAAAAAAACCACTTTATTTCTGAATAAATTCTGACACTTTACTCAAAGAAACTCCAACTCCTCTTTTTTTCTTTGGGGGGCGGGTCATAAATGTGTTTAACAAATGTGACTTGTGAACCTCCAAGCATTTTTTTAAGTATATGGTAAAAATTATTCGTAAGCCAGGAAATGGTCCATAGATAGCTTAATCTGAATTTAGGTAATTTAAAGTAATATGTCAGTAGACACTTCTAGAATATTCTTTCCAGCTTATGTTTTTGCCTCATTAATTTGCTCCCCTTTTTTGCAAGCAATGAAAAAAACAATTGCCCTAATTAGCCTATACATTGTAAGCAAAATATATATGAATTTTCTTTAATGTTATCTTTAATATTTAGGTCATCTTAATTTGTTAATGGTCAGTTCAGAAGATTTAACATAGCCACAGCTTTCTCTAAGTAAAATATTAAAAGAAAGATGACAAATTATTTGAGATTCATGATTAGTCTTCCGTATTTCTCTTGCAACTTAGTGGAAAGATTTTATTTAATTAGTACTCTCATTATAAGTATTTGTCACAGTGGTTCACTTGATACAAGTTGCCTAACATTGACTGTACAGATGGCAGAGTACCCGTGTCTGGTCTCAAAGGAACTATTTGACCACTGCGGTAAAAGAGCAATAAACAAAATGACAACATTGCAACCCACTTCAGTTTATGTAGGCAGTCAGCCTTTTATGGCTGTAAAACCTTGAAATGGATGTGTGAGTTTTGCTGCTATAAACAAAGAGTTGTTTACAGCTCGGAGATGCCAGGTACCAATACTGGACTAGAAGCTTCGGCAGCCTGAACGTCAGAAACTGACTAACACAGAGAAACTTACTGTGACTTGTTTTATGGAGAATATATTTTATAAATCTCAAGGGACAATTTATCACAAATTCATCCACTCTGCTGCAGATTGCTGCTTTAATGTTGAATTCTGGATTTTAGTCAGCACTTTATGTAGGAGAGGGGAAAAGAAAGCTAATGCTATTATTTTTGGTTTGTTTCATCAGGATAATTCTTAAGTTTCAACAGAGAAATGCACTTTAACTACCTATTCATCCATTTATTCAAATTAATATTTTATGACTCTAGGCTAATCCATTAGAAAAAATTCCTCTCCAGTTTACTCTTTTGTGCTATTTTGACATTTGTGAGTAAACTGGTAGCCTTGCTTTATACATAGGTGAGGACAGAAAGATATAGGTAGCTAAGTAGATAGAAACTAACAAGGACATGCTTTGTTAATGGGCATATGAAAATACATCTTGTTTCTCATAAAAAGAAATGATCAAATCACCACAGCTAGAGCTTTTTTTTATAACCTTGTTAAATAAAATGCCAGTTACCAACAGTCACTATGTTCTCCCATTCCTCAGCAATGTTACGGGCAGTGACCATTTTATAAAAATGATGTACTCTACTTTCTTCTTTACATAAAAATACAGTATTTGTGAAATAAAATGACAGTACATCTGAATCTTAAGGAACTGTGAAGTGCAAAATGAACCCTGGAATCCAAAACTAACAGAGAATCTCTCTGAGGTAAGTGAATCCAAGCAAGCTGTGTAATTTGTCCCCAGATGGTCCTTTTCCTCTACATGGCCTATAATGTCATATAGTGAGAGGGCAAATAACACATTCACAAAGATGCTTCTGTCTTAATGATCAAACACTTAGATTTGGGGGAGGGCAGGTATTTTCTAGCTAGGGTGGGAGCAGAGAGTGACTAAAGAAATCAAAGAAGGAAAAAAGTTGTAACATTTTCAACATTGATATTTAATTGGAAAAAAATGGGGACAACGATGGAAAAATCTTGTTCCTGTCAGTTAGTGTTTTTCTTGTTTCCTCCACCACCCCCTATTTTTCAAGCCTAGTCCTATCTATTTTCCAAATCTCTACTTGTTCTAAAGTATTTATCTTTTAGTTATGAAAATAGGGGGAGGGGGGCGATTTGAAAGTTCAGGTTTTGTTGCCTTCCACATTCCTACTCCCTCCCTCCAATATATATTGGAGGGAGGGAGTAGGAATCAAATGCAATCCCTAACTTTCCCTGCAGAGGTAGGGAATTTTTTTTTGGGGGGTGTAGGAGAACATGGTATATACTATTGGAATTCATTGATGGAGGTAACTGAACTGTTTTCACTGCACAATAGTCTTCTTAATTCTTTATAATAACAGATGTTTCTCTTGGTGCTGGGGATAGAATACTGAGAGAGTGATGTAAACAGAAAAGATTTCAATAAACTTTAATTCAAAGAAAGTTCAGGTATAATTCCATTACAAGTCATTAGTTAGGACAATTCCTGCTTTTTTGTGGACTGAACAAATTAATCCTAGAAAACAAAAGAACTTGGAAACTCTCCCCTTCCTTCTTCCTGACAGATAAACCTCTTCAAGCAGAAGGATATTTTAATAAAGTCAAAGCTGTCCTAGGCTTACTTTTTCTGGAAATGCCCTACTGACTGCCACAGTTCTGTCACTGGAAAATGTATCATCCATACTATATATAATTTTTCTTCCTACTTGCAACATAGTACAACATTGAACAGACGTACCTAGGTTATTATGTTAGGCATGGGAAGGGTAAATTGAAAACAGGGAAAGCAAGGTTTCTAATTAGAAATGGGGTTAATTATACTTCAGAAGTATTCAATTCATCCCCTCTAGACCTCAATATTATGATATGAGTGCCCTATTTTTTATGATATATCCAAGTTTCCTTTGAACCTAGCTAGAAAAGCATTATAGCTTTAGATTAAAATTATAGTTTCACTAGCAATTAACAAGAAAAAATACGGTGTTAGAACTCTATGAATTAAAGTGAAAATTTGTGATTCAGAATACTTTTCTTCTTGTGGTATCAAACTTTTTTTTAATACAACTTCTGTATTCTGTGAATAAATGGTATTTGGAGATTTATCATAAATTCATGCTTTAGAGTTTTGGGAGATTTATCATTATTAGAGGTATTTGGAGATTTATCATAAATTCCTTAGCATAACCCACTATAAGATGGAACAAATATGGCAAATCTCAATAGCTTTTAAAAATAGGCCTTCATTTAATGAAAATAAACATAATGAACAAATAAAACTGATACTATTACCAATTTGGAATATTTGGATGTAATATCACAGTTTTACCTATAATTTTTCATCAATAGAATGTTACCAATAGGCTGTAAACTCCTTAAAGACAAAGGCTACCTTGCTTATTTCCCTAGCACCTAGTACATAACACACATTTAAAAATTTTTTTTTAACTGATTAAAGATATTTAGGGATGCCTTAATGAACTAGAACTATTTCAAACACAATTTTATTTTAAAGGTAATACTTAGATTTCTCCATTCACCAAGATCTAAGAATCTAAGCTACAAGAAAAACCTCAATAAAATGGTACCTTTTCCTCCTCATTTATATTATTATCAATTTCAGGTCTCCTTAAGATGCAAATCATAAATATAATGATTAAATAATAATGGAATAGGTAAATATTATAAGGATAAATAAAAGAGTATCTTAGATAGAAACTCAGAGGTGGAGTTCAAAAGTTTAAATACTGACCCTACTGGGTGACCGTGGGCAAATCCCTTAACTTTTCTGTTCAGAAAACTCTCTACAACTCTAAGTTATAGAGCAATTGCCAATTTGTATTGGTGGAGGGAATTTCCACACTAGGAATCCCCACACTAATGAAATCACAGATCCAGATAACATTTATTTCCTCTATCTCTCTAAGCACCCTCCCAGATTAAGGTTATTTAAAATTCAAACAAAAATTGAACTCATTGAGACCTCATGGATTAACAATTCAGATATACCAGTTCTTAATTTTCCATATCATTTTCTTGAAACTTTCTCTATTCTGGTGATATTCCTTGGATTTCTTCCTACCTGCCTATAGGATTGCTGTCCTTCCTTTTTGGTGACTTTTTGGCCTTATTTACTCTTTCTTAGTCTACTTTTACATTTTTTGTTTCAAGGTTAGCTTTAGGTCTTATTTAGTTTCATTTTACATTTATTTCTTACGAGGGTTAATCTATATATAGTATTATTTAATGTTCAAGGGGAAAGGTCAAGAAAAAGTGAAATGACTTATCTAAGGTCACACAATAAGTTACTGAGTCAGGACTAGAATACAGTTATAGGAGATGAGAATAAAACTCTTTTATTAAGTACTTACATGTGTTCCTTTACTATGTGCCCTAAGATCAAAGTTCCTGAGCATAGACATTCCAAAAAACAGGTATCAGAAATCATGGAAAATGTCATACCTGTTTCATACTTGGAGAAAACCAGATTTCCCAGGCAGAAGGCAGGATGAGCCTTCTAGCCAGATTAGGGAGATTTATTTGGCAGTGCCTCCTGAGTAAATATAAATTTTAAAGGTCTGACATGTTAGAAAGAAGGGGTGGTGGGGTTTCTGAAAGGATTGTGCCTACTAAAGAAAAAAAATAACTCATGTGTGTTTGTCTACTTTCGTTGTAATAAAAGGACAAATACTCAGTAAAAACCAAATACTAAAGACATACTCTGGAGAAACAGCATATTTCTACCTTATTCCCTTCTTTTGTCATTAGGTATTTGGACAGTAAGTATACAATGGGAAGGGCTTGCCTTGGTTGATGCTGCTGACTCTTTGTGACCCTGTGGACCACGAACATACCAATAGTGTCCATGGGGATTTCTGGGGTGGTTTGCAATTTCTTTCTCCAGTAGATTAAAGCAAACAGAATTGAAGTGACTTGTCCTGGGTAACAAGGAAAATAAGTATCTGAGGCTGGATTTAAACTTAGATCTTCCTTACTCTAGGCCCAGCATGCCATCCACTGAGTCACCTAACTTGCCTCTGTAGCACTATTCATTAACCCTTCAATATTCCTTTGGTTGACTCGGAGTATGAGGGTGGTAGCTGTCCTTGGTTTCACTTACCTGCTTATCTCTACACCATTCAAAATTGTTACATTTCTCATTGTTTGAGGATCTCAAACTCAACCTTACTTTGGCATCATACAAGTAACTATAATTTCTTTTAATTGATAAGAGTGGGCATTGAAATAACAAATGCATATTGTGGCCCATTTAAAATTTTCCCCAGTTAATGTATATCTCTGCTGACTGATAGACATAGTTAATTTGCTTTTAAAGAATTTGAGGAAGAGAACGATAAATTTCATCATAAGAATATAAGTTTTCCCCAAGAAATCCAAGGATCATTAAGAAATGTATTTGTTTGGTTTAGGCACTGTCAGACGTAAAATTCTTTGGAATTTTTTTGAAGGGTGAGAGAGAAAATTGTTAGTCAACATTTTCATTGTTCTCCAAGAACTAAGGTTATCATCTTCTTTTGAGGCATTTTCTCTTGTTTTTGTAGCAGAATAAGCTCATATTGTGATAAAGACCTGGATCAGTATCCCTTACTTTTTCCCTGATTATCTGTATGATCTTTGGACATGCAATTTCTCTGAGACTTAAGCAGCATAGTATAATGAAATGTTCCAGGAGGAAACAATGTTCAGGAGGTCTAGTCAAGTGAATATGAATTTATTAAGCACTAATTATGTACCAGGCACTGTCTTAAGCACTCAGGATACAAATAAAGGAGAAAACAACAGCGTCATTACCTGTGTTCAAGGAGCCCACGTTCTACTCAGGGAGGTAACATGAAAATAAATATGCATGGATGATATAGACAAGGTAAGCTGGAAGTGATCTCAGAGAGAAGACAACTACAGAGGATGAGGATGCTGGGGGGACAGACTGAGATAGGTTTACGGAAGGCATTTATTTGAGCTGAATCTTGAAAGAAGTCAGGGAAGTCAGGAGGCGGATGTGAAGAGGGTGACCATTCTAGGAATATGGAGCAGCCGGGAAAAAGGTAAAACATCACAGATACAGTGCCACACGTAAGGAATGTTAAACCCAATGTTGTTGAATCACTGAGTTTGTGGAAGGGAGGAAAGCAAAAGAGGTCTGTAAAGGTAGGAAGATGCTACGTTGTGAAAGGTTTGAAAAGCGAAACAGTGGATTTTATATTTGATACTGGAAGAAGGTAATAACCACAGAATTTACTTTATTATGAAAGTGAGATTGTCCAACTTATATTTTAGAAAGATCATTTTGGCAATTGACTGAGTGATAGGCTAGGGTATAGACAAACTTGAGGAGCAGAGACTTTAGGCAGGTAGACCCACCAGTAGGCTATTGCCAGAGTCCAGGCATGAGGTGGTGAAAGTGAGGGTGGTGGCAGTGTCAGAGGAGAAAAGGGACTTGGCAATTGATTGACTATGTATGGAATAAGAGTGAGGAGTTGAAGATGACAGTTAGTATGCAAACCAAAGTTTATATCCTTGTTTTGAAATTTACTAGCTATGTGATTTCGACAAGTTGCTTAATCCTTCTGATTCTCATTTCCCCCAACTATTAAATGGAAGTAATACTAATTATACTATCTTCCTCACAGAGCTGGTATGAGGTAGCTCATAAAGCACAAAACACCATATAAATGTCAGCTATTATTGTTGTCATCATTTCATAAAAATAATATGTGCTACAACTTATTTTTTATTATAAGCACACATTTTCTACTCCTCTATGAATTCTAAATGATATTCTATAAAATGATCTAAAAAGTGATTGATTTAAAACCCTGAAGCAAACAAAGTAGCTGGATGTCGGAGTCTACCCAGAGGAGCTTCCAAAATTCTCCCTTTCATACTTAAAGGAAAACTTACTTTTAAGTTTTCGGTAACACATGTGTGAGGTGGCACGGGGGTAGGGGTGGGAATTGGGGACAACAAGTCAAAGGAGTGCATTAATTACTCTTTTGTTTGAGATGAAATGACCATGATGAAAGTCACATTAAATTTTATGAATATGAAAAATTGCATCTAAAAATGAGCAGATACACCCAAGATTTTTCTGTGTCACCTTTAGAAGATATCATTTTCCTCTTCTCACCTGTTCTCTATCACTAGCTGATTGGATGATTTAGGGGAAGAAAAATATTTTTTTTCCTCTTTTGAGACTGACCTAGAACAAGGATAAGGTTAAAAAAAAGTGATGGCTCTTTCATCTGAGGCTTTATTTTGATGTCCAGCCACATGAACTCTGTAGCTGCCCGTATAAAGATATGCTACCTCTGGAGCCAACTTGGAATCACAGTTATAGAATCTTAGGATCGTCATAACAATAGCCTACATTTATATAACACTTGAAGGTTTGTGAAGTGTTTGATACATATTACTTTATGTGATCTCCCCAAACCACCGTGTGAGGTAAGTTCTATTACTATCCCCAATTTGCAGATGAAGAAACTGGGTCTAAGGGAAATTAAATGATTTACCCAGACTGCACTCTTTCTAAATCTTTGAGATGGGATTTAAGTTCACACCTTCTTGACTCCAAGTCCAGTTCTCTATCCATTATACATTCTACCTCCTTAAGGGACCATATGTTCCAACCTGTATCTTAATAAAAATTTCCTCTATAACAAATGTGATAAGTGGTCATTGAGTTGCTGGAAAACTTCCAGTATGTGGAAAGTCAATACTTTCTGAGGCAGGTATAATTCATTTTCCCTTATAATGGTTTAAAAAAAATCCTTTCCTCAAGTCTAAATTTTCCTCTTTGAAACTATCACATAATGACCCCACATCTTCCTTCTATGGAAGAAGTATAACTAGGATAGGGCAACTGTGGTTTGGTTCATGGGCAGAAAACTTAGCCCATGTTAAAACCATTATGCTAAGTCTCCTTAGTTCTTAGCCTATGACTGCCCCAGTAACGTGATATGCTTCGTATCCTATACAGCTATGCTTTGGGGAGAATAGAATGTACCAAGTATTTCAGGTTTTAATTATCCCAAGCACCTGTACTCCTAGTCCCCTATCCTACCCTAGTCATTAGGAATAGATAATCCTTCAGAAGCTTGAAGGACTTAGAGCATTCTTATTCCAAAGGAGGGTAGTTCTCCTCCCCTCTTTCTTTGTCACCAATTTCCCCAGATACAAATATTCTTAGTTATGGTTCTTCTCTCAGGCAAAGCAGAATATGTTTAATCACTCTTCCATATTATAGCACTTAAAAAAATCTATTATGCCTCTCACTTACATTTTACACCTTGAGGATAAATCAATTCATGAACAAGGTTTTAAAAATCATCTACTAGGTGCCAACTAGTTCTAAGCACTGGTGATATAAGGACAAAAATGAATCCCTTTCCCTCAGGATGTTTACATTCTATTTAAACATCCCCTACCCCATCCCTCACAGTTATTGACTATTCATGAGTAAGACAATATGTGATGCATTGGAGATACAAAAAATAAAACCCAAAAGTTCTTCCTCTTCTAGAGCTTATATTTTATTTGGAAAAAATACGAGAGGATCTAGAAAACAAATAAATTAACAATGACTTCAGAAATGAATATACAATGCTAAAAACATGAGTACCAAGTAATGTAAACTAAAAATCCTAATAACTAAGGTATCAATAACACTGATGATATGATACCCCTCACTGAAATATTATCTGTAGAGAGATATATCTCATTCCAAAAAAACAGAGAGGCTAAATTAAAAAGAGGCGGTAGTAGTTTAACATATTATAAAAACTCAGGGTGTATATATTGTCAAGGGAGAACTAGCATCTCGGATGTTTGGGCTTACTGAGCCCTTTTCAAGGCTGTTTATCAACCTTTGGTGCCCAATAAGTCTCCCAGCTCTCACCTGTGACTCCAAGAAGTTGTAGCATGCCTAGCAGCTATATCCCAGGAAAACCATCTTGGTGGATGGGCTAATCCAGGTTGAGGTAGGGAGATGTCTACTCCATGCTTGTGAAAATTTCCCTTGGCGGGGATGGGTAAATGAGAACAACTTATTACAACGACCATAGAGGCAGCTGAAGCAGACACTATGTCGCACTTAGAACTTGGTCAAACATTGATGGCACCAAGGTTGTCCACCTTAACTGGGACCATTGCCAGTTATCATCACTTTTATCTTGCTTCTGGACTTCTGATGACTCAGAGAGAGTGAGGCTGATACCTTGGTGCAACTCTGCCTTGTTTAAAGCCAATTCACGCACAAGTTCAGGCATCACATTGTGTTGTCATTGGTTATTTTCAAAAACAAAGGACAAATAACAATATAAAGGGAATTTATCGAATGAGTAAATCCAGTAATGAGAATTGAGAAAAATAGTGGGAAACATTTGTGCGATCAGCAGAGGCCAAAACATGTGTGATATTACTGCGCCATACAGTATGCTCCAAGTTTTATAGTTTAATTTCAAGTTATGGAAGCTTTTATAACACCCTGTATACCATAGACCACTTGGACAGAATGAGAAATTTAAGAAAAGGTCATCCTGTTAAGTAGGCATACTGAACTATTGAGAGCAGACTTCAGTTTTCTGGATGCCATCTGGAGCTTGAGCTATCTGTCAAAAGAAAGTAGCTAATAATTCTTAGCTAACTTTCACTGTAATTTAATCTTTACCAAGATGAAGGGGCCAATAAAAGGAATTGCCATTCTGGAGGCCAGTCAGATCAACATAAGTAAAAATGAAGGAAAATATGATGGAAAGTGCCCACTCTTACTTAGACTTTGTAATGAAAGAGAAAACTGGGCATATTATAATATACACTTGATAAGTTAGAGACAAATTATATTTTACAAAGTTCAAAGAAAAAAAACCCTATAATTCCTCATAAAAATCTACTTTGGAAGGCTGCACAAGGGAAGACGATCGTGCAGAATAAAATTAATGAAATGCTGAAGTTATGAGAGAAAAAAAAGGAAACAATGAGAAAATAGGTGTTATCAAGAGTCCAGTGTAAATATGAGAGGAAAACAAGTGCTATCTTTGTTTTAAAAAATTTATACGGAAATAGAAGCCATTCCAAGTAGCAAAAGACACAAAAACACAGCACACTAATTTTAGAATAACATCAGCAATACAAAGCAATGGTTAGGCAACTAGGTGGTGCAGTGGGTTTAAAATCAGAAAGACGCACCTTCCTGGGTTCAAATTTGACCTCAGACACTTAACAGCTATATGACTCAGGGCAAGTCACTTAACACCATTTGCCTCAGTTTTCTCATATGTAAAATGAGCTAGAGAAGGAAATGGACAAACAACTTCAGTGTCTTTGCCAAGAAAACCCCAAATAGAGTCATGGTGAGCTGGACACAACTGAAATGAATGTTGAATGACAACAAAACATTGAATGAACTCAGGCAAGGAAAACTAAGTGCAAAAAAGAGTTTTCTTAGATGAACTAGGCAAAAAAAGATTGAAGAAGGGGATGATCTGCTGTTTAGCATGTAGGGAGTAATGATAATCTAATGACAAAATAAGTTTGGAGTTGGTCAATCTTTATGTTAGATGTGTTTTTTTTTAAAGGAGAATATTTGAAATGGCCAAATAAAACTTAATGTTAGATATCCAAGATAAATAGGGACAAAATAAGAGCAATGACTTGCCCTTCAAGGATTCTGGGGCAGTGAATAGAGCACCAGCTTTGGAGTCTGGAAGATCTGAGTTCAAATCTTGTCTCACATGCTGACCCCACAACATTGGCTCGCTTTCTCATCTGTGAAACTGAAATTACTATAACCCCTACTTAATAACAGCAGCTAATAATAGCTGACATTTATATAGTGCTTATTATGTGCCAGAAATTGTGCTAAGTGCTTTAAGTCTTTTACAATCATTATCTCGATCCACACAACGGCCCTGGGAGGTTGGTGCTATTACTATCCCTATTTTACACTGGAGGAAGCTGATATAAACAGAGCTTAAGGCCTGACTCCAAACCCAGTGCTCTGTGAATTGCTCCACCTATTTATCCCATGTCATTATAATGAACAAATGAAATAATATAGTAATATAGCAAAAGTAACTTAGGAACTTTAAAGTACTTAACTTCATTATCATTATTATTTTCAGATTCTAAAAGAACTGACAGATATTGGAAAACTTTTAGGAACACAAAAAAGCAGTATAAGATTGGAAGACAAACATTCTGTGCTTTGTTTTTTGTTTAAGATAGTAGATTTGTTCATAATTATGAAATGAGTTTAAGTTCTATTCCTATAAAATTTCTCAGTTTGAGAAATTTGAATTATTAACATAAGAAAATAGAATTATTTTTTTAAAAAGATGATTAATGATTTATCTAGAAAATCAACAATGAACATGAAGATCCAGCATGGCTTCACCAAGAACAAATCAAAATCAAACCCAACATCTATTTCTTTTCCTTCCTTCCTTCTTTCCTTCCTTCCATTCTCCTTTCCTTCCTCCCTTCCTTCTTTCCTCCTTTTCTTCCTCCCTCCTTTCTTCCCCTTTCCCCTTCCCACCTTCTCTCCCTGGGCTACTAGACTGATAGATACAGAGAATGCTCTAAAATGTTTATCTATATTTAAAAAGAATATGACAAAGTCTGCAATGCTATTTCAATAGAAATGAAGAAAAGACATGGACTTGATGATAATACAATTAGATGAAATTAGTAACTGACTGAATGGATGAACTAAAAAATAAATAGGCATTAATGGTTTGATATCAACATAGAAGGAGGCATCTAGGGACAGTACTTTGCCCTGTGTTGTTGAAGATTTTTATTAATGACTTGAATAAAAGCACAGTTTAGCAGATTGACTAATTACACAAAGATGGGAGGGATAGCTAATGAACAAAATAATGATTGCCAAAGATCTTTAAGTGTAGACCATTAGGCCAAATTGAAACAAAAAAGAGACAAATTTCAGATATTACATGGATTGATAAAAGAATTTCAAAATGAAGAGATGAAGTTACAGAGTTTTGGTGGATGGCAAGGTAAAAAATATAAGACAGAGGGATATACCAGCTAAGAAAATCAACTCACCATTAAACTGAACTGAGAAAGGTGGAATGTCTATGACAGTGATAATCCCACTATATGCTGTTCTGGTCATGTATTTAGTTTTCAGTACCATATTTTAGGAAGAAGGTTGATAAACAAGGTAGTGTGTTTAGGAGAGAGCCACCAAGATAGTGAAGAGTGTTGAGTCCATACAATAAAGTATGGGTTGAGAGAACTAGACACTTTCTATCTTGGAATAGATAACACTTGGTGGTGACGTGGATCCTTCTGGAGAAGACAGTCTTATAAAAGAAGGATGATGAAAATGGAAATAACTGCTAATGTTTGTTTAGTGCTTTAAATGTTATTTGCATTGATTCTCTCAACATACCTAGGAAATAGCTGCTCATATCATACCTATTTTACAACTAAGTAACCAGACTTGGTCTGTTTGGATCAAGTAGCTTTGCATGGAGGCAAATTCAAATTTATTACAAGGAGAAACTTGCCAAGCATTAGAGCTATACAAAAATGGAATGAGCTCTCAAAGGAGGTAGTAGGCTCAATCATTAGAGGTCTACAAACACAGGTAGATACCCACATATCAGGAATGTTATAAATAAGTTTCTGTTTATATATAAGTCAAACTAAAAGCTCTCTGAGATCCTTTTCCTACTCTGAGAGCCAATGATTTAAAAAAAATCCCTTGTAATATAATTTAGTAGAGCAAGCTATGTCCATAAAGCTTGTCAAGAAGAAAAAGAATCTACTGACTAATAATTTATCTTCATTTTTCCATGTGTTTTAGTATGATGTAGTTGCCATTTATTTGGTTTGTTTTTAACTAGAGCTAGGATTTCACTGGTGTAGAGAAATTCTGGTTAGGAAAATACCTCCACCTATGTAGAGGCACTTCTTTTGTAGCTTATAGTTTCAGAGAGTTACCTGAGTCACTGAGGTCAATGAATTGCTCTGATTCTCACAGCCAGTATGTGTCAGAAGCAGAAATTCACGTGTTAAATGACACAAGAACAAGTATCTCTCCATGACACCATGTTGTTTCTCCATTATAGAATGACCATCATCCATTTATCAATGATTCAGTGTTTTTTTTTTCCCTCTTGTACTTTTTGTTCTTAGTACAACTCTCATCTTTCACTGTGTAGACACAGCCTAGGTCTCCTGATATAATTCCCTGAATTCTAATAATTCTTTCCATTTTTTTTATGACTTGTCCCTCCCTATGAGAACTGTACTTAATCACATTCTCACCTAAAAAATTATTCTTCCATTTGATAAATGAAGATCTGTGCTTCTGTTCTCTTCTCACGCTTTCATCTAATGCCCTTTAAAATGGAGGGAAGGAACTCTTTTTCTCAAAGGTCAAGGTAACAGACGCTAAATTCTTGCGCATAGTATGAATCTAAGGAAATGGGGTCTGTGTAGTAATGTACTGCTAAATGTTAACAACTAGATCTCAAAAAGTGTATGGAAGAAACACTTTTAAGGTTAATCTTCATTACAAACATTTTCTCTGAGACTTTCTTAAGTCAAGACCAGAGGTGTCAAGCATGCTGCTGGCTGCTGCAATGAGTCCACAACTGTCTTATGCAAGGCCAGAACCAGATTAAAATATAATTAGGAGAAACTTGAAGAAAATAAGCAAAAATACAATAAAATATAGCTAACATCACATTTAAACTTGTCAATATGTTGCACATATCCCCAGATATAGATTAGTCGCCATCTTTTTTTTTTTTTTTTTTTTGAGTTTGGAAACTATGGTCTAGACAATCACCACAATGAATAAAGTCCTGATTTATAGCATTTGCCAATTTCTGAGGTGTAAAAGTTCAAAGACAAAGTTTGACAATGGATGTTGACCTTGTGTGAGCTGGCTCAAGTATTACAGTCCATCCAGTTACCAGCTACTTGCCTGTGGCTGAAGTTTAGAGAGGGATTTCACTAGCATGTCCATATAGAGGTTGCTATTTGTTAATCACATCAATTCTCAAACACAGGCTAATAAATTTTAGAGGTCTAGCAATCTGCACAGAGAAAGGGCCCTTACCAATGAAATAACAGATCTTTGAAGCACTGCGAAACTATCTTCTTCATACTTTCCTTGTTTTTATGTCTTCTATTACTTCTTCATTTCTTAAGTTATTTCTTATTTTTACTTTTTTCCCTTAAATTCCGTTTGTAAGAGATTTACTAATGTGCATAAATCTATGTGAAGGATTCAAGGGAAAAAAATCTGGCAGGTCCCAAATGTTAAATACAGTATTTCTTCTTTCTAAAGAGAAATTACTGTTTTTAGTACTCGCCTATTGAGGCCTGAGCTGAAATTTGGCTTTGTTTACAAGTAATATGAACTGGTGTGTAGACTCAAACTAGAACTTAATGGATGCTTTTCAAATCATAAAACCACTATGCAGTTTGGCACAACTTAGAATGATTGGCAGGCTCCACTTAGGAGAGGCCAAGGAATGAAATACCAGGGGTGTTGCAGGTCAGTGCCCTGGCAGAGCTATATGGGAAAGCTTGCTTGGCACGCAGTAGTGCAATCACTCGCTCATGTTCATGAGCAATAAAATTGAACCAAGTAAAAAAAGAAACCATTAAACATTAATGTGCAGCACACATTGACCCAAGAGTAGAAGAGGAACTCTTTTCCATAGACTTTTCTTTACTGTAATGCCATGGGCATGAAAGCAAGCCCTATTTAATTATCCAGTTTAATTTGGAAAACTATCCATCCCTCAACATAGAAAAAAAATATTTACTCCAGAAAACATTATTTTTCTAACTTGTTAACATCTTGCTAGGATGCTTAATAGTAATGGATGTTATTTAGGAGTGAGTTAGTAAAATTTAATCTACTATAACAATTTATATTATCCATCATTGTTATAGAAATGAAACATTCAGAGAAATTTAGTGTAAAGGAAATTTAAACTTGCTGGAAAGTGGGAGAATGCATTCTTCAGATAACAGCCTTCTCTCAATATTTTAACTAAGAATATAAAGTGTAAAAGAAGGTGTTGACCTAAATTGGTAGAGATCTGTTTCTCATTTGTGTGCTTCCCATATCAATCCATAAAATCTTAAATACCTACACAGGTATATCTAGGTATCAATGTATGCCAAGAAGAGAGTCTTGACCTATGATTCTAAGGATATAGGGAACTCTCATGTGAGAAAACACCCTATGCCAATGTAGGTCTCCACCTTCCCTTTCATTTATTGTCTCAGAGTATAGATGTCAGACATATAGCAGCCCCAGTGGGGCTGAACCAGACTGAAATGTAATTGGGAAATTTTTGTCTAACAAAAATAATAAAATTACATTACAACAAAGATAATGTCAATTTGTAGTTTTCTAAGTCAATACGCAACCTGCTGGGATTCTTTTTCTTTGAGTCTGATGCCACTATAAAGAGTTCCCTAGAATACTGAGTGGCTAACTTACCTACCCAGAGTTACAGAGCCAATATGTGTCTAAGCTGGAATATGAACTCAGGTCTTTCTTGCTTTGAAGCTAGCTCTCTGCTCATTATACCACACTGCATATCAATGACAGTGTTGAACACAAAAATAGTTGGGTAGGAACTGCAGATGGAAAATTATCTGTGACCCAAATTGTAAAGGAGGAGATCTAATTGTATTTCAGGTAAGAAGTAATTTTACTTTTTTTTCCCTGTCTTGCCCAGACTGAAAAAAGTCATCGCTAATTTCAGAAATTTTGGCCAGCTCTATTTCCAAACTGGGTAGCTATGTGGCACAATGCATATGGCACTTTGGAGTCAGGAAGAAAGTCCTGAGTTCAAATCTGAACTCAAAAATTTCCTAGATGTGTAATCCCAGGAAAGTCATTTAACTCAATTTGCCTCAGTTTCCTCATCTATAAAGAGAACAGGAGAAGTAAGTGACAAAACTACTGCAGCATCTTTGCCAAGAAAACATCATATTGGATCATGAAGTGTTGGGCATGATTGAAATGGCTGAACAGCTGCTAATTTCCAACCTAGGGTAGTTTGTCTTTATTAGGCAGCGTGGTGGGCTCCTCATCCTGAGGGCTCACCATATTAGTCCTAGACTTTGTACAGATAGCAAATAACTTTAGAGCACCATATCTAAGAATTTCTTAACTCAAGCAACTCATCAGTCTCTACTTCCTCAGTAACTGAGATAATTGCTTTGTGCCACCACTTCTGGGTAAGTCTTATTTGAATATAATGCATAAATGTTTATCTGTGTCAATAAGGTAATAGTTTATAGTTAAATATTGGTACAATATAAACTGATGCTTTGAAGTAGTTCTCTATGTCTACTATTTATGATTACGTCTTAGACAAAAAGTGCTATATACACAAGAAATTTTCATAGGTCAAAAGTAAGATGACTCTTTTGATGTCAAATATGATTATGCTTTAAATAGTGTACTTTACAGAATCATAAAATAGACATAAGACATCCCTATACAATGATATCAAAGTTAGTCCAATAAGTTTAAAATAATCTTTGAAAACTAAAAATAAACAGACAACAGCAGATGGTTTTAAGTAGTTATTTTATTTTGTCACTTTTGATGTCCCCAATACCAATGTTTACAGATCCATTTCCAAACTGGGTAGCCATGTGGCACAATGCATATGGCACTTTGTAGTCAGGAAGAAAGACCTGAGTTCAAATCTGGCCACAGATTGACACACAGATCCATTAATTGACATGATTACTTTGCAATTTCTTTTAAAGTATTTCAACCATATTTTCAGGTATAATCACTTAGAAATTAGTGTTACTTAATATTTTCTAATATCAACAATATAATCATTATTATGGCCCTTTATTAACACATTTCATGATGAATGATTATCAAATAATCCTCTTTGTATAAATAAACTGGAACAAAACCTACTAGGAGATACAGTGAAATTTACTTTATAAACACAGCTGCTTTGTTCTAAGAATAACATCATACTGCCAATCCCATGTAATTCTGCATCAGCTCATACTGTATTATAAAACAGCATGAATTTTTTATTAGTATACTGAAAGGATTTGAAATATAGTTTTCTACTTACTATCCAGTCATTGCTTAGCTTTAATTGCCATGTAACGATTTAAAGAAAAGTAAACAACATAAATCTCAAATATTTTAGTTAAAGGCAGTGTACTCTGCATTAATAATGTTATTCTGTTATACACTGTGACCCCAAAATAATATATAGTACTATACATTTCTTTGTAGAATTTTATGGAATAAATTTACTTTTAAAATGATAGTGTTTATATTTATTCTCCATACAGTATCAGAATCACTTGATATTTTTTTTCCTTCTCCTGTAATTCTCTTCCAACCCATAACAGGCAGAAATCTGTTTAAAAGTTCTCTACTTTTTTCAATAACTACTATTTATACCATACAAGAGAGGCCTGAAATCCATACTGTTCGTTTTCATTTGTCTTTCTCTAGTTTTCTTTGTTAAATGAGAATGATGTAGTAAATATATCTTCAAAGGCAAAATAAGAAAATAAAAAGTAATCCAAATGTTCATGAAATTGTCCTCAAAATATCATAAATATGACAAAAAGTAGAAATATAACTTACAGCCAGAAACTCTGGTAGTGCACTAAACTCCATTCCCCACTCCATTTCAAAGTGGGGTGGCACTGGTTTTCCTTATTTTCTAACGGCAAATCGGAGGTTGAGGGAATAAGACAAAAAAAATGGTATTATATTGTCTTCCACAATAGAATTTAATCTATAAGAGTAGGGGGTTTAAATATTCTGTATTTGTATTCTCCATAAATAGTACAGTAAATCACAATAGGTACTTAACAAATGTTTGTTGTTTGATACGTTGGTAGTCAGCTGTATATCTTTTATGATTCATTTATGTAATGATATAACTGGAATAGATCATATGGTAGTTAACAGGCTACGTTTCTAGTTCCAGCAATATCCATAAGTAGAGTGATTACGAATTTTTGCACTTGAAACAAAAACAAGCATCATGAAGTGTGCCCCTGGTTAAGTGGGATGGAAAAGGTAAAAATGAAGGATCTAGAATGGCAGGAGGCTTGAGAACACTATTGAGGAGAGGCATTAATTCTGTTAAATATTCCCCATTTGAGTGTTTATCTGATTTGAGTCATACTTCTGGTCTGCTCAGTTTGCGATCTTTGTTGTATATTACCTTTCATGAACTCTATATTCCAGAGAGGTAGAGAATTAAATTAAATTGCTAGTAATGACCCTAGTTCTAAATCCTATGGTTCACAGAGTGATAAGGAAGACTTTTCCTGGTTGTTGATGACTTGAGGGATAGATAAAGAAGGAGAGTAGTAACTGGATGGGTAACCAGAAAGAACATATTATTGGAGAGTACATCCAAAATGTGACACAAATGTGGACAAAATCTTTCAAGTCCACTATTACTCACTTCTATTAATTCTTGAGGTCTATATAATTTTAGTAAAGGAAAAATAGAAAGGATGTATAAATCCACATTCCTGATTAAAAATGAAAGAATTATGTGGGTATAGATAAAGGATTCAGAGACATTTGAAAAGTTGCATGCACTGATACATATTAAGTTGAAAAAGAATAATTATTAAAATGTCAAAAATGTAATGGAAAATAAAGACTTCTGATTTTATGTCAGCAACAAAATTAGTTATAATTCAGATAGATAATCTTGAAATGTGTCCATGTTGGGCAAAGTGGTGATAGACTAACGATGTAGAATACATTTTAATTTTACTTACCATGTTAATATGTTTGCTAAGCTATTTCATAAAGGAAAGTGTCTGTTGGGGAGAGGTAATGTAGTGCATAGGAAGAGATATAAAAATTGAAAAGAAAGATCAATAAAACATTCAAAATACAGAGAAAAAATGAATAATGACAAATAGGACGTTCAGAAGGGGACACAACTAGAAATTTTCCTGCTGCTTTGCTACACTTAATATGTACTTATAAATAAACTACGTAACAGAAGTTTATAATTGCAGGGCCTAATCATCTTTTTATTGTATAGTCACATATTTTTTGCTAATTAATTTTAAGTTCACAATAAAATATAATTAAAAAAGGACTAATTTATCTTTGAATGTTTAGTAGAAATCTCCCATGTATCTATCCCGCTCAAGAGTTCCTCTCGACAATTTCTCTATCCCAACTTAGGAGATGATTTATTGCTTTCAAAGAAAAAAAATCATGGAAAAGTGACTTTATAAATGAATTATAGAAATCATTTTAAATAGCAATTAATCCCTTTGTGGACACACTTTCTCTCTTGATGTACATGCATCTATGTGCATTATCAAAAACAGAGGAAAGTCAAACTCTAGCAAACTCCTTTAATGAAACAACTGTTACTATTATCATCATTATGGTCGCACAAAGAAAGGATAAAGCAGAGAAGGATAAATATTGAGCAATATTAGCTCTGAATGTTAATGCAAAAATTTTAAATATGACATAAGTGAAGAGGCTAAAGAGATATATCAAGGAGTACTTGCTATGACTACATTAATGCTAGGGATACAAAAATGTTTCAAAATTAAGAAAATAATTAATATAATGAATCATATTTATAAAAAAACCTAAACCATGAAATTATCAGTAAATGCATTTAGCAAAATGTAGCATTCATATAAAACCCACAAAAAACTTTTGTAAATTGATTTGAATTGAAAAGCCTTTCATTAATGTGATCAAATGCTATTTCTTTATGACCATCAGCTAATATTATTTTAGCTTAAAACCCATTGAAAAGTTTTCCAATAAGAGCAAGTTTGAAGTAAATATGCCCCTTATCTCAAATGTTAGCTATATCATTAAGAGAAGAAAATAAAATAAATGCAATTAGAACAGACAAAGTGAGAAAGTATCATTATGTGCAGGTGAAATGATGGCTTACTTATAAAATCCTAGAGGATCAAAGGGAAAATGATTCAAGACAGCAATAATTTCAAGAACTGAGATACACAATAAATATGTAAAAAATTCTTAATATTTCTATAAATAACCAACAAGAGAGTGGAAAAAAATTGAGAAAAATCCAATTAAAATTACTATAAAATGCATTTGATACATGGGAGTTAAGCCACCAAGATGCACTCACATTCCTCATATAACCACAGAATAACATATGAAAATGACAAAAGAAAAATGATTGAAGCAATGTTTAATGTTTATAGCTGTGGCATGACAATATGTTAGCAATACCAATAACAGTAACATAATAGCTAGCATTTATAGAGCACTTTGAGGTTTGCCATGTGATTTACAAAATTATTGTATTTTATCCTTACCAATGTCCTGGGAGGTATGTGATACTATCACCATTTTGCATATGAGAAAATTGAACTCAGTAGAAGTTAGTAGAAGTAGAAGTGACTTACCCAGGGTTACACAGCTAGTAAATAAAATATCTGAGGCATGATTTAAGGTCATCTCTTTCTGACTCCATGTCTAGCACTCTTCTGTATCAATTAGCTGCCTCTGTTTATTTTTGGAATTCATAGTACAGCAGTTAGGTAGGCTACTTAAGGCCTGGAACCATTTTAGATTTGCCTTTGTATCCTATATATCTCATGTACTTTGTATTCCATTATGCCTTGGACATCAAATTTACTTGACAAAAGCTTCCTGAATGAATGACATGATAGACATATTTGAAACAGCGAAACCTGGAAATACATTGTGTTCATAGCACTTAAAGTCAGGATATATATACATATACATTGCGTTACACC
Organism: Bettongia penicillata ogilbyi; assembly: GCA_023548195.1. NCBI lineage: Eukaryota > Metazoa > Chordata > Mammalia > Diprotodontia > Potoroidae > Bettongia > Bettongia penicillata. The sequence continues at coordinate 163,523 of JAJHZJ010001075.1, forward strand.
AATACAATGGAATATCATTGTGCCTTGAGAAATGTTGAATATGGAGAATATATAGAAACATGGGAATACCTGTATGATTTGACAGAAAATAAAGAAAAGTATTTGAAATGGTTGCAGCATTGGAAATGAATATTTACATCTTTAAGAACAAAACAGTTCTGGTCAAATGCAATTGTTAGCAATTCCAAATCAACCAAAGTTATTGCACAGTTTTTTTCTTTTCCTTTCTTTCTTTATTAATAAATTATAAACGATAAGAAGAGAAAATTACATGCACTATAAGTAACAATCATCATGGTAGATGGTTTCTCAAATTTTATTTTTACAGGAAGTGGCATGAGGGATGGAGGACAGAAAGCAGGAAGTTGCTATTGGAAAGAGATTTGTCAGAACAAATTGCATGATTTAGAAATAATTGTTTAAAAGAGAAAAAAGTATATTGTAAATGAAAATCTATCTCTTTAACTGCAGTAAGAGAATAGGATTACTTTAATATTTTGTCTTCAGCTTCAGATAATACGCAACAGTTTCAAGTGGGGAAAAAGGTCCAGTCATGAGAAAGAAAAGCTATTACAATGGGATTCTCACTAGGGATTAACAGAAATCAGAATCTTTTGCCAAGAGATAAATTGAACCACTATAGAAATCTGGGAATTTTAAGGATACAGGGGGGCTTGATAATGCTACAGAGAGTTAAAAACAAGTTCTCAACATAATCAAGGAGTGTCTAAAAGGGAAAGAAAGTGTATTATTGCAACATAATAATGTAAATTATCATCAGAATACTGTAAATGTCCATCAAATGTTACACCACAATCAACTGTGAACTCATAATCATGAATTCAAACAAGAATACGAGTGAGGAAAAACAAACACATATGTGTGCCTGTTTCTAAATGCTTCCTGAAGTATTTTTGTACTAAAAGACATTGTAGAATTTAAATTCTGTTATATCTTGCTTGCTTGAGAAAGAAAATCAATTAGGCAGTCAGGCATACGCATTTATTAAGCACTTTATTATGTATCTAGCACTGTATTAAGTGCTGGCAACAGAAATCATATACAAAGAAAGATTATCAAGTGCTCAAGGAGCTTACGTTCTAGCAGGAAAGAAAACACATGAATGGGAACTGGGAATGAATTGAGATGGAGAAGGGGAAAGAGGAAGTTTGGAAATTCAGGAGCACAGGAGCTCAGCACATACCATTATATGGTAAGACTAATTTGAGCCACCCCCAAAATGGAAGCCTCAGAAGGAATACCAATAGTAGAAGAGGATCCTAATGGCAGGAGAGGTATCATATTATCGTGCAATTAGTATAAGATTGTCACATTAATTATACTCACAAAAATATTTGTTTCACACATTTTTTTCTTATATAGTACTTGCTTTTAGAATTGTTTTTCCTTTATTCTGTGTTATGAGATAATATAATGGTTTATTCTAATAGCTGTTGCCTAAAAATGATTATACTTACCCCAGGAGAATCTGCTGAATGAATCATCTATTACAAAGTAAGGTTACAAAAGTAAGCATCATTCACAGAAGCTGCTGAAGTTCCCGGGGCACAAAACTATTTAATGCTTGTTAGGATTTCCCATTGCGTTTAAAGGGATTGAAATAAGTGAAACAACCACCTTCTAGAATGTTGCACACATAGAAAAAGGACATACTCTCAGAACACTGACTCCTAACATGCTATCAAGGAAATTCATTCATAAAGTACAAATTTGAAAAGGACTTTCGAGATTATGTATTCACATACAATACTCAGTTCTGGACTCTACTTCAAATGGTTTACTGCAAACCATTTGTAACAAAAGATAATCGTTTAGCATATAGTAGAGAATTAATATTTTTAAGCAGTGAATTTATCAGACTAATTAATTAAGCATCTAGTAAATGTCAATTTGTCTAGTGTAGTTTTTAACTATTATAGGAATTAAAGGAAGGTAGAAAACTCCACAGAATGGCATTTAAATCTGTGGAATAAGTTCCCCATAATACCTCTATAATCTTATTTCATATTATGTCTATGTAAGAATTTTTTTTTTATTTTCTAGGAAAAAAAAAAACTATACTGTTTCCTAAACCAAACCTTTTGGTTTGGTTTGCCTTCATTTGCCTTCTTGAAAGCTCATCATTTCCTGTACATGAAACTGATTCCTTTCTTGTATCTGTCTTTCTGAATCCCATCTTCTCTCTCTCTCTCTCTCTCTCTCTCTCTCTCTCTCTCTCTCTCTCTCTCTCTCTCTCTCTCTCTCTCTCTCTCTCATTCTCACACACACACACACACACACGCTTATTTCTTCCTTCCTTCCCTTCCTTGGTTCCCTCCTTCTCTCCCTTCCTCCTAAACAGAGTATAGTAACTTGAAATAGAGTAATTTAAAAAACACAGCTGAATAATGAAGTTTTTTAAAATGAAAAAAGACAGGTAGGCAAATAGAGTCTTGCATTATCCTTATAATGAAATTAACATTCTGAAGGCAACACTGCCATGGATAGAAAGAAATTTGGTGTGGCTCTAAGGGCGTCATCCAAAAGATATGGGTTCAAGTACCAGTGCTTACTTTAATAACTGCGTCACTATCTGTGAAATTATGTAGGAAAAAAAATCTGACTGATATATCCATTTTGTTGTTCAGTCATTGAATCATGTCCAACTGCACTTGATCCCATGCGTTCAGTTTACTTGGCAAAGATACTGGAGCACTTTGCCATTTTCTTCTCCAGTGTGACTCCATTTTACAGATGAGGAACTGAGACAAATAGAGGTTGTGACTTGCTCAAGGTTGTATAGCTAGTAAGGATCTGAGGCTAAGTTAACACTCATATCTTCCTGACTCTAAGCCCAGTGCTTTACCCCTTGGACCACATAGCTGCCCCTAATATATCCTACTTTTATTAAAGCATTTTTGCTTCTTTCATTAAATACTTTCCTAGGAGATTTTCTTTTCAGATCTCTTTCAGGAGGTGATCAGTGGATTCTTTCTATCATTATTTTACCCTCTGGTTCTAGAATATCAGGGCAGTTTTTCTTGATAATTTCATGAAAGATGATATCTAGGCTTTCTTTTTGATCATGGCTATCAGGTAGTCCCATAATTTTTAAATTGTCTCTCCTGGATCTATTTTCCATATCAGTTATTTTCCCAATGAGATATTTCACATTGTCTTCAATTTTCTCATTCTTGTGGTTTTGTTTTGTAATTTCTTGGTTTCTCATTAAGTCATCAGCTTCCATCTGCTCCATTCTAATTTTTTAAAAAAAAACTTTTTTCTTCAGTGAGCTTTTGAACTTCCTTTTCCATTTGACGAATTCTGCTTTGTAAAGCATTTTTCTCCTCTTTGGCTTTTTGGACCACTTTTGCCATTTGGGTTAGTCTATTTTTAAAGGTGTTATTTTCTCCAGCATTATTTTGGGTCTCCAAATAGCAAGCTGTTGGGTCACTTTTCATGATTATCTTTCATTGCTCTCATTTCTCTTCTCAACTTTTCCTCCATGTCTCTTACTTAATTTTCAAAATCTGTTTTGAGCTCTTCCATGACCTGAGATAATTGCAAATTTATTTTGGAGCTTTTGAATGAAGAAGCCTTGACTTTGATGTCTTTCTCTAATGATATGCTTTGTTCTTCTTCATCCAAAAGGTGGAGGAAAATACCTGTTTACCAATTAAGCAACCTTCTATAGTCTTATTTTTCCTCCCTTTGAGGCATTTTCCCAGTCAATTACTTGACTTCTGAGTCCTTTGTCAAATGGAGGGTATGCTATAGGGACCTTTAAGTTCTCAGTTCCTTCAAGGTGGCACAGTCAAGGGAGAGGAGTTTACTCCTCTTCTGGCCTGCTAGTCTGGGAGCAACCATAAACTTTTCTGCCCAGGATCTGTGATTAGGGTTCCCTCTCCACAAGCACTTTCAGTTCCATCAAGCCACCCCTCCTCCTCACCCCAGGGCTGTCACTCAAGGCTGAGATTGAGATCAGCTACTTGATTGCCCCAGAGTCTTTAGGAGAGGGCTCCAAAAATTGGTGCTATAGGTGCCTGGGCCTGGAGCTAGGGTAGGACCCTGTTCCCTTCTCACCCAGATGAAAGAGCTTTCTCACTGACCTTTGAAGCTATCTCTGGCACTTGTGGACTGAGGAATCTGGGAACTGCAGCTGCTACCTGGGATTCTGTGCCCTGAAGCCTGCTCCAGTCCTGTCCCTGGGATGCTGGGCAGCCACTCTGTGAGTTGCACTCTGCTCTGAGCCTGGTGCAATAGGCCTTTCCTGTTGATCTTCTAGGCTGCCTTGGGCTAGAAATCTTCACTCTGTTGCTTTGTGGCTTCTGCCACTCTAGAATTTGTTTAGAGTCATTTTTACAGGTATTTTATAGGCTTTGGGGGGAGAGCTACAGCAGATTGGTCCCTCTACTCTGCCAACTTGGTTCTGCCCCCTACCATCCAACTCTAAAGAAGAAATGAGAAAATATTTCATACTTTTTTGTTGGATTGGTAGGGGCAAAAATCTCTGAGTGGGGAGCATCACAACTACAAGACATGAGTCATATGTCCAGCGATTTCACTGAAGTGTATTTATTTTTTTCATATTATTGTTACAAGTATAGTACATGCTCTCCTCCTATTAAAATTATTAAATTTATTAACGTAATAAACACCTATCGTTGTGCTATATATGCTAAGTGATTTAAAAATATTATCTCATTTGATCCACACAATAACCCTGTGAAGGTTGTTATTCAGTCACTTCAGTTGTGTCTGACTCTTTGTGACTTCATTTAGGGTTTGGTTACTGGAATGCTTTGCCATTTCCTCTCTAACTCATTTTACAGATGAGGAAACCAAGGCCAACAGGATTAAGCGACTTGCATGTGGTCACATAGTTAGTGTCAGACTGAATTTGAACTCAGTTCTTCCCTGATTCCAGATCTAGTACTCTATTCACCACACCACTTAGCCTCCTTCTATTGAGCAGTCAGAACACAGCTACTCTGCCTTCCCTTTAGAGACTAGAGTTAACTATGAGGGAATTTGGGATTGTTTTTCTGTGGCTATAGCTCATGGATCCGTACTAGAACTGATTCTGGAAATGATTCCCCTATGAAGATCAACAGGTATTTATTAGCCAGCCAGATGCGATTAGGTTTTAAAAAGCGTTATTTTCCAAAAGCCTTATGATAGGAAAAATTGTTATAAAATATCTCACCAAAATTGATTGACATGCACACACAAGTTTGAGATAAAGTGGGCTCAACTTTAGAACAAAACTATGCAAATAGGTAACCCAAAGCTCCTGGATGCTGGAAGAACATTCATCCTTTTTAAGGGTACTCTTTAACTTCTCCTTATGAATGATATAGATTTTTTTGTGGGGGCTCCTTATGAGCCATGAATGTGCTTTTCTTCTGAGTCCAGTCTGTTCTCAGTTCGTGATGGAAGACAATCAACTCCTGCTGTCTCTGGTAGGACACTGATGAAAATGTCCAAATCCTTCAACTAAGGAGGGCTAGCAAATGTTGAGAGATGCCCTACCTCCCTAAATATTTTTTCTCTTGGATTTAGTGGGAAAGGTCTCCCCTGGCTTGCCTCTCATTTCAAACTTTTCAATTCTGGAATTGCATCAATATGCAAAGTGAGGAGCCAGGCTTTTAAAAGAAATATGAACACATTTTTGTGCAACATTACACTAGTTTACTCAATTGCATTCAAAGATTTTTTTACATATAGTGTAAAGACTTTGATTAAGTTATTAAGATGTATTCTTGCTTGATTAGGTTATTAAGTCATACATAACATCTTATGTTTAAGGGGAGTGAGGTCATTGATCCACTGAATCATTGATGCTGAATCTTATGAAAGAGAAGGCTCATTTGGTGGAGGAGAGCACCTTAAGAAATGATTTTGTGTAAAATATAAGGCATCAATAATAATTTAAGTCAAATCTGTCAAAATCCAGTTAAGCCAAATTTGAACTACTTAACAATATCTTGAATTCTTAACTTTGATTATGCTTTATGTTATAAAGAACATTTGTCCAAAAATCTGATTAATCCATTATCATTAAACTAATTAGATTTTAGTTTGTGAGGCATGGAATGTAAGAGGGAGTAGGCTAAGAAAAGTCTGGTTTAGTTAAAAACTGAACAATTAGATCTATATTTATATGTAATATTTAGGTATATTTGGGCTTCAAGTCTTGCTCTACTTGAAAGCTTTACTATTTATGGAGAGTTAGGCACTTAACCTGCATGGACCTCAATTGTCTCATCTGTCAAATGAGGGGATTGTAAACCTTTAAGGTTCCTTCCATCTCTCAGTTTATAACATCATATCTTAATAGAAATGCCCCCTGGAAGTGATGGGGTGAAGACTGCACTTCTCCATACTTTTGTTTATGTATTTGGTAAAATCTCTTCAAGTTAGCCATGAGTATGACACTGTCTGACTTCTGCTCTCAATGAAAATCTTACTAACTGAAATGTCCTTTCATTTCTTACTTTATGTTAGAGGAAAACCAAGTAATATAAATGAAGAATATGCGACTTTTTAATATCTCCTTCATACATGCTTGCATGCAAGAGATGCTCACAGCCAATTTGGTATTCTTAGTGTTTATCCAATAAGGAAAAATAATTTAATAATTTTAAAATCACTCAGCAAATCAGTAAATAAATGCATCACTTTCCTAACCACAGATCTTCAATTCAGTAACGACTACTACAAATTATGAGAACATTTTGAAAAGGATCCTATAAAGTTGCAAAATTAGTTTCTTATGACTTGCTGAGCAGAAGAAACTGGAAATGATACAAGCTTGTTATTAAATTCTGCTAAAGGCTAAGAATAGATATCTTCAGAAACCTATAAGAAATAAAATATTTTTAAAAATCATGCATAACTATAAGTGAGTATTAAAAGATGGTTGTAAAAAACAAATAACCAAAAGAACATTTGAAAACATTTGTGAAAATAATAGTTTTATATTCAGTAATGCTCAAGCAGATGTGCAAACTCTGAATGCATCAGCTAGCTGTGTAAAGTCGGAAAAGAATTCTTCCCTGGAATCTAAAATACAATCTTTTCACTTGAAAAAGTACAGATGTAGAAAACTTCAGAAGTTCTTATGCTATGACAGGCAGAATGTCTTAAATAACCTAACCTGTTTTCCCCAGATAGCAAAGATTTTCACGCACCTGCTGTGTGCTAGACTTGTAAAATTTGCTTTAATTTTCAGTGTGGATTATTTTGCTATATTAGCCTTTATTAATCCATCTTAGTTCCTCTCTCTCTCTCTCTCTCTCTCTCTCTCTCTCTCTCTCTCTCTCTCTCTCTCTCTCTCTCTCTCTCTCTCTCTCATCAGCACCCATGGCTTTAATGATCATTTATGCATATGATTCCACATCTACATATCCAATCCTGTTTTCTCTCCTGAGCACCAGTCCCGCCATCCCTAACCATCTGTTGTACATTTTGACCTGGATGCCCAACAGACATCTCAAACTTAAAATGTCAAAAAACAAAACAGCCAACTCTAAGATCCTCTTCTGAACATTCTTGCTTCTGTCAAGCCATTATCATCTTTGAAACCTCAGCACCAATCTTAACTCCTCCTTCTTCCTGACCTCATTTATTCATTATTGCCAAATCTTTTAATTTTGTTTTTTCAACGTCTCTTATCCCCACCTCTTTACTGCTACAGTCACCTCTTTAGTTCAAGCCCTCATCACCTCTCACCTGGACTATTGCATCAGCCTCTCCAGTACATCTCTTTCTAATGTGTCTCACTATGGCAATTCATCCTCCAGACAGGAATTGAGTAATTTTCCTAAGAAACATTTCTGATCACCATACTTCTCTAGTCAAAAAGATTACTCTTTATTACCTCATGAGAAGAATATTAACTCCTGTTTGTAATTAAAAACTATTGGTTCTTAGATATCTTTTGACTTTTTATTATTTCCCCCCCCTCATACTGGCCCTTTGTTTCCCATATGTGCTCATTTCCATGGCTGTTTCCTCATGGATTCAATGTTCCCTTTCCTTCTTAAACATTTAAGAATATCTAATTTCCTTCAAGGCTCAGATACATAATGTCTTTCCTGCTAGTGCCTTCCCCAACCCCAAATTATCTTGTATTTATTTTGCATATATTTTGTCTTCCAGATAGAATATGAGGACATGAATGGCAGAGACAATCTCATATTTGCCTTGTTTCTCTAGCATATATCACAACGCCTGGAAAACAGTAGATGCTTAAGAAGTGCTATTTAGGTTATTGATGGTAATGATGATCATTGATGGTGGTGATACGATGAGATGATTTCTTGACTGTTCCTATAACATAACCTTTAGGAGGGCAGAGAGTCCATGTGCACTCTCAATATATACTTGAGAACAAAATGCTATGCAGCATACTAAAAGACCATCTAATCTGTCTCTGAAGACTTCCAGAAAAAGGCAACCAGTTACATCCAGAGGCAGTCCACTCTTCTTCAGAATAGTTCTAATTCTTAGGAATATTGTTCCATACACGGGTCCTAGATTTTTTCCTTTATATCTTATGCATTGTTGTTCTGTTCTTGTGGAATAGCCAGAGCAAATCTGATTCTGCTTCTACCTGATAGCCTTTCAAGTACTTGCACAGTGCTACTGTATTAAGTCTTCTGTTCTTCAGGCCAAATATCTTTATTTACTTTAACTCATTCTAATCTGTTATGATCCCAAGACCCCTCACCATTCTCTCTCCTTTGGACTTTGTCTGTCTTCTCAATATGCATTTGAAGCTGGGATGCCAAGAACTGAACGTCTGAGGAGGTTTGAGCAGGCAGTGTACAGTAGGACTAACGCATCCCTATTCCTGGATTCTATTTGTCTATCAATGCAGTCCAAAGTCATATTCGTTTTCAAGGCTGATATAATTCTGTTGAATTAGTGAGTTGCATTCTACTGAAATCCATACACACATATGCATACATGCACGCACATATATACATGCATATTTATATGTATATAAATACATATTATTTTATAATACATAATTTTATATACATATAATTTTACATACATATAAATGTATAATTTTATATACATATAAATATGCAGGTACATATGTGTGTTATTTGCTAAAGTTCATAATTTAGCAAATAACATGAATAGCTAAATAAACAATTAAGTTTGCTTATGAAATTACAAACTTCTTTTACATTTTGCTTTTTTTTACACTTAACACAATATCACCAAGCCTGTTCTGCTTATCTGGGTCACCTTGTCAATTTCCTTCTGCTTTCCTTCATGCATTTAAAAGAAATTCCATTGATGTTTTCATTGACATCACCACCATTCTACTCTGTCCTGACAGCTCCCATCATACACACACACGAGCGCACACACACGCACACACACAATTAAATAAAAAATACTCCTTTGCAATAAACAAATACTGACAAGAAACTCAAGTTCATACTCTGGCCATATCTGCAAGTGTTGTTTCCATTATGTGCCTCAGTTCTATCACTTGTCTACCAAGAGATGGGAGCTATAATATTTCATCATCAGTCTTTTGGAGTTATGATCATGGTCCTTAAAGTTGTATTCCTTTACTTTATTATAGTCATCATATAACTTGTTCTTTTGCTTCTACTTTCAGTTTTATTCCTTTACTTTATTATAGTTATCATATAACTTTGTTTTTTGCTTCTACTCACTATATTGTGCACCGATTCATATGTGCCCTCTTATATTTCTCCAAATACTTCACTTTTATAATTGTTTTGTGGCAAAATAGTCCATTGCCTTCATATTCAATATTTTATTCAGGCATTCCCCAATTTGTGGAATTTATTTGTTTCATTATAAATAAATGGTTTCTTTTTCTCTGCTTTTGTCTCTTTGGGATGTGTGCCTATTCGTGGATTAAAGTGGTATTGGTGGATTAAAGATTTTATAAAATTTAGTGACTTTTTGAATACATTTTCAAGATAACCTCCAGAATGGTTGATCACCATCACAGAGCATTAGAGTACTTGTCTTTAATCCCTCTGACAACTGCCATTTTTCTATTTTGCCATCTTTGCCAATCTCAAGGGCATAAAGTTGTTGTCTAAAAGTTGCTTCAATTTGCATTTTTCTTATTCACGGACAATTATTTTTCATAATGTTACTGATTGGTTGTATTCCTTTTTTCTTTTACAACTCCCCTGTTTGTATCATCTTACCATTTATATATTAGGGAATGGCTATTGTTCTCCTGATTCTTCTCAGTTCCTAGTGTCTTCCTATTCCTGGTTACATTGCATTTATTTTATATATTTGTATAGACATACATGTTCCCTTCCCCATCAGAATGCATACTTAATGATAGAGATATTTTTTTTCACTTTCACTTTTTTTTATTCTTGGCATTTAACATGGCGCTTTGTATATATAGTATGTAAGTACTCAATATATGCTTATTTATTAATAAAAGAAATCTGGTCTTCATGTTTTTCAGATAAACTATTTCACTATACTTTTCCCATTTTTGCTTTGAATTTCAACTTACTTGATTCTAGCCTATAAGATATTTTTCCTTAATCTAGATTTTTTATTATATAATAGGTTATCTATCTGCCTTAGCTTTGGTTCATCTACACAAATCTTGTCTCTAATCTAATAAGCAAGTCATGGTTGCCCTTGTGCAAGTCATTGTTAAGCATGTTGAATAGCAGGAAAGGAAATACAGGTTCTTAGGGAAAAACACTGGAGACATAAATCCACATTGATACAAAGTATTAATGACTACACTTTGATTCTGGTTATTCAACCAGCTCTATATTCACCTAAATGCATTATTGTTTAGTCTATATTTCTCCATCTTTTCCAAAAGAATAATATGAGATATGTTAATGCATTTATACAAAAGGAAATGAGGTATATTGACATTTAATTCTTTTTAGTTATGATCTTGACAATCACAAAAATATATCTCTTACAATTTTTAAATTAATTAATTTATTTTAGTTAATAACATTCAGCTCTACAAGCTGGTGAATTCTAAGTTTTTCCCCATTCCTCACCTCCCTCCTCCCCAAGATGGCAGGCAATCTAACATAGGCTCTGCATATACTCTCACATTAAACATATTTTCATGTTAGTCATGTTGTAAAGCAGAATTATAACCAATGGAATGAACCACAAGAAAGAAGAAACAAAACGAAATAAAAAAGAGAGCAAATCGTATGCTTCAATCTACATTTAGACTCCATAATTCTTTCTCTGGGTGTGGATAGAATTTTCCATCATGATCCCTTTTGAGGTTACAATTTGTTTTTAAAGTATATATTAAATAGAGCATGGTAGTATGGACATTATTTTGTTTGTGTCCCCAACTCATTTTCTTCTTGCTTTCTGAAATGTCCCACTGATGCTCACTCCCTCTCTTCAACACACCTTCCTTTGCATGTACATATAAATTTCCTTACTTATAACAAAAAAGTATTTTCAAGTAAAAGAGATCTGAGTTTTGTTTGTCAAGTCTGAAAGTATATGTTTTATTCTGTATCTATCACAGTTAGGCTCTACCTCATATTTCCAGTTTTATTTCATATTGTTCCCTTTTACACATTCTACGTTCCACATAAAATGGGTAACTCCTGAATTCCATGTGCTACCTGACCACTTTCGTGTAGATATATATAGACTATCACCTCCAGAACTATCATACCTCCTATTAATTAAATTCATTCTTTCTTACTCTCCCTCATTCCCTTACTCTCACAGTTATTCTTTTTTTTTCTTTATGATTCAATAGCTTTTAATGTCTCTATATTTCCTTTCAAGTTCCTAATGAATATCTTCATGTTCATTTTTGCTTAAATTCTGACCTACTTTTTATTAATACTAGTCATGTTCCATCTTCAGGAGAATATAAACTCCTGGATAAACAAGACTGTGCCTTTTAAAAAGGCTTGAATCCCAAGTATTTAGGACATAGTAGGTGCTTAAATGTCTGTTGAATATTGAGGTTTCTTAAAAACTCTACAAATGGATTAGGACTCTTTACTTCATAAACTCTCTGCTGCTGAAGGCAGTGGTGATCCTAATTGCTGTATGCCATTGAAGGGGACAAATGGAGTCTTACTAACTTCCACCATCAGTGGATAGGCAAACTTTTGGTGATAAAACTGAAAATTCTTTCTCTTACTTCCTCAACATCCAGAAGATTTTGGCTTCCTGAAATTTTTATTAAGAATTTCAAATATCTTAATAATCATTTAAAATCACTCCAAATTCTAACCAACAAGCCAGATTGGCAAATTGATCAACACATGATAATGAACTTATGATTCTTTTATAGAGCAGTTGTCATGAGATGTCTTACAATAAAGCAAAAAGTAGACCAACGCACTTAAGACAACTTTGCTATTTGGCATCTCCATGAACATAATGAAATTTACTAGCATAGCTATTTCACTTAGTTGACACACTGAGAAAGTAATGTAGAAAAAAATGAACCCATCGCTCTTATAAAGGAATTCAAAGAGGAGAAAATTCAAATCAAGTCCAATATCTAAAACATTAGGTTAGTTTCACACCACAAGATGAACAACTTAATCACTGTACATTTATTTTGTCTTGGCACTAAATTCATGAAAGCGTATCTTAAAGATTGTCTTTCCTAGTATTACATTTCTATTATGATAATATTTTATTCTGAGTAAAAACGTATCATTTTGTAGTATTTAGGTAGCCTTTCAGTTTCTGTAAGAGCTGCGTTCAGTCTTACCTTTGGCGTATACTGGTGAACATATGGGTAAATCACTTCAACTATCAGTGATCAAAGTCCGAGGGTATAAATAAGTAAAAGAGGAGTTTCCAAACTTCCTTGGAGAAGGCAACATCTATGCCTAAAGTTATCATAAGCAATGAAGCATTGACATGATTTACATGAATAAGAAAAATAAACTGAACAATTATAACTTACTATGGCTTTCCATTTTTATTCTGTGAAAGAAAGAGGGATTTTTTTCTCCCTAAAATCTAGTTTTCTGCTAGTTAACTGGCATATCATATATATCTATATACACATATATGTATATACATCCACACATACACGTGTTTATATTCACATATGTATGTATGTGTACATATATTCACGCAAACATTTATAATGTATATGAATCAATTTTAGTAAATTATCATTCTTTTCTTCCTGTGAATAGCAACAATTAAGTGGACTCTGTGGAGAGATTAATCCACATAACTCTATGTTGATCAAACATTTTTTAAAAAAAATAAAACGTCAAAGAAATTTAAATTAAGGCATTAAAATTCTAAAAGAGAAATTCAAAGTTATACTAATGGATGTATTATAATGAGGTATTAATCATTTACTGACTTTTAAATTTACATTCAATTTCCTTTGATATACATATATATATATATATATATATATATATGAAATAAATATTCGCATAGGAAGGGACAGAATCAGATTTTTCAAAGGAATTATAGAGATCATCTAGTTTAATGAGTCTTTGAACAACAAACTATACTGTAATATCTCCAGCAAGTTGGCATTTAACCTCTTTTTGATGGCCTCCAATAATTAGGACCAAGTTCATTAGTAGAGGGCTGTGGAAGGAAAACAAACCTTTCTAACACCAAGTCAAAACAGCCAATTGTCCAGTTATTGGATGCTCTATGTAAGTAAATGTCAGTGGCTCTTTCCATTTGTAGAATGACTCACATGTCATTTTCATCCCTTGGCATAAGGCATAATCATTTTAGGCGATGTGACAAAACAAGTTCTTTGTTGCACAACATGACATAAGACATCTGACCATTTTGCAATGAAATAGAGGGAAAAAAGGATGCTTTTCTCCAAGAAGGAAGATGCTTGTATTGAAATTTGTTGGCTGAACAAATCATCACCATTCAAATAATTTTTGAAGATCAAAATATATTTAGATTGCATTCAAGTTTTAGAAAAGACTCCACCAAAATTTGGGATGTTAATATGAAACCACTACACATCCAAAGGACATGGAATATTTTTTATATGTTCTTACTATATTTCTAAATGCAGCTATTAAATTCATGTTCATTTGAGGTTTTTTCAAAAAGTCACAAATATTTCCTCCCTAACTTTATGAAATAACACTGATGATCATTTTTTTTGTGAAAATCATCTGCATAAGTGTGTTTATTTTAATATCAAACACATAAAAACATCTAAGATGTATTGAAAGGATAAGGGTAACACTTCTGGTGCATTTAGTGAATTCTCTATAAAGCAGGTATGGAAAGAGAAAGACAAGAATCACAGAGGCTGAGAAGACCTTGCTGAAACATGAGCTACATTAGCAAAGTAAGTATCCATCTATACCTACCAGGTTATGCATCTTTTCAAGTATTGAAGCACACTGAAAAGACATGAAGAGCCTTGTGTGTAGATACATACATGCATATCTGTCATTTATCTATGCAAACCTTATCTTATGAAAGCTCACTCATCTGTGGAGCTTTAGTCTATGTTTTTCCAAACATCCTTCATAGAAGATGGACCTAAGGTACTGAAGGCTTCCTTATGCTGAGTTTATTATCTTGTGTGTGTCTTCCAGGGTATAATAATAAAATATGCATACATATATACATGTATAATAGAGGTAGAAATATGACATAGTTTATACAACTTTGGCCTAAAAAGACTTGAAGACCTGTATTCCAGTCTTGCCCTCGACATGTACTGATAGTTTGAACCTGGATAATTCACTAATCTTTTAATGCCTCCAGCAATGCTCTAAGACCATTAAAAAGTGTGATGGGTGAGCAGAGAGAATGGACTGGTTCTGTGACTTAACAGGTAAGAATTTTCCAGTGAAGAAATGCTCCCTACCCACCGTAGGGTAGCAACTACTCTGCAATTTCTAACTGTAGTTTCTGAGTGTACTAAGAAGTTAAATGACTTACCCAGGATCACATCACTGGTAATGTTCAGGAGTAAGTCTTAAACCCAGGACCTTCTGATTCTGGAACTAGCTCTTTCTGACTACATTACACATAAATTACTAGGTGGTTGATATGCATTAGTGCAGATGTTTCTACAATAAGAGTTCCCAACACCGATGAACCAACACCCACAACCATACACACATATCCTTTATCTGTCTATGCAGACATAGAGTAAAGTTGGTCCCTTGGAATAAATTTATATGTGTCCATTACTTTATCAGTATATGAACTCTTTCCACTGACCATATTCATTAATAATATTTTTAAAGTTTGCTTTAGGTAAGTGACATTAAATGACTTGTAACAGTCACACAGTTAGTGTCATAAGTAGAATCTTAATCAAGAATTATAAAATTATAAGTGGCGTAAAAAAATTGCCCTGAGTTTTAGTGTGTTTGAATTGGGGGACATTTTATCCAGAAATTCAGAAATGTAGGAAATGATTAACTATTTTAGTTTTATACCATTTAAAAACCTGTTTCAAAATGGATATGTATTTTTTAAATAATAAAACCTTATGATGCAACAGAGCCCTGTGGCTAATGCCTTTTAGTTTGTAGCCATCTGAGATATGTTAGCTTGCTGTTGCTTCTTTACATCTTTTTTGCATTTTATACACACACACGTTATATATACATATGGGCTTTAAAATAAAAGTTATGATTCTTATCAACTTACAGCTCAATTTCACTAGGCATAGATATCCATGGTTTGTTGCACACTGGCTAACGTACAACTATTATTACTACTCACAACCTCAGAACTATATGTAGCAATTGAACACACAAAAAAGAGTTGGACAAGAGTGTGTCTGAAATTGATTGTACTAAAATGCTCATTATTAAATTTCTGCCATTATATTTATAAAGTTTAAAATTAGAATAATATTCATCAATGCCCATGACTCTGTTTTACTAATAGGAATAATATAAAGGATTTTTTAGATTTTCTTTAAAGGAAAGGAATGGCAGATATTTCATATTAAAATTTTAAGAATAAAATTAACTTGGATAGGAGGCAAGAGTTTAGTTCCATAAAAATAAAAATATAGAATCCTAACTAAATTGTTTACAATATTTATATCACTCATTTATATAATTACACAAAGGAAAAAAATAGCCCACACTAAAAATCATTCCAAAAGTAATTTTTAAACTTCCTACAACCCATTTGAAGTAATCATATAAAGAAGTTGTCCACTTCTCAGTTCTTAGAATGAAACCACATTTCTATGATGTAAGCACTTTAAAGGGAACAAAAATGCACACCACTTTCTTTAAGGCAAGAGGTGAATTATCATGAAATAGAAAATTGACAAAATGCACACATATGTATATGTGTGTGCATATATATGTGTGTGCACGTATATTATAAATCATATTTATATATAAAATACAGACATATATGTATGCCTGTATACATTTGTGTATATATGTATTGTTCAGTTGTGTAAAACTCTATACACCTGGGCCTGGAGTCAGTAAGACCTGAGTTCAAATCCAATCTCAGACACTAACTAGTTGTGTGACTCTGGTAAAGTCACTTAACCTCTTTGGCCTTAATCCTCCAGAAAAAGAACGACCAAACCATTCCAGTATCTTTGCCAAGAAAACTCCATATATGGTCCACAGGGTCACAAAGAGTTGGACAAGACTATACAACTGAACAACAACAGTCTTAAAAATATATCTGATGATTGGCATATCATAGGTAAATGTCTGTAGAAATAAATTGGTGATCTAGTTAATATTTGACAACTATATTTAGCCTTCTAAATTGTTAATAATTCCAAAATTCAATATGAGTAACTTCACAAAGTAGATTTTTTCACTCAATTATTTAGATCAAGCAGTCATATGATATAGGGGAAAGAGGGCTACTTTGGAGTTAAGAAAAACGGGTTCAGATTCTACCTCTTACATAAAATAGATACATTATCTACCTACTCAATACTCCTAGGAAACTCTCTTAAAATATGAACTTCAGAGCAGTTGCCAATCTGCATAATTGAAGGGAGTTTCCACATTAAGGTTTCTCCTTTGCAATGATATCACTAGTCTTGAACTCATCATCAACCAAAAATTATTTTGATCAATTGTGTGAGTTGGTCTCCAGTTGGTAATGTAGTAATGAAAGCTTCCATTTCTTTCGAGTGGCTGAAAGACAATTATATTCCTATTTCAAATCTCTCTAGGTACTTAAATTATTTTCGCTGTCTTCAAAGTGATGTGCTTTATATAAAGCAATAATGACAATTGTTAGATTTAATGCCAAGCAAATATAATTCTATTTCTTTAAGGCAAGCAACAAAATGAAATCATTTCATCTATGTTCATGCAACCACAAATCACTAATTAAATTGAGTAATTATAATCACGTATTAAGGTTATAGTCACAGATCTAAAGAATAAACAAAACATTCAAACAACAAATGCCACACCTCTGTGTATATGCAGTCACTGACCCCTCTAATCTTTAAGTAAAGTCATTTTTCTATTTCTGTCCTATTAACATTGTTTATACAACTGCATGATTTGGCCAAAAACTTTTCATTAAGGCGCCAAATACCTAATCATCTATTTTTGGCATACAAACAATTTTTTTTTTGCAGTTATCAAAATGTCCTATTTCTCTATAACACAAACCTGTATTAACTGAGATAACTTTATTATTAATGAGGGATATTTATGTTAAACTGATCAGCCTCAAAAATTAGAGTATAGATATTCCTCAATCAGTTCACTTGTTATTTTGAGCATTCCAAGAATTAAGCCTTAAGCAGTAGAAATGAAAATGAAATTGACTAGCTGTTAGTGAGTTCCTGACACTGAAAATACTCTAGGCAGATTCTGAATGACAACTTCCTCTGAGATATTGTAGAGGGAATTCATAAATTAGATAGAAATATGGATTAAATGAATAGGTGACCCTTTATATCTCCAAAGGAGGTGGTGCAGCAGAGACCAGACTTCAATTTGAAATCAGAATTCTAATCCTGATTCAGGGACTTTTTAGTACACCATTAAACAATGAGCACACCAATAAACCATTCTAAGGCAGTTTCTTCATCTGGAAAAATGGAGGTAAAATTTGTTGTAGTCACCACACAGTATTGTGTTAAAACATAAATAAATGGTTTTGTACACAATGCATTTTGCAAATATTATAACTATTAGCAACAATTATGAGTCAATGATTATATATGAACTAAGGTAATAGGCATTAGGAGCAAAATACACTGGATCTGTTCAAGAATTTTTTTTTATTTTTGTGGTTTCTATTACTTAAGGGCATTCTGGCTCATATATGAGAGAGAGAGAGAGAGAGAGAGAGAGAGAGAGAGAGAGAGAGAGAGAGAGAGAGAGAGAGAGAGAGAGAGAGAGAGAGAGAGAGAGAGAGAGAGAGAGAGGAGAGAGAGACAGAGAGAGACAGAGAGAGACAGAGAGAGGAGAGAGAGACAGAGAGAGACAGAGACAGAGAGAGACAGAGACAGATTGTGTGTACGTGTGTGTATCCTACCTGAGGGAAGCTGATGGCTGTTCTATTCATAAACTTTGTTGTATAGTAGAAGATGTGATTTCATTTTAATAACCTTTGAACAGTTATATGAGAAATGGGATACAATAATGAGGGAAGAAAGGCAGGAGGGAAGTTGATAAGGGGGAAGAATTACAGTTCCAGCTAAAAAAGTAAAGGATAGCAAGCTGTATTTGTCTTCAAGGACAAATCACACCTGCATGAAGCTAACATGCAAAGGTTGTGCAGCTATATTAATATCTGTGTGAAGGTAAATAACAGTCTAATCACGAAATGATGTTGAAAGTCATTCTGGTGTATAGCATGACCGAGCAGCTTTGCCTACCTGTTCATGGTGTGATGCTGGGATGTCATTTAAGAAGATCATAATTGTCATTCAGAATCTGCTTAGAGTATTTTCAGTGTCAGGAACTCACTAACAGCCAATCAATTTCATTTTCATTTCCACTTCTTAAGGATTAATTCTTAGAATTTTCAAGATAACAACTGAACTGATCGAGGAATATCTATCTATACTCTAATTTTTTTGAAGTTGATCAGTTTAACATAAATATCCCTCATTAATAATAAAGATTATCTCAGTTAATGCAGGCTTGTATTATAGAGAAATAGGACATCTTAATAACTGCAAAACGAAAATTGTTCATATGCCAAAAATGGATGATTAGGTATTTGGAGACTTAAAAGTTTTTGGATGTTTTGCCCTGCATATTAAGACTGTTCCTCATAAATTTAATTATATATGAACTTAATAGGATATTTGGGAACCTTTGTTTTCCCCTACATTACAGAAAGAGAACTGGGGAGCAATAATCTCTTCTTCATTGAAAACAACTCAGGATTTAAAGCTACAAAGAAACAGAGATCTATATATTCCACTTTCCTTGTTTTAGAGAAGAAAAATTAAGACCCAAATATCTTGCCCAAGTCCTTAAGGACAGCAGAGGCATGAAAACAAATACAATATTTGAACATATCAACCTTAGCCTGTCTTCTATTCTATTTTTCAGGATAAAAATATGTTAATTTTTTAATTCGTTGTGTTCAGCAATATATTTCTAGAGATATCATCTATTAATGCTATTAGGAAATTTTAATGGGCTGAATAACATTTTAGAAACTACACAGAATATTCAGTGATCCCAAGCTGCTCCCTACAGACACCACCAACTTTTGTTTTAAATACTAGAGTTCTCCAAGTGATGCTATATTGTTCAAACTTTAATCAGTATAGTCTCTAAATAATAAAATCAATCTTAACAAAATGGTAATGGAAATGGAAATAAAAGTAAGTGTTAGTAAACTGGTGACTCTTACTAAGGACAAAGAAGGCGATAGCATGTTAACAGAATTTCATGTATTATATCATATTCTTAAAATCACAGCATTTGGTTAATATTTTGAGGATTGTGGTTAATATGTCACCAGGGGAATTATTGTTTTATTTTAAACTTATCTATACACTTAAGATTAATCTTAATACGTAAACTACAGGCTTTTTCTCTAGAAGAATATATCTCCAGTTTTATACTGGTTGTCAATGAAAAATACCATTTACAGAACAAAATTGATTTATGGAAATTTTTTGCCTGCATTTGTACGTAAGTCCATATTCATCCTATCTTCAATGGAATTCAAGCTCTGCTATGTCCTACTGGATTGCAAAGGTTCTAAACAATGAGCATGACTATAGTTAGTAATCTTAATTACCAGTCTAGTTAAATTAGGAGAAGGTCATCATCAGAATAAAAGACAACTAGGTGGATAGAGTGGACAGTGTTGGTCACTAATTGAGCAAGAACTGAGTTTAAATCTGATCTCAGATGCTTAGTAGCTATGTGACCCTAGGAAAATCACTTAATCTCTGTTTGTCTTAATCCACTGGAGAAGAAAATGGTAAACTACTCAAGCAACTTTTCCAAGAAAATCCCATGGACAGTCATGAAGTCGGTCACAACTGACAGACTCAACAATATCACTACAGTGTTAATCACTGGGTGATTAACTGTTTTTGGACAAAGCAATATATAGCAACTCAAAATTGTAAAGGAGTAGCAATCTTTTTAATAGCTGCTTGAAGTATCTTTATCTCACCCAACCTGGAAGTGCAAAGTCTACTCGCAGGCTTTCCAGTTCTACTGTGCTCTGTCATTCCTCAAGCAGTGTGGTTGCCCAATTTTCCCAGGGGCTCTCTATGTTAATACTGAATTTAGCATGGATTCTCAACTTTACCCACAACAATTCAGTACTCCTCAAAACAGGAGATATATGATTCTCGGCTTCCTTGGTGGTTAGGAGTACATACATGAATCCCCATACTCAGCTGGCACACTACTTCTCATATAGTCTGGGAATGCTAATACTTTTACTCTCAAAATTTGGGAAAAAAGCTACAATAAACTACAACAGCCAACTCTGTCATATATGCTCCAAATTCTTGGGCACAGACTCAAGTAAAATGAGACGTTTTCAGAGGAACATGACTATTTTGGAGAGGCAACATTTTACAGTTGAAATCATGCTAGACTTGGAATAAGGTGAAATCTTCATTCAGATTCTGTCCCTAACATGTGATCCTGAGAAAATGAAGGAGGCTCGCTGAATCTTGGCCACCTTCTTTAAAGCAAGGATACAAATATTCCTAGAATTTACATAACAGGGTGATGTAAGTTCTAATTCAAGAATCCTCTGTGCTAATGCAATAATTAAGCTAAAATAGGGGAGAGGCAAATATTTGTCATGACCCCTTAAATAAGTAATCCAATAGTTTCCTTTTTTTTTTGGTTCTTTCCTATGAATCCAATGAAAGAATAGGAAATTTTTATTTTATTTAGCAGCTGAGGCAAGTTGTCATGATGAAACTTTAATCTGTACCATGCAATCATTTACTGTGAAACCTTATGGAAAATGTGTCTTGGAAGTATTTTAAAACATCCCTGTGATAATAAATTGAAAAAGGTCAGGCATTTAGACACCAATTTGTGGAATAATTCTCCTTTAAAGCAAGCATGAGTGAAGCACTCTTCTAACAGTTTAGAAATCAGTGTTCAGTCATAAGTAGAACAAGGCTCTGGAACTATATAGTACAATTCTAATTCAAGATCCATAGTTGCATGGACTCTCCTTGCTATAAAACCAGGAAATATGGATGACAAACACCTTCAACTGCAGAGAGAAGCATATTTCTAGTGGGAGAATATTGGTTTGTCAGTAATTAGGAAGATTTCCGGGGTGGTATTTTTTGACAAGTTTAGTACAAGAGAGATAGGTACTACTGTGTAATTCTGGGCAAGTTATTCAAACATTTACTGAAACTGCATTTTAGAGAAAATAAAACCACCTCCTAGGGTTGTTGTGAGTATTAAACTCAGCAATGTGTGTAAAGTGCTTTACAAAACTTAAAGTGCAAAATAAACATTATTGTTATAGCTATTATTATATCATTTTTTGTCTGTTGGACTGAGTTAAACAATGAAAAGTAGAGAATTCCTGCCAGTGGAGGTAGAGAAATTCTGGCAATTTAAACTGTTCTCAAAATCATTATTCAAAGGGATTGCTTTTAAAAAATGAATCAATTGTTTGATATTTACTTTTAAAATGAAACCCTTTTTTTGCATTTAAAATTTTGATTTGAAAACTTTAAATATACTCTCAAACCTACCAGTATTCTACAAAGTAATTTTTACCAAACTTCTGTAAAAGAGTAAATAGTTGAGCAATTATATGTGATAGAGAATTTCAATACTAAATCTGAAAAGTTAAAAAAAAGTTCATCAAATAAACTGTTTGTGAAGGATATTTTCAAGAATAATAAATCAGATCCATATTGAAGATTACATAATTGTATATGTAAAATATATGTAAAAGGTACTTTCCCCAATTTTTCAAAGATTATTTTTCAATCTTTCTAAACTTAACATTGGGACACCTGTGCATGTTCATGCTTCATTGTCGAAGGAGACCATGCCATCAGAGAAATGATGACATGACTTGCACTTGACTTTGTTTTGAGTGAAGGAGGGCTGTGGAGGTCAGCAGCCTCACTTCTCCTCCAGAGTCATCTGAATTCAGTAGCCAAATATTCATCAGGATGACTGGAGATGCCCCAGGATGAAGCAATTGGGGTTAAGTGACTTGCCCAAGGTCACACAGATAGTGAGTGTCAAGTGGTCTGAGGCGAGATTTGAACTCAGGTCCTCCTGACATGGTGCTCTATCCACTGCACCACCTAACTTCCCCATTGGAACACCTAGAGAAAAGTTAAATGACTCTATTAGAATAAATCTTACAACAGTTAATTAAAAGAAGCTTAGCTTAAAGTTTTAATGTATTTACACATTTTTCTCTACTGAAAGAAAATAATATTCTTGAAGGTAAGAACTATTTTTGGTTTTCTTTGTATCTCCTCCATACCGATTGAAAATAATGATAATGATTGAAAGATAATAGGAATTTGAGAAATACCTGTTAATTGACAAAACAATTAAAAATATGCAATTAAAGTTTTTAAACATTATAATGTTTTTTAAAATGGGCAGAGAGTATAACATTTATAGTCATCAATCTTAAGAATATTGTTATAAAATTTCTTGACTAGGAAAATTTATATGATTTTTGCCTTCCTAATTGATATTTTATAAATAATCCTCAACATTTAAGATGTTTTATAGAGAAACTCAAGAAAAATGAATAATGATAATACAAAAGTGATATTTAAATGCAACAATTACACCATCTTGTAAAAATATTACTGCCAACATGATAGAACAGAATCTATCCTGAGGTATTGTTTTCCATATTCTCCCATAAGTTTTCTACAAGGGATCAAACCTGCTAGCCTTTCTCTAAATTACATATCAAATGGATAGAATCTCTACTACTTATTTTTATCTGTCTTAACATGGATACTTTTTTTTTTCTTTTGAGGGAGAGAGTGGGGAAAAAACAGAGGAAGGAGCTGGGGAGGAGAGACAGAAACGGAGAAAGACAGATAATCATGTAGAGAAAGATATTTATAACATGTTGCAAACTATTCATACTGTCTCTCTCTTGTCCCTATGGTGACCTGTAATTTTCATTCTTTATTTTCATCATTAGGTATTATTACACATATATAACATATAGACATATTACATATAGATATCTAATTTATAATTATAACTAGAATTGTTGTTTTGAAAATTAGGGAAGCTATGGGAAAATGATTTAATACTAAATAATATTCTCACATTTTTCAAAGAAAGCAATGTTTTTTTTAATCCTTGTTTAACCTTAACTGACAATCCTTGTTTAACCTTAATTGATAATATTTTATCAACAGATAAAGTTATATTACAAGATCAGTAGCTACATTAATTTATTAATAGCAGCTAACATTTACACTGAATTTTAAGATTTGTAAAAGCACACATTCTTGTTTGAATCTATGAGGTGGGTAAAATTTTTATTCAAATATACAGATAAGGAAACAGAGGTTCCCAGAGGTTAAGTGATTTATAAAATCATAGGATACATCTAGACCTGGAATGGAACGAAGAGGTCCTCTTTCAGCCCTGTAATTTTATAAATAAGGAAACTGAGGCTCACAGAGGTATGATACTATCCCACAGGTAGTAAACACTAGAAGCATAAAATGTACCATTGTCTTCTAAATTAGTACATTTTTCACACCTGGCAAGTGTCAGAGGTGATACTCAAACCCAGACTTTCCGAACTCCAAAACCAGTGATCTTGCAACTACAGAACATAGCCTTTCTCATAGAAAACTAGACATTTTTTTTCAGGCATTATATGAAGTTACAGAGTAATAATAGTAGAGTGCTAGCTCCTTTTTATGATTCTAGACATAGATCATATATGTTTCCCTGACTTAGGAACAGATTGCCTCAGACATTAGGAAGAAGTTATAAATCGATATTACAAGCATATTTTAAAATGTGTAAAAACCGAGATTTTCAATCTACCTATAACTTTTTTGTCTAGTAACAAAAGACAGTGGTACCACATCAACAAATGTAGGAATGTAGGTATGTGTACTAATACATGCCCCTACCCACCCACCCACACACACTTAGAGCTCCACAAGAGCTTGTTCCTGGCTTCGATAACTTTCTTTTTGATTATGTCAGAATGAATGTTTCATTCCAATTTAGTTTCCTTCTCTATTCCCATGTCTAATCTCTCCTTCTCTCCTGGGATTCAGATGTCATTGGTGTATATGGTAGTAGATGAATTAGTTTTCCTTCTGCTAAATCCTCTTCCTGGGAAGATGAAGAAAGCATGCATTGATTTTGACCAGATAATTTTTTTTTCAAGAGTAGAAAAGACTTCTGCCCTTTCAAGTGATCGGATTAGAGTGGTTATTTTCACATTATTAAGTAATCAAGGAACAAATGCATTAGAAAAGAGTTTAGTTCACAGTCTGGCTTGTCGGTTTCTAAAAACTATTGTGCGCTGACAGCTAACCCAGATTCCATTTCTTCCTTTCCCTCTGAACCACAAGGGAAGCTAAAATGCATTTTTACACTGCATTTTGCCTAAAGGCTCTCAGTAAAATTTAATTTTCTTACAGCATTGATTTTTCCATTATAAGTTGTAACAGTCTAATGATATCTCATAAGAATTTTTAGTGGTGAGAAAAAAAAGGATGTGAATGATTTACCAATGGTAGCCGAAAGTGTCTGAAGATTTTCTTTCTTCCTGATTTTTATGACATTCTTCTCTCTGTCTTGCTGATGGGCAGTTGCTTAAAAAGTTGGTGCCTGTCTCTCTCCAACTGATTGCTTAGATAAGATTAAAAATAAGTGGATAAAAAGCATATGTAACTTTTTTTTCCTACATAAAATCTCAGTGTTTGAAATCAAAGCATTCTATTTTAGGCAGCGGAGTAAGTATTCAGAGATGGAACTGAAATGTTATTGTTAAAAATTAATGCACCACACTGAAATAATGTGACTGAGACACACCAGAGTGTAAAAGGCTCTTGTCTTTTAGACTTGATTACAGTCAGTAAAGGCTGACATCTTACCCTAATTGCTTCAGATACATCAAGTTGTCATATTTTTATTTCCCATTTGGACAAAGCATGCATCAAAAAGGTAGTACACAGGCTGATCCCCTACAAAACAAAGATATAAAAACTCCCCACAAAAAAACCTGATATTTCATTCCCTCCTGAACTGTTGCCTTAACACTGAAGCTTCAGCAATAACTTAAAATAACCATGTTTGAGAAAATGTACAAAAAATAGAACCAGTGTCACAGTGAATACAACACAGAATTCAGAGCTCCATATGTTCAACAGCTCCAAGGAAATATTTTAATTATTATTTTACATTGCCATCAACATTACAGGTGACTATAAATAAAAAGGAGATTTTCTATCAAAAGTTAACTAAGCTGAATAGATTGTTTATTATAAGGATATATACATCAGAATGAGAAATACATTAATTGGTATTACCCATCATTACCCTTAGCACTGGAATTGTGTGTGCCATTGATACTCATTTTCATATAATATGATTTTTATTTTTTTTTAACATTTAAGAGATTTACAGTTGAAATATTTAGCATCTGCTTTGAAGAAATAAATTGTTCTTTAAAATGTCATCAGAATAAATAATTGAGGAACCAATTTACTTTCCTGTTTTAAATTTATTCATTTGAATTTTAACCACAGTGCACACTGGACATGTAATCCATGTCTCCCCGAAAATAAACAAATATTTTCCCCTCTAAAGAATATACTAGCGTATTGTATGTTCACTTGTTAATTAAGGTAGCCTGAACACCTTTACAAAATGATATTTCAAAATCATTTGTTCAACTGATCAGTTCTACAGTACAGATTTCTGGTCAAAATGGTTAAGTAGCTACTAATTATGACCATCTTTTTATTGCCAAGGATTCCTAATCTGACCATGTTCCATAAGAAAGTGACTTGTTAAAGACAAAGCCTCTGAACCAGAGTGTTAATGGTATGACAGGACGTGTAAAAACTTGTACCTGGTCTTGATTCAGGTCAAGTTAATTTCCTGCTTTATCTTAATCATTAGTTACTTTTCAGCCTATGAGAAAAAAGAAATAACTGGTACAGGTAGTAATTTCTTTAATTTTAGAAGTAAAACCTTTCATTACCAAATATTTTGAGAAAATAGTATGCAAATAAGAAATGTGGAAATTATATATCTTTCCACAAGAAAAAATACTCATATTCAACATGAATCCATATTTGACATTTTCAGTATTAATTGAATGCAGTATGATTTCAAACATCAGAACTGAAAAGGTATTTAAAATGTATCACACTACAAAGTTGTCATTATATAAAAATAGTTTTGTCTTCTGAAATAAGGAAATGAAATTTTAAAATATTTAGTAGGAATGGCCTTTCAAATATAGATTTCTTTATTTAGCTAATTTCCCTGGATATATTGTCTATTTTTTTTAAGACTAGTACTTTCCCTGAAGTATTTCTTCAGGGAAGCATTCTAACTTAGATGTAATATATTTAATATTACATAAAAATAATTGACAGTACTTATCTTCCACCCAAAAGAAGACCTCCCCTCCCCCAAATCATCTAAAGGAAGATAAAGACTTTTTACACTATTTCTTGCCTAACTCAATCTTAGAAGTTTTCCATTTCTTCATCACCATTCTTCTAACACTGAGGATTCCTTTGCCCTGCTACATTCTGGTCTGACTGATAAATACCTGTGCTTGATCACTGGTTTCATGAGGTACTCTGGCAATGCTTAATTCTCCTGTAAGATTTACTAATGCACTAGATTTTTCTACTTCCTCCCAAGCAGTTTTTCCCTCACCCTTACCCAAACTGCCCACCTCTCCTTTCCTTTCCAGTTCTCTTTTGTGTGCTGTCTTACCCCACTGGAATATAAGTGACTTTAGGGTAGTGTGTGTGTGTGTGTGTATCCCCAACTTTAGCACAGTGACTTTCCAATTCAAACGTTTCAGTTATGTCCCACATTTTGTGATCTCATTTGGGGTTTTCTTGGCAAAGCTATTGGGGTTGTTTGCCATTTCTTTTTCCAACTAATTTTACAGATGAGCAACTAAAGCTGAGTTAAGTGATTCGCCCAGGGTCACCTGACTAAGTGAATGAGGCCACATGTGAACTCAGGAAGATGAGTCTTTCTGACTTCAGACCCAGCATTCTGTTCACTATACCACCTAGATATCCTGACTTTTATCTTAAGTATAGCGATCCCTTCCATATCATGGTGGTTAGAGGTGCAGCACCCCTATGATATAGAAAACACATGTGAATATTTTTGACCTACCCTTCATAGCTGAGAAGTCTGAATTTTGTATGGGGTGTTCACAGATTCTTATTCTAAAATCTGGATTGATATTATACAATACTATACATATATCTTGTGCATTTCTGAGGTTCTAAACTTTTTCTGTGTCATCTGCAGGTCTTTGTGTATTGTCTATGGCTTCTGCAAAACTCCTCGAAAATTCCCATTGAACTTCTTCGGCTGGCCTGCAATATATTGAAAGCACAATGAGGAAAGCCATGATGTGGAACAGATAACTATATTTAATAAAGTATTATAATAATTTGTCTATCTGTATATATACACCCACATCATAAACAAATCGCCATCATAGGATGGTGGTTTGATGAAATAGATCATGTTGGAAAGGGAGTCTGAAACAATTGGGTTCAAATTCTACTTCTAGTATGATTGACACACTACCTAATATCTCAGAACCTTTCATTCCCCATCTGTGAAATCCATAGAAAAATAAAATACAACATTTACCATCCCCTGGTTGTTGTGAGACTTAAATGAGATAAGAGCATAAATCGGCATGAGTTCAGGCTCCTTCCTTCCTTCTCTCAATGCCTGGTCCTGCTAATATCAGCAGTACTAGCTGTTTCTACAATAGTATCCATAAGAATACTTACCAAAACCTCATAAGAATTTCCTAGTATTTAGGCTAGTGCCCCCTTATCTCCAGGGCCTCAACTGGGATACACTCAATTCCACAGTGATGCCGGTAGGCAGGGCCTGTTTCCATCATCTTCCCTGTCTTTCATATTTTAAGAATGTCCCCTCAATAAAGCAGGCTGGCTTTACTATCTTGCATGCTCTTTATTTATTGGCACTAGGGGTATCCTGAACCTTTATAAATCTTCATTAAGAAAACACACAATTCCCCTTCCCTAAATTAGATTACATATATGAAAACTTCCATATATAATGATGATGTCCTATTGCTGTACAATTTTATAATATAGAAATAGTCAATATAAAGGTAAGCTTCTAAAATTATACAACCATTTCCCTATAGCTATGTTTATTGTGCTGTGGTGATTTTTGTAGATTTTTCAAATCTTTGTTTTCTATTTGATTACAAAGTTCCATCAGGGAAGTGATGATGTGTATGTGTTCATTGCTTTGAACGCAGTGGGAGCTCAATAAAAGCATCCCCTGCTATAAGAGGTCTGTCATTATAAAGCTATAAGCCTGCTCCTCTAGGAAGGAACCACTTACTTATCCTCTAACTTCCTTTCAAAGATTGAGAAGATATCCTGGTTCATTCAGGATGTGCTGAATGTAAAAAAAAAAAAAATCAGTCACTGTCACTCATGAGCAGTTATTTGCACAGCTTGCAAATGGTTGGAAGCCTGAAAATACTGATCCCACTCTTTATAGGATCATTCTAATGAATCGTAGCAAAGGGTAACAGAATGTTTCAGTATATATATATATATATATATATATATATATATATATATATATATATACACACACACACACATACATACACACATATGTGTGTATGTATATATACACATATATATGCACATGTGTGCATGTGTATAAAATACATACATATAGACATGTGCACATATACTCAAACATATACATATATGATATACAGATACACAAGCATACATGTGTGCGTACATGTAAAATCAAACATGTGCAAGGCTGACTTATAACCTTTTTATGAATATATGGGAAGGGAGGCTTTTTTCAGGTAATAGACACAGTATTATTTAATTGTAGGAATGTCCCTCAAAAGAGTACATATTATAACAATTCCTGCACATAGAAAAAAATCTACTTAAATTTATACTCTTTCTTTTTGTATGGGCAAATTAAAAATTTGCTAGAATTTTTAATTTCAAGTGTCTTTTTTCATTAGGATGATATTTTAAAAGTGAAGGCTCTCATATTATGCTTTTGCAATTTGTTTATCCTTCAGTGAATAGACAAACAAGTTACAGTGTGTACCCAAGTTAACAGATAAAGTCTAAAGGCAACTCTTAAAGACTATATTGCTGAACTGGTATTGACCTAGTTTGGTGAAAATATTTCTAATTTCTCCATTCAAATTAAATCACAGCTACAGTTCCTTTCCTTTCCAATTCCCCTCAACATACATAAACCCAAACATACACATGCACACAAAATTATTAGAATCTTATTTAAATAATTTTCTATATTTAATTTTTAGTGGGATACAATAAATTATTCTTATTTTGTGGGCAATTTTTGCAAGACTGGGTTATCTAAGGGATTTTAATGGAGTTCCTGAATAAAATGCTGAGAATAGTAAGACTGATAATATATTTGTAATATAAAAAGAGAGATTACAATTAATCAGACCTCTCTCAGGAGATCATAATGTATAACATAGACTGCATGTAATCTCTAATGCTCCTTTAGTAATGATCTATTCCCAACCAATTAATTTAAAGAAAGTGGAATTGAACTTCCAAGGCAGAAAGTAACTGGTGCAAGACCACATGAGCAATAAAAAACACAGTCAAAATTCAAATACATGTCTTCCGACTCCAAGTCTAGTGCTCTGTTACTTATGAAACAAAATACTGAGGGGCAAATGAAGACTTTATTAGTCTCCTACCAAGGGATCTTATAGTCTTCAAACAAGTGATCTTATAGAGATTATTTTTTAAAATGTTTAGTGAAGTCATATTATTTTCATGTTGAAAGGATAAAATGGATTGAGAAAGTAAAATACAAAAGAACAGCATCAAACAGTATAAGTGGGTGGACATTTTCTGTTGTTGGAGAAAGTTTTATGTAATAAATACAGAAAAAGTGTTTACATATACATATTGTGCTCCTGAAAAGTAATTGATAGGTTTAGAGACTGAAGATCTGTTTATTCATAGCCTAGACCAAACAATTTGTTTTATGTCCCAAAGAAATTTCAATATACTATGATGAGTTCCTATCATTCAGTGAGTATTCTGTACATTACACTTGTGATCCAGTTAAGTTGGGATTTGGATATTTTTTCTCCTTATCTATTTAGTACCAGTCACTGTGATATGACCATCATATAAGGTAAAACTCACATCCCCAGCATGAACTAGGCTTGATTTTCTCTAAAACAACAAAGCCAGGAGTTGATTCATAAGTGGGGCAATATTCAAGTAGTGTCTCCCTTCATGCAGTTTTCTAGTAGCTTCTGACTTCCTTGACATGGTTTCCTGATAATCCAAAGGCAAAAAAAATCCCATTCATAATGGATTTAACCCTTCATACTTGGAAGATGCCCCAACATCACCCAAATGAATTAATATATCCTGGCTGCTAACCAGATACATTTCCATATGGAGAAAAGGGGAGCTCTAGTTACCCAAGTTCAATACTTCTTTATTTTGTCTATATTTTCTAAGTTTCTGTTGTTGTCTGTCCTTTGTTTTCTTTTGGCAAAAAACCATCCACACCCTTCTAGAGCTAAGTAGAGCTCTGTTTATGAACTGTTTGATGTGCTACCAGTGCTAATTTTCATTCCAACATTGAAATTGATCTAACAGGTTGATGGCCTGAGTCAGGCAAACCTACTAAATGACACTTATGATGGTTTGAGTTTTATGTGAACAATTTACATGCCACAAATTGAATACTGAATTGTTCATTAGGGAAAAATAATATTTTTATTTCCCACTTTGCCTTAATTTATTTTTAATATTTCACCATGGTTTGGAAGAAAGATAAAGAACTACATATATAAGTAATGAATATGTCCGCTATTATAATAAGCAACATATATATATAATCAGACTATGAAACAGTTTGATCTCATAATAGTGTGAATAGCCACATGAAGCTATAAAATTTTCATGGAAACAGATATTTTAAACATAGTTTAGTTCATTCAGCCAACCTCAATTTAACTTTATTACATGCCAACACTGTACTAAAGACAGTGCAGACTTTGAAGATAAATAGTTCACTATCCCAGTTTTCCAGAGATTTGTATTTGAATAGGGGGTGTATTAGCACACATCCTAATTTTAATATAGATAAGACTGATTCGTTAGAAAGAAACAAAATGAGAATATTCAAAAAGGAGAAGGATCACTTTAGGCTAGAGAAAACTTTGTAGAGAAGATGAAATTGGAAATATATTTTGA
Organism: Bettongia penicillata ogilbyi; assembly: GCA_023548195.1. NCBI lineage: Eukaryota > Metazoa > Chordata > Mammalia > Diprotodontia > Potoroidae > Bettongia > Bettongia penicillata. The sequence goes on from JAJHZJ010001075.1 coordinate 195,483, forward strand.
AAAATAGATAGGTTTAAGTGGAGTGTGAGTGTTTCTCAGAGAAAATGATATTAGCAATGGTATGAATGTAGGAAATGTAGGATTTGTTGAATTGTTTAAGAAAAGACATAATATAGGCTGACAAAAGTAAGGTATAAAGAGGAAGATAATGAGAGATAAGATTATACTTTAGATATCCTTGTTGATTGTCAAGTTAGGAAAATTTTATTTTCATTAATATGCAATGCAAAGGTATTGAAAGCTATTTACTGGTGTGTGTTTGTGTGTGTATGTGGGATGTGATGTGATTACATCTTTGCATTGGTAAGCTTACTATCATGATAGTTTAGACAACATATTAGAGTGGGAAGAGATTATTCCAAGAAGAAAAGTTAGGAAGCTATTGCAATTATCCAGATAAGAGTTAAAAAGTGCTTAAACTCCTGTGTAGGAATTACAGTGATAAGGAGAGATCAGGTTTGAAATTATTTCTTAACAAAAAAAAATCCTCAATAGATCTCTGAAAATGATTGGACAGTAGGGAAGGTATGGGAAAGAAAAGAGGGTCATATGTCTCAGTTTTTAAGATCGAAAGATGCAATCACATCACATAACACATACACACACATACACTCAGAGAATACTGATGAAACAACAGGAATTGTAAAGTCAGGAAGAAGGATTTTTTTTTTTTTTGAGTGGATATATGGTAGAAAATTTTGGAACATGTTGAGTTTGAGAAACCAATGGGATATTCAGATGGTGATATAAATACCACCTTTTCAGCCTTAAGGTCATGTTCATTTCTGGACATGTTGAGTTAGAGAGAATGGTGGGATGTTGGGATGGTTATGTATATGTAAATCTTTGAGCCTTGAGAAAAGAGATTATAGCTCCAAATAAAGACCTGAAATTCAGAGATTGTAGAAACTAAATAAGAAGATGAAAAGGACAATTCCAGTAAAATAATGACAGCAGGTATGAATTGCAAGGAGTGAATTAAAATGATGTAGCAGATGTTTCTTGAAAGGGAATTGACAGAGAAAGGGAAAGATGGAACTTCAGATTGAGAGATAACCAAGGTATTGTATGATACTTTTTTTTACACAATAAATATCATCAAACCATGTCAACATATAGGAAGTAGTAATTAAATTACCATTCCAAATTAATTCAAACAGAGGACCTTTAGATGTTTTCAAACTCAGTTCAGGAATTGGAAATGTTTCAGTACATTTAAACTGACTGTTGTGTTTCTCTAGTTTTCCCTGAGAATCTAGGCTGTGCCTAGATGCTGATATGTATTTAGGTTACTATTCTGTTGCATTGCCTGAACAGACATGGTGTGTTCCCAGCTTTTAGCAGAGACATCAATCCTCTGAAATAGCTTTTATCAACATGTACAACTCTCAGGTCTTCAAGTAATCCTGACTCTGAATTTAAATGCAAACAAGACCAGTACAACAATCAATTTACTTGCACTGAAACATTTCCAACCCCTGAATTAAGTTTGGAATTGTAAACTAGCCTCTAACTTTATAGGTAACTAGGAAAAGCATAATTGTGCTCCAGAAATAACTCATCCTAAATGTACCCTGGGATTAAGTGCTATTCCTGGTTTCATCCCTTTGCTCAAATGCACCATTCCCCAAACTTTCCTTTGCTAAATCCACCATTTGTAAATTAGTGTTCATCCAGACTTTGAGTTTGATATCACAGTGCTCTAAATATGGCATGTTTATATAATTTTTATTTTCTGTATCAAATCTAATTTGTTTGACTTTTGGGGGAGAGATCCAGCTTGTTGTTCTACCTGGCTCTTTTAATTTGAAATATTTCCTTCTTCTTCTCTCTCTTCATTTCACACTGTATTAGCAGAACAGAAGACCTTAAATTTTCTAAGTAGCTGGTGCAGGAGTGTATCAGTAACTTGGATATATGGTTGGTCTTCTACCTTAAACAGTGCTAGGCAGAGAGTTGGCACATTGGATAAGATGTTGGAATTTGAGAATGGAAGAAGTGATTTAAAATTTTGCTTTAATAATATATGATGCTGAGCAAATAATTTCAACTCTATCTGCCTCCATTTCCTCTTCTAAAATAGAGGGATAATAATAGCACCTACCTCTCAGGTTTGTTGTGAATATTAAATGAGATAGCATTTGTAAAGTACCTCATAAACATTAAAGTACCACATAAATACAAATCTTTATTATTGTTATTAATACTATTATTAGGGTGTGTGTTTGTCCTTCATTGCCAAAGTAGACCATGTCATCAGAGATAAAATGACATGACTTGTACTTGCCTTTGTTTTGAATGAGGGAGGGCTGTGCAGTCACCAGCCTCACTCTCCTCCAGAGCCATCTGAATCCAGTGACCTGATATTCATCAAGATGACTGGAAATGACCCAGGATGAGGCAATTGGGGTTAAGTGACTTGCCCAAGGTCACACAGCTAGTGAATGTCAAGTGTCTGACGTGAGATTTGAACTTAGGTCCTCCTGACTCCTGCACTGAAGCTCTATCCATTGCACCACCTAGCTGCCCCAATATTATCAAGTCATTGAGCTAAAGAATACACCTGATCTGGAACCAAAATGAATGAATGACTCAACTCAATTGGATGCCTGATCCCCAAGCTTCAGTTGCAATGAAGAATTAGGGAAGATATTAATCTAGTCTCAATTTAACATACTTATTGTAGAAACTGAGTCATAGCATCCAGGTAAAAACTAAAACATTATGTTCCAACAAAATTTGGCAGAGAAGCAACCTGGTCAACCACAAATGGCATATCTCTCCAAAGAGTTCTTTGTTTTTTTGAGTTTCATGCCTGGCACTGATGTAGAATGTGGTCAATAAGTCTCCAGGTGTACACAACAAGAAGAAACCTGGATCAAGAATGTCTCTTTATGTTGAATATCATCACCCAACTTCCACAAATCTAGCAAATAAAAATGTTTAGTTCTGAATATCAATATTTCAGGTTAGATTGCTAATAGATCAAGCTGAGCAGTTTTCCTTCCACTTTGTCATGACTGAGGTATATGTTTAGCAATGATCAAAACTGTGAAGTAGGGGGAAATCTTTCTGGCATTCCCTGAATCTTCCCATTTGGTTCCCCTCTATTTTTTCTATGTTAATCTGCAATATGTAGAAAGTACCCTTAAACTGTTCTCAGCTGAGCCAGAGCCTAAATTCCAGCATTCCACAAATGATTCTGTATGTATTCTGATCCCTATACCCCATAGAAACTTAACTAATAGTAAATGAAAGTAATAAATTAATTTCTGGAAAGACTGTGTTATATTCTATATGCTATTTATTATGATGATGATAAATTATATTGATATTTTCTGCCTTTTCACCTCTTCTGATCAACATAATTATCCCAAGTATCTCTTTTACTCTTCCCCACCAAAGAGACATTCCATATGATTAATAATATTAATAGAGATGGGAAAAAAACTGATTGATACATTGAAAAAAATCTGAAAACAAGAGCACCCCTGTGGACCCCCCCACCTCCGCAAAATAGTAAGTCGGGGATGTCTTCCACATATTTTATCTCAAGACCTGCTTAACCTTTATAATTTTGTTACAATTACTTTTTTCGGTATGTCCTTTTCATTTCCTTGCTTCTACTTATTTCACTTAGTACTAATCCATCTAGGTCCTTCCATAGTTCTCTGTATTCATCACACATATCATTTCTTAAAACAGAGCAATATTCCATTATATTTCCATACTAGAACTCATCTAGCCACTCCACAATTGCTGGGTGTCTACTTTGTTTCCTATTTATCTCAGTTTCCTCATCTATAAAACGAGCTGGAGAAGGAAATGGGCAAATTATTTCAAGTTTTTTACAAGAGAAGAAAACACCAAAATGAGTTGTAAGTATCACGCATGACTGAAATAACTGAACAACAAAACTTTGTTTCCAATTCTTGGCTATCAAAACAATTGCTGCCATAAATGTTTTAGTGTATATGGTAATTTTCTTCTTATTGATGGTTTCCTTAGGGTACAAGCCTAGTAATAGAGTCTTTGGTTAAAAATGTATGAATATTTTTGTCATTTTATTTACATAATTCTAAATTGATTTCCAAAACAATTCTATATCATGTATTTATGATCCAAAAGAAACATTCTGAAATCTATGACAAACCACGAATGGACATTTCAGGTACTATGGCAATGAGCAAATGTTACAGTAGTAAGATCTTTCAAATAACACTTATAGCACACTACACACACACACACACACACACACACCTCTGTATAGGGATAGTTAAGGAATCATTGAAACTTGGAGTTGATGGAAATCTTCACAGCTATGTCATCTACCTTAAACTTAAACAAGAATGTCCTCTCATAGCATGTTCAACAAGTTATCAGCCAACCTTTCCTATAAGACCTCTAATGAGGGAGGAATCACTGAAGTTACTTCATGAAGCAGACTAATTCATTCTTGAATAGTTCTAATAATTTAGAAGTTTATGTTGACATAAATTTCCCTGGTCTGCAACTTTCCTGTTTTGTTCCTAATGGTAATCTCTGGGGGCAAATGATACAAGTTTAATTACCCCTTCTGTAAGACAGCCCCTCAAATACACAAAGAGAGTAGCTTTCATCCAAGGACAGTTTCCCTCCAAGTTATTTCTTCTCCAGGCTAAACATCTCCATTTCCTTCAATAAAAATAAGCAAGTTTGATGATATGATTGAATATGTATAAAATATATTGTGGGAGAAAAGACATTTTAGAAGTGTCTTGTTATATTTCTTCACTGACAAAATCAATCATTCAGAAAACATTTGTTAAGTGTCTACTATGTTACAGGCAGTGTACTAAGTGAAATGAAAATAATCCCATAAAAATGAGTAAAGAAGGGAATAGGGATAAAAGGAAAATCTTTTTGATGAACGGGAGTTCCTGTTGTAAATATTTTAAAACATCAATAATCTTAATACTGTTATCAATATTAAAATCATCTAATAATATTTTAATAATGACCTAGAAAGTAAAATTGCTTATGCTACAAATTTTGGAAAACATTACATACGTACAAATGGTGTGGCATATATAAATGGATCCATATTTCTTATGTAATGAGGTTGGCAAGTAGACATTGAAATTTAATACAGACAAATGCAAACAATACGAGTGCAAACATAAAATACAAATATAGTGGGGTAAGATGTTATCTAAGGAGAAAATTAATTTTAGAAAGCAATGCAAAGATTTAACTCTTCACTAATTCACTTGTGGAGAAATTCAATGTAGAAGCAAGATGGAAGATTCTTGGGTAACTAGGATCATAAGCTTCTCTGAGAGTTCCACTTTGGATTATCATGTGAGATTCTCTTCACAATAAGAAAGGGAAGGCTATTGCACCATATGCAGGAAAAATTATTATTAATTTGATTGAATTAAAAAATAGTGGGAGCTTTGAGTACAATGAGAAAAAAGAAAATTTTAAATCTATATAGCCATTCACATAGATAGGGAAGAAGCTTCACAAGGATGCTAAATTTAGATTGGTATAAAGACAACCTTAAATTGTTACATTTGACACAAAATTACATACAAAACATCATCGGTGAGAAAGAAAATATTCAGAAGAGTGTCAAAATTATACTTTTAGGCATGGGAGAAATTGAATAGCAATTCTATAGAAAATATTTTGTGGATCTAAAATGACCATATGTGGTCAAGAAGGAAACAAACCAAAATTATAGTATTGTAGGAAACCGAAAAAAGAATGAACTGTATTTCAGATATGACTAAGAATGTGATTTTTTGACATATTTTGCTTGAGGGCACAAAACTTTCTTGGAAACTGAAATAATGATTTTGACTATAGTTTCAAAACAATATTTTATTTTCCTTTCCCTACCATCTTTTCTTATGATAATATTATTCCTATAAATGAATGATGTCCAATCAATCTTAAAATTACACTATTAAAAAAGAACATTTTGTATGATTAATCTTCAGTTTTTAAACTATTCTGACATGCACATAAATTATTGAATAAAAACCTCACTGAAAGTGGTCCTTATATGTGACATAAAGATGGACATTTAATACTACATGGGCACTCACACAATACAAAACCAGGGTCAAGTTTCTACATTCTTGGACAAATCCTCTAAAAACAAAACAAAACAAAACTGAAATGCATGGATATAAATCATCAAGAAAGAGAAAACATGGAGGACTTATTATCTGTACCTAAATATAACAATATGAACTTGAATCTATGGAACAAGTCTAACTTTATCATACTCAATAGTCAACAAATATCTATTAAGCACTTACTATATGCTAGGCACTGTGTTACGTTATGGACATACTTATTCAGTTCCTTTCCTTAAGGACAATACAATTATCAATATTTTTTGGCAAACCACATTTTAAATCAAAGCTCTTCCTGCCACTTTTCTTTTTATTTTCTATAAAACTGACAAAAAGAAGATAACTGAGATCAGTAAAAATTTCAGAAATTTATTAAAACAGCTGCCTGAAACAACTCTGCAAGAAACTTATTCCTTCAACAACCATGGATAAAGTGACTAGTAAACAACTTTGCATATAACAACTCAACATTTGTAGAACATTTAAAAACTACTAAGACAATTTATTCAAAACAAATCCTCTAAAAACAAGAATTGAAAGAATTTGCTCTTGAAAGGACAGATAGTGTAATTTTGTTGCATGGATGTAAAAACCAAGGCTAAAGGTTTAAAAGACATACCCAATGTTGTCACACAGCTATGAACTGTCAGAATTAGGATTTGCTCTCCATTTTCTTGCATGTGTCTATGGATTCCAAGTCCATCACTCTTTCACACCATTTTTATTCTACTATGTACACAATATGTGCTAAACTGAACCACTTGGATACTTAAGTGTATGGATAGTATTGTACAGGTTATCTACTAAGTTGAACAAAAGTCATAAGAAATGGATGCAGGCTGGTTAGGAGCCAAGATGGCAGAGAAGAAAGATTCACATATGCTAGCTCCTAGCCCACAGCTCATAAAATACCTGTAAAGAAGAATTCCCAACAAATTGTGGAGCAGCAAAAGCCACAGAACAATGGAGTGGAAGAGATATCTGTCCCAGAGAGACCTGAAAAACTGACACAAAAGGTTCATTGTATACCGGACCAGGAGCAGAACCCAACCCTGCCTTGGCCGCATGGCACCGAGAGGAGCAGATCCAAGCAGGCTTCAGGGATGAAATCTCCAGCGGCCACACAGGTCCCTCCACCCACAGGCACCAAAGGCCAGTGAGAGGGTCTTTTCAGCTTGCTGAGAGGGGAGAGGGGTGTCTCTATAACTGAGGTCCCCTAGGGAGACAGCAGCAGAGGCAGCAGCAAACAGTAGCTCCCAAAGCAGACAGGAGCTCGGATCCATGGTTGAAAGTCTCCACATAAACCCCCCTGAGGGAATTGAGCCCTGTGTGGCAGTCCTGCCCCCACCTGAGCACCTGAACTTAATCTCACAATGAATAGCAGCCCTGCACCCTGCCAAAAGCCCTGAGGCTGGGAAACAGCATTTGAATCTCAGCCCCCAAGCACTAGCTGGGTAGAACAGGAGGTGACATGGGTGTGGAGAGGAAACTCAGAAGTCAAGTAACTGGCTGGGAAAATGTCCAGAAAATGGAAAAAAAATAAGACCATAGAAGGTTACTTTCTTGGTGAACACATATCTCCTGCCATCTTTTCTGATGAGGAAGAACAATGCTTACCATCAGGGAAAGACATAGAGGTCAAGGCTACTGTATCCCAAACATCAAAAATAAATATTGAATGGGCTCAGGCCATGGAAGAACTCAAAAAGGATTTTGAAAATCAAGTTAGAGAGGTGGAGGAAAAACTGGGAAGAGCAATGAGAGAGCTACAAGAAAAGCATGAAAAGCAGGTCAACACCTTGCTAAAGGAGACCCCAAAAAATGCTGAAGAAAATAACACCTTGAAAAATAGGTTAACCCAATTGGCAAAAGAGGTTCAAAAAGCCAGTGAGAAGAATACTTTCAAAAGCAGAATTAGCCAAATGCAAAAAGAGGTTCAAAAGCTCACTGAAGAAAATAGTTCTTTCAAAATTAGAATGGAACAAATGGAGGCGAATGATTTTATGAGAAACTAAGTAATCACAAAATAAAACCAAAAGAATGAAAAAATGGAAGATAATGTGAAATATCTCAATGGAAAAACAACTGACCTGAAAAATAGATCCAGAAGAGACCATTTAAAAATTATGGGACTACCTGAAAGCCATGATCAAAAAAAGAGCCTAGACATCATCTTTCATGAAATTATCAAGGAAAACTGCCCTGATATTCTAGAACCAGAGAGCAAAATATGTATTCAAGGAATCCACAGATCACTCTCTGAAAGAGATCCAAAAAGAGAAACTCCTAGGAACACTGTGGCCAAATTCCAGAATTCCCAGGTCAAGGAGAAAATATTGCAAACAGCTAGAAACAATTCAAGTATTGTGGATATACAATCAGGATAACACAAGATCTAGCAGCTTCTACATTAAGGGATCGAAGGGAGTGGAATAGGATATTCCAGAAGTCAAAGGAACTAGGACTAAACCAAAAATCACCTACCCAGCAAAACTGAGTATAATACTTCAGGGGAAAATATGGTCTTTCAATGAAACAGAGGACTTTCAAGCATTCTTGATGAAAAGACCAGAGCTGGAAAGACAATTTGACTTTCAAACACAAGAAAGAGAAGAAGCATGAAAAAGTAAACAGCAAAGAAAAGTCATAAGGGACTTACCAAAGGTGAACTGTTTACATTCCTACATGGAAAGACAATATTTGTAACGCTTACAACTTTTCAGTATCTGGGTAGGTGGTGGGACCACACACACATATGTACACGCATGCACACGCACACACATACACACATGCACACACATACAGAGACAGAGAGCACAGAGTGAATTGAATAGGATGGGACCATATCTTAAAAGAAATTAAGGTAAATGGTGAGAGATAAATGTAGTGGGAGGAGAGAGGGTGAAATGGAATGGGGCAACTTATCTTTCATAGAAGAGGCAGGCAGGAGACTTTTTGGTGGAGGGAAAAAGAGGGGAGCTGAGAGAAAAACATGAAGTTTACTCTCATCACATTCAACTAAAGGAAGGAATAAAATGCACACTCATTTTGGTATGAAAACCTATCTTACAATACAGGAAAGTGGGGGAGAAGGAGATAAGCAGGTTGGGGGGATGATGAAAGGGAGGGCAATGGGAGGAGGGAGCAATTTGAAATCAACACTCTTGGGGAGGGACAGGATCCAAAGAGAGAACAGAAGCAAATGGGAGGCAGGATAGGAAGGAGGGAAATATAGTTAGTCTTACACAACACAACTATTATGGAAGTCATTTGCAAAACTACACAGATATGACCTATCTTGAATTGCCTGCCTTCCCAAAGGGAATGGGTGGGGAAGGAGGAATGAAGAGAAGTTGGATCTCAAAGTTTTAGGAACAACTGTTGATTATTGCTCTTGCTACTAGATAACAAGAAATACAGGTAATGCAGTATAGAATGTTATCTAGCCCTAAGGACAAAAGAGAAGAGGGGATAAGGGAAGGGAGGGATGTTAGAAGAGAGGGCAGATTGGTGATAGGGGCAATTAGAATGCTTGTTGTTTTGGGATAGGGGGAGGGGAGAAATGGGGAGAAAATTCGGAACCCAAAATTTTGTGAAGATGAATGTTAAAAGTTAAGTAAATAAATTTACTTTAAAAAATAAAGAAAAAAAAGAATCACAAAAAAAAAATGGATGCAGCAATTTATTCTGGCCTCAATCATTTGGATGGTTTGGACTTGTAGAGGCTGTTCAAAAGTCAATAAATAATGTTTGTTTTCTTTTTACACTATGTAATATGATAATGAATGAAGGATGTTGAAGTACAACACAGCTATTCTTCAAACTACAACCAAGTTCCAAAGGAAGACCAAAATTAGGAAAAGGAGTACTGTACATGGCAGGAAAGGTCATGACAGTGGAGATCTTCTAGGAAAAGGAATACTGTACATGGCAGGAAAGGTCATGACAGTGGAGATCTTCTAGGAAAAGGAGTACTGTACATGGCAGGAAAGGTCATGACAGTGGAGATCTTCTAGGAAAAGGAATACTGTACATGGCAGGAAAGGTCATGACAGTGGAGATCTTCTAGGAAAAGGAGTACTGTACATGGCAGGAAAGTTCATGACAGTGGAGATCTTCTAGGGAGTGATGGGTGACCGTGAACCAAAGAATCATGGAATGTTCTGTGTACTCTTTTGAGTTCAGAAAGCGTTGTAGGAAAGGTTACAAATGTAGGGTAGTCAGTCAAATGTGCACATGAATCCCTGATACCTATGACTTTTTGCATGCAAACAATTAACTCATGTGTGTGTGTTCTTTTAAAACTGTCATTATTAACTCTAACATATGTACGCTAACATAACAGTCAAGTTACCTTATGAAGGAAGAATGTATTAAAATAGCAAGGTAGACATTCACTGAAGTGTTACTACTGAACAATATATGTTTTATTCATACCAAACGGCACACATGTAACAATTGTAGGAGGCATCTTGTTCCTATAAGGATTTTGCTTTAATACTATTTACCAAGAGCGCATAGTTCTTCCTCATAGAACAGAGAATTTCAAAGTTAAAAAAAAAAAAGATCTCAGACATAATTGAATCCAACGAATACCTAAACAAGAACCCTTCTTACAACATCTTCAGCAGGTGGTCACCTAACCTCTCCTTAAAGACTTCTGGCAAACAAGAATCTGGTACCCTCTCAACTTTTAGATGTCTTTAAATGTCTAAATTTCCCCCTGTTGTCCTGCTTCTTTGCTACTTCCACATATCATTCCTTTGAATACAAGGCTGCTTTCGTGTAATAGTTCTTCATGTTTTTCCCCTAAGCACAGTGCCTGACAAATAATAAGGACTTAGTGAATGTGTATTGACTTTCTTCATTCCTTCCCTGCATTGCATTCAGTTAACAAATCACTGATTCCAAGTTCTTTCAGTGGATCCATGTGTAGTATGTATTTTGTTTTCTGTTTTTTCTTTCCCATTTGAAAATCTCCCATAGTTGTTCTTCACTTTATAAAATATCATCTGGTGTATGTTACCTCGAACTCAACACAGAACTCCAGATACAATTATATCAGGATAAAATAAAGCAGATTTTAAATTTTAGACTTGTACAATAAACTTGGTGGCCATTTAATTCATTCTATACTTAAAAAAGGATCATATTTAAGAGAGGTGATTTATTAAAGCATCCATAAATATGCCATGATAAGAATACATCTCTCATTTTCCAAGGTGAAACCTGACATTTACACAGAGGAGAGTGTTATATTTGGTTGGGTAAGATTCAAGATAATTAATTGAATGTGCATTAAAGCAAAGAAAGAAATATGTAAACAAATGAAATTCTCAAAGTAATTCTTTTAAATAAATCTAATCTTTCAACATTTTAAAGGAAAATTGGATTGGAATTCACCAAAGAGTCAGTTTCCAAAGGCTTACATTTCTTTGGAGTTTCTACTTTGTATGTCCTTGATATTTATTGATTATTGATTTTAGAGAAACCATTTATTATAAACATTAATTTATTAAAGTTGTGAAGAAATCAAACCATTTTAGGGTCAGAAGGAAATTTCAGTCTAATCTTAGGATTTCAAAATAGATTCAAGTTATTACCCAAAAGATTACACTCTGGGAAACTCTAGTTCAATAAATGATCTATTTCAAATTGACATAAAAGAACTGGGAATGTTCCCAATGCTTTGGCTGATTTTCAGTTCTTTGGAATTTAAGGCAAAGGGAATCTAATGCATGACTTCCAACTGTCTGAAAATGCTTAAAGTATAATATCTATTCCTTAATTTGGCAACCAAGGAGAAAAAAATACATTCAAATTTGACCTTGTAAACCTAACTTTATCCTTCCTTGTTTGAGTAACATGATGAATTTCTATTTGAGCATTTCATCAGCCTTCTATGTAATAATTTTCTTCCTTCATTCAGTTACATTCCCCTCATAATGTTATCTTGTTTTTAAAATAGTATTACCAACATGGAAATCATTCACTTTAATCACAGATGAATCAAATTTTGTCATAAATGCAGAGGGGTAAGATACGATTTTCTTCTTAAAACATATACTTGAAAACCTAAATATATTCCTGTCCTCTCAATTTACAGGTAGACGTTACCCATGCCCTCAAAGGTTAGCTATGCCTTTAGTTCAATTACAGGTCTTAAATAGCATTTTGATTTCACTATTGTTTTCAAATAAATATATGACAATGTGGCGTAGTGGATATAAAGCTGACTTTGGAGCCAGGGAGACCAAGGTTTAAGGGCTGTCTCTGAAAATACTCGTTGTAGACTCCTGGGCAAGTCACTGAAATTTCCAGGGTCCTAGATAACTCTCTAAAAGTATAAGTTGCAGAGATGGGTCAACCTGAATGGATAAGAGGAAGTCCTCTCCCCCACTTCCACCCCAAATGTACCTACACCAAAGAAATAGCATGTCCCATTCTTTTCCCTATACTGAAGCTCATTTGCACAATGAATAGTGTGTCAGGAAGACTCATCTTCCTGAGTTCAAATTTGGTCTCAGATATTTGCTAGTTGTATGACCCTGGGCAAGTCACTTAACCATGTTTGGCTCAATTTCTCCATCCATAAAATGAGCTGGAGAAGAAAATGGCAAACCATTCCAGCATCTTTGCCAAGAAAATCTAAATGGGGTCACAAGAGTCAGATACAACTCAAAACAACCAAACAACCAAGAGTAAATATAGACCATTTTACACCCCCTTTGGGTTGTTGTTTCATACAATAAGAATAAAAATTTAGATTATACTTATCGTTTCCCCTGCCTGTCATGCAGAAAGAGTTTCTTACTAAAAGCATGTTTTCTTTTTCTTAAAGTCTTTATTTTACATTTCAACTTTGGAGTCACCCTTAATCACTGAGAGTAATAGTGTAAGTATCTTCTGCATTATCCATCACAATCTAACCATCTTCAAAGGAATAAAATCCCTATAAAATTTTCTATTATTGATTGTTACTCTAAATGCAAACAAGGAGCTCAATTTAACAAAAATAAGGAGAAAATGATACTATTTATACTTGAGTTTTCAGCTAATTTATGTTGTTTGAACTCTCATTGCTTTAAGAGACAGATCTAGAAATGCTTTCTATAAATCACTACATTTGTCAAGCAGCTTGGTGTGTTACTAAAGTTCCGTGACTAGCAGCTTAATGAGAATGAATGGCTTACAATCTTCAGGGACTGACCCACTTAGTCATTCACTTCATCGAATGGGAGACTGTTCAGAGGTACAAGGTCACACCCCTGCCACAAGTATTCTGTCTAATGAGGTATCACAAGCTCTCCACTAGTTCAAAAATCTGTAGTAAGGGTAGCTGAGGGAAAAAAATAGTTGGCATCCTTGCAATGAAATACACATTAACTCTGTTGTGAGCAGAGTCTATGTCAGCGGTTCAAATTACATGAAAAATGTCATTTCTTTATTCACTTTAAAGAGAGAGAAATAATCAAGTTTTACTTTTATGCTTTCAAAGAGAAACAAACTATAAAATGAATAGATGGAGGTATACGTATATGAATGTATACTTTAATGTATGTATAGATGCATGTGTATACATAAATGTATGTGTGTGCACATATGTATATGCATATTCATATATCCTCAAAAAGCTTACATGACACATTGGTTTAATAATCTAAATAGTAACTTTTATTGCAGATAATTGCTAACTTCATGCTAACTTCAAATACTAACTTCAAAATTCAAAATCACCAATTAGATTACATTGTATGGTTCTTGTTTCATTTTGTACCATACCCATTCAGAGTAACAGATGAGCTTAGGGCAAATAAAATCTTTTAGTAGCACCTTATTTTCCATCAAGGAAAAGAATGGAAGTGTTTTAATTTTCTATTCAGATAGTTTAAGAATGTTCATTGCTAATTAAAGAAAATTAATGATGAATGGTTAATTGAAAAATGAAAACAGAGATGAGTTACAAAAGATAATGAGGCAATTTATGGTTAATAGACTAGATCTGCCCAAATGTTATTTTTTTTAAGTAACCAGTATTTCATAGCTAGAAAATGGATTTTAAAAAAATGTACAGAATGAAAACACAGTAAAATTTCCTCTTCGAATATTTTTTTTAATTGAATGAATAAAACTATTGGTAAATTCAAAGTGTGGAAGTTAAACTCAAAAGAAAAAAAACAGCATAGAATCATTGCTCTTTTGTTAATTAGAAAACAAAATCTTCTGCAGGACAGGTACCCTCTGCCATTTTTTTTTTGTAATTCAGAGACTCTTCGTCAATCATACATGATTTTCTACAGATTTAGACTTCATAGAATCATATAATTTGAGAGCTGGAGGGGAATTCAATGAACAGCTAGTCCAAAAAATACACAAATGAATCCCAACTATGACATTCTGGGAAACTGGCCATATAGCCTTTGCTTGAAGAAATTCAAGGAAGGGGAGCACAGAACCCATTAAGTCATGCTGTTGAATAGCTCTAATTGCTTGGAATTTTTGTTTACTTGTTTGTTTGCTTTTCAGATATCATCGCCAAATCAACTCCTTTGCAACTTCTACCCATTGCTACTAGTTCTGCCGCTTTGGCCAAAAAGAACAAGTCTCTTAAAAAAAATTCAAATACAAAGCCATCATCAACACCTCTACTCCACCTTCTTTTCTCCAGACTAAACATGCCAAGTCAGGCCTTTCAAGTAATTCTTACATGTTGTGAACTCAAGCCCCATTCACCACCTGCTTCCCTTTGTTTGGGCACTTTCCAAATCATCAAGTTCCTTCCTAAGTTATATTTTCCAGAACAGAATGAAATACTTTAGATAACATATCAAAAGGCAAAGTAGAATGGGATTATCACCCTTTCCCCTATTCGTGGAAACTATGCCCATCCTAATGCAGCCAAAGTTCTCATTAGTTTTTTTAACTGCCCATGACACTGCTGACATATTGAAATTTCAGGTCACCTTTGTTGGACTTTCTCTTTCTCCCAATCCCTTGTTCCAATCTTTTCCAGAAATACTATTGACACTTTCTCCCATCAAGTATGGCTGATTTTAAATTTTTGGTTTCACAAATATAAAACTTTATCTTCATCCTCATGAGAATCTCATCTTGTTAGATTCAGCCCAATGCTCTAGCCAGTCAGGATAGTTTTAGGTCCTTCCTTATTCTCTCATTCATTGTGTTACCTATCCCTCCTAGAATTGTGTCATCTGCAAGATTGACAAGAATATTATCTATTGGCAGAGCCAAGATGGCAGAGTGAGAGCAGGAACTTGGCTGAACTCTCTCTCAAACCTCTTCAAATACCTTTAAAAAGTGACTCTGAACAAATTCTAAAGTGGCAGAACCCACAAAAAGAAAGAGTGAGACAGATTTCCAGTCCAAGACAACCTGGAAGGTCAACAGTAGGAATCTGTTGCACTAAGTTGGGTGAGGAGAACAGTCTAGTGGTCTAATGCTGGTTGCGCAAGCACAGAGTTGGTCCCAGAAGGGCTGGGGCAGACCTCAGGGGACTGAATTATTAGTAGCAGTGGTTTTTTCTGGACTTCTCAGCCCACAGATGCCAGAGATAACTTGTAGGGTCTGTAGGAGGGATTTGTCAGAACTGGATGAGTTCTGTAAAGGTGCAGCCCAGTCTAGCACAAGGTGTGTGGATGCAGCTCCAGGTCCAGAAAACCAGAGAAGGCCTTGGTAGTGACTAAACTGGCAGCAGCAGTAGCAGCAGTCATGGCTGCTCCTGGAGCTATCAGTCTACAAGACAGAATGTGTGAAAGTCATTTATTTCAACTTGCAGAGCCAAGATGGTGGAATAAGCAATAAATTACTCTCACCCTCCCTTACTGAACTTGAAACACCTAGAGAATATTGCCCCAAGAAAAATCCTGAAATAGTGAAGCTAGCAGGAACATGAGGAGCAGCACTCTTTTCACTCAGGAAGCTAGGGGGATTAAGGGAAAGGCCCCCCTTGCTGTGGCTGAAAGAGACCAGTCTAGGAGAGGAGGTGTCCCAGCAAGCCAGCAGCAAGCCCCAGCTCAGCAAGCTAGTGTGAGATCCTGAGCCCTGGGATGGCGGAGCAGACAAGCACACACACCAGCCACCACCACCAGTTCCAGTTCAGCACCACATAAGTTACAACCTCCAGCTGCTAGCATCTGAGACTCCAGCGCACAAAACCAATAACTAGGGCCCTACTCCCCAGTACAAGATGCCTGGGATGTGTCCCAGAACCAGAGATCAAATTTAAACAAAAGACAAAAGGGTAAACAACATGAGAAAAAGAGAGATGCAAATCGAAACAACTCTAAGGTACCATATCACACCTATCAGATTGGCTAACATGACAAAATAGGAAAATGATAAGTGCTGGAGAAAATGTGGGAAAGCTGGAACAGTCATGCATTGCTGCTGGAGTTGTGAACTGATTCAACCATTTTGGAGAACAATTTGGTACTATGCCCAAATGGCTATAAAAATGTGCATATGCTTTGATCCAGCAATATCACTTTTAGGGCGGGATACCAAAGAGCTCATATAAATGGGAAAAGGAACTACATATACAAAAATATTTATAGCATCTCTTTTTGTGATGACAAAGAACTGGAAACAGAGGGGATGCCCATCATTTGGGGAATGGCTGAATAAGATATGCTATATGAATGTAATGGAATACTATTGTGCTATATGATGAGCAGGCTGACTTCAGAAAAACCTGGGAAGACTTGAATAAACTGATACTGAGTGAAGTGAGCAGAACCAGGAAAACATTGTACACAGTATCAGTCACAATGTGTAATGA
Source organism: Bettongia penicillata ogilbyi (assembly GCA_023548195.1). NCBI lineage: Eukaryota > Metazoa > Chordata > Mammalia > Diprotodontia > Potoroidae > Bettongia > Bettongia penicillata. Next base: position 212,406 of record JAJHZJ010001075.1, read on the forward strand.
TCAATTTTGATGGATTTACCTCTTCTTAGCAAAGCAAGGATCCAAGACAATTCCAAAGGACTCATGATGAAAGATTTTGTCCACATCAAGAAAAGAACTATGGAGTCTGAATGCATATTGAAGCATATTATTGGCCCTTTTTCCCCTTTGTTTCTTCTTTCTCATGCTTTCTCCCATTGGATGAAAATAGGTTCAATAGGAATGCATAAGAAGAACCCATATCAAATCATACACCATGTTGGGGTTGGGGAGGGGAGAGATGGGGAGAAAATTTGGAACTTAAAATTTTTTGGAAATCAATGTTGAAAACCAAAAAAATAAAAAAAGAATATCATCTATATCTTTATTCAGGTCAATATATAAATAAAGTATAGATCCTTGAGATAATCCATTGGAGACTTTCTATTGTGCTTACATTGGATTCTTAATGACTACTCTGAATGCAGACACTGAACCATTCTGAATCCATCTGATTATATCATTGTCTATAAACTTTTTTTATTTTCTCCACAATAATAATATGAAATACTTTATTAAATCTTTGATTAAACCTGAGTAAATTACATCCAAAGCATTTCTGTCACCTGTTAGTTTAGTATTTCTGTCAAAAATACAAATCACTTGAGTATGGCACGAATTGTTCTTGACGAAGCCATGATGATGCTTGTAATCACGATTTTTTCTTTCTTGTCTCTAACCTTCAGTTCGATTACTTTTCTCAGATTTTCACCATAATTAAAGTCAAGTCCAGTGGTCTAAAGTTTTCACATTATGTTCCCTTTTCTCTTTTGAAAATTTGCCCTTCTCCAATTCTGTGATATTTCTCCATTTTTCCCTATCATCTTTCAAATATCACTGTTGGTAATTTAGTGATCATATTTGCTAGCTTGTTTTTTTTTGAGGGGAGGGAATCTGAACTTTTTTATTTTGTCCAAGTGAGTTAAATTTATAAGGCCAGCTAAGAATTTTCTTACTACAACCTTACTTATTTTGAACAAGAGTACTATGGCAGTCATTTTTTTTGCGTCTTTTCCAGTGTATAATTCATTTTGATTTGAAGAAAACAAACAGGGAAAAAGTACTTCTCTTTGTTATTGTCAACCCATACACCAAGAGCAAAGGTCTGCTCTCTTCCTATCCTCCTTTTACTCCCTCCCAAAATCAATGATTCTTTGAGAATCTCCATTCATTCGGAATATTAGCATTTTTGAGATTTGTATAGGACCACAACACTGTTATATTTGTGTTCTCTTACCTGGCATTTCCATGAATCAATCAATAAGCATTTATTAAACCATCACTGTGTGTGAGAAAGTGCTGGGGATGAGAAAAAGCAAAAAAAAAAAAAAGAGTACTGTTCTACAAGGAGCCCATATTATAATGGAGAAGAAAGTATCCAAAAATTGTACATAAAAGACATATGCGAAATAAATGGAAGGCAATTCTGAAAAAAGGTCCCCAAATTGTATATCTTAGGGGGAGAAGATTTCCTCATGTCATATTTTATTTCTTTTAAAAATCTAAAGTCTTGGTAGATTTCATGTTTATCCATGCAGGTATTTCAGAAAAATTACATTTTTTCCCTCATTGGAATTGTTTCCCTTTATATTTTCAAAATTTCATTCTTGAACACACTGGCTGATTTGCTTGAAATATTTTATTTCATTTATCTTATTTATATTTCCTCTGAACCTATTGAAATCTACTTTTTTCCCTAAATTTGTGTGGACATCAGACTACGTCCAGTTTTCCTCTTCTCTATCTAAGATACAATCACCATTTCCCTTACAGTTTGCATCACCTCCATCCTAGTAAACAATTCATGCCTTTTAATTAGAATCAGATGCAGATAGAATTTTCTATTTTTATTTCCTCCACCTTGTGGAGGATGAAATAATCACAAAGTTAAGTATAGACATTATTAGTGACTGACTTTATGATAAAGCTAGAGACAGTTCCAACAGGTATATGGATAACTGAAGTGCCTCAATAATACTATACAACTAGTCTATGCTATATTTTTGATGTTTCCCAAAGTCCATATATTTCTTTTTCTTTGTTTAGTCAACAGTATATTCCAATGCAAAACCAAAATCCGAACCACTTCTATTTGTTCCTACTTTTTTTTTTCACTGAGATATTCTTCATTATGTTTCCTTTCTCTGGTTCCTGAATTTTCTCACATGAGCACTTATTCTTAATATAGAATGCTATATCAACATCCCTTAACTGGTTTCTTTTGTGTGTCAATAAGCATTTAATAAGTGTCTATTAGCTCTACTATGTGTTAATTGCTAGCATAATATATACCAGTTTAGAGCAATGGTTCAATTATTGCTGACTCCTGTCTTAGTTTTTATTTCCTGGCAATTTCTTTATCTCTCAACCACCATTTCCTCCTCATAGTAAGCATTATTGAGGTAAATATAATGAAAATGTTCTCCTTCCTCATACTATTTGTTTTATAGTATAAATAACTTCTAGCTTGATTTGTTAGACATCTGGCAAATTCATTCTCACCTGCCTTTGTTAGATATACTTCATCTCTATCTAGAAATCTCTCAACCCTATAATATAAGTCATATGCAAAACTTCAAGTATCATTCCCAGAAACCACCTTCTTTGTGAGCTGTTCACTTCCCAAATGCAATTTTCTTTTCTGTCATTGACCTGCATTACCTATCAATGCAGAAAACATAATATTTTTTTCTGTTATCTTCAGTTTCTTCTCCAAGACTTGATAATTATTGGCAAAACTTTAGAGATTCCTTTTAGAAACCTTATTTGTGTGCATAGAAATAAATAAAAATGAGTAACGTGCCATCCATTTCATTGAACATTGAGTGGTTTTATCACATATTGAATACATTAAGACAAGGAACTTTTCATTGTTAGCAGTTCGATAAATCCTTGAGCTCAAATGTCTGATGATAATAACAATGATGAGGAAAACAATGATTATTTAGTACTTCTTTCTTTGCCATTTAATGGATGATATTTCACATGCTAGCTTTTATGACTTTATTACAGCATTATTGGAAGTATAAGAAGCTTCCTCCTTCTTCTCCTCAGAATTTTTAGGTTTCTCCTTTTCAGCAAAAATCTCCAAATCATTTTTAAGCTCCAGTTTTACAGGTGTCACGTACATTCCCTTTCTCCTCTATGTAACGTTCTTCCCTGCTCCATCATCTTCAAGGGTCAAGTTTCGCCTTCACTCCCTCAGATATTTTTTTCATTGAAGTCTTACATATGTTTCTTTTAGGAGCCCTTCATTCTTCCTAACTATCTATAGTGTCCAGAGGAATTCTCAAATCTTTACCCTCTATGAGGGAGAACACTCTATACTTAGAATATAGATAATAATAGCTGCTGCAGCAGAAATACAAATATGCTACTTTAGTTTTCTCGATAGTGGTTGAGAAATGTAGCCTTGTTTCTTGAAATTACATTTGAAAGTTTACATCAGAGATCTAAGCACCTGGTTAAAACTTTTGCAGCCAATGTTCATGTCTTGGTAAGTTGATTACCTCACTCAAAACACTTTCCTTTGCCTGAATAACTCCACAGATGCACCCACACCAATGACTTCTTCAATCTTTAAGCACGACAATGGAAATCTTAGAAATAAAAGTAATAAACAAAGGCTATATGTTGGGTAAGAGACTCTCTGTCCCAAAGATATTCAAGTTTTCATTCTTCAAGTGCATAGATGCAAACAAAAATCCAAAAAGTTTTAAAATGTCTATTCTCCCCTTCATTCTGTTACAAATGAAAATGTTTGGGGTGCAGAGCCAAGATGGCAGAGTAGAAGCACAGGACTGTTCTAGCTCTCCCCCAAAATAGCTCAAAATACCCGTAAAATGACTCTAACCAATGAAGCCACAAAATGAAAGAGTGAAACAAATTTCTAGTCCAACACAGCCTGGAAGACCAACAGAAAGGGTCTATTGCACTGTACTCAGAGAGGAGTGCAGCCCTTATGGGCCACTGAGCACAGAAAGGAATAGAGCAGGCTTCATGGCACTGAATCATGGACAGCTGCTGTGGTTTCCAGATTTCTAAATCCACAAATACCAAAGACAGCTTCAAAGGTCAGTGGGAAAGCTCTTTCATCTAGATGAGAGGGGAGTTTAGTCTGACCTCAAACCCAGCCCCAGTCCCAGGCAGTGGCAGCCAGTGTTGCATCAGTGGCCACTTCTGGAGCTCTCTGACTACAGACTGAGCGGGGATTGATCAGCTCATCTGTGTCTCAGTCCTGAGTGATGGTCCTGGGGTAAGCATGAGCAATGGCTTGGCAGAGCTGTTTGGAGGCTGTGGAAAGGGAAGCCTCACAATTTCAGGGCAGGAAAGAGTGCTTTTGGTTGCTCATAGACCAGAGAACAGGCCAGGAGAGAAGTAAATATTGCTCCCTTGACTATGCCACTGGGGAGGAACTGAAAACTTACAGATCCCTAGAGAACAGTCACACAAAACCTCTGAAATCTGAGGTAGTATACCCTCCACTTGAGAAATGACTCAAAAGTCAAGTAAGTGACTGGTTAATTGCCCCAAAAGGGAAAAAACACCATAGAAGTTTATTTTCTCAGTGAAACAGTATTTTCTTCCATCTTTTTAGGTGATGAAGAACAAAGCTTACAATCAGAGGAAGACCAAAGTATACCACTAAAGGAAGACAGTAAGGTCAAGGTTCCTACATCCAAAGGCTCCAAAAATATGCAATGCTTTCAGGCCATAAAAGAGCTCAAAAAGGATTTTGAAAATCAAGTAAGAGAGGTAGAGGAAAAATTGAGAAGATAAATGAGAATGATGCAAGAAAATCATGAGAAACGAGTCAAGAGCTTGCTAAAGAAGACCTCAAAAATGCTGAAGAAAATAAAACCTTTAAAAATATACTAACCCAAATGGCAAAAGAGATCCAAAAAGCCAATGAGGAGAAGAATGCTTTAAAAGGCAGAATGAGCCAAATGGAAAAAGAGGTCCAAAAGTTCGCTGAAGAAAATAATTATTTAAAAAATAGAATGGAGCATATGGAAACTGATAACTTCATCAGAAATCAAGAAATTATAAACAAAACCAAAAGAAGGAAAAATAAAAGACAATGTGAAAGGTCTCACTGAAAACAACATTGACCTCGAAAATAGATTGAGAGGAGATAATTTGGAAATCATTGGTTCATCTGAACACAATGACAAAAAAGAGACTAGACATCATCTTCCAAGAAATTATCAAGGAAAACTGCTCTGATATTCTAGAACCAGAGGTTAAAAGAAAATGGAAAGAATTCACCAATCACCTCCTGAAAGAGACCCCTAAAGGGAAATGTCAAGAAACATTGTAGTCAAATTGCAGAGTTCCCAGGTCAAGGATAAAATATTGCAAGCATCCAGAAGGAAACAATTTTAGTATTGTAGAAATATAATCAGGATAACACAGGATTTAGCAGTTTCTACACCAAAGGACTGAAGGTCTTGGAATATTATATTCTAGAGCTCAAAGGAGACAGGATTAAAACCAAGAATTGCCTACCAAGCAAAACTAAGTATACTTCAGAGAAAAAAAATGGAATTCCATTGAAATAGAGGACTTCCAATCATTCTTGTTGAAAAGACTAAAGCTAAATAGAAAATTTGACTTTCAAATATAAGAATCAAAAGAAACATGAAAATGTGAACATGAAAGACAAGCCAAAGTTGACTTATTACATTTGAACTGTTTACATTTCTATATGGAAAGATCATATTTGTAACTCATGAGGGTAGAGGGAAAAATATATATAGTACATACTGCACAATACGTATATTTTACAATATGTACATCATATGTATGCACACACATGCCTGTATGTATACGCATGTGTCTGTGTATATATGTACACACATGTGCATGCATGTATGTACATGTATATAGGGGTATATGCGTAGACATGTGTATATTATATTTGTGCAACCATGTTTATGTACATGGTTGGATATGTACATATATGCATACATACACATATGTCTATATATGTGTAAATATTATATATATGTATAGTATATGTGCATGAATATATACATGAGTGCTTGTATAAATATACACATACACATATATGTGTGTGTGTGTATATATATAGAGAGAGAGAGAAAAAGAGAGAGAGAGAGTACAGGGTGAACTAAATATGAAGAGCTAGTACCTAAAAAATGAAGGGAAGACAGAACTTTAAAATGGAGGGGAAGAGGGGGAAGATGAAAGAGAATAAGTGAGCTTTACTCTTATGGGATTTAGACTTAAGAAGGATATAACACACACTGAGTTCAATATGGAAAACTATTTTACCCTGAAGGAAGGCAGGGGGGAAGGGGATAGGAGAGGGAAGATAATAGAAAGGGCAGCAAATTGGGGAAAGTGATAATCAGAAGCAAACACTATTGTGGGAGGACAGATCAAGGGAGAGAATGGAATAAATGGAGGGCAGGATGGGACAGAGGGAAATGTGTTTAGTTATTATGGAAGTATTTTGCATGGCTACACATGCATGACCTATATTGAATTTTTGCTTTCTCAATGAGGATAGGTGGAGAAAGAGGAAGGGAAAAAAAAATGGAATTCAGAGATTGAATAATGAATGTTAAAACTATTTTTGCATGCAAAAGGGAAATAAGATGTACAGGAAATCTATTTTGTCCTACAGAAAAATATAGGATGGGAGAAAGGGTGGGGGTTGATAGGAGGGAGGACAGACTGTAAGAAGGGGTGTATAGGGTGCCTGTGGTCCTGAGGTATGCGGTGGGAAGAGATAGGGAGAAAATTTTGAATTCAAATTTTTGTGGAAGTAAATATTAAAGATGGAAAAATAAATAAATAAAATATACATATATACACATACACATATATACATATACATGTATACATACATACACATAAGTATATGTACATATACATACATATATTTGAAAATATTTTCTATTTATTCAAAATAGAGATACTAGATCCAAATCTTACAGTCTGCTCTCTCTTTTTCTTCTGTTTTCTCTTTGAATAGGAAGATTTTAAAAATTTTCATGCATATATATGTATATATATATATATCTCAAAATCTTAAGGATTCATTTTATTATTATCAATATTTTCTTTTTTTTTAAATTATTATTTTTTTCTCTCCTTTTCCTTTCCCATTTAAAATACTGTTTTAATGAAAAAAAGAAAATAACCTCAGGAAAATCTGACCAATACATACAAAAATCTGAAGATAGGTGTAATGTACAATTCTTGTGGAACTCCCACTTCTCTAGCTCATTGAAGTGGGGGAATCTTTCCATATAACTTTCTTGTTTGTTTTTTGGTAGCCATGCTTGTTCTTTCTAATTTTGAAACATTAGCTGATCGTTTTATGGCTGTTCGTCTCATTTACTTTGTTGTAGTCATTGTATATATAGTTTTCATGGTTATGCTTACTTCAATTTGCATCATATTGTGCAAATCTTTCCACCAATCTCTCTAGTAATCAGACTCACTTTTTAAAGCACAGTGATATTTTATGACTTTCCTGTAACACAGTTTATTAGTCATTCTCCAATTAAAAGGCATCTATTTCTGTATCTTTGTTATCAAATTGGCAATACATACATATATATATATATATATATATATATATATATATATATATATTATTCTAGACTTGCTTGTTATGAATGACCTTCTAGTATGAACCTAGTAGTAGCATCTATGAGTCAAAAATATGGATATTTTATCACCTTATATGCATAATTACAAAGTATTCTACCAGGGTTGTACTAATTGACCATTCCACTACCAATGTGCCAGTATATGTATCTTACTATATCACTTCCAATAACTATCCCCATCTTGCCCTATTTATTTTTTCTATCTATCATCCATCTATACCATCTTACAGACTGTGTGGTACAATTTCAGCATTGTTTTGATTTGCATCTCTCTTGATAGTGATTTGAAGCATTGTTTCATATGTTTGCTAATATTTTGGAAGTCTTTTGAGAAATGTTTGTGCAGACCTTTTTGATACTTAATTGTAAAATGGAATACATTTTTGTTTTATATATATGTATATGTATATATACACACACATATATATATATATATATATATATATATATATATATATATATATATGCCTACATGTTTAATATATCATTCAGTTGTGACTAACGCTTCATAGCCTTGTATGGAGATTTCTGGGCAATACACTGGAGTGGTAGTCATTTCTTTTTCCAGTGAATAAAGGCAAAGAGAGGTTAAGTTATTCGCCCCATATTTATTTAGGAAGCCACTAATGAGTATCTTAGGTCAGATTTGAACTGAGGCCTTCCTGACTCCTGGCCAAGTTAGCTTCTTCCTTGATAAATGTATGTGTGCATATGTACACATGGACACACACATCCACACATTCATATTAGAAATTTGATACAAAAAATGTTTTCTCCATTTAACCATGCTTCTTATCTTAGAAGCACTGATTTCTTTTGTACAAAGCTTTTCAGCTTCACTTGAGCACATAACATTTTATCTTTAGTAGCCAGTGTTTAACATGTTCTTTAAATTTGTGTAACTTGTCCATAATCACTTAGCTGTTAAGTGGCCAAATTGGGATTCAAACTTAGGTATTCTGAAACCTTTGCTTTCTCTGTGACTCCCTGTCTGCTCATCCACCCTAACTCTCAACTAGAATTCCTTCAGTCACGTCACAGCTGTTTCTATAATTGCTAGTTTCCTTTTAAATTGACCTTTAATAATTATATAATTTATGCTGTTGATTAGTGTGTATTAAAATTTACTAATGAATGCAATTTGTGTACAGTGGTTAACACTTTGAAAAACAAGATGTAAAGTCTAAATAATGAAAAATGGGAAGATGACAATATATTTAGAAAAAATATATTAGGCAAATACGAATATGAGTTGGTCATGTAGAAAGTCACAATATATTTAAAAATCATGCATACATATATTATAAATGTGTTTATTTACATATACACACATATATATATGTATATACATATATATATATATATATATGTGTGTGTATGTGTGTGTGTTTAAACAGTAGGTAGAGTATTGGGCCGGGATTCAGAAAGATATGAATTCAAATCTGGTGGCAGACACTTTCTAGCTGTGTGACCTTAGGACAGTCACTTAATCCTATTTACCTCAGTTTTCTTATCCATAAAATGAACTAGTGAAGGAAACGGCAAATCATGGCAGTAACCTTGCCAAGAAAACCCCAAAAGGAGTCACAAAGAGGAGTCACACAACTGAAATAACTCAACAACAAAAAATAAGAACAAACCAATAAAATTTAGTCTTCTACTAAAATCCAGCTTTATTGAATGAAGGTAACCTTAGGGTGTCAGAATCGGAGACTTTGAGAGTTAGAAGAAACCTCAGTAGCCATTCAGTCTAATCCATATATGAAGATGCATTTAGCTGGGTTGTAGAGTGAATAGAACACAGGACCTGGAAATGAGGAAGACTCATCTTCTGGAGTTTAAATCCAGCCTCAGACACTTGTGTGACCCTGGGCAAGTCACTTAACTTTGTTTGCCTTAGCTTCCTCATCTGTAAAATGAGCTAGAGAAGGAAATTACAAACTACTTCATTATCTCTGCCATGAAAAACTCAAAAAGGTATTAGAAAGAGTCAGATATGACTGATATGACCGAACGATAACAAAACCTATGGAGAAATATGCATCACAACATACTTGGCACAGGATTTTCCAGTCCATTTGAAAATCTTGAAGAAGGGGAAACATACCATTTCTTAAAGCTTCTTTTGAGGAACTGTTGGAAAGTTATTCCTCATGTCAATCCTAAATTAGTCTCTTAGTGATACTGAAACATTGCTGTCATCTGCCCTCATCCTAAGGAGAACAAACTTAATCTGTCATCCACAAGATAACTTTCCAGGTATCATATCCCTCCAGTCATTTTTTTTTCTCCAAGCTAAACATGGCTAATTTCTTTAAATGATCCACATATAGCATGAATTCAGGACCCTTCATTACCCTAATCATTATCTTCCTCTGGACACAATAAACTCCACTGATTTCCTTAAACCATGGTGCCCAGAACTCATCACACTTCTCCAAATAAGTCTGACCAGGGCACAACACAGAGAAACTAAGAGCTATTTCCTTCCTAAAACATTCCAAAGTTACATCAGCAACTTGGCTTCTACAATCACATTGATGAGATTTATTAATCTTATAGTCCTCTTAAACCTCCAGACCCTTTATTTTATAGAAAAAATCTTGTCTAAGCATAACTCCCCATATTGAACTTTTATAGGTGACTTTGCCTCAAGTACAAGACTTCACTTTTTTTAGCTTATTGAACTTCTTGTTATGCCCATCGAGGTCAGTTTGGTACTTGACTCTTTTTGGATCCAACGTGAGCTGTTCTTCCTAGCTCTGTGTAATTTAGAAGGGCAAGCCAGCATGTATGTGTATGTGTGTGTGTGTGTGTATGTGTGGATAGATGTAAAGGTATATGTATGTATACACATAAACACACACATATATATACACATATATACCTGTATACATTTTAAACATATATATACACATATATACCTGTATACATGTTAAATAAATATATGTATATGAACACCACAGATTCTTGTTGACATATGGAAAAATTTTAGCAACTTGGAAAGATTTTAACTATGTTTATGGGACATATTTTCTTTGTCTGTAGACCAACTTAATTAACTCTATGACTTTGCACTAGAGGGTTGGCCAGAGTGGGAAAGGGGAGTGGGAGAAGGGAGAGAGCAACTCATGAAACAAATTTTTAAGGTTTGGAATGGTTGCGATGTATATCAGTGGAAGGATGGCTCCTGCCAGTAAAATTTAGAGATCTTTGAGGTGTGATATTAGAATATTATAGAAGCATGAATATGACATCCACAAACCAGGAAGCCTTGGCTTTAGTTATGAACCTTTAGGGAGTTTTTTTTAGTTTTTGTTGTGGAGTTCAAATGAAAGAGGGGGACCTTAGAAGGGAATCCAAGGAGAGAAAATGTGTGAGGAGGAGAAAGAGAAGTCTCCAGGATATGAAATAGTAAAGAAAAAGAACCTAGAGCAATTTCACTAGAAGAAAGAAAAAAGAACAGAAAATTCTATAAAGTCTTCAAACCTTCCATACAGGTACTGGAAAAGCAGCTGTTCTGCATTTCTATTGAGGATAAGACAAAATGGAACATATTTAAATTGTAGCAGGAGAATTCCCACAGGAAGGAAAAGACAATGCAGGAACAAGAAAGAATTTCAAAAATAGACTCTAACTGTCTTTTCTGGAGTGATTATGAAGTAATTCTCTCAAGGACCCTTAATAGATTATGATTGATTTCCTGATACCATGTATATGAGGGTGGGGTGAGGAGGAAAGATAAAATGGAAAGGCCTAGCCTTGGGGAAAAAATAGCTTGTTTTGTTTCAATGAAATATGCAAATAAAATTCACTACAAAAAATTGAAATTTCTGCATGTAGTAGAATAGTTTAATATTTGATGGGTAGAAACTTTCCCCTTTTTGTCTTTTGCAGATGTAGGTGTTTTTTTCTTACTGCATTCTGCATATGATATGCCTCAACTTCCCTTCAACATTTATAGCAACTGAATATGAATTTAGTTTTATTGACCTTTTGTGAACTTAAAAGATATTTAAACAAAAGATGGCTCACTAGAAAATGAAATGAGGAAAGATATATTGAAACATAAAATAAAAAATAAGACATGTAAGGAGTTCAGCAGATAGTGAAGGACCATGAGTGAGGAAGACATCTTCCTGAGTTCAAATGCAGCCTCAGACATTTGCTATCTGTGGGAACCTGTGCAAGTCACTTAATGCTGTCTACACCTTATCTCTAAAATGAACTGGATAGGGAAATGGCAAAGTACTCCAGTAACTTTGCCAAGAAAACCTAAATGGGGTCACAAAAAAATCGGATGTAACTATAATGACTGAACAACAAAAAATTTAAATATATTACTAATTCTATCATTGAATAATTTATAGGATTATCCTTTAAGCTCACTCAGTGTTTTATTTTTCAAATGAATGTATTCACCTGAAGTAAAATTCATTTTGTGTTCCTATTAAAATAGACTAGTAATTTATTGCCATTTTATAGCAAGGTTACTTTTATTAATAATAATAATGTCAAGTGGAGTTCATTTATAAAAAAAAAGCAACAATGCTTGACCTGAAACATTTTTAAGAAGTTAAAATGCTCATTCTAGATTAGAAAAAAATAAAACATTCTTTTCATCAACAGCAGATTCACAATATAAGCTGCAAAAGCTTTCATTAACTTTCCCTTGAAGTCCCAGATTTAGGAATACCTCATGTAATTAGAAAAAAATTAAAACTGCACTTCAGAATTAATTGAAATTTTTAAATTGTTTACTCTTGCACTATTCCCAGCTAGAATGTCAGAAGGAGATAATCCATACTTTTAAATATGCAATTTCCATTTTATACTAAGTAGAATCACTTCCTTTAATAATCAGAGCATTACAGAGCAAAATTGCAACATGGACTGATGCCATTCTAACTCCTCAGATAGCACCATAACCAGTCTTTTAGAAAAGACGTATGAAGTATAATTTCTTCCCAATGGTTTGGTAAAGACATCATATAGGTCTTTTCTCCCTTCATCTACAATGTAGGAGGAACTCACTAGTAAATGAAAGAAGGTCTGGTAAGAACACTCTATTGCTGATTCTCTAGGCAGAAGCTTTGGAACTGAGGAGCATTTCTCTGAAAAGAAAAACATTTATAGCACCTGAAAATATTTGGAAAATAACAACTAGTCTAAGTTATCATTAACTTCTTTTAGGCTAAAGTAACTTTATTCATGGGAATCTATTCCTGTATGTATGTGAAGATACACATATATTTATAAAAGAAGCTACATATAAGTATGTATGCAAATAATTTCAGGAGAGATTGAAGAGATGAGAATATTGGTAGGTAATTATGATCTGAAAACTACATGGGGTCTCGTAGTACTGTTTGCCAGCCTTCCCATTGTTCTGTCCATTTGATCTATGTTCACACAAATATTGAATTAAATTATCATGTCTGTGAAGAGAAGCAAATGTTTTTTAGATAGCAGTAATGCAAATATTTTAGTTGTTGTTCAGTAAAATTTTTGTTGTGCCCAACTCTTCATGACTCCATTTAGGGTTTTCCTGGCAAAGATACTGGGTAGTTTGCCATTTTTTTCTCCAACTAATTTTACAGATGAGGAAACTGAAGCAAACAGAGGTTAAGTGAATTACCCAGGGCCACACAGTTAGTAAATGTCTGAGGCTGGATTTGAACTCAGGGGGTGTTTCTCACTCCAGGCCTGGTGCTTTATCTACTCCACCACCTAGCTTCCCTAATAGCAAACAGACAAATCTGTAAATTTAAAGCAAACATGTAATGTGAATTTGAAACCACTACTCCAGTCTTTCAGATGCCTTAGATCAGAGTGGAGAGAAAGCAAAAACACTTATGAAGTTTCAATCTTCCATTATAATGCTAAATTAGAAATCTCTAGAGAAAAGATCAGAGTAATTATTCATATGATTAAAAATAAACATTTCAATTTCCACAGGTCCAATGACCTGCATGCAGACCAATTTGAATGTATTTTCAAAATTTATCATTCCTTGAAAAATGAGGGTATTATGCTGACTACTTAATATGAAAGAAATGATGGAAGTGCTTTGACAATCTGCTTAGTGAATCTGCTAACTTCTCTAAGGATATTCAATGCTCCAACATCTAAAATTGAGTGCAAAAGCTACTCAGGGACCAGGTCAGGTATCTCTGAATTGCACAGAGAGTTTACCATTTCTTTCTGCTGCCTGAGCACTCCCCAAACCCCTCCAAAGACCTTTTGAAAATGACTCTAAAGAAATTATAGAATAGCAGAACCCACAAAATGATGAAGTGAAACAAATTGCCAGCCCAAGACAACTTGGAAAGTCAGCAGGAAAAGTCTGTTGCACCCGGGTGAGAGAGGAGTACAGGCTGTGCCAGTACACAGCAGGCCTCAGCAAATACAAAACAGGTCTTAGGGTGACAATCACTGGCAGCAATGGTGGTTTCCAAATCTCTCTCAACCAATATATTCCAAAGATGACTTAGAAAATTGGCAGGAAAGGTCTCATTTGGGTGAAAGTGAAGCTCAGTTCAGCACAGGCCAAATCAACCACAGCATACCAGGCCTGGGGAATCACTGAATCAGGAGCTGCAGAGAGAGACTGCTTTTGGAGTTCTCAGCCCACAGACAGTAAAGGGGTTGAATAACTGGTCAGAAGGAGATTACAAAGGTCTTTTTGCTAGCACTGAGACAGGAGTCTGTTGTTTTGCTAATACTCAGATCTGAGTCACAGTCCTGGGTATCATCTCAGGGCAAGTTAGAGAATGAGCAAAGCAGACTTTGTGACAGCAGTGCATCAGGGACCCTATTCATAATTCCAGAGCAGAAAAGAGTACTTGTAGTTACACACAGACCAGAAAAAAGACCAGGAGAATAGTGAACACCTCTCCTTAGGTCATTTTACTTTGGAAGAACAGAAAATTTTAAAAAATCCTGAAAACAGCTGCACAGAGGCCCTGAAGCTTGGGACAGTGCAGAGTTTATGCTAGAAGCAGAGCCCTACTTTAACAAGGAAAGAAATGTCAAGAAATAGGCTGGGAAAATGATCAATTAATGCTGGGGTGGGGTGACTATAGATGACAAGGAAGATCAAAACACAACAATGTCAAATCTGCTACATCCAAAGCCTCCAAGAAAAATACGAATTGGTCTCAGTTCCTGGAAAAGCTCAGAAAGGCTTTTGAAAATCAAGTAAGAGAGACAGAGGAAGAATTGGTAAGAGAAATGAGAACGATGCAAGAAAATCATGAAAAACAAATCAACAGTTTGGTATAGGAGAAACACATACAAAAAATACTGAAGAAAATAATACCTTAAAAAACAAACTAGGTCAAATAGAGAAACAGGTCCAAAAAGCTAATGAAGAAAAGAATGCCTTAAAAATCAGAATTAGTCAAATAGTAAAAGCGGTCCAAATGCATACTGAAGAAAATAATTCCTTAAAAATTAGAATGAAACAAATAGAAGCTAATGACATTATAAGAAATTAAGAAACAGTAAAACAAAACCAAAAGAATAAAAAAGAGAAGACAATGCAAAATATCTCATTGGAAGAACAATTGACCTGGAGAGTGGCTTCAGGATCAATAATTTAAAAATTATTGGACTACCTGACTACTTGATCAAAAAAAAAAATGAGTCTAGATATCATCTTTCAAGAGATTATTAAGGAAAATGGCCCTGATATTCAAGAACCAAAGGGTGAAGTAGAAATTGAAAAAAATCCACTTACCACCTCCTGAAAGCTATTCCCCCCAAAAAAAGAAAACTTCTAGGAATACTACAGTCAAATTCCAGAGTTCCCAGGTCAAAGAGAAAATAATTCAAACAGCCAGAAAGAAACAATTTAGGTATCTTGGAGCCATGGTCGAGATAACCAAAATTTAGGTACTTTGACATTAAAGGATCAGCAGGTTTGGAATATGACATTCTAAGGGGCAAGGAGGCAGGATAACAACTAAGGATGACCGACTCAGAAAAACAGAGCATAATCTTTCAAGGGGAAAAATGGACATTAAATAATATAGAAAATTTTCAAGCATTCTTGATAAAAAAGACCAAATTTGAATAGAAAATCTAACTTTCAAATACAAGACTCAAGAGAAGCAAAAAAGGTAAACAGAAAAGGGAAATCACAAAGAATTTAATAAGATTAAACTATTTACATTCATATAGGAGAAAATGATGTTTGTAACTCATAATTTTTTTTATTAATAGAGTAATTAGAAGAACTATATCTAGACAGAAAGCATAGGTGTGATTTGAATGTGAAGGGATGAAATCTAAAAAATAAAATGTGAGAGTGGAATGTACTGGGAGAGGTAGAATGGGGCAAATAAGGGGCCATATAAAACAGGCATGGAAGAGCTTTTATGGTGGAAGGGAGGATGGGGAAAGTGAGGCAAAGTTAGTGAATTTTACTCTCAGCAGAATTGGTTCAAAGAGGGAATAACATACACACACAATTGGGTATAGAAATCTATCTTACCATACAGGAAAGTAGGATGGGAAAGGGATAAAAGAGGGGGGGAAGTGTTGAAAGAAGGGAGATCAGACAGGGGGTCAGAAGCAAAATACTTTTGAGAAGGGATACAAAGAAGAGAATAGAATAAATGGGGGGATAGTATGGAGAGAAATACAGTTAGGAATAGTAAGTATGCAAAAAATTTTAAAGCAAGTTTCTCTGATAAAAGTCTCATTTCTCAAACATATAGAGAACTGAGTCAAATTTATAAAAATCAGAACCATTTCCTAACTGATAAATGATCAAAAGATATGACCAGTTTTCAGATGAAACAATCAAAGCTACTTCATACTTATTAGATAGGGCATAAAATAGTAAATTACAAATGTTGGAAGGGATGTGGTAAAACTAAGCCATTAATGGACTGTTGGTAGAGCAGTGAATTGATTCAACTATTCTATAGAGCAAACTGGAACTGTGCTCAAAGGGCTATAAAACCAGGTATACTGTTTTATCTAACAATACCATTACTAGGTCTGTATCACAAAAGAGAAAAAAAAAACCAAAAAGGAAAAGACCCCATATGTAAATAAATATTTATAACAGCTAAGTCTGTGAATGACTTAGCTATTCTCAGCAATGCAGTGATTCAAGACAATGCTGAAGGAATTATGACAAAAAAAATGTTATCCATCCCCAAAGAACTGATGGTGTCTGAATGCATACTGAAGAACACTCTTTTCTACATTATTTTTCTCGAGTTCTTTGGTTTATGTTTTCTTTCACAACATGACGACTATGGATATATTTTGCATGACTACATTGGTATAGCCTATATCGAATGACTTGCCTTCTCAATTGGGGGTGAGGGGAGGTGCACATTGTGAGGGAGGAAGGGAAACAATTTGGAACTCAAAATTTTAAAAACAAAATGTTAAAAATTCTTTTTACATGAAACTTGGGAAAAAGTAAAATACTAAATAAAAAAAAGAAGTGGAAAGAGTTGGAAGAAATTGCTGAGACAAGTTTTGTTTGATAAAAAAAAATCCACTATAGTTGGATAGGTCCAAAGGAAACTAGGCTGACCCAGTATGTGGTGAAGTCTCCATCACCAGAGGTGTTTAAGCTTGCAACCATTTTGGGGATATGTTACAGAGAATGCTGATGTACAGGTATGAGTATGATCATGTCATGCCTGAAGTTCCTTCCAGTTCTAAACTGTATATTTACTGTCAAAATCACCCCACCCCTTAAACAACAATATGAATTATTAAGAATTACTAAGGCATCTTACTCAGAGATTCAATGCTTTAGTGGTACACAAAACATATATTATTACTCCTACTACTACAAGCTTCTTTATAGCACAGAGGGAGAAACCGAGGCATTAGGGAATAAGTGACTTGTTAAAGATCAGAGATCATAAATGGGAGACCACTTATTTTCCTACGGACCTCAGGCTATTAGAAATAAAGCAGTTAGAAGTAGAAGACAAATTAGTGTGTCTTCAAAGTCTTGCTCTAGGGTAGAGGTTCAGTTAGATATTACAACCGGCCTCTACATTGAATGTTGCCTCACATCACAATGCTACAGAATGGCAGCTGATCATGTAACCGACCGCTGGACTGAGAGGAAGGAAGATACAAGGCGAAAACCCTACCTCCGCCATCTCCCTATTAGCTCAATAATTTTGATTAAGTCATTCAATCTCTCTATGCCAGCTTTAATTTCCTCACCTATAAAATGAAGATTTGGTCTCTCTGGCCTCTAAAACTCCTTTGAGTTCTAAATCTTTGATCCTGTGGTTATGCTTCAGCAGAATGTAGGGGGGTGCAGATAAAGACTAATGTAAGAGCTAAACACCTTTAAAGAGTCAATCCTATTAATTCCATAATGCAAACTCAGTTAACAGCGATGCATCATTCTTTCTGTACATAACTACAATCTTGTTTATTGGCACAGGATTGGTAGGCTTTCAAGATCCTTCAACCCATCCTCATTTTCTTTCTGATACCTGCAATGGGATGCTGTTTTCACCCCAGTGGCCAGAAGATGACCAGTTAACTTGGTTTTACTGACTAGATTTTGTTGGCACCTCCTTGTAAATAGAAGACTTTGTCAATGATTCTCTATTAATACTTGAGGACTTTAGTAAATGGTCCAAAAAAGAAAGAAACAAGGAAAATATGTTAACAATGTAAACATAATTAATGAGGCTCTAGATCATGGTTTTATAGAATTTTCTACACATCCAGCAATATTTGCAAATGAATGTTGGAACAGATTTTTAGGACTATCAAAGTTAATACCATATATGTGTATATATGTATATATGTATGCATATATATGTGTAATTAACATAGTAAGTGCATTTTTACATTACATAGAATACAATTTTTTTCTTGAAGTTCCTATTTCACTTAGTTATATTTTTATACTTAACATGACACTAGTATTCCTAAATTAGCTGGGAAAATAGAGTATTTTAATCAAGATTTGTATTCAATCGTTATTTACTTCTTTCAAATTCCCTTTTGGTTTTTTATTCATTATAGTTTCATTGAATTAACAAAATAAACTTTAAAACATTGTGAGTTCAGATTATTTTTATAACTTTATCAACTTCATGTTTTAAAAATAAAATACAGCAGTACAAAGTATTTGTTTGTTATATCAAACTTTAAACACACATTAAGATGCTAAAAACTGATAAAATAGAACACTAATCCTACTTTATATGGAGATGTACTAGTATATTTTGCAAAGAGCTTTTAGTATGATTCCGGTACTTTTTTAAAAAGATAAATTACATGATAGAAGGAAGCATTGTCAGGACTCAAAAAGTTTTAAATTGCGCGATGACTTCACTGTTTTTCTTTGTCAAGATTTTGTCTGAGGACCTCTTCACCTCGCGGCTAAACTCTACTAACAAACATACATTCCTGAAATTATTATATGAACTTTGCAGGCAATTGTGGGGCAAAATGATAGAGAAGATCTAGATGTAGGGAAACCCAGTATTAGTCGGATTTTAAAAATAATCCGCTATTTCCAGAGTACAATTGAACTCAGGGATACATCTAAATAAGTTTGTGCAGGGAATTTCATCAAGATCTGAAAGTCCTTCCAAGGTGATAATATCTGTTATCTTATAGCTGAGAACAATGTCTTTTGACTTATCATAACTGAAGGCATAAATCGCCTGTATCTAATCTGTTTTACACTGTCCTGCTCTTTAATTCTTCAATCTGTCTCTGTCTGTCTGTTGTCTGTCTGTCTGTCTCTCTCTCTCTCTCACACACATGCACAAATGCACACACACACACACACAAGACAAATGCTATTAACAGTATTATTTTAGTCTCCTAAGAAGTTCTAACTCAACACGTGAATATTTTCCTAAGTGACAGAGACTAATCATTGCATAAGCTAGTTAAAGGGAGTGTGGTGGAGGAGAAAAAACCAATGGATTTAGAGATGAACGACCTAGATGTTAGGCCCACATAGGATGATTGTGAGTTTTGTACTTTGTTGGACAAGGCTTTGAACTACTCTGTACTTCAGTTTCCTTATACAAAAAATATGCTCACTGCCTCATAGGGTTGGGGTAAGTGTTTTGAAAAATATAGAGCAAAGAAATGTGAGCCATCACTCAACTGACTAGAAACTAGATATTAAGAAATATCCTAGGGCCCAAATCAATTTTTTAAACGAAACAAAATATACAGAACCTAGGAATAATCCAATGTTAACCATATCTTCTAGGTAAGTGACATAATAAATAATACACTGGGCCTGGAATCAGCAATACCCAAGGTCAAATCTAGTTTCATTTACATACTAGGTTTCTGATTCTGGGAATTCACTTAAATTCATCTGCCTTAGTGTCCTCAATTCCAAAATGGGGATAACAATAGCTATCTTCCAGAATTATGAAGATCACATGCAATAATATATGTATGTACAATGCTTAGGACAGTGGTTGGCACTTAATAAATGTTTCTTTCCTCCATTCCTGATAGAGGCAAGAGGAAATACTTGTTAAATTCTTTGTTTAGTCCCACTGAACTTTCATTGTAAGAATACATATACCTTGGATAGCTCCTTGGGTTTCTCCAGTCTTGGATCCCTAAGGAGTTTAATGAACTTTCTTTTATTCAGGGTCTTCCTAACTTTTAATATTCAACTCATAATTCTCAGCTTTTATTCGCTTCTTAAAAGAATCAGGTCATCGTCAGTGCAGGATTTATCACAGTTGGGTTTTTCCCTGAACAGTTATTGTCTGGAAAGATATTAACCAATGATTAACAAATGCTAATGATCAACACAGTCCTCTGGATCATCACCCTCAATAAAAATAAAGATTATACACATTAATTAATCTACCCTGAAGCAAGCACTATGCAGGTCTAAGGTGCTCGATGGAAAAAAAAAAAAAAACTATAATCTCTAACTTCTAACAATAACTCACATTTTGATAGTGCTGCAAAATCTTATATTTACAACAACTCTGTGAGGTTACAGGTAAGGAAATTGTAATTCAGAGATGCTAGGTGGCTTGCCCACTGACATAAAGCTGGTAAGTACCAAAAGTGGACTCAACCTCATGCCTCCTAAATATTAGGCCAATGCAATTTTCACTATACCATCGTCTTCTTCTAGTAAGTCAACACTTGCAAACAATTATTTGCTAAATAAAAAAAGCAAGCCCTCTAAAATAAATCCATCATGCCTTCCCTAATAGTAGTTAAGAGAATGGCAGTTTATAAATTGCATTAGAATCATCTGAAGCAAGAGATTTATTGAAAGGAATATAGTCTATAGGTTTTACTGAAAATGGTCACACTATAATTCTTAAAATTTTAAGAATCCATGAATTTGTCAATACATGTATTTCTACCTTTGAATTAACCACAACCCCTCTAAGACTTGGAAGACAGTCTTTCAGATATGCTCTAGCCAACCTGCTAATTAGCTTCTAAAAGCATAGGTTGGTTCTCCAATGAAAAGTACATGACTCATTGGAGAGCCATATTCAATGACACTCCAGCTTTATAGTACTGAACAAATCTTGCATCTTACTGTTAAGGATGCCAGAATTATCTTCATTCCATAAAGAAACATCAAAGATAGTCTTTAAAATAAGAGATTACAGGACTGTAATAATACATATTCTAATTATGCAGTTAGTAAATAAAATATTCCTTTTCAAGTTACTATCATTGCCTCTTAAGTACTAGAAACACACCAGCCTTTCATCTTTCTTAATTACAAAAGTAAAATGCATTATGGCTCATTTGCTTAACATTACAGACTTTTTTTTTTTGATTTGGGTTTCTGACCACTATTTCTACTAAAAATCTTTAGTGACAGAAGACACACTACAACTTGTTACATGCAGTTTAACAGTTTAGCAGTTTCATGGAGGTCCCCAGTGGACATGTTGGCATCATAAAACTGCCCAGTCTGGAAAATTCTTTGCTTCAAAATTCTCATTTGCAACTGAAAATACATTGAAGATTTTCAGCAGGCAAGCAAGAAACCTTAAAGAAGAAAGGAGATGCATTATGGGAGGAAAAGACAACCCAATTAACCCTAAGGGCTCTGGTCACTAAATTTTCTCACATTTGATAAAATAAATCAAAATTATTCCCAAAACTATTTAAATGTCTTATTCTTGTTTTGTGTTCAGAAAAAGGAAGCAGGGATGAATGTATATGAAAATGACTTTATCTTGTGATATGCATTTTAAAATATTACTACAATACATATACAAATAAAGTATATAAGTCAGAGTAAAGATATGAGAAGTGGATTAGTTACCAAAAAATTTGTACACTAGTTATTTACGTTAATTTATTCTCTATTTTTAGAACATTATTCCAATGGAACTAGAATGTTTATAATCTTCTCATGAAATTGAGGGATTAAAAATCAATATGGTGCTACTCAAATATGTGGTGATGACAAAAATATATTTTAATGCCAAGATCGAAATTAAATATTTGCTACATGACACTTCACAAATCATGCTACTATTGAATGAATCATTGTAATTTATAATAAAAATGTATAAATATTAAAGAATTACATTTTTCATTTCATCTAACAATCAATATTCCCTTTATTATAAATTGTGAAACCACTATATTCACGATGGTTATAGAATCAAATACTGTAGATTATATGTTTTAGTATATAATATATATACATGTGTATCTTCATACACATATGTCCACACAGATGTCCAAGAGTTAAAGTTGTAATCTAATTACAGATAAAATTAATGTTATTTACATTTAGATTAAACCACTGTTATATAATATGGTAAATAAGTATAAATGATGTATGGTCTAAATAAATGACTACTTTATTTTTTTACAACCAAATTGAATTATATTTCTTCTCACTTTGCTAGGCATATGGTGTATATATAATTAGTATTAAGAATCATAATTATTAATAATACAGTTGCCACTGATAGGACATTTGAATTTTCTAAGTTATTTTTTTTCATAATTACCCTCTGAGATATGTCATTTAATAGTTCCATTTATCTATAGGGAAACTGAGTTATCCAATTTAAATGACTTGCTCACTTATATACCTAGAAAATACTAGAATCACTTTTCCTTGATAGCATTTATGATGTAGTCATCATTATCAAATAAGCTGCTTGCTAGAACTGAGCTTTTTGCTGTACCCAAGTAATTTATTAAATTCAACAAAGTGCCTACTATGTACAATTCACTGAACTCTCGCCCTTTTAGTCATTTTCTGTGTTCCTCCCACACAATAAACCCCTTTTTCCTTCTGCCACACACAACTCTTGAAAATGTCCTTTGCTATCAAGGTATTCTGAGTGCTGAAAAATCTTCAATAAATATAAATGTTGGGCCATAATCCAATGAACATCCTATCTATTGTATGTATGTGACAATATTATCACTAAATTAATGGGGGTGGGATGAAACAGGTTAGAACCTAAGTGCAGAGGTAAGAAAACAGGAAAGTAAAGGATGTATCCCATGATATCAGCATCTGTATCTCCAGCATCTGGTCAGGGAGGGGGATGGATGCTGAACATAGGGAGGGGAATGGAAAGATTAGGAATGAATTATGAAAGGCGAAAAGGCCAGCTAAGGCACCCTGCTCACTCTTCTTATACAAGTTCCCCAAAATGACTAATCATCAGTATCATCTTTAGGTATATTATAACTTTAGGGTCTAGGAAAGTGCCACTCCTGTTATATAAATACAGATACATCTGTAGGTATATCCAAATCTGTGTCTATAACGGGTGCAGTATCTTCATACATACACACACAGTACACACAGATATAGTTATTTATACATATATATACATATATATGGAGAGAGATACATATATGTGCATATATATACACATAAATAGTTATAGGCACTATCTATAATCCTCAATTTCTAGGCATTGTCTGGAATTCCTTTAATGATAAAATTATTTTTATTTGACAACTACAGATTAAAAGTAAAACTGACAACATCAAGGAGAGTTAATTTGGTGTGAATGCTTCTAAGTCAAAAGTGAAAAGATGATATTAGATTCTTTCCTATTCTAGTACAAAAGTTGGAATTAGGGAATAATAAGGTGACCCAGAATAAAAAGTTATAGAGAGAGGGAGAACAGAAAAGGGAAAATCTGAAGATTCTAAAGACAAACCTAAAGGACTACACGTTTTACTGCAGATAAGTTTTTCCCCCATTTGCTCTGGGATAAACAGACAAGATTATTCATATTCTCCATCACCATTTACATGGAAACTTTACTGGCACTTGTGTTTATAATATTAAGGAAACTAGATGAATGCATCAAGGCGCAATATATCAATTCCCTTCAAATCTTTGTAATGAAATGATATATAATAGTTTCTTGATGTAATCACATCATTATGAGTTAATATTTATTTATCACCTAACTGGTGAAAAATTCTCTATCCTAGATATTTTACAATGCAATAAAGTATGTAATCCTTATTCTTAAAGCATTTCTAATAAAAGACACCATAAGTTGCTAATAATGACTAACCAGTTGGATGACAGAGTAAAGATCCAGAAATATACTGCTTGATCTAGAATGATGGATTGAATCTAATATGATGAAATTAATGAAGGACAAATATCCCGTTCTGGAGTAAAAAGACATAAAGGAACTACTGGGCTAGTATAGGAATGGGGAGACAATGGCAGGCATAACAGTTTATGAAAGAGAATTTCAGTGAAAGAAAAGCTCAGTATTTATCTATAGCATGACATGAAGGTCCAAACCAAACAAAACAAAAGCAATCTAATATGAACTTAGTGTTGTTTTTATTTTTTTAGGAGGACAGAGTTCAGAACTCATGAAGCTATAGTCCTATTATACTTGAAACTAGTCATATCCCCCTCTCTTGCACTATGTTTAAGTTCTAAGTACCACGTATTAAGAAAGACATTATAATATGGTACACATCCAGAGGAGAACAAAACCAGGAAGATGTAGAGTTTTCAAAAGGATGTGCATTTGTTATCAAGGGACCTAAATTCAAACTCTGATTTTGTGTGTCCTAGAACTAGTCACTTTTCAGAGGCTTAAGTTTCTTATCTAATTAAGGAATTGAAAGGTTTGGACTACATGCTATTTAAGGATCCTTCCAGCTTTTCAGAAACTATATTTACCTGAAGACAAGATAACTTGGTGGAGCATGGTGAATGGACCTAAAATATTACTAAACCATGATATCATCATTATGGAGTGTTTCTTATATCTACAACAGATTGTTCTATATGCCTTTTCCTGTTTCTGGATTCTTTTCTTGAGAGCTCTCCCAAACACCTCTTCCACTCCCTCCATGCCCCCATTCATATATTCAGGAAATCTACCCAAGTTATTGCAGGGCTTTCTTTAGGTCTTTTACATTTCAGGTGTATAACATCAGTATATCTATCATCATTCTCTCTAGTTATAGAAATAGTATCTCTTCTTCTGATCATACATTTCCCTGATCTATCCCTTAAGACTCCTTTTTGTATATAAACCATTGATGGGTATATGCTACAATCAATTTCTGCCCATCATATTTTAATTATTTGGAAGAATATCATTGTGATAAACCAAGAAGAAACAACCAGAGGGCAAGGGGTAGAAGTTTAGGAAACAAAGTTTACATTCAATATAAAGAAAAATAAATTCAAAGCTATGAAAAAAGTGGAGTGTGCTAATTTCAAGGTTTTTTTTTCAAGGTATTCAAGTGAAGTTCAGATGGACATTTTTCAGAGATATTATACAGGACTTTCTGAGTAGATGCAAGTTAGACTTCATGTCCTTTGAGGTCCTTTATAACTACAAGCTTCTATGATTCTATTTATAGAATGAAGAATGAAAAATTATAAAGAGAAAAAAACAGATTTCAGCAAGTTTATGATTTAATCTGCTTCTACTGTGTGAAATTCATCTAAATTTTACAATGTCAATCACTGTGCTATAACATTGCAAGATAACAGTTTTTGGAAAAAAAAATAACATTACACAAGGCATAATGAACCTCCCTTTTTCTGAAAATTCCTTCTGCTCTATGTATAATTGAATGTTGATAGGGTAATTTGTTAACCTCTGATACGTTTAAAACTCCAAATGTTTAGAATTCTGATTGTTCTTTTCTGCCCTCCCCATTTTTCCTATTTAATTCAAAAGAACATGACACCTTTCAGGAATACAAATTCATATTACCAAAATATATAAACATTGAGATGGGAAAACTAATCAGACAAATGTAATGGCATTATTCAAGTTGGAAATTTTCCCTAATTTTTTTCAAAGTTCAGTTGTTAATTTGATTTTATATTGGCTAATTATTCAAAATGAAAAAAAATATTTTAAAATGGTTTTAAAGCACATACATTTTCTTTAGTTAATTATGGTTGATTTAATAGAATGATAAAAGTGGCTTTATTTGATCAGTGTTACGCAAAGCCTATCTCATCTACATCATATTGCATATTTCACTAAGAATGGGTTAGTACATTTAAAAAAATGATTAAGGATTTGCATTCTTGGAGAAAATTCCTAATACCATTGTTATTTTTTCCTGTACCTTGTTATGACAATATTTTAATCTCTTACTAAAGAGTGCAACAGATATATATATATATATATATATATATATATATATATACAATAAATTTCTTGTTTGTAAATCAGTGTTTCCTAGTCAAAGGAAGCCATGTAAGATTAAATTATTCTGCTTGCAAATGGTGTCACTTAACAATCCAATAACAATTGGCTCAGTCAGTTTTCATTTTTTATTGCATTTTACTAAAAAGTAAGTATCCTTGATAGGCTAGGTTAATATATGTATCAGGTCTTGTTGATTTTAATTCTATAGTGTTTCTCCCATGAATCTCCTCTCCACTCAAACTGGCAACCTTCTTCTTTGGGACTCATCACTTCTTACAAGGTATTTCCCATTGAACTTTTGGTCTCAAAGATCATCCTCCACAAAGCTGCCAAAATAATTTTCCTAAAGTACTGTGTCATTTTCCTAAAGGAGAACCATCATTGACTCCTTATCCTATGAACTGGCTTCAGCCTGCATTTCTAGTCTTTCATTTCACATTACACATTACACCCTTTCCTGCACTCTATTATATATTCCAGACAAACTGGTCTACTTGCTATTTCATGAAACTAGCATCTCTCCAATCTTTGTGCTGTCCCCCCATGACTAGAATATATTCCTTCTTCATCTCCATCTCTTAGAATTTCTGACCTCCTTTAAGGCTCAACTCATTTGCTACTTTCTACAGACTACTTGTCCTAGTCTCATTGATTGTAATACCCTCTCCTGAAGGAGAATATTTCTTTATGTGATAGACCCACCTTCTCCCACAGTAGAGCGTAAGCTCTCTTAGGGTTGAGACAATCCTTCATTTTGTCTTTCTCTACTATAATGGCATTCAAAGTAAATGTTTAGCCAAAAATAATAAGCCTCAAATAAATTTTGTTGGACTCTTTTTATGTAAATAGAAATCAATGGTTCTCCAGTGTCAAATTTTAATTCTGCAAACTTCTAATTTAGGATTATTATGGCTATCATGATGTAATATTTAGAAAATGTGTGCAATTTGGCTATTTGCTACTCATTGCAAGTGTTAAGGCCCTGTTAATGTGATGATGGGCTGTGTGTTGAATTTCTAGGAGGTTAAATGGCAGAAGCAAAAATCAGTGAAGCAGTAAAATAAGGGTATAGTAATAGACCTATTAAAAAGAATACTATGGTGTGTTAGGTTGGAAGTAGGCCATTTCCATGCCATGAACCAGCTGGATGGAATGTCATTTTTCTTTGAATTAATATTAAGTGATGCTAGCTATCATTTCTATAGTACATTTTTGGAACGAGTTTCACATTGAAATGCCTCTTATCTGTTGCTGTTCAAAAAGTACTATAATCTCCAAATTATTTCTTGTATTTAAGAACCAAAAAGATATTAAAAGTTATACATTCTTACAATTAATTTATCCAAGAAAATTCAGACTTTAATTATTTAAAGGTTAAAGTCATATAATGGAAATTTCCTATTTTTGTTTCACATTTCCTTGGAAAGGTAGACTAAATGTTTATGGAAAAGTAGAGAAATAGTTTTGTTTTGTTTTTTTAAATAGAAAGAAAAAAATAGCAAGAGGGCTGTACATCACCATTCTAAGTATAATAATTTAGGATAACATCCTATTAATTTTATGTAAGACTTTTTAAATAAAACCAAGATTTTTTACAACTAAATCAGTGCAAATACATGGAATTAAAAAAAAGTATTTTTTGGTTTCCCATTAAAGTTGTTTCATCACCTTGCAGATTACATCAAGTATTTCATCAACAGAAATAATTTACCAATATAACATATGTGTAATTATATAGTTTTATCCTTAAAAATAGTTTGTCAACCAAAACAATTATTTAAAGTTACATGTTAGTACACAACATTATTGAATAATTATTCAATCTGAATAGAAAACAAAAAAAAATAATGATGTGGCCATTTTCTTTTACCTTTTCCCATTTTTTCCCATGCCTTTTCCTTACCTACTTCTGCGATTGAATGGAATTAGTAGAGTTCATAGTTGAGGTATCCATTATCACCTTATAGTTCAATGAACTCTCTAGGTAATTGTACTAATCTATTTTATAGGTTTATAAAGCCAGCAGAAGGGACCTTCCAAAATTTCTTTTCCAGGCCATGGTTTTAAGTGACTTTTGTAGAATCATACATTGTGTTACAAGGAGGTCTCAGGCCACAGTCCAGGTCTCCTGACTTCTACTTGAATAATCCTTTTCAGTACAAACACTGTGTTGTCTAGCTAAATGGGAAACCCAAGAGATTCAAAAAAACATGCAAAATTAGATACATCAGGTGTAAAACTTAAGTAAAATGGGTGCTTCACGGGACGATAACTTCTTTGTGGTAAGTTTTGAATGATTTGGAATCTGGATCACAATTTGGCCAAATATAGCTATTAAAATTATGGAATTGATTGGTTCATAAATCATATTAATATCAAGTCACATGGTTATTATTAATGACTTGTAAGTCTCCTCTATGCAAACATATTAAAATAAAGGAGAAATTTCTTAGGTATGTTGAGCTCATATTCAGATATCAAATATCCATGTTCAATTAACACTTCCTAATCACTATGTTTTGTAAAATTAGTATTTCTTAGTATTAGTAATCCACATTCTTTAACAGTCTTCAATCTCCACTTAAATTCAGGAAAATCCTAAGTCGAACATTTGCTTTTGTGAAATAACTTGCCTAGTGCAATTAATTAAGTCTCAGTTGAATGATAAGTGCATACTGTGATGACACTATTAAAAGGACACCATCAACTTAAGAAACAAAACTTTGCCTCAGTCAATAATTGTCTTGTTCACGTTAACTTGAGCCAAGTGAAAAATTGGAAATGAAATATAAAAAGACTTCATTATTCACCTAGTTTTATATACACACATATATGTGTGTGTACATAAATATATATGTATATATACATATATAGTATTAGATCTTATTTCCAACTTGTTGAATACATTTAAGATAATTTCTTATCAAATTACTATTTTAAATGTTATTCCATCATCCTTCTTCATGATTTAGTTTAAGTACTATAGAAACTCTGAAGCTTACACTGATATTTCTGACTTTATCTGCTAAACAATTCATATCCCTGGTAACCATAGCAATTGCAATCTTCATTAGTAGTCATTCTGAAAAAAAATAATTTGTTATACATAGAATTCTCTTGATGTCCTGGTTTTCATTTTATCTTAATTTTGCTAATGTGAAATACTTTGAATATGTAGAATGTGACATCTGCATATGATATAACTGATGTATCTTACTAAAACATAATGTTGTAATTTTTATGTTACACATTATAATTTAATTTACAATAATATGTTCTTATATTATCATTTTTTCAATATTATGGGTGCTAATTAATTTAGAATCTAAACTCATATTAAATACACAAGAAAAGAATTATAGTTTTCTCTAAACAGATTTCTAAAAAGTAAAATGTCAGTATATGAAGTCATAATCACATTTTGATTGATTATAGCAGTGGACATGTAAAACTATATGTTAATAGCAAAAGAAAAGATAAGCATGTTTGTTTTCACTAACTGCAACTGTAAGCAAAGACAGGTATACTGTACTTTATTACTAAGAATTCCTTTAGTAAGCACACGTTAGAGGAATTAATCATTCATTCCCTGCAGACTGCTTATGTATTTCATAGGGCCATTATCTGATCTGAGTAACAAGAACAATTACATAATAAAACACATTACTGCTGACACTAGCAACTTTCTTCCATCAACTTTAAGAAGCAACTACCTCTGTAGCATGAAATTAAAAAAATAAATAAATAAGGGGGAAAAAAAGAAAAATCGGACTTCATTTAGTCAGTGTGTCCAGATTTGACATTTTCCTGCATTATTATATATAGGAGTGATCAGACATAATGTGTGCAGACTTTAATTGCAGAGTCTTTAACTCAGGTCATTTCTCACAACATTAATGCATAATTATACTAAGTGCAGAATGTATGTCAAGTTGGCTTTCATATCAACTGTGAAACACCCCCTTCAAAAATCTAACAGTTTCACATCATTATAAAAATTTTAAGAAATATTTAAGGTAAAGTACTTTCCACACTACTAAATGAGTTATCACTTATTTAATCCAAACACTGAATTGGTCACTTGAGGTATAATCCTATTTTAAAGTCTGAAATAATTAGTTTTTTTAAAATTCATATCATACCCCCTTTTAATGATCACAACTAAACATAGGTCATATGCTATAAACCTCATTTGATCCACTATTTTCTTAATTAAATGTATTTTTAAAGAATCTTTTTGCATAAAAGCTATCACAATAGTGATCTATATTGCATCTAACTAGGAAAACACATTTAAATTTGAAATAAAATATTGTTTATCAAACAATTTTATTTTCTTTGTAAAATTTTAATTTCTATTTCTGAGGATTCCATATTAGCAAATTCATTTAACCAACCACTAGCAGTTTTGTTCCTATTTCTAAAAACTTAAGTCCCATTGTAAATAACATACGATAATGGCTATTGAGTGTCCATAGCAACTTGGAAAGGTATTTTCCCATCTTGCTATAGGACTAGACTTTCAGGTATCAGTGTCCAATAGAGACAGCTATTTCAATGCTTTTTAGAAAAAACATTAAGAGAAAGATTAAGAAAAACATAGAAAATTATTTTGAGAATGAACTTTTTCACTTGTAAAGGAAAATAAGCAAGCCAGTTTGCCCTACAACAGTGAATTTTCAAGATTAGAATTATAAAATCATGTTTTTTGTTATTAATGAAAGTTGCATTTTGAGGATAGAAAACAAAGTAAAAGAGAAAACAGATGAAGTTTTCTATCTATTGCAATCTTACTCTAAGCAGTTTTATTGAAAAGCTCAAAAGTTAAGAAAAAGATCTCTTTTATATAAATTGTGAGTCATACTGTACCTACTGTATATGCAACAATGCAAGGAGAATTAGATTCCAAGTCCATTTGGCAGTAATAAAGAAAAAAAATGCTGAAATGTTATTGATTATGTTTTAGTTGTGCAAAACAAACTGACTCAACTATATTTTTCCTGACATAACACAAAGGTTTTATTTGGATATCACAAAATATTGGCAAATGTTACACAGTATCTATTTTTATTTCAATTAACTCTTAACCCTTTGATTAATGGGGAGGAAGCATTTTTTATCTCCCCCCCTCCAACAGAAATGCAGCAACTGCTGACATCATGATGTTTGACCCAAGAGGGACAACGCTTGCAAAAGTTTTTGATGCAGAGACATTTAGACTTAACAAACACCTTAAACCTGTCACTGACTGTCATCCCCTTGTCATAGGCGGTAAGCTGCACTGCCAATAATACCACAGCACAAGCTTCAGTTCTCTAAAAAAGCACGTTAGCATTCTTTCTAAAGTTCATCAAAATTCTCCAACTGGGCTATTTAAAAAAATAAAATACAGCTATTATTAATATTGTTTTTATTGGTAAGCACTACCAAATCACTACGGGCTTTCAGATCGATAAAGACAACTTGTCCTTAACGCAAAAGTCCTGTTGGATACCTTCAGAATTAAAGATAAAAGAACTAGCTAAAACCACGGGCTGGGTTGGGGGTGGGTGCGGGACAGGACTGAAGGTGGAAATGTGAGTGGGGGTGTGGTGGGGAGGAGGGAGATTTCAAACTCAAACAGTCTCAAGCCGGAGCTGTCCATTCATTCCATGAGAAACTGACATTTCAATGCCACCGTCTCTGAAACAACATCTCTTTAAAAAGAGAGCCAGAGAAATCTACACAAAACCTCAATACTATCCATACATATCTCCCCTAATTCAAATGTTCTTCCTCAGAAAAGCAAGCTTGGCAAACCACTTCTTTTTCACATACTCTTTTGAGTTACATAAGTTTCTTGGGTAGGGGGCTACCTTGAATAACTACAAAGAAGGGAAAAAAATCCTTGAAAGAGACACCTTTGAAGAAAAAAAAGAGAGAGAGGTAGATAGAAAGATAGATGGATACATAGATAGATCAACGCGGTTTACTTACTAAGGTAGCCAGCCCGGACCTCTTTGGAAACCCTGAGGAGTCTTCTCTTGGCTCTCCTAACAGTCAGATAAAGAAATGTGTTTTATTCCACACAGGCCCCCGAGGGACTGCAAGAGAGAAGAAAGCACATGCACTTCAGCCCCTGGGCGAGGGGGGTCTGAGCTTGGTGGGGAGCCTTGGGTGGCTTGCTTTGTTTCTAAAGTGATTTCTTCTTTTTCGCAAGAGAGAAAACCAAAAGGCAGCAAGAAAGCTTGCTTGGGTCCTGGGAGATGTTCGGAGAAGGCAAAGTACCTGCACTCTCCCAGCCGAGGATGGTTGTCCTCTCCAGAAGGGGAGGTGGAAGAGGAGGAGGCAGCTGGAGAAGGAGCAGTTGGGCTCGGCTGGGGAAGGAGGCAGCAAGGGAGGGAGGGGGAGGTAAGTGCGAGCCTCCTGGCTGGAAGCAGCCGAGACACTCCGGCAGAGTCAGCGCCGCGGTCCAAGTGATGGAGAGGGAAGGAGGCGCTGCTCGCCACGCGCGCTCCTCCCGCTGGCTGCTGCCCGAGCTCGAGCCGGGGGGCGCGGACGCGGAGAGCCCGAGCCGCGCTCGCTCCGCTCTCTTACTCGCTGCTCGCTCACGCTCGCTAGCTGTCCGCACGGGCACACACCCGCGCGCACACGCGCACACACCCCACATCCCCCCGCAGCCGCGGCGCCGGCTCCGCCACACGCACTCACCTGCATTTCCTTAACGAGCCACTTGATGGCTGACAGCTGCGATGTGCCCGCTCCCCAGGCCCGCTGAAGCGAGCCCGATAGGGCGGGGGTGGAGGAGGAGGAAGAGGGAGAAGTAAAAAAGGAGGAGGGCGGGGAAGGCACCCAGGGGGAGAGCCCGGGGAGGCCGCGGCTCTGCAGGAGGGAGCGGAGAGGGGCCCGCGTGGGATGCACTGAGCTGGGCAGGGCTGGGCAGGGCTGGGCTGGGCAGCAGAGCAGAATGTTTCTCAAGTGGTGACCCCCAGAGTCTCCCGTTTCCCGGCAAGATCCGAGAGCTCCAGGTTAACCCACTTCCACCCTCGGAGAGCTGGACATGACACTCTCCTTGGCCATACAGAGGACTCCCCCCCACCCCCTTTCCAGATGTGGATTTCTTCTCTGCTGTTTATTGTGAGGTCCTGAGCTTTTATTTGGCGGGAGGGTGGAAGGGGTGGGGGGGTGGGGGGCGACCTTGGAGAAGAGTGTCGGAACCCGAGTTTGCAGCTACGTGAACCAGAATATCAGACATAGTGGTCGGGGGTGGGGAGGAGAAATAAAGTGGGTCACAAAAGGATTCGTATTTGGTCGCAGACGAGTAGTTTTTATTTTAGAAGTCAGGTGCCCAACAAGCAGGTGTTATTTGAGGGAGAAATTGGACAGTCAAGTGGAGGAGGAACTGTTCCTTTAAGACAGTCATTAGGGGTGAATTTAACAGTCCCAGCCTTACTAGAAAAGAGATGTTAGGAGTTTGGGATTTTATTTATAATGGTGGTAGGTGTTCCCTCTTCTTTCTAGTGGTTCACCCATCAGGGGCAGCTTTTAAGTGATGTAAAAGTTCTCAACAGATTTAGACTTCTAGGTAGAAACAAGTTAGATGCAGCGAAGCTTTAGTGATGCTTTGGAATGGAAAGAGGTCAAGAAGGAGAATGTTGGTCTCTTAACCCTTCATCTTTCCAGGTCGGAACATCAGCAACCCCCAGCCCGCTCTCGGCCTACAAACACTCGAATTGTGCCGAAGCACTCCTTTTGGAGACAAAAATAATTATCTGTCTCAAAACAATTCCCTAACATGAAGAATGTAAAAGCGTGACTTCCAAACTATTAGCTGGTAAGTGGTATTTTTGGAAAACAAAACAAATACACAGCTCTGCAAAGTAGACAACATCCACATGTCAAAGATGAATATTGGTAGCAATTTCACTTTCAAGACAGAAGTAAAGATTAATCCTTGTTGGTGATCCTTTCTTTAAAAGGGGACGTTGGATCCCCTTTTATTTTTCTTTTAAGCACTTGCCCTACCATGTCCCTTTATTCCTCAGGGTTAATCCTTCTACTGGATCCCTCCATTGTCAATATCTCTGCGCTTTTTCTTTCTTTTTATTTAACTTTCAGTGCTCTGGGTTTGGATTTGCAGTGTGCCAGTACCTTTTAGGAACTTCATACGTGCATTATGTGTATTTTATATTCATGCATATATCTATATGTGTATATAATAATAAAATAGCAATAATCTGTAGGAGTGTATTGTCTGGATCTTGTTTACAATTGCAAAAAATATCCTCTCCTTCTCTGATATTAATCAAATACAAGATGACCTACAGTGCAATCTCTCTTGTTGTCTCCCCATTCCCCTCCATCCTCTTTCTAACTCTCCCTTCCTCCCTCCTTTCTTCTCCCTTTTCCCTTCCCTATTATGTTCCTCTTACCTCCTCCCTCCCTCTTTCTTCTCACTCTTAAACCTGTCTCTTTCCCTTCCTGTTAGTTAAGAAACATTTCCTGATGAATTATCAGTGAGGGAATTTTATGAACAGTTAATTCCTCAAGGTATCAAAAGGGGAAGGGAGAGGGCAGCAGTGATGTTGTTGGATCCTTGCTTCTATCTTTCATGTCATCGGTCACTTATTATACTACTGTACTCATTGCCAAGTAGTGACAGAGATTATTTCCCCTCCTGCTATTCATAATAATACATTTGCCCTACCCCGGAAACTTTCATAATTAATAATAAAAGAAATAATGCTCCTTGAAATCATGGAATGTTTAGATGGAGGCTGGTGTGGTCAGCCTAGTCACATTTGTGTTGTTACTGCTGCTGCAAAGGCAATAGGATCACTTCTTCATTTTTGCTGCTTCTGGTGGGTTAAGCATTTGGCCCTTTTACTGTTTTCTCTTTTCCTTCTTTCCCTTGACGATAGTTTGTGTATTTTAAATAAAGATTTCATTCTGCCAACCCGCAGGAAGCTTTTAACAAGATGCAGCTAAGCGTGTCGATATCTTATATCTTTTTACTGCTGTATGGGGTGTACATCAACTTGAAACTCATCTCTACTTCAGCTGAACACTGGCATCTCTTAGAAACAGTGCTCCCCAGGGGCAACTTTACTTGCCTCCATACAACTACCCAGTGGTACCCTCAGAAAGACTGCATGGCAACCTCCCACTGAGAGCAAGGAGAAATTACACTTCACCTTTCCCACTGCCTAATGGGATTAAAGGAATGCAAGCATGTTTCATGACTATATTATTTTAGAATTTTAATATTGATCATCACTATTGAAGTTGGTCAAAGGTGTCTTTATTAACAGACTGTAGCAAGATAACAAATCTAAGTGATCCCCTTTCCTTACTTAGCCATCTGAAAATAATAGGTCATGGATTGTGTTCTAGTTTTGTTTTCAAGCAAAAAATAAGCCATCACTCATTTTGGTCTTTAAAAATTCAAAAAACAGCTAAAGGTTTTCTTTTTATTAGCAATTCATGTTTATAAAACAACCACAGTAACAGTGAAACAAAAAGGAAGAAGATAGGTGTCAATGCCTACTGAGTTCCCCTTGATTTATGTGCATTTTAATCATGGCTTGATTTAGCCAATAAGGCCAAACAACTATTTTAATTGCTTGCCAGAAATGTAAGAAAATGTAAAATTTACACATTTTCTGACTCTGTGAATGACTGCATTTATGCAAAGGAATCTGAAGCTTTTGTCCATTTTCTTTTCCTCTAAGTCCTGTTTCATTATTAGACCTTATGAAGAACTGTATGTCAATTTTTGTTAGACCTTTGTGGGATTTGTTAGTCTATTTGTTAGACTTCCAAAAAATTCAAGGTGTTGTACAGAGAACACTGAGCATAAACCATAGAAAAATGAATTAACCTTCAGAAAGGGGGTAAAAACAGATAATGCCCCACCCACCTAAAAATGAAAGAATTAAAGTTATGTCCCTGAAATGATCTACAATTATCTCGAATGATTGTATTAATAAGTCACATTTATATATGACCAAATTTTAATAAGGTATTTGCTTGCAACATTTTGATGTAAATAGGTGTAAATAGATTCTAATTTTAGAAATTTACAAATAAAGGATTGGAGAAATTGGGACTTACAGGAACAAAGTTAACAGTAGAAGATGAAACTTTGTGTCCAGTTTTCTAATATACCATAACTGCCAGGATCTTCCACATATCATACCATAAAACATAGTAAAAACTTGATATTATATACTTGCGTATAATGTAATGTTTCTTCTGTGTTCTTAACTTCTCTACCTATACCATTTGCCCCTTTTATTTTCTTTACCACAATCAAATGACTTCTAAATTTTCTTTCAGTTCTAAATTTTTATTCTTAATCCACAGCATTAGCTTTGAAAACCTGTTTTTAAATTCATGTGTGACATCCTGGCTCCAATTCACTTTATAAGTCTTCAGACCTAAATCAGAATAACAGTTCATATTTTTAGGTTGAAAGTTTGAGCTTTGTAAAATATTTCCCTCAAATTAATCATGCAAAATTGATGACACAAGTATTAACATTCTCATTTATAGGTAAGATAATCCAGTGTTTATATAGATTATGTGACCTACCCAAGGTTATACAGCATGTGTCAGTGACAGGATATGAACAAAGGTCCTCAATTCTGAATGCATTGCTCTTTTCACCATGTGTAATTTTCTAATATAGAAATTACAGTAACTGAAAAAAAATCCTTGTTTGGTGGTCTGTTCATCTATTATGAGTCTCTTTGAAATGAGTTCAGTTTGCTTTTGGAAGACAGACTCAATCCCTTTTTTTCCAGATAAATAAGACTGACTAGTAGTGCTAACTTTCATTTAGATCAGCTTTCCAGAGATCAGGTCACCTTGATAACACAATGAAGTATTAGGAAAACAAGACAAAACAAAAATAACTCTTTAATGGTGGTAGAAGTATAAAATATTAGTTTACTACTTAAACTGGGTTTTTCTGTTGTTTGAATGTTCCATTTCAATTTTATAGAAATAAATAATAAGTATCAAGCTGGAATGCATTACTTCTATTCTCCTTTGAAGCAAAGGATTTTTGTTTTAGATCTTACATTTAATTTCTCATCTGTTCATAGATCAACAATATATAATGAGAAAAATGAAGGATGTTTTATTCAGTGTTAAGAAGTTATGATAGCATTAAAAATAGTAACATAGTAATATGTTAACAGGTTGCTCAGAAAAAAAAATTAAGACAACTCTTTACCATCCAAAGAAAGTTACAGTTTTTAATCTTATATAATCGAACTGTAAATTAATGAATGTTGTAACACTACTGTGGATAATATTGCTGCTCTACTGAACTAAATGTAACTTGCAACATTCATAAACAGTGTAATGAATTTTAGAAAGATGTGTCAAATTTATGTGTATTAAATAAATTACAGTTTGGACATTTTGTTTTCATTGAACACTCAGCTTGATGTGCTATGTTCTTACTGGGAAGGAAAGTTTTGTATAAAAGGATTAGCATTCTTCTAAGTATGTAAAATATATTTTCATAAAAATGAAATCTTTACCTGTCTCAGAATTTACAAAGATCTATTGAAACTCACGAGAAACAAACACTAAATTACTACTAAACCACGGTAAAAGCTACAAGTATCTGTTAATGTTAAAAAATAGGAAATGTATGTTTATGCATATACATTAAAGAGGAAGGAGCTGACAAGATAGACAATGGATTGGACTTGAGCTCTTTCAGGAGTTTTCCTATAGAATGTATCTCCAGAAATAGGGACAGAAGAGAAAAGAAAGAAAGCAGAAGATAAAGCTTTTTTTTTTTTAATCTAAAAATAAAAGATTTGGAGGAACACCCCACTCTCATTTGAATCATATCCTTGATTACTTTTGGATTTTATCTCTCTTGTTAACAAAAAAGTTGCTTATTGCAAGATTTTGCCTCTATGATGTCAAATTCTAAAAATCCTTTAATTTCTATACTTTCTGAAGCAAGAATATTTTCTGCTCTTATCTTTTTATAATTTAGTTACACCATGAAACTGCTGACTAAAATCATAAAAGTGTCTTTCTGAGTATGAGTTATCTGATATTTCTTTGGTTCCTGACACTTTTAAAGCAAGTAGGCAAGTATGGAAAAAATGGACAAATAGTGGATGTGAGATTAGCAGATTTAGAATGATGAAAAGCAAAGCGAATTATTATCATTACCTATAACTAATTTGTACCACTTAAAAAGGCAGTCATGCCTTCTTAAGTTCTCAGCGTTTCAATCAAAATATCAAATTCTTCCACTGAGATCTAAAAGTGTGTGTGTTGAAGGGGTACAGGAGAGGTGGAGAGAATTGTATTTCATAAAATCAAATACATTTGAGGTTTATGTCTCCTTAAATTAAAGCAAAATTGATGATGATCAAATAGGTTCTAGTTTTATTTTTGGAACAGCTGATTCTATCCTTTAGCAATTATATACTTTTCAGACATTCTTCTAAGGAAAGAAGAATAAATGATATCAAGATATTAAGCTGATGATGATTTTCTATGTTGCCCTATTTTGTTTTTATTTTTGTAAAGGATCAAATAAACTAGGATCTTTACAAAAATTTTCCACATTCCAAGAAGGCTAACATTTCTGATGTTCATGGAGTCAAAGTATAGAGACATGAAAGATTCATTAGAAGTAATGTGTTCCAATCTCATTTCAGAAATGAGGAACTGAAGCCCAGCAAGTTAAAAGATGTGTGCCATATGATACAAATAGTTAACAGAAGAGTTAGGATTAGAACTCAGTCACTGATTTCAAATTCTTTCTTAAGGCCTGGTTGTTCCACTTATAAAACATGCTCAGAAAATTTGTAACTTTTCATAGTCATAGAGAAAACTGAACACAGGTTCTGGGGCCTCCAAATCCATTACATTCCCTACTAAATTAGTAGAAGATGTTAGTCATTTTTATTATTTTTTCTATATATTTTGTGGAGTTAAAATTATGAAAGATGTTTTCTATATCAGCATAAAGGAAAAAAAATCAAATAGTGTTCAGTGGATCAATTTTCCATGTTTTGTAACAACACCAAAGAATACACTTCATAATTCCTGTGTTAATATATGATATTGAATAATATTAAATAAAACTACATGTATATACATATATGCATATATATTTGTACATAAAGGTACAAAATCAATACATAGCCCATTCTATAACTGAGGCAACCAGGTCCAGAGAGGCTAATTGATTTAAGATCATTCTGCCAAGTACATAGTAGGGTTTGACCAGAAAAAAACAACAGTCTCCTGCTACCCCTTTTTCATTGCAGTTCTAGTTCCCTATAGCATGTTTTAATGATTTAAATATTTTTATTCACATCAAATATATAGATATATAAATTTTAATTCAACATTTCTAAAGCATGTGAATACACACACACACACACACATATATATATATATATATTTAAAACAACTTGTGCTTAAAAGAAGCAATTTTTTTTTTTAAAAAAAGAACAGTCTGTTTCTCCTACATTGGAAGAGGGAAGAAAGGAGAAAAACTGATGGCAGAGCTCTTGGAGGTGGATTGAATGATGTGCCTAGCAATGAGTCAAAATCACAATCTCTTTTCTTTCTTCCATGTACGTATTCCAATATTTCCACCATGTATAATAGTGTTCCACTGAACACTATTTGATTTTTTTTTCCTTTATGCTGATATAGAAAACATCTTTCATAATTTTAACTGCACAAAATATATAGAAAAAATAATAAAAATGACTAAATTCTTCTACTAATTTAGTAGGGAATGTAATGGATTTGGAGGCAGCAGAACCTGTGTTCAGTTTTCTCTATGACTATGAAAAGTTACAAATTTTCTGAGTCTGTTATATAAGTGCCAAGCACCCTTGGCATACTAATGAATTCCATGTACAGAAATTTTAATATGGCAGTTATATAATGATTAGGCTTATGGCTACCATAGAAGTAAAGTAAGATAGTTTATATTAAAATATAAATTTAAAGTAGGCTTATATGTATTAATATGAACACTAAGCAAATTAAGAAATAATACTTTGTATGCTTTGTGTAAGTTTTAATCAGTATTATTTAATCACATAAGTGCTATACAAGGGTGTTCATATTTTATTTTTTATTGGGGGGATAAAATAAATTATCTTCCAATCCCAAACATATTTAATTACAATGATGTTACTAATGCACTTGAGTAATACTTTTAATCTGCAGTTAGCAACTATTATTTTAATCAGGAAAAAAAGTCTTAGAATGTTATAAATAAATAATAGAATCCTTGTAAGCATTTTTTGGGGGGTGTAGTGCTGTGCACTGGATAATCGTGTCTGAAAGCCCTGGGTCCTAGATTGCTATTGCTATATTCTTTAGATATAAGCATGAACAAAGCACTTTTCTATTCAGTTCTCCAGACATTCATCTAAATTTATAGAAACTTTTGATCTTCATTGGTGTAATTTCCAGATAAAAAGATCTGGGCTTTCAGACCCTCACCCTCAAATTTTTCCTTAGGAAAATAATTAATGCTAAATTCTCATTTTCCCCCTTTTCACTTATAGGTTTTAGGGGGAAAAGGATTTAGTTAGCACCTATTATGTGTCAGGAACTGTGTTGCAAATATCTGATTTTACTCTCACAAACACGGGAGATAGGTACTATTATTATCACGATTTTACAGTGAGGAAATTGCAGTAGAAAGAGATTAAATGACATGCCCAGGGTCACATGATTGATCTATGTCTGAGGTCAGATTTGCATTTCAGTATTCCAAGCTCCAATCCACTATCCACTGAGGAACATAGCTCCTTTAATCAATTGTAAGAGGAATTGCTTCCTTAAATAAACTTTTTTTGTTCTAGTTTTGAGTCTCTGCTAAGAAAGTAAGACACTGTTAATGACAGCAAAATACATTGTGGTAATTAAAGTTAGTGACTCTTAAGCATTTTTTTTTTTCTTCCCACAAAGTCTCTCTTGGTTTTTCAAACACACACACACACACACACACACACACAATGTTAAGTTGGAAAGTTGTTTCACTTCATCTTTTTGTGGGTTCTGAAGCTCCAGGATCTGTTTAGAGACTTGATTTAACATTGTTTCAGAGGGAAACTGGAAAGAGCTCAGGCAAACTTCTGGGCTTCTCTCTGCCATCTTGACTCTGTCCCTATCAAGCATACTTTTGACAAAAAGCCATTTCCCCAAAGCAAGCCTGGATCATAACTTGTAGGGTTTTTTTTAAAAGGAATTAAACTAGGTGAGTACCCAGGCCACTGAACTATGTTCATCTCCCTTTCTTAGATAAACTCCTTAAACTTTCATGATATATAGCATGGTGTAAGTTTCTTTTGCAGTATTCCATCTGCAAATGGATATTTATGTAATTCTAGAAAATAACTTTCCCTTTATTTGGTCTCACAGTTTGTATTAAATACCTGTGTTCAAGAATTCCTAGGAAATAAGTTATGAGAAAGCTGATACAAATTACTGCTTTATCATCATGGTGGCACAATAAGCAAAAAAGCATATATGCATAAACTAAATGACAATATAAATAGAAGTTTGTCGCATGCATTGCAAGGGAAAGGAAAATGTATTAGGGAGGAAATTCAGTCAAAGTCAGGGTTATATACTGTGCGAATGGGCTTGGTTGAGAAAAGATAATTGGTGCTTGATGCGGAGGGAGGCATTTCTAATCATACTGAGAAATGCTGAAATTTTAAGCGTCATATATTGATAACCAAACTTGGGTGAAGTCTTGGTAGTAGGGGGAATTTCCTAATCCTATAAACTAAATTGACTATTTAAGGAACTGTAGGAGAATGATTCAGAGGTTGCAGTTGGTCAGGAGTTTCATCCAATCAGAATTTGTTAGTGTTATCTGCCTAACATAGACTGATCACATGTCAGAAAGTCAGAACATTGGAAAAGTACAAATTATCTATTTTTGCCTGCGTGCTTCTATCCTAAGTGACCCCATATTGGAGTCGTAACATTATATCTATAACATTAAAAAATGTAACTATGACATCAAATAGCATAAAGTTTACAATTATCACAGTTTCTCATTATTACCACAATATATTGATCAGAGTTTATTATTCTCCCAATGGAGACCAGACTCCCAGGACTATTGGAAGTAAGAAAAAATAGTCCCAGGCATTCTTTTTGTTTGAGTGGTTTACAATTGCATGATGAGATCTAACTCTTAAAGGCTCATCTAAATTTCTTCTCATAATTTTGGCATTATCTTGAGTAAAAATGTTAATTTCATCATGCACACATATGTACATGTATGTATGCATGCATGTGTGTATACGTATGTATACACACACTTTCATCCTCCAGCCTTTGTATAATTTTGTCCATGACGATTGTTTTTCTTCTTCATAACAATAGGTTATGAAGGTTATAGGTTAGCTTTTTTCACTATTTTTTATATTCCTTAAATTTCTGGAAGTCTACATTATACTAAAAATCCCTTCAACTCATAGCTCGGTCTGAAAGTTTTCTGAGGATTAATGTGATTATTTTGTAAAAGATTGTCAGTTCTTGATTTTTTCCCCCATTTTTATCCATACTTTATGCTTTTGCTTCCATAACTTTTACTTCCATATAGCAACAGCCAGTGAAATATCACTGACATTTATTGATGTGTGACCTTTAAGTTTAGCAACTCTTACACATATCATTGAAATAATATCCATTCTTAAATAACACAGGATGAATAAAAAATAAAAAAACAATGAAATACATGCATGTATATGTTAGGAAATCCTCATACAATTGAAAGAGTTCAAACCAAAGGTGGAAAAACCATCTCAATCTTGATGAAAGCTCAATGTCCCAAGTTTGTGTAGTGTCAGTAGAGACATATGTACACCTTATCATGCACACATCAAACAATATTGAACTTATTGCTTGCCATATGTAATTTTCATGTCACTATAGCATGTTGGAGACACTCTCAGAACCTAGAAAGACTTGCTATGACATTTTGGTACATAATCTTTATCATCTACAATACTTAGCACCATGATGAGGACATATCATGGTGGTGGTTTGATGAATCCATGGTATCACACATGATTATCTTACTTACACTGATACAAATTGCGATGCATCTACACAGTTTCCTCTTGTGTAATTCTCACCTATTTTTATGATGATGCCAGTGGTTTTGGGGTCAATGAATTCATTGGTATAGGAATGATGAAATTACTACCACTGATTCAGATCAGCACCTCCTTTGTTAATTTCTCTCAAAAAGTGACCTGGGGAAATGACCTCCAGTACCTGAGGTTTTATTTGCCTATACCAATAAAGCCTGTATGTAGGACTTGATCCCTGACCTTCCTGAGTCCAAATCTACCCGATCTGGATTAAGCCATATTGTCCATCCTGATTCTCATCTATGTCCTATAAATTTAC
Organism: Bettongia penicillata ogilbyi; assembly: GCA_023548195.1. Taxonomy (NCBI): domain Eukaryota; kingdom Metazoa; phylum Chordata; class Mammalia; order Diprotodontia; family Potoroidae; genus Bettongia; species Bettongia penicillata. The sequence goes on from JAJHZJ010001075.1 coordinate 256,159, forward strand.
CATTCAGGACCTTCCAAACTTGTCTGGATTTTGCTTCTAGTTAATTTATCACTTTGTGCCTAGCATCATGCCAATTGTCTATTCATTATCCCTCTGACTCTTGGTGTGACCAGCCCATCATTTCAAGTCAAACACATTCTTGGTGATCTATATTTTTTTCTTGTCTTTCAGGCCAATTCCCATCCATGTTAATATGATGCCACTTACAACCGAAATGTGTCTGTCCGCTGTCCCCTGATATAATTATGATTTTTGTTAGCTTGCAGTGTTCCACAATCCAGAAGTCACTGCTGAGAAGACAACAGATGTGAAATAATGAAATATGGACTGATTGATTTCCATAAAGAAATTTAATGATTGTTTTCTCCAAAATTCAGTCCCTGGTGTGTGTTACTGTCAACAGAGTTCTACAGGGAAAAAAATATAGCCCCATCAGATATTTCTCAACTAAAAGTTAAAATAATAGCAATCAAATTTCTTCTTCTTTTGGCTCAGAAGTTTATTTTTAAAATTGTATCAGAATGACTAGAGACAGAGTATTCAATAATTAGTCTTTGAAAATTATATTGGTTATTTCCCAATAGATAAGTGAACAATGGATATGAATGTACATTTGTCAAAGGAAGAATTGCAAACCATTAGCCACCATATGGAAAAATGCTCCAAATTGCAATTGATAAGAGAAACAAAAATTAAAACTATCGTGAGGTTTCACTTCATGCCCAGTAAATTGGTAAGAATGACAAATGATAGGAATATTCAATGTTGGAGGCATTGCATGCAATAATTCTGGAAAGCAGCTTGGAAATATGTTAATAATATGACTAAATTTTCCGTATCCTTCATCCCCAATGATACCACTGTGGGAAATATATCCAAAATTAAAATTGTATACACGAATTTTTTGATGGTAGCGAAGAACTAGAAACAAAATATATGCCTATAGATTTGGGAATAGCTAAAAAAAAATGTAGCATATGGAAGGAATAGAATATTATGATGCTATGGAAAAAAAAGATGAACATAATAAATACATAGAAACAGGGTAAGATTTGTATGAACTAACGCAAGGTGAAGTAAGAGTAACCAAAAAAATAATGTTAGACATCAAAAATAATCTAAGTGGAAAAATAAAAACTAAATATAAATGAGAAAAGTTGATTGTTGGGAAGTTAAAATGACCAAGCATGGCCTAAAAGAAAAGATATAAGAAGATTGTTCTTCATGCTCAACTCACCTATGCATTGCAGAGCTGCAGGATTCCAGATATGAAAAATGGCACATAATATGAGAAGGGTTTTTAAAATTTATTTATTGTTTCATTGCCTTTTCCTCTTGTTGTGTTCCACTTTTTTTTCACTTCTCTCTCATAAGTGGTGACTTTTTGGAGAGAGGCAAAAAAAGAGGAAATGTAACTGATGCAAAGACCATACATATGGGGGGAGGGGAGTAGTCAAGATGGTGGAGTAACAGCATGGATTTGCTTGAGGTCTTCCAAAGCTCTCCAAATACCTGTAAAAGATGGTTCTAAATAAATTCTAGAGCATCAGGACACACAAAATGACAGTAAAACTAATCTGTAGCCCAAAGACAATCTGAAAAGTCAACAGGAAGGGTATATCACACTGGACAGGGAACAGAGGACAGTCCAACATGGGCTCAGGGGATTGAACCACTGGTAGCTGTGGCAGTTTCTAGAATTTTCAACCCACAAACAGCAAAGACAGAATAAGAAGTTCAATCAGAAAACACTGTAGAACCTGATCTGAATGGGGTCTGGCCCCAGTCTCAGGGCCAAGGAGGAAGTGCTGTGGTGGTGGCAGTGGCTGCTCCCAGAGCTCTGGGCTCATAGAAGGTGGGGTATCAAGCACGTCATACAAAACTCTTGGAGCCTGGGACAGTACACCCACCCCCACCCCACCCTCACTGGAAGCAGAGCATTACCTGACAATGAGTTAGAAAGTCAAGCACTTGTCTGGGAAGATGAGTAAACAGCATAAAAAACAAAAGCAAAAACAAAAAACCTCAGGTTATAGAGTCCTGCTTTGGTGACAAAGAAGAAAACAATACAACCAGAAGATAACAAAGCCAAAACTCCTAAATCAAAAGCCACCACAGGTCATGGACGAGCTCAAAAACATTTTGAAAATTAAGTAAGCAAAGTAGAGAAAAAATTGGGAAGAGAAATGAGAGTGATGCAATAAAATCATGAAAAATGAGCCAATAGCTTACTAAAGAAAATAAAAAAAAAAAAATTGTGAAGAAAATAGCACCTTTAAAAATAGACTAACCCAAATAGCAAAAAGAGGTCCAAAAAGCCAATGAGGAGAAGAATACGTTAAAAAGCAGAATTGGGCAAATGGAAAAGGAGATCCAAAAGCTCTCTGATGAACATAATTAGAATGGAGAAGATGGAAGACTTTATGAGAAATAAAGCAATTACAAAACAAGACCAAAAGAATGAAATAATAGAATGCAATGTGAAATATCTCATTGGAAAAACAACTGACCTGGAAAATAAATTCAGGAGAGACAAGTAAAATTATGGGCCTACCTGAAAGTCATGGTCAAAAAATGAGCCTAGACATCATCTTTCATGACATTATCAAAGAAAACTTCTCTTATATTCTAGAACCAAGGGGTAAAATAAATATAGAAAGAATCCACTGATCACCTCCTGAAAGAGATCTGAAAAGAAAAACTCCTAGAAACACTGTAGCCAAATTCCAAAATTCTCAGATCAAGGAGAAAATATTGCAAGCAGCCATAAAGAAATAATTAGTTTTGTGGAAATACAATCAGGATAACACAGGATCAAGCAGCTTCTACATTAAGGATCAAAGGGCTCGGAATATGATATTTCAGAAGTCAAAGGAACTAGGATTGAAACCAAGAATCACCTACCTAGCAAAACTGAGTACAGTACTTCAGGGGGAAAATGTCATTTCAATGAAACAGAAGACTTTCAAACATTCTTGATGAAAAGACCAGAACTGAAAGAAAATTTGACTTTCAAACATAAGAATTAAGAGAAGCATGAAAAAGTAAACAGGAAAGAGAAACCATAAGGGAATTACTAAAGTTGAACTGTTTACATTCCTGTTTGGAAAGACAATATTTGTAACTCTTGATATTTTTCTCAACATTTGGGTAGTTGGAGGGATTATATACATATAGACAGAGGGCACAGGGTGAGCTGAACAGGAAGGGATGATATCTAAAAAAATAAAATCCAGGGATGAGAAAGGAATGTATTGGGGGGAGAAAGGGAGAAATAGAATGGGGAAACTTATTTCTCATAAAAGAGGCAAGAAAAGACTTTTTCAATGGAGGGGGGGAAAAAGAGGGATGTGAAAGGGAAAAAATGAAGCTCACTCTCACCACATTTGACTTAAGGAGGGAATATCGTGCATATTCAATTTGATATGAAAATCTGTCTTACTCTACAGGAAAGTAGGGAAGATGGGGATAAGTGTGGTGTGTTTTGGGGTGAAGATAAAAGAATGGGCAAATGAGAGGAAGGAGTAATTAGAAGTAAATAATTTAGGGCAGGGACAAAATCAAGAGAGAATAGAATAAATCGGGGGCAGGATAGGGATGGGGGAAATATAATTAGTCTTTCACAATATGACTATTATGGAAGTCTTTTGCATAACTACACATGTGTACCCTATATTGAATTGCTTGCCTACTCAGTGGGGATGGGTGTGGAGGGAGGAAGGGAAAGAAGCTGGATCTCAAATTGTTAGGAATGAATGTTGAGGATTGTTTCTGCATGCAACTGGGAATGGGGTATATAAATCTATCATTCCCTACAAGAAAAGAGATAAGATGGGAATAAGGGAAAGCAGGGGTGTGATAGAAGGGAAGGCAGATTGCGAGAAGGGGTAATCAGGATGCAACATGTCCTGGGTTGAGGGGATGAGAGAGATGGGATGCTTGGAACTCAAAATCTTGTGGAAATGGATGGTTAAAACTAAAATTAATTTTAAAAAAATGAAATTATCAAGAAAAATTGCCCTGATAGTCTAGATATTGAAAGGTAAATAGATATTGAAAAACTCAACTAATCACATCCTGAAAGAGATCCTAAAAGGAAAACTCCTATGTATATTGTAGCCAAATTTCAGATTTCCCAGGTCAAGGAGAATATATTGCAAGAACTTAAAAAGAAACAATTCTGGAAATGTAATCAGGATAATACAAGATCTAGCAGCTTCTACAGTAAGGGATTGAAGGGCTTGGTATATCATATTCTAGAGGTCAGAGGAGCTAGGATTAAAACCAAATATCGTCTATCCAGCAAAACCGAGCATAATCCTTCAGGAGAAAAAAAGGATATTTGACAAAATAGAGGACTTTTAATCATTCTTGCTGAAAAGACCAGAGTTCAATAGAAAATATGATTTTCAGATACAAAACTCAAGAGAAGCATGAAAATGTAAATAGAAAAGGGAAATCATAAGAGACTTATTAAAGTTCAACCATTTACATTCTATATAGATAGATGATATTTGCAACTCATGAGACCTTTCTCAGCATTAGCATAGTTAGAAGAGATAGATAGATAGATGATAGATAGATAGATAGATAGATAGATAGATAGATAGATAGATAGATAGATAGATAGATGGCACAGGGTGAGGTCAGTATGAAGGGATGATATCTATAAATAAAATTAAGGAGTAAGAGAAATACAATGGGAGAAGGAGAAAGAGAGCAATAGAATGGTGTAAATTATCACATAAAAGAGGCAAGAAAAAGGTTTCAAAATGAAAGTGAAGAGGACGTAGGTGAGAAGGAATGAGTGAACCTTACTCTCATTGGATTTGGCTTAAGGAGGGAATAGCATATGCACTTAAATGAGTATCTTACTCTACAGGAAAGTAGGGGGGAAGGGATTAAGAGGAAGGATGATAGAGAAGAGGGCAGATTGGGGGACGGAGAAGTCAGAAGCAAACACTTTTGAAAAGGGACAGGGTCTAAGTTGAAAACAGAAAAAGTGGGGGGGCAGATAAGATGGAGGGAGTCACAACATGACTATTTTCCCTATTGCTTGCCTTCTTAGTGAGAATGGGTGGGGAGGGAAGAAGGGAGAGAATTTGGAGCCCAATGACTTAGAAACATGTGCCAAAATTTGTTTTTACATGCACCTGGGAAATAAGATATACAGGCAATGGAGTATAGAAATCTACCTTGCCCTTCAAGAAAGTAAAGGGGAAGGAGATGAAATTGGGATGATAAAAAGGAAGTCAGACTGGTGGATGGAGCAATCAGAATGTATGCCATCTTGTGGTGGGGTGAGGGGAGAGAAGTGGAGAAAATTTTTGGAACTCAAAATCTTGTGGAAATGAATCTTGAAAACTAAAAATAAATTATTTAACATACAAAAAAGAAAAAAAAACATACATACCAATTAATATCCTTTAAAAAATAAAGTTAAATTCCATGAACAGATACTCAGGTCTTTTCAGAGATCTATATGTCTGTAAAGCAGCCTGAATTTCCCTTATTGCCATCTTAGACTTTTTATTATGGGCAACTACTCCTTTGGAATAAAGTCTCTCCCTACTGGAGGATTCCCAAGGAAAAGAATTTACTTTTCCTATTGTAAGGGCCAATTTTGAGAGTGGTTTTAGTGGTTTGAACATTTATCCAGCACTAAGAAGATCAAAACCACCAATGTGTATCATATAGACCACCAAACAACCATCTGAATGCAGTGGCTTTCAGTCACCACCAACCTCAACTTTTTAAATTGTCATTTCAGAAGTTCTGTTATTAGTTTCCTAGTCATTTAAATATCAAGTCCAACTTTCCATCTTAATGTTTCTTTCTATTTTTGTTTAACTGGTACCTTAATATTTATTACCAACATTTAAATACTAAAGTAAAGATAATTATATTACATGATGTGTTATGTCACTCCTAAATTCCAAAGACAGATCCTGAATTGCATCAGACTTGTGAAGAAGGTCAAGATATTAAATCTTGGAACTTAATTTTGGAAAGGTTATCTCTTGTGAGGCAGCATGGAAAAACAGAAAGAACACTGGATTTTAGAGTGAGAGTTCCGAATATGAATTCTAACATTTTTGATATGGAGACCTCTGTAGAAATCATTTCAAGTCGTTGGGCTTCATTTTCTACAGTTCCAAATGAAGAAGTGGAGAAAATGATTTATAACATTTCCTTAAGGATGTAAGCTTTTTTCTTGTTCAGGAACTTTAGTTTCGTCCAACTCTTCATAAGTCCATTTGGTTTTCATTTGTTTGTTTTTTGGCAAAGATACTGGAATGCTTTTGCCATTTCTTTCTCCAGCTTATTCTTTTTTTACAACTGAGGCAAACTGGGTTAAGTAACTTGCTTGGGATCACACAGCTACTAAGTGTCTGAGGCTGGATTTGAACTCATGTCAGTCATCCTGACTCCAAGCCAAGTATCCTAGCTACTGTTTCATCTAACTGTCCCCGAATCAGGTAAATTTTAAGACCCAATAGTATGCCTGTTTTTACAGATCAGGGAACAGAAATCAGGAGAAGTTAAATGATTTGTTATATTACACCCATGTTCAAATTGGTAAATTTATATACTGATACTATTAAGTAATTCAGAAAAAAACTTTTTCTAATAAAATTTTATGTAAAAATAAATAATACATAGATGGAAAAAAGAAGCAGCTTACTATGTAGTGAAAAAAGTTCTCATCATGGGTGTTAAGAGAGAATGGATTCAAATCCCAGCAAATTACTTATTCTTTGAACTTCTATACACTTATCTGTAAAATGGAAATAATATCTATATTACTTGATCTCTCTTGTATCAAGTGAAGTAATGTCTAACAAATATTAGTTATTACTCATGAATTAAGTGTAGTCTATTCTTCCGTTTTTCACTTTGTCTGCATTCTATCTTTCTACCAAACTGTGTTTCTTAGAAGCTTTGACTGAAATTGGGAAAAATGAAACTATAAAATGCTCTTTTAGTTCATTTTCATAACTTGCCACTCCTCAGGTAGAGGTGAGCTTTTTTCTCTCTTATCCACCACAGGATAAAAGCTGTGAGAACTATTTCAGTGTGCTGAAAATGTGAGCCTTCGTTTTTTAATGAAATAAATAGACCTTCCATAAGCCTGTAGCATAAAATTACATCTCAGGCATGCATGTCAAGTTGAGAAGTCATGGAACACATCAGGGATGTGGAAAGCTTACAGTTAAATATTAAGCTTGTAGTGAGAGGTAAGCAGGAGTCAGGAAATATGTTCACATTCTACTTCTGACATTACTAAGCTGTTAATCATGGCAAAAAAAGAGAGTTGTATTTGGAGTCTAAGGACCTTGATTCGAATCTCAGCTGTACTATTTACCAATTATTCCACATTTGTAAGTATTTTCTTTCTGGGTGCTGCAATCTGCTCATCTATGAAATGATGTTGGGTTGTTTCTAAGTTAGAGTTTTCCAACTCTAAAGCATTGTTCCTATGATATTCCAGGTGTGTGACCATGGACAAGCCGCTTAAACTTTCTAAAACATTTTAATTTTTTCTTCTGTGAACTAGCAATACTGGCACTGGTAGTATCTCCTTCATTAAGGTGTTGTAAAGAAGTTGAATTGTTACTCTTACCTAAGTATCACAAATAAAATTTTATTTAAATCTGATGAGGGCTAATGAGGAACACTCCCCCACAAATTTCAAAATTATACTTCATTCTAATAATTTTTTTCTGGGCAATTAAATTCATTCCTTTTATTAGAGAAAATAATTATTTAGTAAGTTACATAATATGTTAGTCTTAGACTTAGTGTTCATTACATGAAGTTAAATATCCCAAAGTGATATAGAGTAGTCATATTGAGGGAAGGGTACATCATGTTGCTAGTGATACTAAATCAAAAAGGACACTTCCTACACCATTCCCTCCTCAGTCTCTTGAATTTTGAGAAGATGACTAGAACAAACTCTATGAGATAATCCAATAAAGTGCCTTATATTCTACACAAGAGGGAAAAGAGATGGAGAAAAATTAAGGCATGGCCCTGTGTTAATCACTTAAACCTGCAGGAACTAATTTGTCTCAGCTATAAAATGGGGATAATGGCATTTGGACTATTTTCCAGCTTACTGCCTCCATATTTTACTGCCTTTCTCAAATTATAGATGCGGTGATGATGGGTTTTTTACTATTTTTCACACATGACACCCCATCCCTAGATGTATGTGTGTGTATGTAGTATATACATATCTATATGTATGTGTACATGATATATGTATATTTACATATGCATGTAATATATACATATCTATATGTATGTGTGCATGATATATGTATATTTACATATACATAGACACATACACACATATACATGAATATGTACATATACACATATATAAATATACATATACACATAGATATCCCTTTGTACAATGTTAGTTGATGGTTTTCAATACCATTAGAATATGAGCTACTCGAGAAGAGGGATTGTATTTTTCTTTGTATCTTAAGTGATCATCATAGTGCCTGGATGACCACACTCACTTAATACATGCTTGTTTGCTTGAATTACCTTGTAACATTGTTGCAGCAATCAAAATATATTGTTTTTATAAATCCTTTATAGATAATTGCATGCCAGTAAATTCTATAAAGTTATTCTTTTGTTCTTAAAGTATATAGTATTTTGTCAAATATTTCCTAGGTACACATAAAAATTTTATCATTTTTAAAAACATTTTGAATTTCAAATTCTCTCCCTCCTTCCTGCCACTTGCCCCAGTTGAGAAGACAAGGAATGTGATATTCATTATACATGTGAAGTGATGAAAAAATATATTTTCATGTTGGTCAAGAAAACAGACAAAAAAGAAAAGAAAGGTAAAGAAAGTTATTTTTGTTTTATATTTATCTATCTGCATTCAGAGTTCATCAGTTCCTTCCGGAAGTGGAGAACATTTTTTAAATCAAAAGTCCTTTGTAATTATCTTGAATCAGTCTTTTATATTTGATTACTTGATCATCCTTGCCATATTCCATGACAACATTTCTTGAAATACCACATTGTGTCTTTTTTTATTATGACTTCCAGGTATTCAATAATTCTTCATTTATCTCTCCTTGATTTATTTTTCAGGTGTTCCATTTTTCCAATTTTCTTCTATTTTTTCATGACTTTTTTGTATTGCTTCTGATGTCTCATGGAGCCACCATTAACTTCCACTTACCTGATTCTAATTTTTAGTGAATGGTTTTATTTATTTAGTTTTTGGAGCTCGTTTCACATTTGATCAATTCTGCTTCTTAAGGAATTATTTACATTAGTGAATTTTTACACCTCTTTTTGCACATGGCCAATTTTTAAATGTTATTTTATTTAGTGTATTTATCATCAAACTATTCATTGTATTTTCATAATTTTCTTCCTTTGCTCTCATTTCTTTACCTACTTCTTCCTCTACCACTCTGATTTTGAAAATAATGTTTTAGCTATTTCAGGAATTCTTATTGGCCATGTATCAACATATATAATTTCACTGAGGCTTTGCCTCTCATTCTTTTGACTTCATTGTCAATTTTCTCCAAAGGTCTATCATATCTATCTTTTCCAGAATTCTATTTATCTCTTTAACTTTTTGTTGTTTATTTTAATGTTAAATTAATTAAGTTCCCTCCTTGAACCAAATCTGATGAGAATAAAGCTCAAATAATGCATATCTCCCTCCCCTCTTTCCCTCTACTATGTTTTTGTGCCTCTTCATGTGATATAATTTACTCTTTTCTGCCTTCTCCTTTGCTCTTCTCACATAGCAATCTCTTCCCACCCTTTAATCATGTTTTCTTAATCTTTACATCAGTTAATTTATACCCACTTCTTCTGTCTATGTAATTCCCTTTTAAATATCATGGTAAATACACAGTTCTCAAGATTAACAAATCTTATTCTTCCATATTGGAATGTAAACAGTTTGCCCATAATGAATAACAAATTTTTCCCCCTGTTTACTTTTTTATGCTTCTGGCTGTCTTGAGTCTTGTATTTGAAAATCAACTTTTCTATTGAACTCTGGCCTTTTCATTGGGAAGGTCTGGAAATTCCTTTTTACTTTGAATGTCCATCTCCTTGTCTATAAGATATTGCTCAATTTTGCTGAGTAATTGATCCTTAGTTGTAGTCCAAGCTCCTTTGGATATCATATTCCAATCCCTCCAATCTTTTAATGTAGAAGCTACAAGATCCTGTGTGGTCCTGGCTGTAGTTGCTTGATATTTGAATTGTTTCTTTCTGACTGCTTGCAGTATTTTCTCCTTGACTTGATAGTTCTTGAATTTGGCAACAATATTTCTTAGTGTTTTCCATTTGGAATCAGGAGATGATCAGTAGCTTCTTTTTATGACTTTTTTGCCCTCTGGATCTAGGACTTCAGGACAGGCAGTTTTTTTTTGAAGATTTCTTCGAAGATATTGGACTCTTTTTTAAATGATGGCTTTCCAATAGACAAATAGTTCTTAGTTTTTCTCTCCTGGATCTATTTTCCAGGTTAGTTGTTTTTCCAAAGAGATATTCTAAATTTTCTTCCATTTTTTCATTCTTTAGATTTTGTTTGATTCTTGATGCCTTGTAGAGTCATTTTCTAGCTCAGTTCTACTTTTTAAAATATTGTTTTCTTCAGTTAGCTTTTGTACATCCTTTTCCATTTGTCCAATTTTCCCAGTTAAATTTTGTACCTCCTTATCTATTTGGTCATTTTTCCTTTTAAGGAATTCTCTTCAATAAATTCTTTTTTTTTCATTTTGTAAATTGTATTTTTAAAATCATTGGGCAATTTTTCTTCAACCTCTTTAATTTTGCTTTTAAATTCTATCTTGAACCCTTCCAAGAATCCTTTTTGGGCTTCAGACCAGTTCGTATTTCTTTTTCATGTTTCAGATGTGGGTATATAGTCAGTGTTATCCACTTATGAATTCATATTTTGATCTTCCCTTTTCCTGCAGTAAGATTCTAGGGTTTTTGCTTTTCTGATTTTTTCTTGCTCATGGTGATTTCCTTTTTTTCACTTTTAAAGTGGATCTCTGTTTCTGGGGCACAGGGGCATCTGTTCATGCTGGAACTTTGGGGCCTGGTTTCTGGCTTTGTGTATTGTGTTCTCTGGTTCTTTCATCTGGAAGCTATATAATGGTACAGCTGAGGATGAGGCCGGGTGAAGTCTTTCTGAGTTTCCCTGGGGTTACACTGAAGTTGCTGGTGTGAGGCATGGGGAAGGAGTGACTTGGCCATGGGAGGTCTCCTCTTCCCCTAGGTCTTTATGAGAGCACAGGCAGGTCCAAGGACTGGTGAACCCTGTCTGTGCTGGTGTATGCCCAATTCCCCTGGCTATACTAAAGCATGCTTGGGGTCTTGGTGTTGATGCTTAACATTTCCACTCCCCTGGGGTTCAGGTGCTTCTGCTGGTCTCAGTAAGCAGGTGGTGTTTACTGAGATGCTTCTGTTTCTTCATTGTTCCCCTTCAGCCACAGCAAGAAGAACCCTTCCTCTCAATCTCTTTAGCCTTGTGAATGGAAAGATTGCTGTACCCTGTCTGCGGACTCTAGTATTACAGGCTTTATTTCAGGGGCAATACTCTTTTTCATTTTTATTTATTTTTAGTTTTCAATATTCATTTCCACAAAATTTTAAGTTCCAAATTTTCTCCTCATCTCTCCCCTCCTCCTACCCCTTCCCTGAATATGCCCTCTCTTCTATCACACCCCTCTCTTCCCTTATACCCTTCTTCTCTTTTCTCTCAGGGCAAGATAAGTTTCTATATCCTATTGCCTGTATTTCTTATTTCATAGTTGTATGCAAAACATTAATTCATAATACTTTGAACTCCAACTTCTCTCCCTTCCTCCCTCCCCACCCATCCCCACTGAGAAGGCAGGCAATTCAATGTAGGCTGTATAAGTGTAGTTTTGCAAAAGACTTCCATAATAGTCATGTTGTGTAAGTCTAACTTTATTTCCCTCCATCCTATCATGCCCTCCATTTATTCTATTCTCTCTTTTGACCTTTTCTTTCCCCAAAAGTGTTTACTTCTGATTACTCCCTTCTCCCATTTTCCCTCCCTTCTATCATCCCCATCACCCCACTTGCCCCCTTCTCCTCCACCCTTCTGTAGTGAAAGATATACTTTCATACCAAACTGAGTGAGCATGTCATTCCCTCAAGCCAAATGTGAAGACAGTAAACTTCCCTTTTTCCCTCTCACATCCTCCCTTTTCTCCTCCACTGAAGAAGCTTTTTCTTGCCACCTTGATGCATGATAATTTATCCCATTCCACTTCTCTCTTTCTCCTCTCAATATATTCCTCTCTCACCCCTCAATTTTATTTTATTTTTTTAGGTATAATCCAATCTTATTCAACTCAGCCTGTGTTCTCTGTCTACATGTGTGTGTGTGTGTGTGTATGTGTGTGCATGTGTGTGTAATCCCTCCAACTACCCAATACTGAAAAAAAATCTCAAGAATTACAAATATTATCTTTCCATGTAGGAATGTAAACAGTTTAACTGTAGAAAGCCCCTCATATTTTCTCTTTCCTGTTTATCTTTTCATGCTTCTCCTGATTCTTTTGTTTGAGTGTCAGATTTTCTATTCAGTTCTGGTCTTTTCATCATAAATTCTTGAAAGTCCTCTATATCATTGAATAACCATGTTTTTCCCTGCAGTGTTATACTCAGTTTTGCTGGGTAGCTGGTTCTTTGTTTGAATCCCAGTTCCTTTGACTTCTGGAATGTTATATCCCAAGCCCTTTGATCCCTTAATATAAAAGTTGCCAGATATTGTGTTATCCTGATTGTATTTCCACAATACTCACACTGTTTCTTTCTGGTTGCTTGCAATACTTTCTCCTTGTCCTGGAAACTCTGGAATTTGGCTACAACATTCCTAGGAGTTGTTCTTTTCAAATCTATTTCAGGAGGCAATCCGTGGATTTTTTCAATATTATTTTTCCCTCTGGTTATAGAATATTAGGGCAATTTTCCTCGATAATTTCATGAAAGATAATGTCTGGGCTCTTTTTTGATCATGGCTTCAGGTAGTTATATAATTTTTAGATTATCTCTCCTGGATTTATATCCCAGGTCAGTTGTTTTTCCAATGAGATATTTTACATTATCTTCTATTTTTTTCCTTCTTTTGTTTTTGTTTTTTTATTTTCTTTATTTCTCATAAAGTCATTAGCTTCCATCTCTTCCATTCTAATTTTTAAAGGACTATTTTATTCAGTAAGTTTTTGAACCTCCTTTTCCATTTGACTAATTCTGCTTTTTAAAGCATTCCTTTCCTCCTTGCTTTTTGGACCTCTTTCACCAATTGAGTTAGCCTGTTTTTAAAGGTGTTATTTTCCTCAGCATTTTTTGGGTCTCTTTTAGCAAGCTGGTGATTCACTTTTCATGGTTTTCTTTCATTGCTCTCATCTCCCTTCCCAATATTTCCTCTACCTCTCTTATTTGAATTTCAAAATCCTTTTTGAGCTCTTCTGTGACCAGAGACCATTGCATACTTTTTTTGGAGGTTTTGGATGCAGAAGCCTTGACTTCCTCTGACATTACACTTTGTTCTTCCTCACCTGAAAGGATGGAAGAAAATACCTGCTCACCAAGCAAGTAACCTTCTATAGTCTTATTTTTGTTTCATTTTTCCAGCATGTTTTCCCAGACAATTACTTGACTTTTGATTCCTTTGTCAAGAATAGGGTATATTCTGGGGACCTGTAACCTCTTAGTTCCTCAAAGGTGGCACAAGCAAAGGAGAGGTGTTTACTCCTCTCTTGACCTGTGCACTGGTCTGGGAGCAATTAAAAACTTTTCTGCCCAGAATCTTCAATTGAATTCCCTCTCCATAGCCTCCACCAGCTCCATGGTCAAAGCTCCTCTTCACCTCTGGGTGGAGCTCAGGACTGAGAATCAAATCAGGTACTCAATTTCCCCAGGGACTTAAGGTGGAGATCTCCCAGGGCTGCCAGTCAGGGCTAAGATTAGATCAGCTTCAAATCCCCCAGGGGCTCTAGGTGGAGGACTCTGATAATGACAGCTGCCTGATCCATCCCATTGACCTTTCAAGCTGTCATTTGGCATTTGTGGTTTGAAAAATCTGAAAACTGCTGCTAGTGGCACCTTGAATCCCGTTCTAATTCCTGTCCCTGATGCTCTGCACTAGACTGTGCTCTGCCCTAGTCTGTGCTCCGGGCTGCAATATTTTTTTTTTTGAGGTCAACAAGGGGAGAGGGAGAGCACTTACAGTTTATTCCACTACCTTGGTTCCCAGAAGTTCAAGTCTTTCCTTAAAAGGATAAGTAAATGACAATAGTAGTATCGTGGTTTTTTTTTTAATCCAAAGACTCCTACTCTGGGGGCAAAAACTCAATATTTGACAAAAATTGCTAGAAAACTAGAAAGAGGTTTCACAGAAACTAGGCATGGACCAACATCTCACACTATATACAAAGATAAGTTCAAAATGGGTACCTGATACAGACATACAATATGATTTTATAAACAAATTAGCAGATTATGGAAATTTTCCCTGTGAGATCTATGAATAGAGGAAGAATATATTTTCAGAAAAGAGATAAACAGAATCATGAAAAGTAAAGTAGATACTTTTGATTGCATGAAACTAAAAAAGGTTTTACCCAATCAAAACCAATGCAAGGAAATTAGAAGGAAAATGGGAAAATATTTTCAATTTTCAAATTTTCAATTTTCTCATGTAAAGGCCTCATTTCTAAAATATTTATGTAACTGAGCAAAATTTTTATAAAAATATCATTCCTTAATTGATATATGATCAAAGAATTTTGAGAAAAATAAATCAAAGCTATCAATAGTTATATGAAAAATTTTTCTAGTCACTGTTGATTAGAGAAATTAGAGAAATAGGAATTAAGAGAACTCTGAAATGCCACACCACACATATTAGATTAGCTAATATAGAAGAGGAAAATGATAAGTGCTAGAAGAGATGTTGAATGATTGGGACACTAATGTCCACTGTTGCTGGAGTTGTGAGATGTTTCAAACATTCTGAAGAATGATATGGAACTATACCCAAATAGCTATACTACTTTAACCCAGAAATACTGCTACTAGGTCTATTTCCCAAAGAGATCAAATTAAAGAGAAAAAAAAAAGTCTTATGAGTACAAAAATGGCTACAGCAGCATTTTTTTTCTGGAGAAAAGATTTGGAAATTGAGAGAATGACTATCAATAGCAGAATGGCTGAACAAGTTGTGGTAAATGATTTTGACGGAATAATATTGCGCAATAAGAGATGATGAACATGATGGTGTCAGAAAGAGTTTGGAAGACTTTTCACAAAGTGAAGTGAACAGAAGCAGAAGACCATTATACACAGTGTTATGTATGGCAGTAATGTAGCAAGGATAATATGTGAAAGACTTAACCATTCTAATTAAGACAATTCTAAAAGGCCCCTGATGAAAAATGCTTTCTCCCTTCAGAAAGAGATCTGAGGAACTTGAATGCAGATTGAAGTCTACTTTTTCCACATTTTTTGTGGTTCTTGCTTTCTATTTATTCATTTACAACATGTCTAATTTGGGACTATATTTTGCATGACTTCACAGATATACTTGGTACCATATCAATAGGTAGATGTGTAGCAGGAGGGAAGTGCAGGATTTGCAACTCAAAATTTAAAAAAAAAATGATTGTTAAAATTAATAAATTAAAAAATAATTTTGTAAAAGCAAATGAAAATGTTAGGAATGACACATAAACATTCATTGACTGGCACCAACTATTTGAATTAACATAATTATATACCATATGATATCAATACCGTTTTTGTTTGAGTATACTAATATATGTCCATATTTTGCCTCATTGTGACAAAAGACAATTGCACTTTGTAAAGATTCATTTTGTGTTTTTGGTTATCCAACAATTTGTGGGATATGAAACCAATTTTTTTTCTAAAAGCCTAAAGTGACCATTTAAAGAAAAAGAAAACTGTTCAGTATGACATACTAATCTCTTGTTTCTATTCCATAAACATTAAGTGATTGTTTTACAGAGAACTCTGAACTAGGTGATTGGTAAGATGTCAGATTTATACATTGTGACAAAAGGAGGAGCGACATATTTTCATTCAGATCCCCATATATTTTAGAAATAAGGCTTTTATTAGAGAAATTTGCTTCAAATAGTTCTCCAATTTCCTGTTTTCCTTCTAATTTGGTCCGCATTGACTTTGCTCATTTAGAAACTTTTTAATTTCATTTTACCAAATGCATGCTTTAAATATTTGATAGAAATGCCTATTTGACTGTGCCAACTCATTTTATATCCCTGGCTCTCATTTTCCTCATCTGGAGAATCAGAGGGTTGGATATCTGGAATCAGTTCTAAACCTTTTGGTCTTAAATAAAACATAAACCCTGCCTTCAAAGATCTTATTCTCTAGTAGGGAGAAGTAATGATGAATAAATCCACTGCAGAACAACACATAAATACATTTTTGTTTGAAAGAAATATTTGATTTTGCCTTTAAAAGATGTATAAAAATTCAACAATCAGAGGAATGGGGAAGGCCTTCCAGGCTCTGACAATTAAATCTGGTGAAAATCCATAGCATTAGACATGTTACCTTTTAAAATCAATTGAAAGAAAGCCCTGGCAAAATTTCACTACCCTGCTTAATGAAAGGAAAGAGGGGAAGTGAAGATGGGGAAGGTATTTGTATTGTGGGTGTCTCAAGCCATCAATGCTCAATGACAACTATTATACATTCTTTTTTCTCGTAAGTAGTATCAAATGATAAAATAGGCTAATATTCCACAGTTCCATTTAGTTCAATAAATTTTTGAGGAGAAAGAACTCTATTTTTCAAAAGCACCATGGTTTATTCCCATTTAATACTCTTTATTAATCAACCACATTTAAACAGGAAGAAATCCATATAAGTGTGAACTTGGACAAGTCTTTTTCCTAGAAGGCACTGAGTTGCAAGTGACTTGAACTTTTGTCTAAGAGCATGAGTTTGAATAAACTAGTAGCCAAATTAATATTTTCTTAACTCATATCTAAGAAATTATTTTGAGCTGATGCTTTATTCTCATCAGAATATTCACTGTCACTGGATTCAGTCCTTCTGGAATGTCAAAAACTTCATTCACTTTCATCCTGTCTCCTTTTCTCATTTTGGCATTGAAAGTCTTGAGATTTATTTATCAGAGCAATCCCAATAGCATCATTTTTAAATAATGCATTTTCAACTTCTTTGCTCTTGAATCATTTCCCAAAATCCTATTAGACACAGTTTCAGTCTTCTTATCTATCCTACAGAAAGTTTCCTGAAAACTATCCACTCTTAATTAGGACATCTCTTTTTAATATTGGGATGTCATTTCTCCTTAGATGCATATTATGGTGGGCTGTCAAGCATGGAGTTAACCTCAGTACTTTAATTCTCAATGGATCTGTGATGTCATTGATATAGACATATTCTTGAATATCATACACTTCAGACTATCCAGTACTTGTCAACTTTTTGCTTATGTCTTTCCATAAATCATTCAATAGGATTTCACCCAAAATGTTAGATGCTTTCCTTTGGTCTATGAAGATAACACATTTCAATTAGTGTTGTAATGACTTCCATGGGACCAGAAGATGCTCACAACTACCAAAGGCATAATTGATTTATCATATTCTATGCCCTTAGATGTTTCAAATCCTAGATATTGGACATATATAGAAGAAGACAATTTGAATAGCGACCCCAATAATAGAAAAGAAAGTAACAATGAAAGAAATCTTGACTTCAATAGACTTATGGTGAAATATATCTCCTTCTAAAGAGATGGGGATTACAGGTTCAGAATGAGCTGTGTATTTTTAGATATGGACTGGTTTTTTTTCCCTTTATTTTTTTATTACAAAGGAACATATTGTTGATGGGGGTATAATAATTTTATAATATTTTTAAAATATTTCAATAGATTAGACCAAGGAGGAATTTTTTTTAAAGTGAATATGGAGACAACAAAGAATAAGGCTTCCAGAAAAATAAATGAACAGAATTTGATTTCTGACTTTAACTTTTACAAGATGAATGAATTTTAACAAGTCACTTAAATTCTCTATTTCCTCATTCATGCAATGGAGACAATAATGCTCTCCTCCTACATTCGCGGTGGAGAAAAAATATGATGAAATTCATAAAAAGCTACATATGCATTAGGTCTTATTATTATTTGTATATGAAGCAAGTTTAGAAAGATTTTAATGGTTAAGGGAGGAAATGGTGGAGTGACTGCATCTAGTGCAAACTCCCTCCCCTGATGCAGATCTGCCACTCATCTGTAGCTTAACATCTTAAAAACCTTCCTGAAATACCTAGAAATTAGATGAATTACTCAGTTGCACAATTACATAACGAGTATGAGTAAGATAGAAGCAGGACTTGTAGTTTCATTGGGATAGAAAATCATGAAGTGAAGAACTTTCTCTATCACTTCAAACTGGCACTATCTCTTCATGTATGTGTGTAAGTATATATATATATATATATATATATATATATATATGTAGATATATGTCTATACATGCATGCATGTGTATATGTTTGTCTATATATGCATGTATGTTTATATATATTTTTATATGGAGAGAGAGTTGCTCAGATTGGGAGCTTAAATGACTTACCCATGATCTCATTACTAAGATGTCTCATCAATGGGACTTGAACCCAGGTTTTCTTGGCTCTCAGGCCAGCACTCTAACCATTACTTCAAAGGTGTCAGACATGTAACCTGTAAGCTACATAGTGGAATGTTACAAGAAACAGACTAAAATGTAATTGAAAAATATTAACAAAATTTGTTCTTGTTCAGTGGTTTCAGTTATGTGCCACTCTTTGTGACCCAACCTGGGGTTTTCTTGGTGAAGATCCTGGAGTGGATTGCCTTTCCTTCTGCAGCTCATTTTACAGATGACAAAACTGAGGCAAGCGGAGTTAAGTGACTTGCCCAAGGTCACTAGTAAGTGACTGGTCAGCTAGTAAGTATTCGAGTTCAGATTTAAACTCAGATCTTCCTGACTCCAGGCCCTGCATACTATCCACTATGCCTCCCAACTGTTTTATTAAAAATACATATATACAGTAAAATATAGATAATTTTAATTTGTGTTTTTCGAAGTCAATATGTGGCCTGCAAAAATAAATTGCTCTATATCATGAAGCTTTTTATTTCAATGTGGCCTGACTTCAACTCATATTTCCCTTTTCCTCTGAGATAATTTAAATTTATTGAGAGTAGGAATTATTTCATTTTTAGTTTTGTTTTTGTATTTCTAGAACCCAAAAGAGTGCCTGACATATTATAGCAATTTAATGCTTATTTCCAGGTGCAGTAGAAAGAGCATTTACTTTGCACTCAGAGGACATGAACTCAAATTTTTCTAATGTTTTACCACTTGTGTATCCTTGGGGAGGTCATTTAAATTCCTTGCACCTCAGTTTCCCCATGTACAGAAGAAAGGGGTTGGACTGGATGACTTCTGATTTCCTGTCAAGGTCTAATCTATGATTCTATAGTTTTTATATTCATTATTCCCTTTAAGACTTGCATTTTACTCATTTGCCATTCTCCCTCTCATGGGTCCAGTAAATGAGAGTAAAAATATATCATGCTAATGACCCAGAGAATAGTTTAAGGCAAACTATAGTCTTAAGGAAAAGGTGAAACTGAGATAATCTATGAATGGCATGAGTGATTTCTGAGTAATCTTTGCAGTGATTATTAACAGTAAAACCCTTATCATGCAAAAGCAAACTAGAGAATGCCAAAAACATGCATGATATGGCATAATAATAAATCTAGCATTTCTAATCTATACTGCACAATCTTAGACAAATGTATGGTCAGATAAAGCTTTCCATTGCTATTTAGTTAATTCTGGTATTTATATTTTATTTCCTCCTATTCCAACATAGCTTCCTAAAGGCAGATGTCTTTCCAATTTAAGTTACTGTCAAATTAAACTTTCTATAATACTGCTTCTATGGTATACTATCACTGCTTAGAAACCCCTAAAGGTGTCTCATTGCTTAGCTAAACAAAAAATCATTTTTCCTTCCTCAAATTTTCTTAGATTTATGCATTACTTTCATTGTCATTAATTTTATTCTTGCCATATTCCTGTTCTTAATTATAAACTCAATGAAGGAAAGACTGACATTTTTAATGTTCATATCAATACCTATCACAGTGCATCAAACATAGAGATTCCTAAATGTCTGCTGAATTGAATCTTGGCACTGAAAGCTCAAACTATTATACTAATACTATTAACTATACTATTTTGTATTTTTGGGCCCACATCTGTAATTCTTTTTAGGCTAGTCTTTATTTTTTCATATTCAGCCTTTATGGAAAATCCCATAGAAGATACCACAGCTATAGCATATCTGGCCTTCCAGTTCAAAAACAATCAAATATCTGTGTTAACCAGAGGCCCTGCTGATATATGGATGAAATTAAACAGAAACAAAAACAAAACAAAACTTTGCCTTCAAGGAATTTCCATTCTACCGGAACGATGCAACATTTAAATGATCATGTGAGGAAGGAAGAAAAGCTAAGACCTAGGCAGAGAAGGAAACGTTTCCCACTATAAATGGCTTCAAGATTGAGACCTGAAGAAAGGGGAGGATTTAAAGAGATGGAGGGGATGGAACCAGAGATCAGTCATGCAAAAACAAAGTGTAGGAGGTAAAAAGCCAAGTCGTTGGAATAGCAAGTTTAGTCTGTGTCTTAGATTCTAAGATGTCTGCATGGGGTTATTTTCCTTAAACACTTCTCCCTTGATTCTTGAAATATCTATGGGGTGGATATGTCAGCAATTATTTGTTTTGGGACTTTGGAAGAAGAGTAAGACCTGGATAAAATAAAGTAAATAAGTCTTTTGGACAAGTGGGACAAAGCCTTTAGGAGATATCTGGATTGGATGACAGTTTATTTAGGATTTGGGAATAGGCTTATGGTATCCTGATGGTTGGAGGAGTTGGTAAGCCAGCCACATCTCCTGCTTTCCCAAATTTTCTACCTTGAGCCTGAGATACAGGCTACCCCCTTTTGGTGGTCCTAATGCCCATCTTTCCTTTCTCTCATCATATAGAAGCAAAAAATGTTCAGACATTGTTTGAATTATCAATGTGGGCTCTGCAGAGGTTCCCAGTAACATACACCTTCTTCTAGTTCTGATAAAAATACATCTTCCAAAAGACATAGCTTATCAGTGCACATATCTGAGAATTATCTCCAATCCCATTGGTTAAGAGATTAAGAGACAGAAACAGTAATTTCTTGAAATTATTTTTTCTTGAAAAACTCAATCTTCTGATTAAAGAAATACAAATTAAACCAATGGTTGTCCTATCTCTCCCAAAAGTTTAACTCACTCTCTCACTTTTATTCACTGTATATCTACTGTTTTTTTCTTGCTCTGTAAAATAGTCCTTTCTCTTTCCAGCCATTTTACAACCTTCTGCCCTCCCTGTAATCTGTGATCAACTGACACTGGTCTCCTTACTTTTCTTCAAACAATTCACTCCATCCCTTGACTCCATGTATTTTCACCAGCTTTCTCTCATGATTGGAATACTCTCTACTCTAAACTCCATCTCCTGGTTTCTCTAGAGTCTTTCGTTCCTCAATTTAAAAAGAAATCAAATCTTCTGAAAGAAGCCTTTTCTAGTTCCCCTTAAAATAGTAATGAATTCCTTCTAAAATTCAAATTTTTCATATATATGCATATGTATACATACACACATATACACATATATGAATCATGTTTTGTATGTAATGGTTTGATGTTTTCTCTCCCATTTAGGATGTGAGCTTCTTGAAAGCAGAGGTTGTGTTCTGCCTTTTTTTTGTTCCTCTGAACTTAACACAGTGCCTGACATATAACAGGCACTTAATGCATGCTTTTTGATATAACTTATTTGGCTGAAAGGTGGAATCTTTAAAGGTTATTTTATATCTCTTGGTTGGTGACTTGAAATTCATCTTTATTCAATAGTACTAATTTGATATTATTGACCCTGTGTTTTATCCTTATTTTAACCTATTTAACCATACTGGTTCATCAAGAAGGACCTTTTCTCAGAAATTTTCGAGCATTATGTTATTTGTCTAGCATAAAATTTTATCCCCAGCAACCCAAATTCCATTCCTCCATCTAGCATTTTTGACCTTAGAGACCTTGTTCAGATTCTGCTTTTTCCATGAAGTCCTCCTTGAATAATTTGGTTCACCTTGACTTTTCCCTAATTTATTCCCTATTCTTATGTTTAAAAAGTCAAAAACCAGATAAACGATAAATTTATTTTTATTTCACATATCCTTAAAGTCTTAGTCCTATGCTTTATTTTAAGATGGAGGTGACCCTGTTTCTAGAAGGTTAATACCAGCAGAACTATTATGCCAAGTCTTTTTGTTGCTAAGTTGTGTCAGTCCTATATGATTAATGGCGACCCCAACTGGGGTTTTCTTGGCAAAGATCCTAGAGTGATTTGTTATTTCCTTCTCCCATTCATTTTACAGATGAAGAAATGGAGGCAAACGGGGTTAATTGACTTGCCTATGGTCATACAGGTAATAAATGTCTGAGGTCAGATTTGAACTCAGGTCTTCCTGACTCTAATTATCATGCTCTACACACTCCACCACCTAGCAGCCCGGTCTGGGAACCTCTCCGCAAGAAAGGTCTCTGAATCTATTCTCTGAGGACAAGCTGAGCTAAGTTTTGAGAGTTAATTAATAAAATTAGCCATGAAGTAATGAAATTTTTGGCCAAAGCAATACAGAAACAGAATTTACTGAGGTATAGAATATAATCTGCATTGATGGGGTATCTACCAATATAAGAGAGACAAATCTTTTGTCATATTGAATATTATCCTGTCTTATATTAACCTGTTATTATTGTCTTTTTTCTATATCTTGTTTCTTTAATTATATAAATTGGAGGGGAAGCTAAGTGGTACAGTGGATAGAGCACCAGAGCAGGAGTTAGGAGGACCTGAGTTCAAATCTCACCTCAGACACTTGACACCCACTAGCTGTGTGACCTTGGACAAGTCAATTAACCCCAATTTCCTCATCCTGGGTCACCTCTAGTCATCCTGATGAACATCTGGACACTGGGTTCAGATGACTCTGGAGGAGAAGTGAGGCTGACAACCTACATAGCCCTCCCTCACTCAAAACAAAGTCAAGTGCAAGTTATGTCATTACTTCTCTGATGTCATGGTCTTCTTCGGCAATGAAGAATGAACACACACACACATAAATTGGAGACTATGACATCTTTGTTTTAGCTCCCAAGATCTCACGCAGAATCTAGTACAGTAAAGGCATAAATTAGGAATTCAGTAAATAATGATTGAATTGAACATTTAAGTATTTTTTAGATCAGCTAAATACTGTGCCTTGAGTTTTGCAGCTTGTACATGAAACTCTTCTGCCCCACTAAAAACTTCCAAATTCACTGGCTACTGCTACCACCTCTAGTTGGCTCATTGCTCTTCCATGCTTCACATCTGGAAAATCACAATAGCATGTCAATGCACAGAATTGCATATCCTGGTTATCCACTACAAATCCTAGGGACTTAAAGAATATGCCTTAGTATATGTTCTGAAGTTCCAATTCCATAGGATTGCTTCTTTATTGACAACTTAAGCATTTAGTGTGTCTGATTCCTCAGGAGAGGTAAATATTGTAGAGAGAGTGAGAGAATGAATGAGAGAGTGAGAGAGACAGAGAGAAAGAGACAGGGAGAGAGAGAAAGAGAGACAGAGGGAGAAAGACAGAGAGACAGAGACAGAGAGAGAATGAACAATGAACACTGATCTAGGTAAAAGAAGTGAATTTCAGATTTAAATTGGGCAAACGCATAGAAACTTCAACCACAAAAAGGCAAAAAAATGTTTTTGTTGTTCAATGGTGCTGCAAATAGCTCTTTACTTAATGGCTCATTTAATGTAAGATGTAATTTACTTCACAAATATTAAGCAGGTATTTTATTTGAAACACGTCCCTACTATGTCTATTATCTACAATGATGATAATGACAACTCAAAATTATATGGTGATTTGAGGTTTGCAAAATATTTTTTTACAACCCTATGAAATATAAATTAGTATTCCCATTTTTTAGATAAGAAAACCAAGGAGCCAAAAGGTTAAATAATTGACCCGAAGTCACAAAGTCAATAGACCAGATTGAAAATCAGATGTGAAAATTCTAGAAAATAAGCAGTAAAGTACTCTTTATCTCATATTGAACATAAAATAGGGATTTGACCTGTAATTTCATTAGAATAGGGATGGCTATTATGATGAAACTACTTCCAAAGCAAGTTGTAGAGCTCTCAGAATGTTACAAGCTTTAGAAAGTTTCCTACATCACTCTGAAGTTAAGTAACTTGCTTAGGGTCAGAGAGTGTGTTAGAGGCAAGATCTGAACATAGGCCTTCTGGTTTCCAAGGCCATCTTTCTATATAATGCACTGTTCTACCTCTCACACTATCTAAATCGTTATCTATTTGGTTCCAGGTTCAGCACTAGCAACCAGAAACATTTATTATAGGTTCAGTTTATTATGGGTTCATTTTGATTCAAAGATATAAATGATCTTGCTTTAACTCAACTGGATGCAACTCATCTGTACTAAAAACCCCATGGCATGAATTTAGAACTATCTAAAGATTTCCGCATTGCACATGGAAACCAGCCCAATAAAGACTAAGTGAAACAGAGGATGGCACAATTACCCAGTTCATTCAGGCAGGATAAAACTGATAAAACTGTTAAGTTGATGTGATCAGGTTCAACAGATTCAGAAGTATGTTTTTTCCAGTATAAATCTATCCAATTTCACCTCTGGCTATAGATGTAGTCAGGTAAAATGGAAAGAGAAAACATTCACTGAGCTAAGAGTGAGAGGCTATGGAGTCCACCTCCATCTATGTTACTGCCTAGCTAGCTGTATGATCCTTGGCAAATCACTTTACATTTCTTGTGTCATTTTCAGGACTAAAAATCCCTTGTTCTTCAGTTCAACTAATTCAACTGATCACATTTTTATTAAGTTTCTATTGTATGCTAAGAGTTATGAGTACCAACAAAAAATGAGGCCTGCTACTAGCCTGATAGCTTAGCCCATCAATATTCATGGTCAAACCATGAAGGTTGGCCACATGGCTATAGGGATAGAGATTGTTGTGGTTATATTTGTCCTTCCTTCTTCAAGAGGATCATGACATCTGGGAGATGATGCCATGACATGCAAATGAATTGGATTTAAGTGAGGAAAGGCTGTGTAAAATCACCATCCTCACTTTTTCCTCTGGAGTCATCGGGGTCCAGTGTTGAAATACAGATCAGGATGACTAGAAATGGTCCTGGTTTCAGTGGGAGACCTTGGCTTTTATACGTCAAGGCCTTTAACAGGTCTCAGTTTGTCTAAGGTAACACCCATTCAATGATTAAGGCTAGGTAAGAAATGAGGCAGAGAATGACCTCTTTTACCAATTTATAAAAAAATCAATCTGGGAGGGGAATAACCTCAGAATTTCTGCCTAAAACAGAAGCAATTGCTATTTACATTCCACTCTGAGTCAATCAGGCCCCAAACAATGACCATATGGGGACCTATTGTTGGCCAGTCAACGAGAGCCAGAGTGACCTGGGCATGGTCTTTAAGAAAAATAAAATCTAGCCAGTAAATCCCAAGATATCTGCAAGGTTTCAGGGTTCAAAATTTTATAAGGGTATGATGCCCCATGTAGCCAAAGGGAAGGGAAGAGAAATGAAGGGAAGGAAAAGGAAGGAAAGAAGGAAAGGACGGAGGGAGCAAGGGAAGAAAGAAAGGAGGAAAGAAGAAGGAAAGAAAGATAAAGTCAGTCAACTTTTACAGAATGTCTATGCATACTTTGTAGTCTTTCCAAAAGTTTTCCCTTTTTGGGGGAGAGGGGACAGGGAGAGGGAGAAAATTTAAAACTTATGGAAGAGAATGTTGAAAACTAAAAATAAATAAATTAACCAAAAAAAAAAGATATGCTATAGTTTAGTGCAAAGGGTCAATCATTTGTTTGGATGTGGTTGTAAAGTCAATATCTATATGAAATTCACCTAACTGTAATATTGAGTAATTCCAATAAAGTGAATTTTTAATGAAAAAAAGTTTTTCCTTACTGGTAGTACTATAGAAACCTAACTCTCTAGAATCCTCTTGATGGAGAGAAGTCTGAGGAAGTTGGTGGAGTATTCACATGTGCTAAGACCCCCTATGGCCCCATTACTCTTACATGATGCATTAATCTTATCCATGTTAATTTAGGGAAAGGTAATAGACTATGAATAATTGTAACTTGAGAAGAGACATATTTTTAAAGTTTCTATGGAAACTGAAGACAGATGATATATCCATAGCATACTACAGATTATAGATTCAGGTGTTCTGAATAAGCTTATGCACAACTAAACTTCTGAGACTCTCTATGGTCCAACCTTTTTGAATTTTACTTATGTCTTGAACAATGTTAGAAGGAAGGCTAAATAAATCTGTATTTTCTATAAATTGTTCTGTGTTCACTTTTGCCATGATTATAATTTTGACAGCTTATCTTGATCATATTAAAAATGTGCTACATATATTGCATACCAGAATAGTCTCCTGGTTCACTGATATTAGAATGACATCCCCTGGGAAAAGTTTTCTGCCTAAAGGATTATGAGGACAAATTTTATAAGGAAAAAAGGCATGAGGGCAGCAATACAAAAATGATACATATGAATCTGAAAATGTAGGAATCTTGAAATTATTATGTAAAAGAAACTCCTCTCGCCTCCCATTTTCTTCTTCCTACCACAGTGAAATCACAGCGTAGCAGTGTAACAGTATGATTTATTCCATTCTATTTCTTTTTAGCATTCATTTCTTCTTTGAAATATCTGGTCTACATATTCAAATTGGGAAGCTGCACAATATGTCAATGCAGAACCTTAATTATGCCCAGAAATTACTGTGAAAAATAGAGTTCAGAAGATACTCCATTGGTTACATTGGTATCATTCTAGAACTCAATCTGAAAAATTAAAGACATTTCTCATAGTTTGGCTAGGTCTCGTTTCTTTCAATATTATTATATGAATACCTATATGAAGTTAGTCCAATACTTATGGATTATATTGTCATAGGGTCCAAAAATAGACCACGCAGGTGAAGCCTATCTTCTTACATGACAAGGAAAACTTAGAGATATTCTGCCATCACATTTGGATAGGTACTTATCCAATACTTCTATTACTGTGAAGACCAGTATAACTGTGAGATTTTCCTAAGTGTTCTGCTTAGTAACTTGCTAACATTTGCCACTTCTTGGCATGCTACTGAATCATCAGTATGCTTACCACATCAATTAAAATGTCTTGTATTATAAATAATCATAATTTCTTATCTCCTAAAATAGATGTGCACAATCCAATGTACGAAATCAAGATCAAAATAGAATTGCAAGAAAATTGTAAAGACAAGAACAAAAACTTCATGTTCCAATGGATTCTATACAACGTAAGCCCCCTGTATACAATTGTGGCAAAGTATATTCAAATATCTTCATATGTATTTTAGAGGTGCTTAACTACATAAGCAGTAGCAAATATCTAATTAGTGTTTCCACTCTTAATCTCTGATAAAACACTCTGATCATTTCAGATCCAAATTTTGCTTGTAGGAAATATATAACAACATTTTAATGTAATTCAGTCCCAATATCACTGGAGCACATCAATATTAACAAAGTGCAAAAACAATACCATTGAAATAGGAGTCACTATAAATATAAGAGATTTTTTAAAAAGTTTGGCCATTAGAACAATAAATCAAATCCATCATCAATCACAAGAGCACATATCCTTCTTTTAGTTCATTATCTAAACCCTCCCTAAACCTCTTTTGGGTTTACTGGCTAGATTTCTTGCTCAAAGACCAAGCCTTAAGCACAATTCACTCCAGGGCTCATAGCTTGAACAGGTCTCTCATCCTTCCTAACACAGAGCGAATATAAATACTAAATAGTAAATGTTTCTCGTTTACTCAGGAACCCTGAGGATCTTCCCCTGATTTTCTTTTTTTTTTTTTTTAATTAAAGGAGACATTCCTTGCATAACTATTTAAAGAGGCCTATTCATTGAATGGATGTATCTCAGATAAGACTCTAGTCTAAAATGGCCTGGGTCTCACATTGCATCCTGGGATATCTCCTGTAATCCTTATGAATATCTGATCGCTCAACTCAGAAGGCTCTGGAGGAGAAAGTGAGGCTGGTGACCTTGTACAGCCCTCCCTCACTCAAATCAAAGTCAACTGCAAGTCAGGTCATCATTTTGATGTCATGGTCCTCTTCAAGGAAAAAGGACAAACACAAACCCTAGATATCAAAATTAGCCCAAACTCAGAATTTTTCAAGGTAATTTAAAAAGTTTGTAATTAATCCTTGGTCAATGTCAGTTAAAGTCTTTTTTATTCTATAATATGCTCTAATTAATAAAGCAATAATAGGTCTCCAATTTTCAGAAATGATTCCATACTATTATTCCCAATATCAAATATACATCACCTTTCAGATGTCATTAATGATAGTGAAATTTTAATCCCAAAATTAATTGGGATTTCATAATATTTACTAAAGGTATTTTTTTTTTGTACTATTGTTGGCATCATATAAAGTCTGCTCCTGGACTTACTCATTTCTCTATGCATTAATTCATATGATTTTTCATGTTTCTTTGAATCTATTATATTTATCATCTTTTATGGCCTAATAATATCCCATCTCCATTATTGATCATAATTAATTCAGAAATCCTCCAATTTATGACACATGCATCGATTTGCTCTGTTGGACTACATATATTTGCTACAGAAGAAAACCTACTAGGTGTGGGCAAGAGTGATGAGTTGTAGGGAAAGAGATATACAAAAAGCTCATCAATAAAATATTTTCAAGTGAAGAGAAAAAAAAGTTAGAAAAATAGATACACAGGAGGGGAGCAGTAATCTTATTACCCTGATAATTTTATTTAGACTCGCAAGCTTAAAAAAAAAAAAAAAAACATAACAAGCTGTACATAAGTGGAATTCAGTTTCTTATTCATGATTCTTTTTTGTATTTTTGGAGGGTATCCTTAAATGCTTATATTATAATGACATTGTTTTATAAATGTTGTAAAAATAACTATGTATATATATAAAATTATAAATAATTTATGAATTGAAAACACAATAAATATTATTTTTATAAAAATAAATACAAAACTCACAAAACTTATAAACCCAGTTAGGACCTTTAAAATTGATGGGGTCTCCTTAAAATTGATGGAAATTCTTCTTTCTCTTCGGGTACAAGTGCTCCATATTGAAAAGCAGGCATTATTTGGCAAACAATCTTGACTCTGCTTTGGCATGTTTCTTATCCTCCTGGACACCCCTTTATTCTCAGAATCTAACAGGATTATAAAAGTTTTTTTAAACAATTATTTATGTTAAAAAGAAAACCTCCTAGAAAGCTTTCTCTTACTTTTCTTAGTTCCTAGGAAGGATCTTCCTATAAATTTCATGAAAAGGAGAACCTTATATTAATCTTCCCTAAAGTGAAGACACCTTGGTTATTCTTTGTGCTATTGAAATATAAACAAATGAGGCCGCTGGACTGGGGTCTGTATAAATTCAATCTTCTTTTGATTTTTTCTCTTTTTTTGCTGTCATACATATATTGTGATTCTCATTTGTTGTCAAGTATATCTCCAAACATTCTTTATTAGCATTTTAATTAAACGACAAGTCAACACACTGTGCTGATTAAACCTCACACTTAACCCTTGCTATTTCTGTTTTTAGTGGATGTCTTTGACATTCTCATTCAATTTTCTGAATTTCCAATTTTCTAACAAATTGAAACTCAAACTATTATAAATTAGTAAGTGCTTTTTACATGAGTTGAATTGGTTTTAGGTACTGTCTTTGGTACACTGTTAATTTTTTTTAACACTATACTTTTCTGCTTCTAAATCATATTTCTCAAATTATGATTGTATTGTTAGGTCCTGCCTCTCTTTTTCTCCATTTCTGTTTCTTTTGTGAATTTTAATACATTTCTTTCTGAACTACACTGCTAATAATCCTTGCAAAAATAGATAAGCTCCATATGAAATTGAAAATGTCCCAACCTCCCTTTTTGTACCATATCACTTAAGGTTTTGGGGTTTTTTTGGAGGGTTTTTTTGGCAAAATTGTTATTTTTCCTCTCATAATTTTATTACTTTGTCACTGAATCTAAAATGGACTTCAAGCATGGTTAGTTCCTGTTAGTCATAATCCATTGCTGACAATTTTGTTTCTTTAGTAATTATGGCTCTACCCCATATTGTCTGGAAAAGGCTAGGATCTTAGTATCTTTAGGGACTTAAATAGTGACTAGATCAGGCTATAATTTGCTTCAATTCAATTGATAAACTATTTGGTTCAAACAAGCCATTCATTCAGATGGCAACAAGAAAGCAAGGAAGTGAAATGTCCCCACACTAAAGGGAGTGAAATATTGCCATTTGCCAAAAAATTCAACCCTCCCCCAAAATTTCTTTCAATGGATGAAATTTTACAATTTTCTAAAAGTTGAAATTTAAAGTATCTGCCCAAAATTGAGGGACAAAAGATAGCATTCCACAAGACCTAAATAAATAACTGTTAAGATAAACGAGTCATTTTTCTGGACCAAAAAAAGTAAAAGCATAGTGGAAGTTGGAAGGTCCTTTGATTTACTGAGGGTCCTGTGCAAAACTAACCTCCAGAAAAATCTTATTGAAAATTGACAACGAAACAATTCGAAGCTCCATTTCTTGTGTATCTCTTTGCCTGGCATATTCACCTACTACTAAACAAGCAAGTGAATTTGTGTGTGAGGGTATCATTAATCTTTTGCTATCTTTCATTAGCTCCCAACGATCCCACATGCTCTTTACACAGTATTCTTTAAGTTATAGAAATAATATGCCATTTCAGTTTGTATAATTCTTTCAATTTTTACTTCTTTCCAAAATTCAGTTGCAGTTTGGA
Source organism: Bettongia penicillata ogilbyi (assembly GCA_023548195.1). Classification (NCBI taxonomy): domain Eukaryota; kingdom Metazoa; phylum Chordata; class Mammalia; order Diprotodontia; family Potoroidae; genus Bettongia; species Bettongia penicillata. The sequence goes on from JAJHZJ010001075.1 coordinate 287,352, forward strand.
TAAAAATTTGCATATTTTTTGCTCCCTACAAGGTTTGACCTTAGAGCCAGGAAAACCTGAATTCACACTTTGTTATCCTGGGCAAGGCTTTAACTCCTTAAGACTTCAAGCAACTTTCTAAGATTTTAAATCAAAGAGAAGTTCCTCATCTGCCTTCATAGAAGGGATTTCCTCACCTGGGTATTCCTAATACCAAAGACATCATAAGTCTCTGTCTTCATTCTAATCCCAACGAGATGTATGCCTTTGCCATTAATATGCCAAATTATGTCATTGTGATAAATTTGAATTGAAATCAATGATGACTAAAATATAAAAGTTTCAGTCAGAATGAAAACATTTTTTGCCCCATTTTAGTGTTCAATTTAATGAATTCATATTTAATAAAACCATAACTTTAAAATAGATTTAGCTATACTAAAGTGCAAATCATAGATAAAAATATAGCCATCATGATGACTTCAGATATCCCTTGATTCTCTCTGAGGAGAAGAAAAATCTTTACTCAAATTCAAACACTAATGCACTCATTTACAATAATCTCTATAATCCTTCACAGTTAATCTTATTCTGGGATTTATCTGCCCAGCTGGCCTGCTCTAAGGAGATAAATCAACTTCCTTATAAGTCCTTCCTCCCCTGCAAATGTGCTACAGAGAGTGAATGATTTATCCTCAAATTCTCTTGTTATTTTGTACATTGTAGTACAAAATACACTGTCTTCCAAACTTAATTAATACATAGAGGACAATTCCTCTCTGTACCTTACACCCGCTACTCCTAGTTCTTCTCTTTAAGGACAAATAAAACAAGTCTAATTCATCTTTTACAGCTCTTCAGGTACTTTAATATTCCTTCATGTGCCACCTGGTCCCAAGGTTGTCGCCAAAAGAATGAATTAATACTTGCAAATTATCATGTTGTAAACCCGATTATCTCCAAACTCCCATCTGAACTCCCACCTAAAAAATGCAGATAATTTTCAATGACTAAATTGTAATTAAACAAACCAACATTCTCTTGATTTCAAACAGTCAACTCACAAGTCATTTTCAATCCATTTTCTGCCCTTCACATTCACTCCATTTAATTCTGCTACTTTTTCCTCCTTAGGAAATTTTTTGGTTGGGGAACTTCTTATTATGGTTCTTGTTCTCGTTGATCTTTTGTTTCAGCCTTGTCCACCTCTCCATGACCCCATGTGAGGTTTTCTAGGCAGAGATGCAGTAGTTGTTTGTCATTTCCTTCTGCAGCTTGTTTTTTTTACAGATGAGGAAACTAAGGTAAACAGGGTTAAGTGACTTGCCCAGGGTCAAAACTAGTAAGTATCTGAGGCCAGATTTGATTTCTAGCTGCCTCTTGTTATGGAGAAAAGCCTTTATGATGTATTTATAATGAAATTGGTTGAGTATGAGAGAAAAAATAAACAATGGAGTTTTCTATATATGGGGTATATTTTATTACATAACTATAGATTTGAGATCATTTAGTAATACCTTGATAATTTTCATGAGGTTCCTTCAATTTCGTCTAGCTATCCTTTAAATGGTTTTCACTATTTCCCTTATTTGAGAATCCACAATTATCCCGTTTTGATTTTTGCCTCATTAATTCTTAGAAATTCACGTTTTTTTCTTTTTGTTATACATAAAGGAACCCTATATCTATTTGATCTAGGCCATTGATATTTTTTCATTTTATCAAGTTCAATGTACACTTGTGGTAAACTTTTTGTGGTGTAAGCACTAATTGGCATACATACACGCATAGTATACATATGTACACATATATACACATGTGTATACTTAACACATGTACATACACACATAAATGTGCATACACATATTTTAATTTCCTAAGAGATAAGCTAATAATACTTTCCATACACAATACTTTCTGAAAAGAATTTATTTTTAAAATATATTTTGATGTCCTCTTCCAAATATTTATATCCTTTCAGTCTTGATGCTAAAAATCCAAACTTGATTTTAAAATAAGTGTAAATCATGAATAAGGCCATTTAGTTCTGCTTGAATTATTAAATCAGAATCTGGGAACAGAAAGTGTATTTTAACTGGGGGATCATGATCATTCTTATCCCTTATATTGTTAGGTAAAGTCTCATTATTCCTCTTTTCATCATGAAGGTTTATTTTCACATATATTTCAAATTTCTCATTTTTCTTCAGTGTATAGAACCAAAACCTAACACTGATGGTAGATCTGGGGAGTCCATAGAATGTCTAGCCTTGTGAAATTTTGTAAAATACACAACCTTTTGGAGACCACTCTGCTATATAGTCACAATTCATTGTATGATCGAACCCAAATGAACATATGACTTGAAACAAAGCAAGTAAATTGAATTTTTGAAAATCATGAACAAGAAACTAAATACTGACTTCTCATTTCCTTCAATCCTGGTATTTATACATCCATGAAAAATTAAGCATTGATTAAGTGGATTGTTATATGCCAAACATTGTTCTAGGGACAAGGAGTTCAAATACAATGAAAGAATTATCTATTCACAAGCAGTTTTTATTCTAATGGGGGAGATAATTACACATGAAGACACCTGCATATACCCAATACATAGATACACATGTGTGCATGTAAATGTATATACACACATTTGTATGCATGTGTGTATGCATGTATATGTGCATGTGTATGGATGTCTTATATAATGTGTATTTACATGTGTGTGTATACACACATATATATATGCATCTTCTTCTTGTTCAGTTGTGCCTGACTTGTGACCCCATTGGGGGTTTTCTTGGTAAAGATACTGGAATGTTTTGCCATTTTCTTCTCCAGTTCAGTTTATAGATGAGGAAACTGAGGCAAACCACATTCAATAACTTGCCCAGGATCATATAGCTAGTAAGTGTCTGAGGCTAGATTTGAACTCACAAAGATGACTCCAGGCCCCCATAGCTGCTCTGTGTCCACACATATATGCATAAACATGTACATATATGTTTATGTATATCCGCATACAGATACACGTATGAGTGTGAACATATGTGTGTTCTCCTTTTCTCTCCCCCACTAGAATTGGAATGCAAGATCCATGAGAACAGGGGTAAAGGTATCCTTTATTAAAATATGCTTGAATCCCCAGTGCCAGCACAGTGTGTGGCACAAGGGAGCCAGTTAATATACACTTAATGATCAAGTAAAACAGAAGGAACCCAATCAGAAGAAATATACAGGAAATTGATGCAAAGGAGTTAAAGATTTGGATAATTAAAATAAATATAAAGAGAATTAACACAAATTAGTTAAATAAAAGGCAAGTTTGAAGATAGCACAAACCAATGACAGAAGCTAAAAGTGACTCACATAAAACATGACAAAATGGGATCAATGAAATAATAGAGATAATCCATTCTAAATAAAATTTTGCTAGCATTTCTGTTTGCAAATATGATAAACAACAAAAGATTATACCAGTCCCAAACACTTGTTTACAATGACAATAATGGTCTGCTGTACTGGTAAAAACATCTAACTTTTAAAATGGTATTTTAAAAGAATAACTATTTATTAAAAGGTAACTATCCATTCTGCTATCACTGAATCTTATGATACCCCTTCAAAAGTGATGTCAGAGCAATATGGTGGCAGGACACAGGTAACACTAACGACAATAATTCAAAAATATTTGATAGAACTCCTTTGGATCTAATTGGCATGGGTAACCCAATAGTGCAGGTTGCTGTTTTTCATGCTTTTTTATCCTGTATAATTCTTGTCCCTGTCTTTTCATAAATCCATAAATAATCCTCCCAATGCCCTAAAGTTGTGCTAGTTATATAATAAGAGTAAAGAGTAAGAACGCCTTTAACAAGAGTAAGAATAATGATTCCCTGAAACTATTAATAATGATTACAAGGATGATTGATATAGTTCTTTAAGATTTACAAAATGATTTCCTCGCTACACTCCTTTGAGGTAGGCAGTGGAAATATCATTACTCCCATAAGATGGAGTGACATTAAATGAATTGCCTATAGGTATGTGAAACATTACCACACTTGAACCAAGGTCTTTCAATTACAAAAGAAGTGTCCTTTATACTATAAGAAGTTATACATTATTTTTAGTGATCTTAAATATCTAAAAATATTTTTGTTTTATAAACTTTAAACCATTAAAATTACAGAAAGATAAAAAACTAAATATATTCAACAAATCTAACATTTATAATTCATGACTAGCAGAAGTTCTTTAAGATACTATTGAGTTTGATGATTTGTACATAATTAAGAATTAACATCAATGGATTCATAGAAAACATTGCCCTACATTATAGAATAGAATTTGCTCTTGTGTGGCTCCTTAAAAAATGAATTAACTTTATAGTTATTTTTAACACTATTTGCTCCTATATTTGAAGCAAATAGTCTCAATTCAGACTGAGTATTCAGTACAATGACCATGTATGTTCAGGGTACTAACAGCTATGTGCAAAGAAGTCATTCTGGTAAGCACTGGGATAGGTACACAGACACAAAAACTACTTCCTGCACCCAAGAAGATAACATTCTACTAGGACTTAGAAAATGTACACCAATAAAAGTTTCTCATCTCTTCATTCAAACAATTCTAAGATTATATAAGGAAAAGAAAAGAAACACTTAAATATGAATTGGGGAGGAGGAGTCAAAGGATCAATATAAGATTTGCATAAGAAGTGGAACCCAATGCAAGCTTTTAATGAAGTTCAGGCTTCTGTGAAGCAGAGATGAGAGTTAATTATGGGCATGAGGGAAAGAAAAGCACAATCATACTCCTATGGAAGAAGAAATTTCAAATTTGGGGAACAGGCAGGTCATTTTTATTGGAATGGAGAGTATGGGAAGAAGAGTTTCATGAAGTAAGCTTAGAAAGGTGGACTGTGGCTATTGTCAGCTAGGTTGTGCAAGGAAGAGAGCACTGAGCCTGGAGTCGGGAAGAACTAAGTTCAAACTTGACCTCGGACACTACCTGTGTGACTGCAAGTCATTTAAATTCCATCTGCTTCAGCTTCCTAAAGTGTAAAATGGAGATAATAATAGCACCTTGCCCCATGAGGGGTTGTGAGTCTCAAATGAGATAATGTATGTAAAGCGATTACGGCAGTGCCTGGTACATTGTAGGTACTTAGTAAAAGATTTCCCCCACTTCTTCCCTTCCTCCCTCCTTCTGTCCTTTCTGTCCCTCCTCCCTCTCTCTTTCCCTTCCTTCCTTCCTTCCTTCCTTCCTTCCTTCCTTCCTTCCTTCCTTCCTTCCTTCCTTCCTTCCTTCCTTCCTTCCTTCCTTCCTTCCTTCCTTCCTTCCCTTCCCTTCCTTTCCTTACCTTTCCTTCCTTCCTTCCTTCCTTCCTTCCTTCCTTCCTTCCTTCCTTCCTTCCTTCCTTCCTTCCTTCTTTCCTTCCTTCCTTCCTTCCTTCCTTTCTTCCTTCCTTCCTTCCTTCCTTCCTTCCTTCCTTCCTTCCTTCCTTCCTTCCCTTCCTTACCCTTCCTTCCTTTCTTTGGTTTCTTCCTTCCTTCCTTCCTTCCTTCCTTCCTTCCTTCCTTCCTTCCTTCCTTCCTTCCTTCCTTCCTTCCCTTCCTTTCCTTACCTTTCCTTCCTTTCTTTGGTTCCTTCCTTCCTTCCTTCCTTCCTTCCTTCCACCCTCCCTCCTTCCCTTCCTTCTTTCCTTCCTTCCTTCCTTCCTTGCTTCCTTCCTTCCCTTCCTTTCCTTCCCTCTTTCCCACTTTCCTGACTGTCTGCCTTCCAGCCTGTTTTTCTTGGCTCCCACATTTCACTTTTTTTTGTTTTCCCTACATTGCTAAGTAAAAGTTTTGCCTCTTTTGAACTTAGGGTGTTTTGTATATATTTTTTAAAAAGTCATTCTTGTAACTAAATGGAAAGGTTATATTCACATAAAAAGTTTAGCCATGGAAGAATATTTTCTTCAGGGAGTGTGGGAGCACAAAACTTCAAGAAAATGCATATTTAATTTTGTTTGGTTTTAAGCCAGCATTATAGCTCCAAGTCCTTTTGTTTAAGGACAGAAAAAATATGTTAGACACTAACTTGATTTGCTTGTAAAACTTTCATGTTTGTCCCATTAAGTTTGGAAGTGAATTTAGGGAGTAATGACATATACATTAATTGAATTTGCTTAAATATCTTTATTTTTGTTACAAATGACACTGTGACTTGCTTTATCTTTTTCAATGTTGCTGAGGTTATTTCAGTTTTTGAGAGAGAGAAAAAGAGAAACAAAATGTGAATAGATGAAAACATGCACATGATAGCAAAACAATGAAAATAGTTATATTTTGGGTTGTGTTGTGTTAGATTTAATGCTTCCATAGTGTTAAACACACATGCAAAACATTTTTTAAGACAGAGGATGCAACATATATATATATATATATATATATATATATATATATATATATGTGTGTGTGTGTGTGTGTGTGTGTGTGTATGTATGTATGTGTGTATGTATGTATGTATGTATGTGTGTATACAAAAAGACATCAATTTAAAAGTTAAACCATGATTCAATATTTAAAAAAAATCCTTCCTTAGACAAGGCAGTGTTATTGAATGAGATAGAGAGCTGGCCTCAAAATCAGGAAAAAGTTCCTGATCTGAACTCTACTGTCTTTGTGATGTTTAGTCATTCCTCAGCTGTGTTTGACTCTTTGTAATACCATTTAGGGTTTTCTTGACAAATATATTGATATTGCCATTTCCTTCTCCAGTTCATTTTACAGATGAGGAAACTGAGTCAAACATGGTTAAGTGACTTGCCCAGGGTCACACAGCTAGTCAGTGTTCTGAGGCCATATCTGAACTCAGGTCTTCCTGAATCCTGGCTGCTGGCACTTTATTCACTATGCCACTTAGCTGCCTTACTGTCTGTGTGATCTCAGGCAAATCAATTAAACTTTTAATTCTTTAGACAACTCTCAAAGATTACATATAATGCATAGCATCTCCCCAGAAAGCAGACTACTGAAAGTAGCCAAAAATAGTTCAAGTGCCAAGCAGTCATATTTGGTATTATGCAAGATTTAGTAGCTGCAGTCTTTGCTGAGCAGACAGTTTGGGATATGATCATCTAAAAGACTAGAGATACAGGCTTGTAACCAAGAATAATTTAATAATAGAACTGAGTATATACACAAAGGAATCTAATGAGTAGTATCAAAATTACAAAAGGAGAATTCGCAAGAAATTAACAAGAAATAAATGAAAATATTTAAAACACTTTTGTCCAATTATGTGCCATTAATCTGAAAATTTTAATGAAATTGGTGAATATTTGCAAACAAAATTAATGCTGAACAGAATATGAAGGGTATGGTTTACATAAAGTAATATCAGGGGAGAAAATTTAAGAAACTATAGCTAATCTCCCAAAATGGGAAAAAATCCAGATCTAGATAGATATAAAAATGATTTATTTGGAACATTCAAAAGTATTAAATTCAATAATCCTTAAACTCTTAAGAAATTAGTAAAATAGGAGGTCCTAATAAATTATTCCTATATATATTTATATTCTCAACCTTTAAATGAGGAATAGATTAATCAGAGAAAAGAATACATGGATTGATATTTCCAATGAACAATGTTTTAACATTTTAAATAAAAAATAAAAAGATATCTTAAAAACATATTAAATAATATCAAATATTAATATGTTGAATTTACACTAGGACTTCTGGGTTCATATAATATTTGGAAAACAATAAATATAAGAGATCACTCTAATAATTTCAAGAATCATATAATCATATCACTAAAGGGTAAAACTTTTAAAGTGATATAACATGTAACAGTTTTAAAAAATTAATAAATTTATCTTTTCTGATTCCAATGAGTATTGTTTATCTTAAACCATCAGTCAATATTTTATATAACTGGCAAAAATTTAAGGTCTTTCCAATAAGATAGGGATAAATAAAGTTAAAAATAAAGCTGGCATTTCTTTATATTAATAACAAAACCTAGCAGGAAGAAAAAAATAATTTTAATTTAAGATAACTACAGAATATATGAATGCTTGGGGTTCAATCTTACAGATATTATATACATAGGACCACAAAGCACTTTTTTTATGAATATAAAAATAGTACTAATTTGATGATATTGGTTGATCAGGGATAACCAGAGCTAATGGAGTAAAAATTGAATTACTATCTATTCAGTACACTATCAATAAAACAACCCAAAGATTAATTTATATATTTAGAAAAAAATAATAAAAAGTCAATAATCTCAAGGGAAATAAAACAAGCTATTAATAATTATATATTTTTAAAGATTCAAATCATCAATAGAGAAATTAAAGTTCAAGTAACTCTATGGTTTTCTCATACTATCAAATAGAAAAAGTTAGCAAAAAGGAAATGATAAATGTTGGAGAAGTTATGGGAAAACAGCCACATTTAGTCACTGTGGAGCTCTGAAATGATCTTCCCTAAGCCTTCAATACCACTTTACCCAATGATACCATTATTAAGCCCATAGCACAAAGATATCAAGAAAGAGGAAAATTACTCATATACACATGAATATTTACAGAAATGTTTTTCTCTTACCATACTGACAGTTAAACAGAAACTCACAAAGTCCACATCAGTTAAGAAATAAAGTAATTATGCAGTACAAAAGTAATGCAATGCTAGTGTGCTATAGTAAGTGAAAAAAGGGGTAGTTTCAGAGAAACTTGTAAAGACATATATGAACTGATACAGACTGAAGTGACTGTCAGGGGAACAGTTTGGAAAATAACAAGATAGAAAAGACAAAAATATTTCAAAGACTCGAACTTGGATCATTGCAGAGACCAGAAAAATGTACCCATCTCCTGAAAAGGATGAACTCAGCATCTAGAGTAAGAGGTTTTTAGACATAGCCAATGGCATAATTTGTTTTGTTTGATTAGGCATATTTTTATAAGGATTATCTTTTTTTCCTTTTCTTTCTTTTTCAATGGGAACATGAGGTAGTATAGAGAGAAAAAACATTTTTTGTTAAATAAAAAAAAATACACACTGCACAAATCAAGTAGAGAAAGAATGGCTGTGTTCCAGATAATGAAGAGCTTTTGAATAGATATCCTGTTGAGCTGATTCATCAATGCATGAAATAAAATGCCAGGTGGATATATATATATACACACACACACACATATATAGTTTATATAATGAAGGCTATCTTGCATTGAGGACTTTTCATAGTATTTTTGGTACAAATAAAAATCCATCTCTCTATTACTGGTACACTTTTTGTGATGATATATGTCTACAGATACCGTAATCTCTGAAGAATCAAAATTATAGGAAACCTGAAGATAATTGTGGAGTTGTATGGTGAGTATAAGTAGGTTATCTCATATTTTAAAATATGACCTGCATGTAAGAATTCACAAAGAAAATGAAAGGAATTATAAAAGAGGTGGACAGTCCAGTTATGGAACTACTTACTCCACATGAGATATTAAAGACAGAGAAAAACATATCCAGAGCAGTGGACACACTTTCTATGAAGAATTTATGTTTGAATATGGGCAAGGTTCACAGGATCAACAACAATGATGACTTGGTATCTTCATTGTTATGGGGGGTAACCAAAACAATGAGATCATGTACTTATTTAAATGTTAAAGGGGTGTGTGGGACAAGGGGAGTATTATGAACTCCAAGAGATCCAATTTTATATTCAACATGATTCTTGTGTTCATGGAACTTAGAGTTGTAACAAGTTTATATGTTCTTCATAGTCAATAATATATGAGAAATGAAAAGTATAAAGTCAGACCTGGAAAGGTTAATCATTACCAGCTTGGGTGGAGGAGGGGTGGGGCTCTGAGAATAATACATGGAAAAGATGAGATATGTCATATTCTCCATGTTAGAGAAGCCACAGGAGAAATGCTATGTCCTGGTGGGTGCCCTCACTCTCTCAGTTGTTTTCTTGCTCTTTTCCTTTTTAAGATGGGAGTTTCTGGCTAGAAGTTGAAGATAGGGACAGAATGAGATCATGATTATAACAATAATTTATGGCATAACTTTTTTCTCAGGAATGTTGCCAAATATACTCCATTTTCCTCCACCTGAGCTTTCGCCTCCCTTCATTCTATCCTCTGCGTATTCACTAACTGCTTTTCTAAAGCTTTGGTCTCAAGTGTCATATAGACTTTTGAAATACCTGAGATACATCTTTGAGTGAAGCAGCTTTCCAATACAAGATATGCTAAGAAGTATTAAGTACCATTCTTCGGATCAATATCTAAGTTACAGGACTAGATATATTTTCCCCAATGCATTACACTACTTTCTACTATTTGTATTTTCATCTCCAATTAGTCATGAAGTAATTAACAATAAAAGGAATTTAAACTACATTTTCCTAACTTGTCAATTGTCCGAAGCTCAGAAATGTTTTTTTCGTACACTTATGGGCATGTGGCTAATAAATGTCAAACTCAATTTTTCTCTAAGTCCAATACTCTTTCCTTGATCACATTACATTCTCTCTATCTCTAATCTAGGCACATTACATCCATTATTGTTGGTGTATTTCATGTTTTGAATGACTAATTTCTAGCTAAAGAACGTCAAAACGTAAAGGAGAGAAGAAATAAAATTAATGATTGAACGTTTTTCCCTCAGAACAAAAGTAATTTTTAAATTCAGTTTTCATTCCTTGTTTATTTTCTGTAGTTCATGTATATGTGTTCAAAAATGGATGTTTATAGATATACATATACATACTCATATATTTATAATTTAAGTTTACTATAGGGATATATATATACACATATTCACACATATGAAATACTTATTAATTGAGAATAAAGAAAAGGTGTATCAATTTAACTAAGAAACGGTAAGCAAAAGTTACAGTGGAGTCATTAAAGCGTTGAATGGAATATGGAGTATCATTTTTTAAGCCAATGCAGTATTATGAACTGTTTTCTCCTTTCAAAGGAATTAAAATTATAAAGGATTTCAAAATAAAATTCATTATGTGCTATAGGCTTTATTGACTTCTGTATCAATCAATCCCTCCTAGAAACCTAAATTTCCACAGAGAATTTTAGGAACTTAAAAAAATAAAATTTTCTACTTCAGTAACCTAAAGCAAAATCACTATATGAAAACCCTATTTGATTACAAAGCCTGGATTTATATTTGGTCTCAAATAGCCAACAAAACAAGAAACATCTTCTGATAAGTCATCCAGTAACATTACCCCAAATATAAAATTAGCTATTTGTTCATTGCATTGCATATCAAAACAGGTAAAGAAACAAACTTGTGAAGTACAAATCTGAATAAAAAAGAAATGTCCAGTGTTTTTAAGATTTTTTTGCTGTTCTGTCATTCATAAATTCAGAATGTATTCATGTGTACCAATACAGATGGACCATATTTATATATATTTATGCATGTATACATATATATGCATATATTTATATAACCACCAAATGTAATGACAATTCATTTTTCTTTTGTTTCCAAGCAACTTGTTTCTCAGTTCAGACAGCCATATAGATATTTGAATTATTCTTAAACTTTGTCTCAATATGCTATGAAAGCCAATGAACTAAACACTAATGCTTTTGAAGCAATAGCCTTTGGATTATAGGTCTACATGTCAAAAGAAATATGTCTGACATGAAGAAATTAAAGAATTATTTTCATACATGAAAAGTATAAGAATATCAGGTACCTATTTAGACATCTCTAAGTTTGATTCTCACTTAACTCCCCCTCCATGGCTTAAAATGTCATTTTCATCTTGCTCAGCATTGCTCAACTAACATGAATAAAACATTTTTATATAATGTAACCAAAAGCGTCTTTTTAACAGATTATTTTAAATATCCACTTTGGTTTATGATGTGGCCAACAATCTTTAATCTGGGATTTATGGAACGTCTTTATGATGATTTGAGCTCTGTCTCACAAGCAAAATATCATCTATATTTGGAGATTGTAATAGCCAAAGAGATATATTAAAAATAACCCTTTCTTTTGTGAAAGAAACTTTGCAAAATTACTCAGAAAAAAATAGATTATAGAATATTATCCTCATTTTATCTTTAACCATCTATATGGGGGAAAAAAGATTTCCTATAGCTATACATAACTTCCTTGCTTTAGCATCTTAGTATATTTCCAGAATTAATTTGCTATATTCATTTCAATGGTTTTTATGATATATGTGTTGATGAACTGTTATCATCTCCGGGTTGTTTTTTTTTTATCATTTCTTTTCCCTGAAATAACACCAAGCAATTTTGTGAAGAAATAATACCAAACAATGTTGTGAATAGTCATTATTAATAAATATAGAACCAGATATAAAGAAACATGAATAAGAAATGTCATGACAGCCTTTTAAAAAATTTTGTTTTAAAATTTAGCAGATGAGAATTATCCAGATGGATTTGCAGTACAGCTAATAATTTGAATTGATGTCTATTTTTAAACACTAGAAAATCCCTTCTAGAACCCTATGCTTTCCTGGCATGCTTGGATAATAGTGAAGGGAACATCAATTACACATCACCAAGGCTAAGATTTTCTCTTTGTTTTATTGATTAATCAGCATCCAAGGGTTATTATTATGCAAGCTTCAAATTATTTGTTTTAATTGATTCTACTAGTAAATTACACAGTTGGAATTTTCAAAGAAAAATCTCACTGTGTTCACTACTATTACCTGAATCCTAGCATTGATTGTATTCAAGGGACTATTTACTATAGTCCATTATTAGACCATTTGCCAACTCTTTTCAGAAGTGTATCTTTTTGTTATTCTATTAAACCTCTTCTAACTGGGAGCACCATTATCATTCTGCCCAGTTGCCTGTCTGCCTGCTTTGAGCCTAGTATGAGTTTTGAAATCCAGAGGTTTTATTTCAAAATATATGACTTTTCTATTCATCTTTGAACAAACTGAAACAAAAAAAGAAAACAAGGAAAAGTAAACATTTTTCTTGAGGTAAATATTTTTAATTTCTAAAAATAAGTTTTTCTTTGATTACAGAAATTTATCTAGATTTTATTTCAAGTCTATTGGTTGCCTTTCATATTATTTAGTCCTTTACATAGTTTCCAATGCAATATATACGTTAAACACAACTATTACTCCTTAAAACTTTCCTCAAAGAAAATGTGCATGTTTGCATGTGTGTATGCATGTATGTGTGTATGCATGTACATGTGTATGTGTGTGTATTTGTTCAGCTAGAGTTTCCATTTTTTCTTTTACTCATTGTTCTACCTAATTTTTCTAATAAAAAGTAGAAGAATTTTACAAGGATTTGTAATTGTCACTGTTTGGATGTGATATCTATCCTTATAAAAAGCAATCTTGACTGCTAACCTTCACTATTCATCTTAATCATTTTGGAATGGTTTGACATTTGATATTATGAAAGGTTAGTGAGCTAACGGGAATGGCTTGTATATCCTCTGGTACCACTAAATATTCTTTTTGACTGTGGTCATCAATATGGACAATTGAAGAAACAAATATGTTCCATCATTGGGAGCTCACTTCAGGAAGGGGGTGGGGCTTCTCATAACAGAAGTTACGATTGTATAATGAAAAATAGATCTCAAGCAAAACAACAAAGTTCTAGGTTTTGAGAAGTGAATTTGTTGGATAACCAGGCAATGTAATAAAAATTTTAATGCAGACTATAGAGAGCAGAGAAACAACAAGAGATAACTTGTTTTCTGTCTTCTAAAAGAAAGACAGGAATGTTGCATATCAAATAGATAACTACCCTCAGACACATACTAGCTGTGTGACCACAGTCATGCCATTCAAACTCTTTTTGCACAAGGCCATTCTCTTAATTGCTATGAAATGATCGATGACCTTTTTATACTAATGGAATCATAGGTCTGACCTTTCCTCCTCTCCCTCTCCCCAAAATCTTCAAAAAAGAAATAGGGGAGCAAATTAGTATCAATATTAACAAAAATATTCACTAGTTATCATATATATTATGACAGGGTCCTGCCTATGGGACATATTGGCTATGTGCCCTTTGGCAAGGTTCTTAACCTTTTTATGCTCTAGGCAACTGTCTAAGATTATAAATGGCAGAGAAGGTGTTGAGAAAGTTTCTCACCAGGAGCTACTTATATTAATGAAATCATAACTCTACTATCAATCTCAATCTAATTATAGGAACAGTGTGTCATAATGGAAAGAGGTTTATGCTTAGAACTAAATGACTGGGTTCAAAGCTAGCTCTGAAACTTGCTACCTAAAGGATGATGGGTGAGAAAATTTCTGACTCACCGTTTCCTCATCTGTAAAATTGGGATTTTATATCAAAAATAATGTGAGAGAATCTTGTGAACTATGATGTTATAACTGAATAAAAAAGAAAAGAATCATATTTAGAACCATAACTAAGCAATTGCTATTTTAACTTTGTCCCAGGGTGTGAAATTTAGAACAGCACAATTTGGGTCCATACTCCAGTATTTATCTTTTCCCTTATATCACCCCGTAATTAGAATTAACATTAGTTCTGCCTTGTTTCCTTCCCCCTGTAGTGATGTTATTTAGAGGGTAAAGACAAAATTGCCCCAAGTTTCATTTCTCTGCTCTCCAGGTACTATCCTACCTAGTCTTGCCCCTTAAAGATGATATGACTTTTTCCCAGAGTGTACTTCTTATTCTTAATTACCACAATACCTCTCTCTCTCTCTCTCTCTCCTCTCTCTCTCTCTCCTCTCTCTCTCTCTCTCTCTCTCTCTCTCTCTCTCTCTCTCTCTCTCTCTCTTTCTGTCTCTCTCTGTCTCTCTCTTTCTATCTATCTATCTATCTATCTATCTATCTATCTATATCTATATCTATCTATCTATATATATGTATACACACACACTCACAGCTTTACTGCTTGGTGTAGTTAAAGAAAATTGCTTGTTAGCACTAGGTTGAAAAAATGTGAAGGTGAATCTTCACACACATCATACTGCAAGTGCACACTTATGCATGCATCAGAAATAAAAACACTTGAGTGTTTCTGGAGGTAGGTACACTGGATGACTGATGTTGTACTTAAAATCAAGAATGCTGAAGTTGTAATCCTTTCACAGATATTAATTAGCTGTGTTACCCTGGACAATCACTGAAATGAAGTTGGCTTCAGTTTCCTCATTTGTACAATAAGAATAGTAATAGCACATAACTGACAGAGTTGCTCTCACTGTCCTCAATGAAAGTAAATCATTTTACAAACCTTAAAATACTATCTAAATGTTGGTAATTATCATTATAATATTACAATATATGTAGGTATACATGCTATATATAGATGTGCATATAAATGGTAGCAAAGTCTTTCTGTGAAATATATTTGAAAAGTTTAAATCCTTGTTAACAAGGTTAGGTCAGAAGAGGTGCTAGTTCTGATATTTAAAATGTCTTATTGGTAAAGTATGATTTGACTTTTCCTTCTCTAAAGGGAGACTAGAGAGCAAAAGGCATATAGACAGAGTGAGAAATGAAATGACCTGAAGAAAACTGGTTTCATAGAGCATCTTATGTAGCCCTATACTCTTTCTACAGAACTGTGAAAATCAGGGAACTATATGAGGAGGGTACCATGTGACTCTAAGAGAGATAAAAGCACATGGAGAGAGGGGGTGAATATCAAGAAGCAATTGGACAAAGATTAGAGCTATAAGAAAAGGAGCTTTAGATAGTAGAAAGGGAGTGGGGGAGTAAAGAAATCCCTAGACAAAGTAGAAGGTAAAATTGAAGTGTAGCAACTGATAGATCCAAAATATGGAAAAATGAATTATGAACATTGCCATCACATAGTATTGTGGACTGTGAAAGATAAGGAGAGAAGGGGAGAGAATCTAACAACTTGGGGTGTGTTTATCCAATGGGACAGTGATAAGGAGAGCTCAACTCAAGGGCAATACTTTAAGTCTAGAGAAGTAACTAGGTTCCTGGAGAAGAGGGTCACCAGAAGAAAGGCAATTCTTGGTTCTACAGCAACCTTAAGGGTTTAAACTTTGGCTAATTGATAGCCACTCTATCCATTAATTAATAAACATTAATTAAACACCTAATACATTCCAGAAATGGTAGTACACAGTTGGGTAGTACTATACATTTGGAAAGTTACATAGATGCCTAGGAAGGAAGAGGGTTACTAGAAAAAAGGGGAGAGTGGTTGTATCCTTTTATGGCTTTGGATGTGAATCCTTGAACTACTTATTTGTTGTTTCTTCATTATTTCTTGCATTAAGTAAAATTTGTCTTATGTTTAATATATATATATTTTTTGCCTGAATAATGGAATAGGATCTACAGTCCCATTAGCTCTTCCATATTCAATCAGGAAAGAGTCAAATTTTGATGTTTCATAGCGAAATCTTGGGTAGAAGAATAATTAGACCAAAAGCATGATTATTGAAGAGCTGCAAGACTGAACTTGGTTCATTTAAAAGCAGAACTATGTTTCTAGAACATTTAGTTACATATTACTAGCTGTTGTTCAATTCTAAATACTATTGATATATTTTGTTTTTAATGATACTTTTATTTAAAAACATCTACACCTGGGGTGGGTTCAAGATAGAAGATTAGAGGCAGTAACTTAGCTTAATTTTTTCTACTTTAAAATAATGCAACAAGTCAAATTTTTGAGTGGCGTAGACAACAAAAGGTCAGGGTGAGATGATTTTCTGAGCTAAGAAAAATTGGGAGGTTGACATAAGAAATCTTAGACGTTGGGGTGGAGGCCTGTCTGGAGGACCCACAGTGACAGCAACAGAAACAGTAGCAACAGCTTCTGGAACTCTCAGCCCAGAGAAGGTAATGAAATCTGACACCTGTTCAGAAAGACAGTATAGAAGACCATTTGCTGGCACTGGGCATTCCTAGATCTGATTGGCAACTCTACTACCCTAATATAATTCTGGGTCTCAGTTTCAGGATGAAGTTATTCACAAAACAGCAGGAGTTCTGAGTTCTGGTGTCAGTGTTCTTTTTTTTTTTTTTTTTCATTTTAAATTTATTTATTTATTTTTAGTTTGCAACAGACACTTCCACAAGATTTTGTGTTCCAAATTTTCTCTCCATCTCTCCCCTCTGCCCATCCCAAAAGAGCATGTATTCTGATTATCCTTTCCCCAACCTACCCTCCCTTCTATCACACCTCTTCCTTCCCTCATCTTCTTCCCCTCTATTTCCTTGCAGGGCAAGATAAATTTCTATACCCCATTGCCTGTATATCTTATATCCCAGTTGCTTGGAAAGACAATTTTTAATATTTGTTTTTAAAACTTTGAGTTCCAATTTCTCTCCCCTCCTCCTTCCCCACACATGCCCACAGAGAAGGCAAGCAATTCAGTATAGGTTATACATGTGTAGTTAATCAAAACACCTCCATGACAGTCATATTGTGATAGACTATTTCATCCCATCCCCCATTTATTCTATTCTTTCTTTTGGGTCTATCCCTCCTCAAAAATATTGACTTCTAATTATCCCATCCTCCCATTTGCCCCTCCTTCTATCATTCCTCCAACACCCTTATCCCCTTTCCCCCTATTTTCCTGTAGTGTTTTCACTCAATTTTCATACCAAATTGAGTGTGCCTGTTATTCCTTCCTTAAGCCAAATGAGTTGAGAGTAAAGTGCATTTTTCCCTCTCACTTCCTCCCTCTTTCCCTCCATTGAAAAAACTTTTTCTTGACCCTTTAATGTGAGATAATTTGCCCCATTCTATTTCTCCCTTTCTCCTCCTAACATATTCCTCTTTTACCCCTTAATTTTATTTTTTAAATATCATCATTTCCTATTCAACTCACCTTGTGCCCTCTGTCTATATGTATATAATCCTTCCAAATACCCTAGTACTGAATAAAGTCCCAGGAGTCACAAATATTATCTTTCTATGTAGGAATGTAAGCAGTTCAATTTTAGCAAGTCTCTTATGTTTTCTATTTCCTGTTTATCATTTCATTCTTCTCTTGATTCTTGTGTTCTGGTCTTTTCATCAAGAATGATTGAAAGTCTTCTATTTTGTTTAATGACCATTTCCCCCCTGAATTATTATATTCAGTTTTGCCGGGTAGGTGATTCTTGGTTTTAATCCTAGCTCCTTTGACTTCTGGAATATCATATTCCAAGCTCCTCAATCCCTTAATATATTTTTTCTTGGAGGCTCTGGATGAAGGAATTTTGATTTTATTGTCTCCTTGCCACCAAAGTAAGATTTTATAGTCTGATTTTTTTTCTGATTTTTGCTGATTTCCTCAGCTATTTCTTTCTCTTTTGAACCCTGTGTCAAGGTAATTTTCTGCTTCGAATGGGGGTGAGTGGTGGTATACTGTGAACTTCTTGATCCTCCCACAATCTGTGGTCTTAGAGCTCCAGAAACTGTAGCTGCCTCGGTCTCTTTTGCTGCTGTGGTGTGCTCTTCCAGCCCCTCCACCACCTTAGGACTGGGGCTGGACCACTCTCCTCTCTCATAAGGGTCCCACAGGTTTTTCCATTGATCTTCCAATTTGTCCTCAGAATTTGGGGGTCATGAAGTTTGGAAACTGCCACACATGTTAGAGATTCAGTCCCTTCCTCCCAAAAAATACTGCTCAGGTCCTATCTGTGCCAGCATGGTCCACACTGTACTGAGCTTTGATTCCAGTGTGGCATAATAGACCTCTTCCCTCAACCTTTCTGGTTAACTTTTGCTGGAGATTTACTTCGCTCCAACATTCTGTGGATTCTACAGCTCTAGAAATTGTTTAGAGAAATTTTTTTACAGTTATTTGACAGGGTTTGTGGGGAGAGCTCTAGTAAGTCCATACTGTTACTCTGCTATCTTGACTCCAGGCCCCTGGTCTCAGCTCTAAGGCAAAGAGAATTGCTAGCATTGGCATTTGCAGGAGAGTTGGGGCCCTTCCAACTTGAAGGCCAGAGCACAGACCATGAAAGCAGTAACCATACCTTGCCCAGGATAACATCACCATGGAAGCATAAAAAATTACAGATCCCTCAGACTTAACTAGGAAAACAGAACCAAAAAAAAAAAAACCTGAAGGTTGGAAGCCTACCCTACCTCCATGTAAGTAGATCTCAACTTTGACAAAAGTTCAAAGTCAAGAAAAAGACTGAAAAATTGAGCAAATAACAAATAAAGCACTTGACCATACAAAGCTACTATGGAGGCAGAAAACAGCAAGATATAAACTCAGAAGAAGAAAACCATGTAAAACATCCACAAACAAAGCCTCAAAGAAGCTAAAAGAACTGAAGTCTAAGAACAATTCTTGCAAGAGTTAGAGAAATGCCTAAAAGAGTTAGAGGAAACTTTGGGGAAAGAAATAAGCATAATTTAAGAGAATTAATAACTTAGTAGAAGAAGCACAAAAAAATGAACACTTTAAAAAGTAGAATTGATGTAATGGTAAAAGAGTCACAAAAATTTACTGAAGAAAAGAATTCCCTAAAAAGTGGATTTGTCCAGAAGAAAAAATAGGTACAAAATATATTCACTGTAGAATATCATTCTTAAAATAATTAGAATTTGGCAAGTGGAAGGTAATGACTCCAAGAAACAATAAAACAAAGTCAAAAGAATTAGAAAACGTGGAAGAAAATATGAAATAACCAACTGACCTGGAAAATACAAAATAGATTCTTTAAGAATTATTGGAATTCCTGAAAGCCAGGAACAAAAGTAAGAGTCTAGATATAATGTTTTTAAAAAGCATAAAGGAAAATTGCTCTGAAAGCAGAGTTCTAAATCTACAAAGAATTGAAAGTCGTAATAGGTTGGGGAAACGAGCAAATAATGGGAAAATATTCTGACTATAGAAAGTTACTAAGGTGGCAAGTGATATCAAAACTCATACTTAGAAGATGACAGCAAAGTCAAAACTCCTAGTATAAAGTCTGAGAAAAATAAAAATTGGCCTCAGGTTATAGAAGAGCTCAAAAAGAATTTATAAAATTAAGCAAGAGAGGTAGAGGAAGAGTTGAAAAGAGAAATGCAAGTGATGCAAAATATCATGAAAAAATTAAAAGTTTGGAAATGTAGGCACAAAATATACTAAAGAAAATAATACCTTAAAAACAAAATAGATCAAATGTTAAATAGGCAAAACAGATACAATGAGAAGAATGCCTTGAAAAGCAGAATTGACTGAATGGAAAAAGAGGTAAAAAATTCATTGAGAAAAAGAGATCATTAAAAAATAGAACTGGTGGAATGAAAAAAGAGAGAAAGGAAGAAAAAACTTCACTGAAGAAAACAACTGCTTAAAAATGAGAGCTGAGCAAGTGGAAGCTAATGACTCTGTGAGATATCAGGAAAGAATAATACAAAAAGAATGAAAAAATAGAAAACAATGTAAAATATCTCATAAAAAACCCAAACAACTAACCTGGAAAATAGATTTAGTAGGGATAATTTTAAAATTATTGGACTTATTGAAAGCTATGATTAAAAGACAAAAAAAAAAAAAAAAAAAAAAAAAAAAACCAACATGCAAAAAATGGCCTATGCATCATTTTTCCAAGAATTTCTCAAGGAAAATTGCTCTATATTCAAGATGCAAAAGTTAAAGTAGAAATTCAAAGCATCTATCCATCACCTCCTGAAATATTATAGTCAAATTTCAGAACTCCCAATTCAAGGAGAAAATATTGCAATCAGCCAGAAAGAAACAATTTGAATACCATGGAGCCACAGTCAAGACAACACAAATTTTACCAGCTTGTACATTAAAGGATCAGAGAGGTTGAAATATGACATTCTGGAGGGCAAAGGAGCTAGAATTAGAACTGAGAGTCTCTTGCTTAGCAAAAAAACAAAAATCTTTCAATCATCAATGTGGACATTCAATTATATTGAGAACTGTCAAGCATTCCTGGTGAAAAGATTAGAATTGCATAGGAAATTTGACTTTCAAATACAAGATTCAAAAGAAGAGCAAACAGGAAATGAAAATCATAAAGCACTTAATAAGGCTAAACTATTTACATTCCTACATGGGAAGATGACACTTATAACTCATACCAATGTTCTCATTATTAGGGTACTTGAACAAAACAATAAAGTGAAGATTTCCAGCCCAAGACAACTTGGAAGGCCAACAGGAAGGGTCTATCCCACAAGGTCTGGGGTAGAGCACACTTCATAGAGTGGCAGGGACAGGACCTGGAAGAAGTCTCAGGATGCTACTGGCAGCAGCAGTTCCCAGATTGCTCAACCCATAAATTCCACAGACAGCTTCAAAGGTCAGTGGGAGGGCTCCTTCACCCAGGAGAGGGGCTTGTGGTCTGGACTGCCTGTAGTAGGCACTGTAGCAGGAGCATACATTTTTGGAGCCCTCCACGTAAAGCCCCTAGGGGAATTGAGCAGCTGATCTGTATCTCAGCTCTGAGTATGGCCCTGGAAGACCTCCACCTAAAGCCCCTGGGGGAAGTGCTGCCTTAGAGTGAGGAGGAGCACTGATGTGGTGGAGTTGGAGGAGGTTGTAGAGTGGGAATTCTACATGCAGATTCTGGGCAGAAAAGGTTTTGGCTGCTCCCAGACCAGTGTGCAGGCCAGAAGAGGAGTAAATTCCTTTCCCTTGATTGTACCTTAGAGGAATTGAGAACTTACAGATCCCCAGAGTGAATGACTCAAAAGTCAAGGAACTGGCTGGGGAAATGCCCAAAAAAGGCAAAAATGCTTGAATCTTACTCTCATTGGAATTGACTCAAAGATAGAATTACATACGCATTCAATTAGATATAGAAATCTATCTTACCATACAGGAAAATAAGAGGGTAAGGAAATAATAAAAGGAGGCCCTCATAAAAGGGAAGGCAGATTGAAGGAGGTGGCAGTCAGAGTAAAATATTTTTTTTATAATTAATTTATTTGTTTTTCAATATCAACAATCACTTCCATAAGTTTTAAAATTCTCCTCCTCCCTCACCTCCCTTCCCACAAAGACATGCATCTTCTATGGATTCTAAATATTCATCCTTATTAAGCACATTTTCACATTAGTCATGTTGCACAGAAGAAATAAAATGAATGGGAGAAAACATGAGAAAAACCAAACCAAACCAAAAACCAAAATATAACAAAAGAGAAAATAGTCTCCTTTACTCTGCATTCTGATTCTATACTTCAATCCCTGTATGTGAGTGGCCTTTTGTATCGAGTCCTTTGGCAATGTTTTAGGATCTTGAATTTCTGTGAAAGTCTAAATCTCTTAGAATTTGTCTTCATACACTGTGACTGTTACTGTGTATTATGTTCTGGTTCTTCTCACTTCACTCAGCTTTAGTTCCAGGTTTTTCTGAAGTACACCTGTTTTTCATTTCTTTTTTTCTTTAATATACATTTATTTATTTAACTTTTTACATTCATTTTCACAAAATTTTGGGTTCCAAATATTCTCCGCATTTGTACCCTCCCCCTACCCCAATACCCCAAGCATTCTAATTTTCCCTATCACCAATCTGCCCTCTCTTCTATCATCCCTCCCTTCTCTTGTCCCCATCTTCTCTTTTGTCCTGCAAGGCCAGATGACTTTCTATTCCCCATTAACTGTATTTCTTATTTCCTAGTAGCAACAACAATACTAAACAGTTGTTCCTAAAACTTGAGTTCCAAATTCTCCCCATTCCTCCCTCCCCACCCATTCACTTTGGGAAGGCAGGCAATTCAATATAGGCCCTATCTGTGTAGTTTTGCAAATGACTTTGATAATAGTCGTGTTGTGTAAGACTAACTGTATTTCTCTCCATCCTACCCTGCCCCCCATTGTTTCTATTGTGTCTTTTCATCCTGTCCCTCCCTGAGTGTTGGCTTCAAATTGCTCCCTCCTCCCATTGCCCTCCCTTCCATCATCCCCCCCACCCTGCTTCTATCCTTCTCCCCCACTTTCCTGTATTATAAGATAGGGTTTACAGCAAAATGAGTGTGCATTTTATTCCTTCCTTTAGTCGAATGTGATGAGGGTAAACTTCATGTTTTCTTCTCAGCTTTCCTCTTTTTCCCTCCACTAAAAAGTCTCCTGCTTGCCTCTTGAATGAGAGATAATTTACCCCATTCCATTTCACCCTCTCTCCTCCCAATACATTTCTCTCTCACTGTTTACCTTAATTTCTTTTAAGATATGATCCCATCCTATTCAATTCACTCTGTGCTCTCTGTCTCTGTGTATGCATGTATGTGTGTATGTGTGAGTGTGTACATGTGTACATATCTGAGTGCATGTGTGTGTATGTGTGTGTGTAGTCCCACCAACTACCCAGATACTGAAAAGTTTTAAGAGTTACAAATATTGTCTTTCCATGTAGAAATGTAAACAGTTTGCATTTGCTAAGTCCCTTATGACTTCTCTTTGCTTTTTACTTTTTCATGCTTCTTCTCATTCTTGTGTTTGAAGGTCAAATTTTCTTTTCAGCTCTGGTCTTTTCGTCAAGAATGCTTTAAAGTCCTCTGTTTCATTGAAAGACCATATTTTCCCCGATGTATTATACTCAGTTTTGCTGAGTAGGTGATTCTTGGTTTGAGTCCTAGTTCCTTTGACTTCTGGAATATCCTATTCCATGCCCTTTGATCCCTTAATGTAGATCTTGTGTTATCCTGATTGTATTTCCACAGTACTGGAATTGTTTCTTTCTAGCTGCTTGCAATATTTTCTCCTTGACCTGGGAATTCTGGAATTTGGCTACAATGTTCCTAGGAGTTTCTCTTTTTGGATCTCTTTCAGGTGGTGATCGATGGATTCTTTCAATACTTATTTTGCCCTCTAGTTCTAGAATAGGCAGTTTTCCTCCATAATTTCATGGAAGATGATGTCTAGGCTCTTTTTTTGATCATGACTTTCAGGTAGTCCCAAAATTTTTAAATTGTCTCTCCTGGATCTATTTTCCAGGTCAGTTGTTTTTCCAATGAGATATTTCACATTATCTTCCATTTTTTCATTCTTTTGGTTTTGTTTTGTGATTTCTTAGTTTCTGAGAAAGTCATTAGCCTCCATCTGTTCCATTCTAATTTTGAGAGAACTATTTTACTCAGTGAGCTTTTGAACCTCTTTTTCCATTTGGGTAGTTCTGCTTTTGAAAGCATTCTTCTCCTCATTGGCTTTTTGAACCTCTTTTTGCCAATTGAGTGAGCCTATTTTTCAAGGTGTTATTTTCTTCAGCATTTTTTTTGGGTCTCCTTTAGCAAGGTATTGACCCATTTGTCATGCTTTTCTTGTATCTCTCTCATTTCTCTTCCCAGTTTTTCCTCCACCTGTCTAACTTGCTTTTCAAAATCCTTTTTGAGCTGTTCCATGGCCTGAGCCCACCAGACATCCACCTCGGATGTCTGGGATACAGAGGCTCCAACCTCCACATCTTTCCCTGAAGGTCAGAATAGTTCCTTGTCATCAGAATTGAAAGGTGGGAATATCTGTACCCCATCAAAGTAGCTTTCTATTGTCTTATTTTTCTTCCCTTTTCTGGGCATTTTCCCAGGAAGTTACTTGACATCTGAGATTCCTGTCCACCCCCACCTAGGTCCACCCAGTTAGTGCTTGGGGTCTGAGATTCAAATAGGCTTTCCATGGTAGGCACGGCTGCTGTTCAATGTGAGCTTAAGTTCTGGTGCTGGTGTGGGGGAAGGGCTTTATGCAGAGATCTTCAGTAATGGAGCAGGTGGGGGCAGGGCCACCTCCCAGGCTCAGTTCCCTCAGGGGGTTTATGTAGAGACCTTTGGTAATGGCCCTGTACTTTTGCCTGCTGCTCTGGGAGCCCCGGGCTGCCATTGCCTCTGCCACTCCCTCTGCTGCTGCCTCTGCCGCTGCCTCCCAAGGGGTTCAAGTCACGGAGATACCCCCTGCCCTCTCGGCCAGCCCAGACATCCCTCTCACTGACCTACAGTGCCTGTGGGCAGGGGGACCTTCATGGCCACCGGAGATTCTGTCCCTGACGCCTGCTCGGATCCGCTCCTCTGGGTCTGCAGGGCCAGGGCAACACAGTGGTGGGCTCCACTGTCCGGAGTGCGATGGACCCCTGGGAATGCCTTTCCAGGGCTCTCTTGAATGGAAATCTTTTCCACTGTGTTTCTGCACACCTTTCAATGCTCCAGAATTTGTGGGGAGTTCTTTTTGCAGGAAATGTATGGGCTGTGGGTTTGGAGCTAGCATTCGTGAGTCTTTCTACTCCGCCATCTTGGTTCCTCCCTGGGTATGCACATTTTTATAGCCCTTTGGGCATAGTTTCAAATTGCTCTCCAGAATGGTTGCATCAGTTCAGAGCTCCTCCAGCAATGAAATGAAGTAGTGTTCCGCCTCTCCCACATCTTCTCCAGCATTTATCATCTTTCTCTTTTATCCTGTTAGCCAATCTGAAAGGTGTGATGTGGTACTTCAGAGTTGTTTTGATTTCCATCTCTCTAATCCATATCTATATAGAGCATTTTTTCCATATGACTACAGATAGCTTTAATTTCTTCCTCAGAAAACTGCATTTTCATATCCTCTGACAATTTATCAATAGGGGAATGAATTATATTCTTGTAAATTAGGCTCAGTCCTCTATACATTTTAGAAATGAGGTCTTTATCACAGATACTAGTTGAAAAAAATCTTTCTCTGTTTTCTGCTTCCTTCCTAATCTTGGTTGCATTGGCCTTGTTTGTGCAAAAACTTTTTAATTTATTGTAATCAATATTACCCATTTTGCATTTCATAATGTTCACTATCTCTTGTTTGGTTATAATTTCCTCCATTCTCCATCAATCTGACAAATAAAGTATCCCTTGATTCCCTAATTTGTCTATATTATCAATTTTTATACCTCCATCATGTACACATTTGGACTTTATTCTTATGTATGGTATCAGACACTGGTCTATGCCTAGTTTCTCCCACACAATAATCCAGTTTTCCCAGCAGTTTTTGTTAAACAGTGAGTTCTTATTCCAAAAACTGGGGTCCTTTGGTTTATCAAACAGTAGACTGTTGTATTAATTGACTGCTGCATCCTGAATACATAACATATTCCACTGATCTTCCCCTCTCTGTCTTAGCCAGTACTAAAAGAGTTTTGATGACTGCTGCTTTATAATATAATTTGAGGTCTGGTATGGGTAGACCACCTTCCCTAGTTAATTCCATCGGTATTCTGAACCATTTGTTCTTGCAAATGTATTTTGATATTCTTTTAGCTCTGTAAGTTTTTGGTAGTTTGATTGGCATGATACTGAATAAGTAACTTGATTTGGGCATAATTTCATTTTTATTATATTAACCCAGCCTACCCATGAGCAGTTGATGCTTTTCCTATTTAGATTTGACTTTTTTTGTGCAAAAAAAATTTTGTAATGATGTTCATATGATCCCTGGGTTTGTTTTGACAGGAAGATGCCCAAATATTTTATAGTATCTACAGTAATTTTAAGTGGGATTTCTCTGTCTGTTTCTGTTGGGCTTTTTTAGTAATATAAAGAAATGCAGATGATTTATGTGGGTTTATTTTGTATCCGGCAAATTTGTCAAAATTGTCGATTATTTGAAGTAGTTTTTTTTTTTTTTATATTTGAATCTATAGGTTTTTTTAAGTATACCATCATACCATCTACAAAGAATGATAACTGTTTCTTCTCTACAAATTTTAGGTCCTTCTATTTCTTTTTCTTCTCTCATTGCTATAGCGAACATTTCTAGTACCATATTGAATAACAGTGGTGATAATGGTCATCCTGTTTCATCCCTAATCTCATTGGATATGTATCTAGCTTATCCCCACTATACTTAATGTTTGCTAATGGTTTTAAGTAGATAACTACTAATTATTTTGAGGAAAGCTCCATTTATTCCTATGATCTCTAATATTTTCAATAGGAATGTGTGTTATATTTTTTCAAAAACTTTTTCTACATCTATTGAGATAATCACATGGTTTCTGGTAGTTTTATTGCTGATACGGTCAATTACACTGATAGTTTTACTAATATTGAACCAGTCCTGAATTTCTGTTATAAATCCTACCTCTTCATAATGTATTATTCTAGTGATAAGTTGTTTTCTTTTTACTAACATTTTATTTAAAATTTTTGCATCTATATTCCTTAGGGAAATTGACCTATAATTTTCTTTCTCTATTTTGGCTTTTCCCAGTTTTGGTATCAGCACCTTCCCTTTCCTTCACTTCCCTGAACCTTCAGCCTACTGCATGTGAAGCTCAGATACCGTGAGACTTCAGCCCCCTGCCTAAAGTCTCTCTTCTGAACCCTCCAAGCTTCAGAGTGATTATCAGTAGTAATTGTTGCTGTTTCCCTCCAAGCCTAAGGTCTCTCTTTTCTTTACCTCATTGAAGGGGCCACACCCTGGTGAACTCCTAAATGGGCCTATTCAATGAATGGGTGTTACCTCACCCTAAGTGAGTACCTGCATAGACCTTGTCCTGAAGGGGCCAAGGTTTCCCTGTGCATCCTGGATCATCTCCAGTCATCCTGATGAATAGCTAGTCACTAGATTCGGATGGCTCTAGAGTAGAAGTTATGGGAGCAACCTTGCACAGTCCTCCCTCACTCAAAACAAAGTCAAGTGCAAGTCATATTATTGTTTCTCTGATAGCATGGTCTTCTTCAGCAATGCAGGACAAACACAACCAAAAACAACCAGTCAGCACCATATTTTCTTAGCCAATTTTCTCAAATAATTTATATATTATTAGAATTATTGTTATTTAAATGTTTGATAGGATTTGTTTGTGAATTCATCTGAGATTTTTTTCCTGGGGAGTTCATTGATGGCTTGCTCAAAATCTTTTTCTGAGATCAGATTATGTAAGTATTTTACTTCCTCTTCTGCTAATCTGGGAAATTTATATTTTTGTAAATATTCATTCATTTCACTAAGATTGTCAAATTTATGGGCATACAGTTGGACAAAATAATTTCTAATTATTTTTAAAATTTCCTTTTCATTGGATGTTGAGTTCCTCTTTTTCATGTTTGATACTGGTAATTTGGTTTTCTTTTTTCTTTTCTTTTAATCAAATTGACCAAAGATTTATTAATTTTATTGTTTATTCATATATCCAACTCTTAGTTTTATTGGTTAGATCAATAGTTTTCTTAATTTTGATTTCATTAGTTTCTCCTTTGGTTTTCAGTATTTCTAATTTGGTATTTACTTGGGGATTTTCAATTTGTTCTTTTTTTAATTTTTTAAGTTGTATGCCCAGTTCATCAATCTCCTCTTTCTCTAATTTTTTCATGTAATCATTTAGGGACATAAAACTATCTCTAGCAACTTCTTTCCCTGAATCCCATAAGTTTTGGTAGGTTTTCTTATTGTCATCATTCTCTTGAATGAAATTATTTATTTTTTTCCACATTTTGTTGTTTGACTCACTCATTGTGTAGGATTAGATTTTTAGTTTCCAATGAATTCTTGTTCCATCTTTCAATGGCCCTTTATTACAAATAATTTTTGTTGCACCTTGATCTGAAAAGGATGTAATGATTATTTCTGCC
Organism: Bettongia penicillata ogilbyi; assembly: GCA_023548195.1. Taxonomy (NCBI): domain Eukaryota; kingdom Metazoa; phylum Chordata; class Mammalia; order Diprotodontia; family Potoroidae; genus Bettongia; species Bettongia penicillata. The sequence goes on from JAJHZJ010001075.1 coordinate 315,886, forward strand.
TTTATGCACTGGACTGTGAGAATTTTAGACCTTAGTACATGGTCAGTTTGCCTGTATGTGCCATGTATTACCGAGAAAGGAAAAGTATATTCTTTTCAATCCCCACTCAATTTTCTCCAGAGGTCTATTATATTTAACTTATCCAGAGTTCTATTGACCTCCTTAACTTCTTTCTTGTTTATTTTGAGGTTAGATTTATCAAGTTCAGAGAGGGGGTGGTTGTAGTATAGTTTTGCTAATTCCCTTAACTTTTCGTCAAAGTATTTGGATTCTATACCACTTGGTCCATATATGTTTAGCAATATATTATTTCATTTTAGATGATGCCTTTTAGCAGGATATAGTTTCCTTCCTTATGTCTTTTCATTAGATCTATTTCTGCTTTTGATTTGTCTGAGATTAGGATAGCTACCCCTACTTTTTCTTTTTCTTCAGATGAAACATAATATGTTCTACTCCAGCCTTTTGCCTTTACCCTGCATGTATGCCCCTGCTTCAGATGTTTTACTTGTAAACAACATATTGTTGGATTATGGTTTTTAATCCATTCTGCTATCCATCTCTGATTTATAGGAGAGTTCATTCCATTCACTTTCAAAGTTATGATTACTATGTGTATCTTTCTATCCTATCCCCACTCCTACCCCCATTTGTGCTTTTATTTCTCCTTTCTCTCTTCCCCTCCTCAAGAGTTTTAATTTTGACCACCATCTCCCTCAACCTTCTCTCCCTTCTATTATCTCCCCTTCATTTTCCCTAAATACTTTTTCCCTCCCTTCTAACCACCCCTCCCTTTCTTTCCCCTTTTCCCTACTATTGCCTATAGGGCAAATTAGACTTCTATATTTAACTGAGTTTGTTGTTCTCTCCTTAAAGTAAATCATATGAGAGCAAAGCTTAAACAATTCTCATTTCCATCCCTTCTTTACCTCTTCTCTATTAAATTATCATGTTGCTTCATGTGATGCAATTTACACTTGTCTTCCTCCTCCTTTCTTATTGTCCCTTCACAACACTTAATAAACTTTGTTTATCATAATATCATTTAATTTATAACCATTTCCTCCATATATATATATATATATATATATATTCCTTTTAAATGTCATAATAAATATGCAATTCTCAAGATTAACAAGTACCCTCCCATATAGAAATGTAAACAGTTTACTTATGTTGAATAATATTTTCCCTCTGTTTACCTTTTTATGCCTCTCTTGAGTATTGTATTTGAAGATCAACTCATCTATTGACCACTGGCCTTTTCATCAAGAAAGTCTGGAAATCCCTTATTTCATTGAATGTCCATCTCCTTACCTTAAAGATTATGCTGAATTTTTCTGGGTAATTGATCCTTGGTTGTAGTCTAAGCTCCTTTGCCTTATGAAATATCGTATTCCAATCCCTCTGCTCTTTTAATGCTGAAGCTGCAAAGTCCTGTGTGATCCTGACTCTAGTTTTTGAATTGTTTCTTTCTGGTTACTTGCAGTTGTTTTCTCCTTGAACAGAGAGTTCTCAAATTTGGCAACAATATTCCTTGGTATTTTCATATGTGGGATCTCCTTGAGGAGTTGATCAGTGGATTCTCTGGAGGACTATTTTGCCCTCTGGATCTCGGACCCCAGGTCAGTTTTCTTTGATGATTTCTTGGAAGATATTGTCCAGCCTCTTCTTTTTTTCATCATGGCTTTCCAATAGACCAATAATTATCATATTTTCTCTCCTGAATCTATTTGCCAAGTTAGTTGTCTTTCCAATGAGAATAAGGTATTTTACATTTTTTTTCTATTTTTTCATTCTTTGGATTTAGTTTGATTGATTATTGATGCCTCACAGAGTCATTAGTTTCTACTTGCCCAATTTTAATTTTTAACAAATTGTTTTCTTCAGTTAACTTTTATACTTCCTTTTCTATTCTTCTGTTTTTTTTCCAGTTAAGTTTTCTAACTCCTTATCCATTTGGCTAATTTGACTTTTTAAGGAGCTGTTCTCTTTAGGGAATTTTTTTGTTTCATTTTCTCAATTGCATTTTTAAAATCATTGGATAATTTTTCTTCAATGTTTCTAATGTGGCTTTTAAAATCCTTCTTGAACTGTTACAGGAATGCTCTTTGAGCTTCAGGCCAGCTCATATTCCCTTTAGAGATTTCATATGTGGGCATATTGTTAGTTTTGTCCTCTTCTGAATTTTTGATCTTCCCTGTCCCTGTTGTAAGACTCTATGGTCTTTGCTTTTCTGATTTCCTTCTTAGTCAAGGTGATTGCCTTTTTCCTGGCTTTTAAAGTGGATCTCTGTTTCTGGGGCACAGAGGACTCTGTCTCACATTTCTTATGTTGACAGTTTGGGGCCTGGTTTCTAACCTTGCGTGTTGTGGCCTCTGATTTTTTCAGCTAGAAGCTATATAATCCTGCAAATTGCCTAGTGCTGACTTGGCTTATGTGTGCTAACTCTGAGGCCAGGTGAAATCTTTCTGAGTTTCACAAGGTTACACTGAAGCTTCTGGCATGAGGCATGGGGAAGGGGTTGTTTGGACATAGGAGGTCTCCTCCTCCTGTAGGGCTGAGTTAAAGCACATACATGCTCACTGGCTGATGTACCATGTCTGCACAGGTGTCTTCCCATGTGTCTTGGATGTTCTAAGGCATGCCTAAGTTCCTGGTGTTGGCATTTACCAGCTCCTTCTTCACCCCTGGGGATCAGACTCTTTTGCTGGTCCACTGAGGTGGTTCTTTCTTGGGTGCTTCCAGTCCTGTACTTGCCCTCTTCAGCCACAGAAAGAGGAACACTTCCCGTCAATCTCTCTAGACTCCCAAGCTGAAAGTCTGCTGTATCTCTTTTGCTGCCTCCACTATTCTAGGATTTTTTTTTGCATAATATTCTCTGGGTTTTTTGTGATTAGGAAGGGAAGGGTGAGAGCACTTACAATTTTCTCCACCATCTTGATTCCCAGAAGTTCAAGTAGGTGACTTTCAAACATTTAGTCTGTTGGTTGATAGCCTCAGGAGTGACTGCAGCTGCTGCTGTTGGCCCTGTGCTCCTCTTTTGCTCAGTTCCACTGGGCTCCCATCATGTACTGAGAAGCTTAGAGCAAAACACTTTTGAGGAGAGACAGAGTGAAAGGAAATAGAGAATAGAATAATTGGAGGTAGGGGTAATAGTATGAGGGAAATACTATGATATAAATATTTTTAGAATGATAAAGTCCTTATCTCTCAAATACACAGAGAAATAGGCAAAATTATTGGGAACAAGAACCACTCCCAATTGATAAAATATGAACAATCAGTTTTCAGGTGAAGTTATCAAACTTGTCTATATGCATATGAGAAACTGCTCTAAATCCCTACTGACCTAAAAAAATGCAAGCTAAAATAATCCAAGGTACTACCTCTCACCTATTAGAATGACTAGTAGGATGGAAGGCGGATAATGACAGATGTTGGAGGGGTGAAGGGAAATTTAGACACTAGCACACTTCTGGTAGAGTTGTGAACTGATTGAACCATTATATAGATAAATTGGGAACTACGCCCAACGGCCGAAAAACCCATGCATATTCTTTGGCCTAGCAGTGCACTGCTCTAAGTAAAACCTGGAAAGGCTCGCATGAACTCATATGGAGTAAAATAAATGAGTACAACCAGGAGAAGATTGTACATAGTTTTTTAGGTGATCAGCTATTAATGATATAATTGTTCTTATCAATGCAATGATCCAGGACAGTTCTGAAGGACTTTTGATGAAAAATGCTATCCATCCCTAGAGAAAGAACTTATGTAGTCTGAGTGCAGATCTGTGTATAATTGTTTTAACATTATATTTCTGCATTTTTAAAATTTTGGTCTATGTTTTCTTTTACAACATGACTAATATGGGAATGTTTTGCATGACTATGCTTGTATAACCTATATCAAATTATTTTCCTTCTCAGTGAGAGTTGTGGGGGAAGAAAGGGAAAGAATTTGGAACTCAATTTTAAAAATGAATGTTGAAACTTGCTTTTACATGTAATTGGGTAAAGTAAAATACTAAAGTTAAAAATCAGATAAATTAAAAAAATATATAAAAGTGGGTCAGTGAAGGGAGACAGTAATTGGGAGCAAAATAGACTTTTGAGAAGGGACATGATATAAAAAGAGATAGAGAAGAAGAAGAAACAGAAAAATGGGATGGAAGGAAAGACACAATTAGTAAGCAAAACTGTGAATGTAAAAAGGATGAGATCACCCATAAAATAGAAGCAGATAGGAGAAAGGATTAGAAAGTAGAATCCAACAATATGTTGTTTATAAGAGAGACACATGGAACAGAAAGACACACAAAGTATTAAAATGAAGGGCTGGAAAAGAATCTAATATAGTTCAGCTGAACTTAAAAAGGCAGGGGTAGAAATCATGAACTCAGACAAAGCAAAAATAAACCTAATTAAAATGTCATAAGCAGGCAAAGTATATTTTGCTAAAAGGTACCATAGATAATGAATATCAAAAAAAAGTTATGGAAATTTCTCTGGAAAAGGCTTCATTTTTGAAATATATACTGAATGTAGAAATGAGTAAAATTTATATAAAAAAGAATCAATCATTCTACAATTGATAAGCAAATAGTGAATAGTAACAGGTAGTTTTTAAAAGAATAACTGAAAACTCTCTAGGTCACATGAATATTTCTCCAAATCATTGTTGTTTAGAAGGATGCTAATTAAATCAACTCCAAAGTGCCATCTCTTACCTACAAGAAATGACAAATGCTGGAGGGGATGAGGGGAAAATATATACACTAATAAACTATTTCTGAAGTAATGAAAGGTGAAACATTCTGAAGAACGATCTGGAACTATGACAAAGGGGCTATAAAACTGGGCATACTAACTTAGCAAAGCAATGCCACTATTCGGTCTGTATACCAAAGAGATCAAAAGAAAAGAAAAAGAACCTCTATGTACAAAAATGTTTATAACAGTTTTTTTTGGTGATAAAGATTTGGAAATAGAGGGGGTGCTCAACAATTGGAGAATGGTTAAAAAAGTCACCACAAATGATTGTGATGGAGCACTATTGTGCTATAAGAGTGATGAGCAGTTGGTTTCAAAAAATACTCCAAGGGAAGACCTATGTAAACTGATATACAGTGAAGTGAGGAGAGAGATAATGTTGTACATTGTAAAAGTAAGATGATCAACTGGCTAATCTGATCAATACAATGATTTCAAGACAATTCAGAAGGACTCATGATGTCATCTCTGGAGAAATAACTGATGAACTCTGAGTCCAAACTGAAGTATAATTTTCTCATTGTCTTTTTCTCTTGTTTTTTTTTTTTATTATGACTAACATGGAAATGTTTTGCATGATTCCACATGTATAATTGATATATTGGTTTTATTTTCAGTGGGAGGGAGAGAATTTGGAATTCAAAATTTTCAAAGAAAAGAATATTAAAATAAATAATGAAATTTTAAAACAGGATTGTATCATTGCATTAGAAAAATGAAATAGATGCATCCCCTCCTTCCTACCTACAAAACCATCCTTTGTAAAAACAAGAAAAAAAGTCAGCAAAATTTGAGAACACATCAATAGAGACTATATATATTTGCAATATTCCACACCCATGGTCCTGTACCTCTGCAAAAATGGTAGGCAACTACATTTGTACATGTATTCTCTAGTGCCAAGATTATTTATTACACCTATACAATATTCAGTTTATTTTACTTTGGATGATGTTCTTATGTTTATGTTATTTTTAGTCATTTTTATATTGTTTTCCTAATGTACTTACTTTACCCGTCTTCATTATATCTGCACCATATAAATTTTCTCATGTTTTTCTGAATTCTTCACATTCACTATTTCTAATGTCACAGAGGAATCAGGAGAGATTTTGAAGTGAATTAAGTGAAAAAAATTTAATAGCAAGAAATAGGGATGGGTAGTGAAAGAGGTAGATTTGGAGGGACACACACACACACATAACAGAGTCTATAGATACAACCACCTAGGATGAGCAGAAAGTAGAACTTTGCCCCCATGGGTCTTGGAAAATAGGTGACCCCACCTGAGGGGTGTCACAAAGATAGGAACTCTGTGACATTTGAACCATTGATTATATAGTGTATGGTGATTGTTCTGTAGACCAATGCAGTGACAGTATGGGCTACCATGTTAAGATACCTCTTGGTCACTATCCCAGATGTTGTTTTGGAACAAAACCCTGTTAGCCCCTTGTTTATTATAACACTGATAACTGGAGTGGAGGGGATAAGGAGGAAAAGTTGGAGAGGAGAAAATATAAATTTTCTTATAAGAAATTATCAACCAGTTTGGATAGTTCAGATAGAGAATACTGTAAGGGTAATACCGTTCCTCTTTGGAAAACACTTTTTTTTGTTTTTGTTTCAAAAAGATAAAATTTCATAAATTTTATAAATGGATTGAAGTTTGTTGGATTTATTAGTATATACTTGAATGATGATGACAAAATTTAATTTTCAGTTTCAGTAAGATGCTAAAGAGGATCCTCAATAATATCATAATATCACTGTACATTGTATACAAGTTATCGGTCCAGTGGTTTATGTTGGAGATAGCTCCTACCATCTGTTGAGACCCAATTGTTATTTTTTCATTGTATTTACATTTTTGGAAATTGGCAAATACTATACAACAGGATTTAAAAAAAATATTTTCTAGACTTTAGAAAGTGATGGAGAAAATGTTACTAATGCAGATTAAAATTAAAGGAATATCTTACATACATTTTTTAAAAGAGAGCTGATTGTTAAACATTTACCAGTATACTCCTCATTACCACACAATACGTTGAAAGGATCCTTGGGGGCCATATAAGCCCAATTAAAACTGAACACGCATCTCTAAAGGAAATGTGCCACTGATTAATACTCGATTATAATGGCAAGGAAAAATTTCTGACATCAAACCCATTTTTGCCTTTTTTCAACTTCTTTTACTCCTTCTTTTGCACTCCAAAAGGAACAAAATTAATTTCCATTCCACATGCTATCTCTTTAAATATGTAAAAATAGCTATGATTTGAAAACTATCTGCCCTCACGAATACATTTGAAATCTGTGAGCCTTTGTTGCCCCAAATGTAAAATTAGAATATATAGTATAGTGGAAAGAACATTGGTTTTGAAATTGGAGATCTAGAATTCAAACCCCAGAGCTGTTTCAAATTCATATTCAATGGGTTTGTGACGTTGGACATGTAATCAACTGCAACAGCTCCCAATGCTACATTGACTTTAGGTGAAAATATATATGTCTCTGCTTTTTAATCAATCCTTCATATATTTATAGTGGCTCTCTACCATTTTTCACTTTATTTTTCAATGATGGCTTGCTTAATTTACCTTCTATTCTATTTCTGAATGGCATGACCTATTTATTTAACTATTCTGACAGTAAGTTTTCTGCTTGGAAGAGGACAGTGCAATGAACAAATGTAACCACCTGTCCTGGCATGTAGCTGTCCAATCTAGTTTTCTTCCATTTTAATCAAGCATATTGGCCATCTCTCCTTCTTCTCTACCTTACCTTTTACTTGTCTTTACAACTTAATCTTACATGAATTATACTTAAATATAATAATACAAATTGAATATGAATGCTACATATAGAAAATACTAAGGAAATAACATTGTAAGATTAATGACATATAACTTTATAATCTTTCATATATTCAAATATGTTTAAAATGTTTCAAAGGAGAAAAAAAAGAACATATTAAAGTATTAAAAGAATGCCTTAAAATCTGGAGAAGGTTAAAACTGATTTTGCCAGGAAAATGACAACAACATCTCTGTGTAACTTTAATGGAATTGAGGGAATGAAAAAGCAGTGTTAGTAATGTTGAACCCTGACTGTCAGAATTACCATCTTCCCACTAGTTAAAGACTATCACAATATATAAATACTTTATGGATACCACACTCCCTTTCTTTTCTGCTGAACAGTGGAGAGAAAACATGGAGGAGATTAAAGCCATTTGGAAGAACATGATGTAACTTCTCCATATGCACAAAGACACAGAAGAAAAGTTAGCGTTAGTTTAATCACTTCTACCACCAAATACTCTGTTACTCAATTGCCTGTTGTCTAGGAATAGAGTACAACCAAGCCAGGAGTGCTTCTCCTTGGAACTGAAACCCTGGTGGTCTTCTTCTCCTGACTTGCTTTTTTTCTTTTCTTTTATCTACTTAAAGTGGCCATCATTTGACTTATTTGTTAAAGAGGCCTATTCACTGAATGAATATTACTTCATTCAAAGGGAGAACCTGAAAATGTCATAGCCCAAAAGGGCCAGAGTCTTCCATTGCATCCTGGATCTCCAATCATTCTGATGAATATCTGGTCACTGGATCCAGATGATTCTGGAGGAGAAAGTAAGACTGGTGACCTTGAACAGCCCTTTCTCACTCAAATAAAAGTCAGCTGCAAGTCATGTCATCATTTCCCTGATGCCATGTCCCTCCTTGAAAAGAAAGACAAACACTACAACCAATGACTGCATCCAAACTCTCCCTTTTATTGTCTCATCCCTATCCTTCTCAGTCCTATTCATGGCCCATTTTGTCCCTAACCACCCCTTGCACTGTTGCCTCCGCAATTCTCATTGTATTTTGAAGAAAATGGGTTTTTTGAAGAATTTTTGAAACAAATTGTATTTTGAAGAAAATGAAGAAAATGTGGGCCTTTTCCAGACACCTTCCAATTACAGACAAACCTCAGTGTGGATTTGGTTCCAGAATATTACATTAAAGCAAATATGTTAAAGAAAGTCACACAAATAGTTTGGTTTCCCAGTGCATATAGGTATATTTATACTATATCGTAATCTATTACGTGTGGTATAGGATCATATCTTTAAAATGTACCTACTTTAGTTAAAAACATTAAAAATATTTTATTGCTTACAAATGCTAAGCATCATCTGAGCCTTTAGGGTGTTGTACTATTTTTGCTACTGGTTGGTCTCGCCTCAGTGTTGATGGCAATGGCAAATCAGGATGGTGGCTACTGAAGGTTGAGATGGTTGTGGCAATTTCTTAAAGTAAGACAAAAATGAAATATACTCTTCCTTTCACCTGAGTACTTAGAGACCATTTTAGGGTTACTAATTGGCTTTATGTAAATATTGTTTCTCAGGCAATAGGGAGGACCAAGGAAAGGGAGAGTGACAGGGGACAGTTGGTCAATGGAGAAGTCAGAACTAACACAATTATTGGTTAAGTTTATAGTCTTATATAGCTGCTATTTGCAATGCCCAAAAACAATGAAAATAATAACATCAAAGATCACCGATCACCGATCAACATAACAGACATAATAATAATGAAAAAGACTGAAACATTGTGAGAATTACCAATATGTGATACAGAGACATGATGTGAGTACATGCTGTTGGGAAAATTGAACCAATAGGTTTGCTAAAGGCAAGTTTGCCACAAACCTTCAGTTTGCTAAAAAAAAAAAAAAAAGGCACAATATCTGAGAAGCGCCATAAAGGAAAGTGCAATAAAGCCAGATATGTCTTAGACTTGAACTCAGAAAGACCAAGTCCACCTAACATTATCTCCTTATACACTTATCTGTTCCCTCCTTTTCAATAATAACTATAGACTCAATCCCTATGTCACCAAATCCATACTGGACATTTCAAACTAAATAGCTTGGTGATACATGAAGGCCAACATGCCCAAAACTGACCTCATCTTTCCTGACAAACTCAATATTCTACTTAAATTTCCTGAAAATTCTAATTTCAATGAAGGGCACTATGATTCATCTAATCTTCCAGATACAAAACTTTGGCATTATATTTACCTCTCATATTGAATCAGTTTCCCACTTATATCCTTTCTATTTTTATAACATCTCATCTAGATGACACAGTAGATAGTGAATGGGACATAGAGTTAGGAAAGCCTGAATTCCAATCCATATTCAAATACTTGCCAGCTGTGTGACTTTGGGCAACTCACTTAACCTCTTTTTGAATTAGTTTTCTCATCTATATGATGGAAATAATAATAGCACCTACATGAGGAGCAAAAATTAATATTTATAAGGCACTCAGCTAGTGCCTGGGACAAAGAAAGAACTCAGTAAAGGCTTTCTCCCCATCCCCACTCTTTCTCACATTTAAACACTTCTATATACTATTCTGTCCACTCCTTTAGTTCATGCATTCATTACCCCTAATTTCAGCTATTAGGTGTCAGGGTCCCCACACCAAGACCACCCCCCCCCCGTTTTACTCTTCTCTTTTATTATTGTCAACTGGACAGAACTGACCTCTAAGCTGTGGAGGGCCAGAGCTGAACAAAGTAGGCTATCAAAGGAGAGTCAGGAATCAAACAGGAATTGGATTTCATGGTGAGGGCGGCACTTTAGTGTGGGGAGATCTCAATGCTCATATCTATGGCTATGAAGTGAGCTATAGCCATGTTAATGAGAAGTAACCACAACAATGAGAAGAGTTTGATTCATGCTAGGTCGTCATGACTAGAAACAATTCTGGGATTTTGCCAGAGGGTGAGATGATCCAGAACGTGAATGCCAAGGATGGTTGTTATGCCGGGCTCAGGGCGCCATCAGCTTTTTGGGTCTTAGCTCTGGAAAACAGGATGGATCCCAATATCTTCAAGCTATTGTTGTCATTGTATTGAGTGAGTTTGGTGTAATAACAATCCTTTGCTCTCATCCTCTGGATGATCACAGTAGCTGCAAAATATCAGAGTTGTTTTGCATCAGCCCCATGTGATTCCTGAGCCTGGACAAGGACCTGTTTGTCTGGACAACATTCCAGTGATGAAGCTCTTCTCTGAATCAAAGTTGCCTCATTTTACTGTTACCCCCTCATTGCTATGGCTACAACTCCCTGCATAATCACTAGTATATGTACCAAGGCTCAGTGTCACTTCAGGGGGTCTCCTCAGTATTAGGGCAGACCCCAGCATGTGTGTCTAGTTTCCCTCCTCTAACTGAACAAACAAGGATTTTTGCCTATAATCTCTGTGAGCCCTTTGGTCATTTATTTTCATAGTTTACATAGGTTATCGACTTCCCAGTTGGTAGCCCTGTCTTGTTTCTCTCCATATAGCGGCTAAAGTAAGTTTCTTTAAGTATACATCCAATCCTATCATTCCTATATTCAAGAAACTACACTGGCTCTCTCCAGTTTCTAGGATAAAATAAAATTTCTGCCTTGTAATAAGGGTATGAAATGTATACATCTACAAACTAGAACATAACACCAAAATTTATATTTAAGGCCCTTCTCCATCTGATCACAACTTCTCTTTCCAACCTCATTGGACATTATTTCCCTTTACTTACTCTATTGCCCAGTCAAACCTGGACTTCTGTATTCCCTAAATATCTTACTGCATCTCACATATCAATAACTTGATCCTGGCCACCATGCCCACATCTGTAATGTACTTCCCTTTTCACCTCTTCTTCACTGAATCTGTTACTTCCTCAAATACTTAAAGTTGTTCTCTTTGCCTTCAGTTATTAGAGCGCTTCTTCTCTGATGGCCTCATGTTTAACTCTCTTCTATTTATCCTATCTATATTTCCTCTATATCTCAATATGTTGCTTTCCCTGATAGATAAGCTGATTCCCTGATAATTGTTAATTATTTCATTTTCTTTATACTCCAAGGACCTAGTACAAGTTCTGGCACTTTAGATACAGATGCTTGAAAAATATGTATTAATTGAAAGAGTGAAACATATAGTGGGTATCCCTTGAAGAAATTGCAATTGATTCATTTTTCTCTCAATCTTTGTACTAGTTTTCTATTTCCTCCTGTACTGTATTCTAAGGACTTCCCCTGGACCTATGATGATGATTTTAGATGTCCTGGGTCATCCATGTATTGTGATTGTGTGTGCACACTTGTGTGTGTGTGTATGTGTGTGTGTGTGTATGTGTGTGTTGTGGAGGAGGTGGTTGAAAAGCAGGCATTAGAACATAGCACTACTGCCAGGATTATCTTACTAGGTGAATTACTTTTTTTTTTAATTTTCCCTAAAACAAACTATCAGGGGGTCAGTTCTCTGTTATTTTCCAACTTGCTGTCATTGCTGACATCTCTGAATTTGGTATTTATATAATTTTATATACTTGGAGGAGAGATACTCCTAGGAAACTTTCTTAGTGCCAACATCCTAGGATTCCTCGATATTTTGATAACTAGAGTAGTAAATATGGAGATTAATTTGGGCAGTGCTGTATTCTTTATTATATTAGCCAGACTCAAATATGAACATTGATATCTGAAATTATGTAGTTTCTTCTTTAATTCTCTGAAAATCGATTTTTCATTGACTTTATGTAAATTGTAGTAGGTTAATTTCAAGCTATTGAATATATTTCATCTTTTTTGTTATTATTGGTTGTTCAATAAGTTTATGATCTTGCTCTGAAAACCTTCATAGAAAATTATAGATTGTGATCATCTTTGGCAATATGATTCTACACTCAAAGGAAGATTGCCTTTGAAAAATGTATTTCATCTGAGCAAGAATATTTGGGGAGAATATCACTTTTTCTTTTATTTTCTTTCTTCAGTTTATTTTCATAAACTGATTTTCTGGCATTTCAGCATGAACTTTCTCCTCAATCTACTGTATCATGTCATTTTTTGATACTTACTGTGAAAATATATTTTTAAAGAGATCTCTGATTTTTTTTTTATTTAATATAAGGACTCCCAGTGAAGACACTCGCTTTACTTATAGAGATCCTGGACTTTTTTTTTTTAATTTCTAATCTCAGAACAATGCTTGGGTCCCGAGAAATTAAGCAACTTCCTCAGGATTTCACAGCCTGTATGTGTCTTCAATGACCATTGAATCCAGGTCCTCCTGTCTCCAATGCCAAATTTCTATCTATCTTAACATACTACTACTCATTGCATTGTTTTGATTGATTAATATATAAATTGTATTATTCTGCCTATGGTGGGCTTATATTGCACTTCAGTCCTACACTTCTAATTAAGGTACAATGAGACAAAAGTTTAACTGTCATCCATACCTTTTTTGAAGAGTTCCAAATACTTTGTTTTTAATTGTATTTCTGACAAGATTATCATCTACACAGAAAATAAAGGCATGAAACTGATCACTGATGCTTTCCATATATGCTCATCACTACACATTTCCACTTACCCTTCATAGGTGTCCTCCATGCCAAATCTATTAAGAAGCCTGTGACTCAGAGACAGATCAGTACAGCCAGTCACAACATAATTTGTCAGACTGCCCTTTGGCTCATACTCTGGCAATTCCTGATTGTAAACTATACCATCATGTTCACCTTCTTATAGTTGTAAGCAATCTGGAAGATAATATTTTTGTTTATGATTGATATTCCAATTTGATTATATGGGATTTTCCATGTGATTGTAACAATTTATCCAAGATTATTAAGAATTTAAATGTGTAATAAGCCATCTGACTTCCCCCTTCTGAATTTTTCTGATATGTTATTTTAAGCAAATTTTAGATTACACCAAGCTGGAAAGAACAGTTATTATATTTAAAGACATGCTAAGATTTCTAAAAAAAGTTCTTACAGGCTAGAACACTGAAACAAATCTAATCAGAAGCAATGATTAGAAATAAATGTAAAATAAATATTTGGGTTCAAGAAAGATCAACTTCAGAAGTATGACATGGTAGAGGCATTGTTAGATAGCTGTTAGCATGAAACAGATAATTGAATGAATTACTGAAATAAGTAATAATTAAATAATATTTGCAAAGCACTGTGCTAAGTACTGGGGATAAATATAGAAAAAAGTAAGATACTTCCTACTTTCAAGGAGTTGACACTCTAGGGGGAGTGAAGAGCCTTTACTTCATGCAATGTGTGGACTATTTTAAAGAATTCATGAGGGACAAAGAATCCTGGAAAAGATTTTGAATCGCTTTCTCAGAACAATTTTATATAATATAATATCATATTAATACAATAATACATATATGTTTATATGACCTTTGCAATGAAAATGATTCACAAATTAATAAGTAAGTAAACAAAAATAGCCCAATGCAAATTAATGACAAATTTCTCTCCTTTATAAATGAATTGTTCTGTATATAGGAAAGTGATGCACTATGATAGCTTTTTGATTTGTTTCTCAATTACTATTATTATTTTTCCTGTCATTATTAGATGGGCAGCTAGGTGTTGTGGTGGATAGTATGCCTGGTTTGGAGTCAGGAAAATTCATTTTTCTGAATTCAAATCTGGTCTCGAATACTTACTAGCTGTGTGACCCTGGGCAATCCACTTAATCTGTTTGCAAGTTTCCTCATCTATAAAATGAGCCACAGAAGGAAATGGTAAAGTATTCCAGTATCTCTGCCAAGAAAACCCCATATGGGATCACAAAGGACTGGACTTGAATGAAAAATATCTGGACATGATTAGATTCAGCTACACTTCCTTACTTATTATGATTTGGACCAATGGGATTCATCTGAATTGTTAAAAGTGTTATTAAAGAGATGACTTGTGAGCATTTAGAAAAGGAAGTAGTGATTCCAAGAATTGGTTTGTTTTCATCAGTAAGAGATTATGCTGCATCAACTCAATTACCTTTCTTCACAGGAGTTATTAGAGGGGGAAATCAGGCGAATACTATAGAAATTGTTAGTTTTTAGCATAAACATTTGGCAAAATCACTCATGGTATTCTTGTGAAGAGGATAGTGAGATACCTGAGAGAGTTAAGTGAAACAAGAATAGTTAAGGGAGCCAACCCAGAAAACAGGCATTAATATTGTAATATTGTAATGCTAAGATGGAAATACATCTACAAAATATGCTTACTCTTATGTTATTTTAATTATGATTTCGATTGATGCCTTATTAGTATGCTCTATGAATTCAAGGATAACACGCATCTTGTGTTGATAACTAATATGACAAGAATTCTTAAATATCATCACAGTCTACAACATTGGGGCTAAAATGATTTAATTTCAACACATGTAAGTCTTAAAGTTGGGTACAAAATATACCTTTCTTGATATTTCCTTTACTTCATTTTCACTTTTCAACATTCACTTCCACAAAATTTTGAAATTCAAATTTTCTCCCCATCTATCCCTTCCCCTCAACCCAGGACAGCATTCATTCTTATTATCTTTTCCTCAAATTCATCCTCCCTTCTATTTCCCTCCCCCTCTTTTCCCCAATCCTTCTATTTTACTGTAGGGTGAGATAGATTTCTACACCCCATTGCCTATATATTATATTTCTTAGTAGTGGCTATTAAAACAAGTTTTCAACATTCATTTTTAAATCTTTAAGTCACATTATCTCCCTTCCCCCCTTCCATTCATCCTCACTGAGAAGTCAAGTAATTCAATCTAAGCTATACATGGGTAGTCATGAAAAACACTTCCATAACAGTCATGCTGTGAAACACTAACTATATTTCCCTCTATCCTGTTCCACCTTCCATTCATTCCATTCTCTCCTTTGAACTGGCCCTTTACAAAATTGTTGCTTCCAATTACCACTTCCCCAATCTATCTCTTTTACTATTTGCCTGCTAATTCCCTTCATCCCTACTTTCTTGTAGTGTGTATGTTATTCCCTTTTGAAGTCAAATGTGATAAAAATAAGGCTCACTTATTCCTTCTCATCTTGCCCTTCTTCTCCTCCATTGTAAAAGCTTTTTCTTGCTTCCTGTTTTGTGAGATATTTTACTGCTCCCTTTATCTTTCTCATAGTACATCCTAGTCAACATTTAATTTTCTTTTTTAGATGTCATTCCTCATATTCAGTTCATTCTGTGCCCTCCCTCCCTACTCTCTCTCTCTCTCTCTCTCTCTCTCTCTCTCCCTCTCTCTCCACACACACACACACACACACACACACAGTTGCATACACAGACACATGCACATATATGCATGTATGTTCCCTCCAGCTATCCTAATACTGATTAAGGTCTTGTGAGTTACAAATATCATATTTTTATGTAGGAATGTAAACAGTTCAACTTCACTAAGTCCCTTATGGTTTTTCTTTCCTGTTTACCTTTTCATGACTCTCTTGAGTCTTGTATTTGAAAGTCAAATTTTCTATTCAACTCTGGTCTTTTTCAACAAGAATGTTTGGAAGTTATCTATTTCAAGGAAGGTTTATTTTTTACTCTGAAGAATTAAACTCAGTTTTTTCTGGGTAGGTGATCCTTGGTTTTAATCTTATCACCTGTGATCTCTAGAATATAATATTCCAAGCCCTTGGATTCCTTGGTGTAGAAACTGCTAAATTGTGTGTTATCCTGATTGCGTTTCCACAGTACTTGAATTGTTTCTTTCTGGCAGCTTGTAATATTTTATCCTTGATCTGGGAACTCTGCAATTTGGCTATAATATTACTAGGAGTTTTTATTTTGACATCTTTTTCAGGAGGTGATATTGGATTCTTTCCATTTTTGTTATCCAACAGGATCTAGAATATCAGGACAGTTTTCCTTGATAATGTCCTGAAGGATGATGTCTGGGCTCTTTTATTTTTTGATCATGGCTTCCAGGCACTACAATAATTTTTAAATGATCACTTCTGGAGCTATTATTTTGGTCAGTTGTTTTTTCCAATGAAATGCTTCAAATTGTCTTCTATTTTTCCATTCTTTTGGCTTCCTTTTGTAAGTTCTTGATTTCTAATAAAGTCAATAGCTTCCATTTGTTTCATTCTATTTTTATGTTTATTTATTTATTTTTTGTTTTTAACATTCATTTCCAAAATCTTGAGTCCCAAATTTTCTCCCCATCTCTCCCCTCCACCCAACCCATAATGCCTTGCATTCTGATTACCCTTTCCCTCAGTATATGCTCCCTTCAATCACAGCCCTTCCTTCCCTTATTCCCATCTTTTCTCTTTTTTTGTAGACCAGATAGATTTCTATATCCCATCATCTGCATTTCTTTCCAGGTGTATGAAAAAGCAATTTTCAACATTTTTTCCCTAAAACTTTGAGTTCCTACTTCTCTCCCTTCCTCCCTCCCATCCATCCCCACTGAGAAGGCAAGCAATTCAATATAGCCTATATATGTGTAATTTTGCAAATGGCTTCCATAATAATCATGTTGTGTAAGACTAACTATATTTCTCTCCATCCTATCTGAGCCCACATTTATTCTATTCTCTTTTGACCTTGTCCCTTCCCAAAAGTATTTACTTTTAATTACTCCCTCCTCCAATTTACCCTCCCTTCTGTTATCTCCCCCATCCCACTTGTCCCCTCTCCTATTTTTCTGTGGTGTAAGATAGATTTTCACACCAATTGAGTGAGCATGTTATTCCCTCCTCAAACCAAGTATGATGAGAGTAAGTTTCACCTTTTCCTTCTCACCTTCTCCCTTTTCTCCTCCATTGAAAAAAGCTTTTTTCTTGCCTCTTTTACGTGATAATTTGCCCCATTCCGTTTTTCCCATTTGCCTCCCAATATAGTCTTCTCTCACCACTTAATTTTATTTTTTCAATATTATACTTTTTTATTCAACTCACCCTGTAATCTCCGTCATACACACACACACACACACACACACACTCACACACACACACCATATCTATACCTATCTATCTATAGATAGATAGATATCTATATCTCTGTGTGTGTGTATAATCCCTCCAACTACCCAAATACTGAGAAGAGTCTCAAGAGTTACAAAGATTATCTTTCCATGTAAGAAAGCAAACAGATCAACTTTAGAAAATCCCTTAGGATATCTCTCTCCTGTTTATCTTTTAATGATTCTCTTGATTCTTGTGTTTGAAAGTCAAATTTTCTATTCAGTTTTGGTCTTTTCATCAAGAATGCTTGAAAGTCCTCTATTTCATTGAATGACCATTTTTTCTCCTGAAATATTATACTCAGATTTATTGGGTAGGTGATTCTTCGTTTTAATCCTAGTTTCTTTAACTTCTGGAATATCATATTCCAAGTCCTTCTATCCCTTAATATAGAAGCTGCTAGATCTTGTGTTATCCTCATTGTATTTCTGCAATACTTGAATTATTTCTTTCTAACAGCTTGCAATATATGCTCTTTGACCTCGAAACTCTGGAATTTTGCTGCAATATTCCTAGGAGTTTCTCTTTTCAGATCTCTTTCAGGCAGTGATTGGTGGATTCTTTCAATTTTTATTTTGCCTTCTGGTTCTAGATCATCAGGGGAGTTTTCCTTGACAATTTCATGAAAGATGATGTCTCGTCTCTTTTTTTTTTTTTACCATGGCTTTCAGGTAGTCCCATAATTTTTAAATTGTCTCTCCTGGTTCTATTTTCCAGGTCAATTGCTTTTCTGATGAAATATTTCACATTACCTTCTAGTTTTTTTTTTTTCATTTTTGGGGTTTCTTTTGTAATTTCTTAGTTTTTCATAAAGTCATTGTTTCCATCTGCTTCATTCCAATTTTTAAAGAACGATTTTCTTCACTGATCTTTTGAACCTCCTTTTTGATTTGGCTAATTTGGCTTTATAAAGCATTCTTCTCCTCATTGACTTTTTGGACCTCTTTTACTAATTAAGTTAGTCTATTTTTAAAGGTGTTATTTTGCTCAACATTTTTTGGGGCCCCTTTAGCAAGATATTAACTGAATTTTCATGATTTTCTTGCATCACTCTCATTTCCCTTCTCAATTTTTCCTCCACCTCTCTTACTTGATTTTGAAAATCCTTTTTGATCTCTTTCATGGCCTGAGACCATTGCATATTTCTTTTCGTGGTTTTGCAAGTCTCGATTCCCTCTGATTGTATTTATTATTCTTCCTGATTAGAAAGGATGGAAGAAATACCTCTTCACCAAGAAAGTAACCTTTCATAGTCTTATTTTTTTCCCTTTTTGGACATTTTCCCAGCCAGTTAATTGATATTTGAGTCCTTTGTTAAGAGAAGTGTATACTCTGGGGACCTGTAAGTTTTCAGTTCCTCCAAGGTAGCACAATCAAGAGAGAGGTCTTCTCCTTGCCTGTGCACTGGTTTGGAAGCAACCAAAAATTTTATTTCCCAGAATCTGTGAGTAGGATTCCCTCTCCACAACCACCTCTCTCTCCACCACGCCACTGCTCTCTCACCCCAGGACCATGCTCAGGACTGAGATTAAGAGAAAGTGCTCAATTCCTCCAGGAGCTTTAAGCAGAGGTCTCCCAGGACTATTCTCACAGCTGAGATTTAGATCAGCTGCTCAATTCCTCTAGGAGCTTTAGGTAGAGGGCTCCAGAAATGATGAACCACACCATGTTCCCTTCTCCTGGGTGAAGGCATCCTCTCACTGACCTTTGAAGCTTTCTGTGACACATGTGGGTTGAGAAATCTGGGAACTGCTGTTGCTAGTGGTGTCCTGCAGCCTATTCCTGGTCCTGTCCTTGATACATCATGTGATCTGCTCTGTGCCAGTTGTAACAGACCTTTCTTTTCAAATTCCAATCTGTCTTGGGCTGGAAATCTCTTTCACTCTGTTGTTTTGGGGCTTCTTCTGCTTTAGAATTTCTTTAGAGTTATTTTTACAGGTATTTTTTGGGCTATATGAGGGAACCTCTACAGGTCTGTCATTCTATTCTGCCATCTTGACTCCACCCTTGGAGAAATTCCATTCTAATTTTTAAGGAATTATTTTCTTCAGTGAGCTTCTGGACCTCCTTTTCCATTTGATGCATTCTTCTTTCAAGACATTTTTCTCCTCATTTGCTCTTTGAACCTCTTTTGCCATTTGGATTGGACTAATTTTAAAGCTGTTATATTCTTTAGCCTTTGAGGGGTTTTCTTCAGCAAGGTGATTCATTTTTCATGATTATCTTTCATTACTCTCATTTCTCTTCCCAAATTTTCTCTACTTCTCTTACTTAATTTTCATAATTCTATTTGAGCTCTTCCATGGCCTGAGACCAATTCATATTTTTCTTGGAGACTTTGGATGTTGAAGCTTTGAATTTGTTGTCTTTTTTTGGTTGTGTGTTTTGATCTTCCTAATCATCAATGATGTAAGAAAACAGCTCTTCAATGAGAAAGTAAGAATCTATAGTCTGTATCTTTTCTCCCCATTTTCTCATTTTCCCAGTCAATTACTGGACTTCTGAACTTTTTATTGAGTGGAGGGCTCCAGAAACAGCCTCTGTTTCAGAAATGGTTGCCACCACCCTGGGACTAGGGCTGGGGCTGGAACTAGACCACTCTCCCTGTCAGCCACATTAGAGACCCTTACCACTTACTTTTGAAGTTATCTTTAGCATTTGTGGAGTGAAAAGTCTGGAAACCACAGCAGCCACCAGTGATTCAGTCCCCTAAGTCATGCTCCAGTTCTGTCCATATGATGAACTGTGCTCTGCAATCAGCTTCTAGATATAGACCCTTCCTTTCAATCTTCCAGATTGTCTTCGGCTGGAAATTTGCTTCATTCTGTCATTTTGTAGTTTCTTCTGCTCTATTATTTGTTTAGAGTCTTTTTTACAGGTTTTTTTTGTGGGGTTGGGGCGAGATCTCTAGCAGGTCCCTGCTTCTACTCCACCATCTTTGCTCTTCCCTCCTCCAAAGTATAACTTAAAAGTAAACATGATGAAAGTAAGGATCAACAGTAGTTTGCCTGAAAAAGAAGTTAGAAATTGAAAGTATTGAAAGGTCAACATTAAAAAAAAGAAAACACAATATTTTGTAATGGCAACCAGACTGATATTTCAGTTAGATAAAACTTGCCAGATTTTGTGTCTCCCTAGAATAGCCTCAAAGCTCAAGTCACCTCCATACCACGTTGATCCATGGGAGAGTGGCCTTTTTGGTGAATATTGTTTATTTTTGTAATATTGGTATGTATCTTATAATGCTGGGTCAGAAAAGGCTAACATCAAACTTATCTTTTAATAGAATGGCAAGAATAGAATATTATTAGAATATGTAATTATGTACCAAGTATTCTTGATGTAACAGGGCTCTTATTTAATTTTCTTAGCATTTATTGATTTTGTGCTTTGGGTGATAGAAGATTAGCTTAAAATATATTATCTTTTGTATTTATTTCAATTATTTTATTATTTTATCTATCCTTCAGGTTTTAAACTTTCAAATCATATTTTAATTATACCTCTCCTTTAGTCTTCTTGGAAGTAATCAATCTCCAAGTGATTTCTTTCTTGAAATATCTCATATTCACCTAAATTCTTTCATTCTTGAACACGAACAGACATATCACCTTAGTTCCAAACCATTAATATCTAGTTCTTAAATTATTATAATTTCTCCTTGCTACTTCTTATTCCATTTTCTTGTTCTTAGTCTTATCCATTGTGCATAATATTCTGATTCCATTTAGACTAAAGACTCTTGAATGAAAAGTACTGAGTATCCCCAACTTTTTTGTAGTGATAATATTGCCATGATCATAGGAGATGCTAAATAAATACTTGGATATAAAAGATGGAAATATTTTTGGTCAGAGTTTAAACATATAATAAATATTAATTGATAGTTTTATTAGTAGAAAAATTAAATTCACTTCAATGAAAGATTTTGACATAGAAATATTTTGTGTAATTTAATCCACCTATGCTGGTTGATTTATTGAATAGTGATAAACATTTCCTGAATTAACCAGCTATTTGGTATATAGATGCTCTAAATTTGAAATTGTGCTTTTGGTGGCAGTTATAAGGTTTTGGTTAGCTACATTTTTCACATTTTCTGAATATTATGGAAAGTTCCATAGAATGAGCAGTTCAATCATATTGCTCATTCTTGTTGTATATAGTCTGAGATCTGTCATCTCATCAGTGTATTTATTCCTTTTACTGGCACAATTCACAGTTCACACATATCATCTCATAATATGGGGTTATAGAATATCTTTTTTAATTACTTCATAGAAGACCTCGGGTGTTTGGTAACTTTATTCTGGTGCTTTTATTATTTTGTGGATACCAGTGCAGTGCTCATGCTGTTCATCTGTGATTTTTCACTCTTTCTAGGATGCTGCCTCATTTTCTTGTGATACATATTCCTGACGATGTCTTTTATTGCACTTCTTTCATATGTCATACTTGGCAATATGTTGCAGACTACATATGCCCAATATGCATCTTTCCATTGCCCTTTGATTCACAGTAATTTTAATTTTACCGAGATCATTGTATTCCATTATTCATAACCACATAGCATCCGTGATGTTAGCTTTATGCAGAAGCTTGGGAATCATGTGACATGCTATCCAGTTTCTGAAATTAAATACAATGTACCTTCTTTTTTCTATTTAATTCACCATTTGTTTCATTTCAAGACTAGATACATAATATATGTGTGTTAGCACAGTTCTCCTGTTGAACTTGCCATTAATTTTTATACGTGTGTATGAGAAGAACATTGATTCTGTCATCACATATATATGTATGCATGTGGGCAGCTAGATGGTGCAGTCGATAGAGCACCAGTGCAGGAGTCAGGAGAACCTGAGTTCAAATCTCACCTCAGACACTTGACACTCACTAGCTGTGTGACTTTGGGCAAGTCACTTAAACTCGATTGCCTCATCCTGGGTCATCTCCAGTCATCCTGATGAATATCTGGTCACTGGATTCAGACGGCTCTGGAGAAGAAATGAGGTTGTTGACCTGCACAGCCCTCCTTCACTCAAAACAAAGTCAAGTGCAAGTCATGCCATAATTTCTCTGATAGCATGGTCTTCTTTGGCAGTGAAGGATGAACACCCCACATGTATGTATGTATGTTTTTGTGTGTGTATTATATATATAATACACACACAGAAACATTTATGTTTTCAAAGTTAATTACTGGGCTGAATTTGATGGGCATAGATGTATTTCATTAGTATTCCAGAGCCCAATACCATAAGTACTATGTTACATATGACCAAACACATGTAAAGCCTCATCATCATCAACAAATGTCTTCACTTGTATTTGGACTCCAGATAGAATGCATTCATTGACACTGCTTAATATCTTCATTGAATATATTTCTCCCTGTTTCATTTCTTATTTGATGTTGATGCACTATAGGGTATTGAATAACCACTGAGATTCAAATAAAACTACACTTCTTACAGTGAGGCATTGGAGTAGGTACTTTTTTTTCACAACACATGATCATATACTTTGCTCCTCTGATGCCTTGATGGAATCATAACCTCTGTGATATGCACCCTCTACTATTTGAGATTGCAACTCATTCCTACAAATTTTGTGCGGTTGTCATCTTTGAAGGTTGTAGTGTTTCATGGTAATGCAAATAAAGCCATTTACAACTAGGAGCATCTAGAGAACCACATCTATATCTATTCCTACTTTAATTTGAATTGTATGTTAAGTATTTTCCACACAAGTGGCAAATACCTTGGATGATAATATATCTCCCATTTTTATGAAACCCTTGACACTACTAATGTAGTATCACTGGAGAAACCAAGCCTGCCATTGCTTCTTTCAAAGAAGTTCAAAAAGTGATATTAATGCAGCACTGCTTGCTACCATATTTTATACACACACACACACACACACACACATATATATATATATATATATATATATATTCAGCCTACAATAAGGACAATGAGACCTTGAATTCTATGATCTGTTCTACAATATCATTTGAAAAAGTCTGGCCTATTACTTCTAATACTTTCCTAAAGAGTATCCTTGATACATAATGATTTTTCTTATAGATAGTTCATAGTTCTGAGAAAATTGTCTTAAATAAATATTAACTTTTAGTTCTCACACAAAACAAGTTTAAAGTAAAAAAATTTCCTCCCATAAACAGTATTTATCAGACACAAACTGGTTAATCAAAAGCTCTCTGTAAACAATTCTTGCATTTGGCGTTTTCATCTACACATATATGAAAATGAAAACATATACGCGTATGAATACATACACACATATACCAACATCTAGTCACCATAAACCCATGGCACTAATTCTATAAATTATACAAATTGGTTTTATAATTTTACAAAAATATATGCAAACATATTTTTCCATGAATACATGGTATATTCATCATAAAGCCACAGAATCTTTATAGCCAAAAGGAATCTCTGCAGCAATGTAGTCCAGAGGGAATAGACATCATCAAGGCTCTCAATACTTCAGAATGTAACCAAAACCAGCTTGAAATATAGTTGAGAAATATTTAATAAAATAAACTAAAACATGTTAGAATCTATATAATGTGGAAATGTCATTTTTTTAAGTGAATATGCAGGCCACAGAGTTCCTTATAAGATGTTTTGGTACTCCACCATAGCTTCTATTTGAGTTTGTCAACACTAATCACCACTAATGTAGTCCAACACACAAATGAAAGGTATCTCTATCATAATACACCCAGGTATCCCTTTAAAAACATGGTAGTATACTTCAAAACTGAGAGAACCTAGCACTTCTTTCCAGCTTGAATTTTTAGGAATTAGAAAGCCTTTGCTGACATCATGATTAAGTTTCTTCCTTGTAGTTGTTTCCAATTCTGCCTCCTGTTGTCAAAAAGAAGAAATCAAATTTCTTTTCTATAGGACAGATCATCAAATACCTGAAGAAATCTATATCTATCAAGTTCCCTCAGATCTTATCATGATATGACTGTCACTGGGTCACACTGAACCTGGAGATTGAGATTATGATGTAAGACAACGAGAAAGACAGGAAGAAGTCAATGTATGAAAGGCTTTAAAAGGAAAAAAAGGAAAGGCTTTTAAAAGGCTTTTACATTTGATCCTTGAAATAAGAGGAAAGGGATGGAACTTATGTAGTTTGTGTGGTTTGGGGGGATGCATTTTGGAGAAAAAATATGGTCAGACTAACACTTTAGAATAATCACTTTGATAGATGAGTGGATAATGGACTGGTGTGAGTAGATATTAGAGACAGACAAACCAAACAACAAGCTATTATAATAGTTCAGGTATGAGGTGATGTAGAAGTGTGCCAGAGTGGTTGAAGTATCAAAGGAGCAAGTAATAGACATTTATTAAATCACTACTATGTGTCAATATGCTAAGCACGGTATGTATAGAATGCTAGCACTGGAATCAGTGACATGAGTTCAAATCTGGCATCAGACACTTAGCAGTTATGTGACCTTGAGCAAGTCACTCTTTCTTGTTTGCCAAGAAAATTCAAAATAGGGTCATGTAGATTTGGGCATGACTGAAAAATGCCTCAGCAACACCAACAACAGAAGAGGACATATACAAGATATATTATGAAGTTCTAATGAGGGGACTGTTAGCTCCTTATACCCCAATCTATCACCCTCTCAATGCAGTCTAAGATCAAATTACACTTTTTTAAGCTATTGTATCACAATGTGTACCCTCTTTGAGCTTGTTGTCCATTGAAATCCCCTGATCACTTTCAGAACCACAGTTGTGTAACCATACCTCCCTCATCTTATATTTGTGAAGGTCATTCCTGAATACTCAAGTGGGAGACAATGTATTTACCCATATCTTATTTCATTTTATTATACTCAAATGATTCCTTAACCTCTAAAAATCTTTTTGAATCTTGATGCTGTAATCTACTCTATTAACCACTCTTTCCCACTTTTTGTCATCTGAAAATTTGATAACTATAACATCTATACTTTTATCCATCACTAGAAAAAGGTAAATATCACAAGGCTAACAATGGTTCCATGGGAGTACACCAAATACTACCTCTTGCCACATTGACCTTGATCATTAACAGCTACTCACTGATACTCCAGATCCAAACCAGTTCTCAAAACATTCTACTTATAATTGTTTCTTCTATCTCTCTCAAAATTGTCCCCCAATATCACCAAAATCTTTGCTAAATCAATGTAGCTTACATCCAAAACACTCTCTTCATTTAGTTCAATATTTTTGTTTTTTAAAAAAATAGAAATGAGATTAGTCTCTTCTGGATGAAGCATTCTGATTTATTGCAATTCTTACTTCCCTTTTTAGATATTTGGCAACCATTGCTTTAATATTCAGTTCTAGAATTTTCCCAGAAATCAAAGACAAGGTCACTGGTTAATAGTCTGTACATTCTCTCTTCTCTGTTTTTTTTTTTTTTTTGTAAATCAGAAGAATATTTGTCCTTCAATCTTCTGATATCTTACTTGTTTTCCAAGATTATTAATAATACATATGTTGCCTGCAGTTCTCTGTAATCTAGTTATACTTTTCTAGGATCTTTTCAATTTCTAGCACTAAGAATAAGGCTTTATGAATAAAGATCCACATGTTTCTATGTAATCTATTGTATCAATGAATAACAACTCCTGCTATATCCCTTGATTCCCACCATACCATAAAAAGTCAAATCAGCTTATTTTTATTCTCACATAGGCTAACATAACATTATAGTAATATTTATATTTTATCAAAGAGCTGGTTCATGCAATCATATATACTGTAGAGATGACTGGTAAATTATTCATCTTGTCATTTGACCTCTTTTAGAAAAAACAAATTGATCTTTTATATTGTTCCCTATCTTATGTTAACCTCAAGATTTGAATTGGTTTAGGATTTTTAATTACTCAGCCCATACAACCTGTATACTTCTCAATCTAATTCTGATCACCAGAGCACAAAAAAAATAGACAATATAAGAATGTATTATTTTAATCCTGGCTAGCCAGGTTTTATCTTGTATAAGATACCTATATTTGTTTGATTTTGAACAAGACACTAAAATAATCTGCAAAGCATGTAAAGATTACAATTGTTTCATATCCAACTATGTAAGGAATAGGTTTTTTCAATTAATTGTCAATTCTTTCTGTTACTAAATGGTCATCAGCATATTTTTTTCTTAGTGGTCATAGGAGCAAAGCATTGGCATGTGAGACATACAGATAAATAGATGTGCACAGATCTCTTGATAAATAAATACTATTTAAAAAATAGAAGCCTTTATTTTCCATTTCATCAGCTCTACTTTTTCATAAATGATTAGCAAACATGACATTCTCTTATAAGATCCATGTTTACATTAATATCCATGTAGCAAACTTAATTGAGCAACAGAAGAGCTGTTGTTCTGTTATTGATGTCTGGTCTGTATCATGAAGGTAGTAATTTAGCATATGACTATAAATAGAAAAATATAGTGGATGGAACTGGCTGGGCTAGTGTTTTTAATATTCCCTTCAGGGTAAAGTATGACATAACCTAATTACAGTGGTAGAGCTTTCACTATAGGGAAAACTGTTGTTATTCCATTTGACAATCAAGTAATTAGGTTCTCTGCTGGATGTTTTACTGTATGTTACTAATTAAGCCATCCACTGGAATTATTTAAATTTTAGTCAAGAAACTGCTGCTATAAAAATTAAACAAGGCACCAAAATGAAGGAAAAACTTATGTGATCTCTTCAAGTATGTATCTTTCTATTTTCTCCAATATACAGTGATATTTGATTTGAATGGGGTAAGTTTATGTCATCCAAATATGTTACAGTCAATGGATTAAAGTTTGGAAGTTAGTTAATGCAACCCATAAATGAAGGAAATAACCACTAAACATATTCATAGTTCAGTAGTGATTCAGATTGCATTTGATGAGCTCTAAAGATCAAATTGCTGCAACCTCTTGCCACAGTCCATTAGGCTTTTGGACAGCTTGAAAATTTAGGAATTTTTTTTTGTTTCTTATTATTTTTGTTGGTTTCTGACATCAAAGCTGAATAGTTTCTTTGTAATTTCTTCTCATCAATCTTGGTTCTGCTCTCAAGATAAATGGAACAAGTTCAATCATTTTTCCCCCAAAATGATTCTATAAATATTTGAAGATGACTATTATGTCCCCTCTGAGTCTTATCTTCTCCAGGATAAACATGACACTTCCTTCAACCAACCCACATATGTAAAGAATTCAAGACTCTTAACCATTCTGGTCACTCTAGTCTGGACGCTCTCTGGTTTGTCGATGTCTTTCCTAACTCATGTCACCCAGAACTGAACAAAAGATTTCCTATCTTTTGTTAGGAAAGATTCTTATGAATGTAGAGTACCACCTGGACTGTTAGATCCTCATTCCTGAACTCTATGCATCTCTTAATGTAATGTAAGTTCATATTAGCAATTTGGCTTCTACATGACAATGAGTATCCATATTGTATTAGAAGTCCTTGAAAATCCCAGATCATTTTGAGAGCAGCTTTTAGGTAACCACATAACTCCTACATTATGATTATAAAGTTCATTTTTTTCACCCAAGTGAATGCCTTCACATTTTTTCTGCATTAAATTTTATTTCATTGGACTCAACCAAATGCCCTAACTTACAAAGACCCTATTGGATCCTGACTCTGTTATTAATCTGTTAGCAATCTTTCCCATCTCTGTGTCGTTTGCAAAGCTGATAAGCAATTCATACATGTTTGTATCGAAGTCATTGATAAAATGCGAAGAACGGTAGGGTTAGCAAGATTTTCCTGGAATATTCCCAAGGATGCCAATATTCCGTTGATCCACTAACAAATATTTTTTGTGTCCGGTTAATTTAATAACAAATTCGCATGATTATTTTTATCTAATTATTCTCTCCATCTTTTCCAAATGTATATCACTGAGATACTTTATCAAAACCTTTGCTACTTTCCTCTATAGATATTTAAGAATCATCTCTTTAATGGTGCATTTAGTAATTTTCCCAGGGAAAAAACATCCCGGGGGAAAAAAAAAAAACTCACTGGCTTATTTACTTGGTTCCATCTTTTCTTTTTCAAAAACTGGGACAAAACATTTGCTCATTTCCAAAACTGTCATTTTTCATGATCTTGCAAATGTCATGGAAAGTGATGTCATAGTTGCAATTTGTTTTAAGAAACAAAGACATCTGGACTAGGTGATGGGAATTCATCAAGGTCAGCTAACTGGTCACTTCCTGTCACCATACTTATCATTGGTTTATCTGTCTTTTAGTTGTCGATTGTTTTTTCTCTGTCATTTCCAATGCAAGACCTGTTTCTGTTTGGTTAAACAAATGAAACAAAATAAGCATTGGGAACTCATGCTTTTTTTTTTTTTTTACCTATCCCATTTACGTCATACAAAAGTCCTATCTCTTCTTTAAACATCCTTTTTCTCCCAATGATTTCTTTTTCAATCTTATGAATTAGAAGTCTCCTTCTAATGTTCAAATCCTGTGATATTTGAATTTCCTTACATTTTTTAGGCTCTCTGAGGTTTATTCTTTTCCATATTATATCAATTCTATATGTAAGTGTAATCATTTCAAGTTTTTCTGGGCAATGACAATAATTTAAAAAAATAATACTTTTGTGCCTCTAGCACAATATTACCCTTTATCATTATCACCAAACATCCATTGCACCTTGTAATTGGTTGCCTAATGGTAACTCTATTTAGAGTTATGGGTAACTGATTCGTGCTGTTTTTAGCTCTATTTTTGCTGTCTAAATCTAGTCAAGACAAATTATACCTCAGCTAAGTTTGCAATACTTGGAGCCCTTTAGTGTGCAATTCCTTTGATACTTAGATTACACTTGTCTTACTACTTCAGTGTGAACATAATTTGAGAGGCTTGTTACTTGTGTCTTGTTTCTGGTTAAGTGTTGTGACTTAAAGATGAAAATGTGCAACACTGGCTTCTTGGTTCTACTTGGAATAGATATAGAACTGTCACTTGTTGAAAAGAGGAAAATGTATCATCATTCACATTAAACTCCAAGGACTGAGAAGATCTGCTGTGTAAACAAAGTTTGAAGGACTTTTTTGTTCAGCAATGATGTATAGCTCTGAAAGTAAGAGGGGCTCTGGGCCCCATTTTTCCTTGGCCATTGAAGTATCCTTGTTTAAAAGGAGTATTCCCTTTTTTCTTCTCACATACAATGATACATATCATTTTTCCAGTATTTCCAAAAAAAAAATCCCTTATGGAAAACAAATAATGAGGAATGTCCATTATAAGAAAATAACTTCCTCCTCCTAAAGCACAATCCATTTTGAAATTGCTTTCTCATACTTTTACAGTGGATGACTTTGAACCTGGGACACAAGAGACAAATCAATATGATGAAGTACAGAGAGATCACTCAAGA
Organism: Bettongia penicillata ogilbyi; assembly: GCA_023548195.1. Taxonomy (NCBI): domain Eukaryota; kingdom Metazoa; phylum Chordata; class Mammalia; order Diprotodontia; family Potoroidae; genus Bettongia; species Bettongia penicillata. The sequence continues at coordinate 345,990 of JAJHZJ010001075.1, forward strand.
AGCTTTGGCACCAGGTATCTATGAATGCTCTTGTAAATTGGTTGAGTTCCCAGAAAAAAAGAAGGGACATTTGTTTCATTTTGATGTTTTGGGACAATCAAAGCAAATTGATCTATATGTCTATCTACCTTTATCTATCTATCTATCTATCTATCTATCTATCTATCTATCTATCTATCTATCTATCTGTCTGTCTGTCTGTCTGTCTGCCTGTCTGTCTATCTATCTATTTATCTAATCTATCTATCATTTATTCTTGGTAACTGTTAACAATTTTTGCCTAACAGAGCTGTTGTTTATTCTGTATAATTTCTGAGAAGATAGTGTATTGAGGTATGCAATGCCACTATCAGCAGCTAAGTTGTAAAATGGAAATAGTTCTGGGCTTAGAACCAAGAGAACCTTATATATTTGTATGCATATATTATATATATGTATACACACATACACATACACACATAGTATGTATATATACACACATAGATATATACATATGCATACATACACATATATGCATATACATACATACATATATGCATATACATATATATACATACACACATATATATGTATATATATATATAGAGAGAGAGACAGACAGACAGACAGACAGAGAGACAGAGAGAGACAGATAGAGAGTCTGGGTAAATTGCTTTATCACTTTGCATCTCATTTTCCTTTTCTGAGAAATGGAAGACTTGGAACAAGTGGCCTCTTCTGTCTGTAATTCCAATGATTATGAATTATATAAAATTAAGGAAAGATAATATCCCATCCTAATTGCTTCTGTTGTTAGTAGCTTTCCTATGGTCGATTCCATACTTTCATATTGATCCTTGATTCTCTCTAATTTGAATTTCCGACAGTTAACCTACCCAATAGCACTGGGCCAGAACTTCACCATATGACATTGTTTAGAACTCTAAATATTATTGATTTCATAAATATAGGCAAATCTTATGTATGTTATATCTCTATATAACATAGTAAACTATTTCATAATTTGTTATATGCCCTCAAGTTCACTGATAGATAATTTTCTGGTAATGAGACTCCACTTCACATTTTGTGACCTGGGAATAAGAAAGGAGAAGTAATTCAGGAGGAAAGATGAAGGATTAAAAGTTGCATGTTCCCAAATGATTATGGCTCTACAAATTGATTTTCATTCCATATACATTGTGCCTGCATCTTTCCTCATCTTGGTATAACACAAAGTATCTTAAGATCAACAACTGTTTTCAATTTTGTTTGTATATCCAGAATTTAGTTAAGTGCGTCATGTGCTGCAGGTACTTAACAAATGTTTGAGGAATTTAATTGAATTGACATGGGGCAAAAGGATCTAGGACATCAGTGAAGTTAGGATAGAACATCTTATTGGAGTCCATGTTTCAGAAGGAGACAAGAGAGGTAATAAATGGGTTATTATACCATGTGAAATGAAAGCGATTAAAAGGACAAACATTTTATTAAAGGAGATGAATATGCTAACTGGATGTGGAGGAGGAGAGCAAGAGACGAGACAACCATGGAGATCCTACTGGGAATGTGAATAACAATGCCAATGTTGTTATCTAGGATGTAAGTATAATGGTGCATGAGAGGACAAACAAAGGACATTAGATCTGAGGAAGTCAGGGTATTAGAGACATTGATGTGCATTTTTAAATCTTTAAAGATAGAAAACTGTGAGTAAGGGAGAGTGGGAAGCATGAACTAGGTGCTATAAACATCATGAGTATCAGACATGGTTCCTGGAGTCTACTACATGAAAAAGATTTGGTATATTACATTGCAGGTTTAGAGTTAGATGAGACTCTAGAGGTAATTAGGTTCAAACACTTCAATTTACAGATGAGGAAACTGAAGCCCAGAGAGAGACTACAATGAATCCAAAGTTATGAATAACTTTAAACGCAGAAAAAAAAATGAAGTGATGGTGCCAGAATTTTCATCTGTAGTAGCACTGGTGAGGCTGAAGTAAAGGAGAAAGGACTCACTGAACAGAAATTTAAGTGTGAAATAAGGAATATGGATGTGATACGATATGCAGAGATTAATGGCTTTGTTAAGACAATGGGATAGAGGGGAGACAATAATATTGTGAATTTATGAAGATATAGAAAGTTTAATCTCAACAGAATAGAATTTCAATAGTAAAGAGTGGGAAGACGAAGGAGGAGGCAAATACAAAAGTACCAATGGATATTACAACACAACTTGTACATGTATCATCCCAACATACGCAGGAGGGCCTGCTACCCCAGATTCTTGATCTGCTTCTCTAAAAGGAAAGGCAAATCTTTACCAGAAAGGGAAGCACCAACATCTGGGTTTTCAAAGCCAGGAGGCTACTTTTTGGTTTCCTAGACTCTCATCTAGCACTCAAACCCTCTTCCAAAAAGTAAGCCCCCAAAGAAAACCTCTCCCTCAGAGTATTTATACTCTTTCAGAGAAAGAGGGTATGACCCTCTGAACCAGTGCCCCAACAGGAAAAAACCCCTATAAAACAACTCCCCCAATCAAGCTTCCCTCAATGGGCAGGCCCATTCATGAATGGGGAAGATCTTTAATCATATTCAAATAAAGGCATTATACTTCTTGGTTACACTAAAATAAGAGGATCAAAAGATCCTACTTTGCTTGGTCTCATGGTAGAGTGTTCAGGATATCCTTTAAAACGTACCACTCTTGCTTTATTTCATTAATCTAAAACTAAAATGGGTAATTTGGAAAATTTAACTATTTTACAACATTGTTTTCTGATTTCTAATAGTGGTATCCTAATTAAGGACTAAGAAATAACTCCTCCCACCCCCATGTGTCACAAATCAGGGAATTCCATATGATTCATTTCACAAATAGAACATCTAGGTTTCCTAGAATGGCTAGTCTCAGTGCTTATTTATAATGAAAAAGATGGTATAGGTTATAATGAAGATGGCACAGCTGGATGAGGGGAAAAAAGCAAGCCTCAGGGAGATATGAAAACATATAACACACACACATACAAAGTCATAATTATTTGCATAGTTACCCCAATTCTTGTCAGATAAGTCCAATAAATGTCTATTTAACTAATGCAAAGGCATTCTTATACACTGAAAATTGCCACCTGCAACTAGATTTTAATCATGCATAGATTTCTAAAAGTTACAAAAGCTTTGTGGTGATACTCAAAAAATATGTGTTGTTTTAGCTAATCCACTAAACCTGAAGTACATATTTTAATTTTATTTTGAAGTTTTTTTTAAATGGTAAGGTTACTTTTCACTTTTTAATATTCACAGTCATTAAGCATGCTACAGTTCAACCTGACCTTAAATAAACAATGTACGTAAAGAGCTTTAGATTTTCAAGTAAATATTTCAAGTCTATTGAATCCAACACTTTCATTTTAGAGATGAGAAAACTGAGGCAGAAAGTTGTTAATTGACTTGTTCAGGGTCACACAGGCATTAAAGGACCACAGTAGGGTTCAAACTCAAATCTTCCAGACTCAAAAATTTAAAATTCTAATCCCTATGCCACCTAACTAACTTTCAATATATTTTTTTTTTTTTTTGTATTTTAACATCAGGGCATGTATAGTCTAGTAAATGTTGAAATCGGAGGGACCAAATGCTAGAGTTTCATTTTTGATGGAAGACAAGATAAATGAGTAACTAAAGTTTTGAATAGGTGAGATAATTCTTCATTCCTGATTTCAAATTTCAGCTCATAGAAATTCTATGTGAGAAAGGAAGTTGTGCTTCTAATCAGAAGTTAAATGCAAAAATTCCATATTCATCACTCCCTCTATTATGGTGGTCTCCACAGTCCCTTCTTCCATAGTAGTTTCCTTCTTTATATATTTCTTATGTGCTTACTATGTGCCATATTCAAGAACCCATAACTCTTTTGGAATAAGTCTAGAGAGTATTTGCTTTACTTCTGGAGAGTTTAAATATTTCAACTATTATTGTTATATAATTTTTATTTAATTGTATTACTGAGAAAACAAAAAGTACACAAGGAAGGTGTACACATACCTATCCAGGTATAGATCAGTTATCTCGTATGTTCTTTGTTTGGATCCAGATGTGAGTTTATCCTTAGAGGATACTTTTTACTTGAAAATTTGCTCTGAAAATGCAAATTGGAAGCATCCACTACTCATCATCTTTTAAAATATATCATAGAACTCTAAGAAGACAAAGGACTAGCCCACTATGACACAGACATGTAAAAGGTAAGACTTCTACCCAGGACTTCCTTAGTCCTAGGACAACTCTTTTCCTACTGTGTAAGACTGTCTCCTTATAATTATAGCTTTTGCATATTAGGCCAAATGATATGGTAGATTGAAGGCTGTCCCTCAAAGTCAGAAACGCCTGGTTTCATGTCTTGTATCTAAAATATATCACCTGAAAACCGACTGATCTCTTGTGTACCTGGCAATTCTCTAAGATCTCAAATTACTTGCCAATCTGTACCTGGAAATGTTCATATGAGGAATAAGAAATTGACATCAGAACAGTAATAGATAAATTATGTGTATGTATGTATACATAAATACATATATATTTTTTTACACAGAGGAAAAAATACAATGTTACTTTAGTACTTGTACAAAGAGATCATTTTAACATTGCTGATGACAGTTATAAAATGATCTGCAATACAAAGATTTTAGTTTTCAAAATTAGGATTTTTCATGTAATATCTGTCAGTTAAATTGGATAATATACTTGATAGCAAAAAAAAAACACTAGAAAATACTATATCTTCTGATTTTTAACCAAACATTTAAAGAAGGAAGTTTCATTTTGAGAGAGAGAGCAAAATACTGTGCAAAGAAAATACATAAAATTTAAAATGTATATCAGTTAGAAGAACTTAAACTCTATTATAGAGTAGTAAGTGTCAAAAGAGTTTGTACTGATTAAGAAAATAAGGGATCAATCAGTGGAATAGTGTAAAAACACAAAAGGTAAAAGAAAACAAAAACTACTGGGGAAATTGGAAAACAGACTAGTGTGATGAGCACAGAACAGTGTGAAGCAGTATGGATAGGGCCCAGAACAGGATTCAGGGTGCAATTGGCAGCTGTTCCGAGATTTCTCAACCCGCAAATGTCACAGACAGATTAAAAGGTCAAAGGGATGACTCTGGAAGCTGTCATTTTCAGAGCCCTCCAGCTAGAGCCCCTGGGGGAATTGAAATATTGATCTAATGTCAGCCATGAGCCACAGCCCTGGGAGACCTCCACATAAAGCCACTGGAGGCATTGAGGCACTGATCTGATTCTCAGCCCTCAGCTCCCCCCAGGGGTGAGAAAGAGCACTGACTGGTGGAGCTGATGGAAGCTCTGGAGAGGGAATTCAATTGCAGATTCTGGGCAGAAAAGTTTTTGGTTGCTCCCAGACCAGCGCACAGGTCAGGAGAAGAGTAAACACCTCTCTTTTGATTGTGCCACCTTGGAGGAACTGAGAGCTTAAAGGTCCCCAGAATATACCCTCCTCTCCACAAAGGTCTCAAAAGTCAAGGAACTGGCTGGGAAAATGCTGAAAAAAAGGGAGAAAAATAAGACTATAGAAAATTGCTTTCTTAGTGAACAGGTAATTTCTTACATCCTTTCAGATGAGGAAGAATAACATCAGAGGAAGTCAAGGTTTCTGCATCCCAAATCTCCTGAATAAATATGCAATGGTCACAGGCCATGGAAGGGCTCAAAAAGGATTTTGACAAGGAATTAGGAGAGGTGGAGGAAAAACTGGGAAGAAAAATGAGAGTGATGCAGGCAAACCATGAAAAGTGGGTCAACAGCTTGCTAAAGGAGACACAAAAAAGTGCTGAAGGAAATAACACCTTTAAAAACAGGCTAACTCAATTGGCAAAAGAGGTCCAAAAAGCCAATGAGGAGAATGCTATAAAAAGCAGAATTAGCCAAATGGAAAAAGAGGTTCAAAAGATCAATGAATAAAATAACTCTTTAAAAATTAAAATAGAACAGATGGAAGCTAATGACTTTATGTGAAACCAAGAAATTAAAAATAAACCCAAAAGAAAGAAAAAAATAGAAGATAATGTGAAATATCTCACTGGAAAAACAACTGATCTGGAAGATGAATCCAGGAGACATAATCTAAAAATTATATGACTACCTGAAAGCCATGATCAAAAAAAGAGCCTAGACATCATCTTTCATGAAATTGTCAAGGAAAATTACTCTGATATTCTATAACCAGAGGGCAAAACAAATATTGAAAGAATCCACAGATCACCTCCTGAAAGAGATCAGAAAAGAGAAACTCCTAGGAATATTGTAGCAAAATTCCAGAGATCCCAGGTCAAGGAGAAAATATTGCAAGCAACCAGAAAGGAACAGTTTAAGTGTTGTGGAAATACAATCTGGATAACACAGGATCTGGTAGCTTCTACATTAAGGGATCGAAGGGCTTGGAATATGGTATTCCAGAAGTCAAAGGAACTGGGATTCAAACCAAGACTCACCTACCCAGCAAAACTGAGTATAATACTTCAGGGGAAAAAAATGATCATTCAAAGAAATAGAAGACTTTCAAGCATTTATGATGAAAAGACCAGAACTGAATAGAAAATTTGACTTTGAAATAAAAGAATCAAGAGAAGCATAAAAAGGTAAACAGGAAAGAGATGACATAAAGAACTTTCTAAAGTTGAACTGTTTACATTCCTAAAAGGAAAGATAATATTTGTAACTCTTGAGACTTTTTTCAGTACTTTGGTAGTTGGAGGGATTACACACACACACACACACACACACACACACACACACACATGCACGCGCATGCATGTACACACCCACACACAAAAACAGAGAACACAGGGTGAGTTGATTAAGAAGAGATGATATCTAAAAAAATACAATAAAATTGAGGGTGAGAGAGGAATATATTGGCAAGAGAAAAGGAGAAATGGAATGGGGTAAATTATCATGCATCAAGGAGGCAAGAAAAAGCTTCTTCCATGGAGGAGAAAAGGGAGGATGTGAGAGGAAAAATGGAATCCTACTCTCTCCACATTTGACTTGAGGGAATGTCATACTCACTCAGTTTGATATGAAAGTATATCTTGCACTACTGAGGGGTAGGGGAGAAGGAGACAACTGAAGTGGGGGGGATCATGGAAGGGAGGGCAAATGGGCAAAGGGAGTAATCATATGTAAAAATTTTGAGGCGGGACAAGGTCAAAAGAGAGAATATAATAAATGGGGGCAGGATAGGTTGGAAGGAAATATAGTTAGTTTTACACAACATGACTGTTATGGAACTTTTTTGCAAAACTCCACTTATACAGCCTATATTGAAGTGTCTGCCTTCTCAGTAGGGATGGGTGGGGAGGAAGGAAAGGAGAGAGTTAGAATTCAAAGTATTAGGAATGAATGTTGAGAATTGCTTTTGCATACAACTGGGAAATAAGAAATACACATAATGGGGTATGGAAATCTATCCTGACCTATAAGGAAAGAGAGAAGATGGAAATAAAGGAAGGGAGGGGTGTGATAGAAGGGAAGGCATATTGAGGGAAGGTTTAATGAGAATGCAAGGCTTTAGGGGGTGAGGGGAAAGGAGAGACAGGGAGAAAATTTGCAACTCAAAATGTCGTGGAAAGAATATTGAAAACTAAAAATAAATAAATAAACATAAATTTAAAAGAAAGAAATTGGAAAACAGTATGGCAGAAATCACATTTATTCCTGTACTAGTTCCAAATTGATATGTGACAGATACAAAAGGTCTTAACATAAATGAAGTAGAATTAGTAAGAAATTTCCTTTCAAATCAAAGTATTCAGAAAGTTCATAATGAAAGAAGAGTTAGACAATGTCACAAGACAAAATGGACAATTTTGATTACATAAAATAAAAAAAGTTCATACTCAAAACTAAAACAGGTGTCATTAGAAGGGAAGAATTAACTATGGGAAAAAATAACTCTTTCTCATTTTACAAATGAAGAAACTTTGATATTCAAGGTTAAATGATTTACACAGGGCCACATAGTTAGTAGGAATTTGATGACAGATTTGAATTCTGGAAGAAGGATCTTTCTGACTTTAGGCCTGACACTCTATCCAGTATGCCATCTAGCTGTCCCCATTTATTTTATTTACAAGAAGTGTCTTTGATAAATGTTTCATTCCTAAGAAGTGTTAAGAGAGCTGATTAATTTTTATTATAACAAAAGCCATTTCATTATTGACAAATCATTAAAGGATACAGAAACAAATGTGCAAAGAAGACATATAGTCTACTAACAACCATATGAAAGATGCTAAAGAATATTGACAATTAGATAAATTCAAATCAAGATAACTTTGAAACTTCACTTTGAGGGGTAACCTCATTAGATTAGTGAAAATATACCAAAAAAAATCGTATTTGTTGGAACGGCTGTGACTATAAACATTCACATTAATGTATTCTTGGAGGAACTGGAAATTGGTTCAGTCATTGAGAAAAAGCAATTTGAACTATGTGCCCAAATCAATAATTTCTCTCTCTCTCTCTCTCTCTCTGTCTCTCTCTGTCTCTCTCTCTCTCTCTCTCTCTCTCTCTATATATATATATATATATATATATATATATATATATACACACACACACACACACACACACACACATATGTATGTAGGGCAAAAGATCATACTATCGGGCCTTAAATCAAGAAGATAAAAGAAAGAAGAAAATAATACCTTTACACAAAATATTTGTAATAGTTATTTTTGGAATGCCAAAGAAAAGGGAAATGGGCGAACCCATAAATTGAGAAATGGGTGAACATATTTTACAGTATCAATCAAATGAAATCTATCATGCTCTAAGAAATGGCATTGGAGTTGGGTTCGGTAAAACCTGGTAAGACTTGTATGAACAGATGCAGATTGATGTGAGTAGAAACAGAAGACTAGTTCATATAATAACACCAACATTGTAAAGAAAAACAATTTATGATCTCTGAACAATGCAATGCAATAGCAATGATTAGCTATTATTTCAGAAAATAGATTATGAACTACAGTGCTGACCTCCTGATAGAGAAGTAATAGATTCAGGACTTCCAATGAAATATACACTTTTAGACATTGATAAGAAGGGAATTTCTTTTGCTTGACTACATATTTCCTAAAAGGGCATTTTTATGTTTCCCCTTTAAAGTTGAGATAGGTGCAATTAAAAAAATGTTAATTGAAAAGAAAAACAACAAGAAAAAAAATGAAATGTATGTCGTGGACAGAAGAGAAAAAAATTCAAGTATTGAAACATGAATTTCAATAAGAGAAAATTATTTTCATTTTCCTGTCTCAGTGTCTTTTTATAGTATCACTTTAATGACCTTTCTTTATAGGAAACTGAAAACGTAAAATAGTGAGGTCAAAAGCAAATAACATAGTTCAGCTTTTTTCCTCCTCTTCTTTCAAAATTTATAGATGTTTTTCCATCACTAAAAAAGCAACCTTAACCAGTCACCCCATAATTAGGCTCAAGAAACTCTTCATATTTCTCAAATCCACAGAAAGCAAAAATTATAACCTGACCTGAACTAACACTTTCAGTGCTAGCTCACCAAGTAACTGCAGCATTATCTAGTTGACCTACTTGGTGTTCACTGTTGTTAAAAGGAAAAAAAAAAACAGCACCATATGTTATCAATTAGACTAAAAAAGATTTTCCTGAAGAAATTACTAAAGATAAATTGCAAAGAACTTGATCATTTTTAAAGCGTGAAGGACTGGAACATATATGTTCTTGTAAATAGATACCTTGCATCACATCTAAATGAGCTATAATTCATGAAATGTTATTACAATCTTGTTAATCCTTTGCTAAATTGTCTCTGTAGTATGAGGAACTTAATTTATTCTTTTCTTGTTTTTCATTTGCTTCTGAATTTTTGTGACCCTGTTTGGGATTAAAGGTGATTTTCTTGGCAAAGACGTTGGAGTGCTTTTCCATTTCCCTCTCTAGTTCATTTTACAAATGAGGAAACTTTGATAAACAAGGTTAAATGATTGATCCATGGTCACGCAGGTACTAAGTGTTTAATGATAGAGTTGAACTCAGGAAGAGGGATCTTTCTGACTCTACACCTGGTACTCTATCCATTATGCTCCAATTTATTTTATTTTAACTTTGTTTTCTATTACTATTCTCAATTTTTATGTTCAAATTTCAAAGTGGATTTATGAACATGAAAATCTTTTTCAATGGAGAAAATCCAAGACATTTATCACAAATCAGTAGAATAGCAAAAAACAATTGGTTTGGTGTCAAAAGGCCTGGATTTAAAATTTTCCCTGGCACCTATATGACCATACAGCCATAATTTTCATCATTTCATCATTTCATGATGAATTCAGATGAGATAATATATGTAAAGTGCTGCTGCTGCTACTGCTACTGCTGCTGCTACTGCTACCAATACTGCTACTACTACTACTGTCATTTATAAAATTAAGTAGTAAAATTTGGACTAAATGAAATCTATATCCCTTTCTTCTCTTCAATCCTAGCATAATTAGGACCATCCTATGAATCAGATTCATGTTTTGGCTTTCCTGTTTCTGGATGACAACTTTCTGGTTTTAGATTTGCTGAAGTGTGTATGTTTTGAGATAATGAAATTTCCCTTATTGATGACTGAGAATGGAATACTGACTCCTCAGTAGATATTTAAAGTGGAGTGCCTCCATCTACAGATCTTCCTTCTCTTCTACTTGAAAGTTATGCCAGGGTGGTTTCAAGTTGTTTCCCCCTAGGACGTAGGGGAGTTATGATTTCCCCTATCCCCATCTTTGAAATCATGAGACCAAGAATACAAGGTTTATAAAATACATGTCCTGACTAGGTAAATCTGAGCCTTGGTTTGGCCTGCCTATTTTTTCCTTGTTGATATTAGTTGAATGAGATTCTATTTTAAGAAGTCAGAGGTTGGAGGAAACCTGATTCTGAGAGGTCCTGGATTCTATCAAATCAATACTTATTGATGGTAAAAGGAGGATCCAACAGCAGCTGCTGCAGTGGTCATACAGAAGGCAATCATTAATAGGAGAATGAGCACGGTTTTAGCTGGCTTTACTAGAAGACATGGTCCAGGAGCTGTCTAGATAGTACAGTCAAGTAGAAATATAATTTGATCAATAGGGTATCCTACAAAATGATTTATGTTCTAATATAGCAAACTCCCTAGAGAGGATGACAGAAGTTACAAAGTGTTACTGAATCCTCTTTTAAGATAATTGTTCAATTTGCCCAGTGAGTCTTTGGTGGCTGTTGGCATTTCTTTAGAGTGAAGTAAATAATTGCCTATCCTATATTTGATTTATACTGTATATTGAATGCATTTACCTTCCCATTTGAAAGACACCTAAATATGAGGAAAACCTAAGTTCTGAATATTCTGTTCCCAGGGCTCTGGGGTTATTATTTAATAAAATAAAGACTGTGAGTTAAGAAAATCTTTGCTTACTTTCATCAGAAGTCTGGTTTCACAGGACTAAACGTGGTCTGGATTACATACCTGAATTCAGATCAAAGGGACTCCATAGGGAATGGGTAGAGTGCCCAGTCACTTGGTCCCCTTAATGGTTTCTTTTTTTAAAATTTAATTTAATTTAATTTTAGTTTTTAAGAAATTTATTTATTTAACTTTTTACATTCATTTTCACAAAATTTTGAGTTTCAAATTTTCTCCGCATTTCTCCCCTCCCCCCACCTCAATACACCGAGCATTCTAATTTCCCCTATCACCAATCTGCCCTCTCTTCTATCATCCCTCCCTTCCCTTGTCCCCATCTTCTCTTATGTCCTGTAGAGCCAGGTAACTTTCTATTCCCCATTACCTGTATTTCTTATTTCCTACTAGCAAGAACAATACTCAACAGTTGTTCCAAAAACTTTGAGTTCCAACTTCTCCCCATCCCTCCCTCCCCACTCATTTCCTTTGGGAAGGCAGGCAATTCAATATAGGCCATATCTGTGTAGTTTTCAAATGACTTCCATAGTAGTCATGTTGTGTAAGACTAACTATATTTCCCTCCATCCTATCCTGCCCCCATTGCTTCTATTCTCTCTTTTGATCCTGTCCCTCCCCAAGAGTGTTGATTTCAAATTGCTCCCTCCTCCCAATGCCCTCCCTTCCATCATCCTTCCCACCCTGCTTATCCCCTTCTGCCTCACTTTCCTGTATTGTAAGATAGGTTTTCATACCAAAATGAGTGTTCATTTTATTCCTTCCTTTAGTCAAATGTGATGAGAGTAAATTTCATGTTTTTCTCTCATCTCCCCTCTTTTTGCCTCCACTAAAAATTCTCCTGCTTGCCTGTTCTATGAGAGATAATTTGCCCCATTCCATTTCTCCCTCTCTCCTCCCACTACATTTCTCTCTTACTGCTTAACTTCACTTTTTAAAGACACGATCCCATCCTATTCCGTTCACTCTGTGCTCTCTGTCTCTGTCTGTGCATGCACGTGTGTATGTGTGTATGTGTCTCTGTGTAATCCCACCAACTACCCAGATATTGAAAAGTTTCAAGAGTTACAAATATTGTCTTTCCATGTAGGAATGTAAACAGTTCAACTTCAGTGTCTTATGACTTCTCTTTGCTGTTTATCTTTTCGTGCTTCTTTTCATTCTTGTGTTTGAAAGTCAAATTTTCTTTTCAGCTCTGGTCTTTTCATCAAGAATGCTTGAAAGTCCTCTATTTCATTGAAAGACCATATTTTTCCCTGAAGTGTTATACTCAGTTTTGCTGGGTAGGTGATTCTTGGTTTTTGTCCTAGTTCCTTTGACTTCTGGAATATCCTATTCCACACCCTTCAATCCCTTAATGTGGAAGCTGCTAGATCTTGTGTTATCCTCATTGTATTTCCACAATACTGGAATTGTTTCTTTCTAGCTGCTTGCAATATTTTCTCCTTGACCTGGGAACTCTTGAATTTGGCCACAATGTTCCTAGGAGTTTCTCTTTCAGGTGGTGATCAGTGGATTCCTTCAATTCTTATTTTGCCCTCTGGTTCTAGAATCTCAGGTCAGTTTTCCTTGATAATTTCATGAAAGATGATGTCTAGGCTCTTTTTTTGATCATGGCTTTCAGGTAGTCCCAAAATTTTTAAATTGTCTCTCCTGGATCTATTTTCCAGGTCAGTTGTTTTTCCAATGAGATATTTCATATTCCCTTCCATTTTTTTATTCTTTTGGTTTTGTTTTGTGATTTCTTGGTTTCTCAGAAAGTCATTAGCCTCCATCTGTTCCATTCTAATTTTGAGAGAACTATTATATTCAGTGAGCTTTTGAACCTCCTTTTCCATTTGGCTAATTCTGCTTTTGAAAGCATTCTTCTCCTCCTTGGTTTTTTGAACCTCTTTTGCCAATTGAGTTAGCCTATTTTTCAAGGTTTTATTTTCTCCAGCATTTTTTCAAGGTGTTGACCTGCTTTTCATGCTTTTCTTATACCTCTTTCATTCCTCTTCCCAGTTTTTCCTCCACCTGTCTAACTTGATTTTCCAAATTCTTTTTGAGGTCTTCCAAGGCCTGAGCCCACTGAATATTTATTTTATATGTTTGGGATACAGAAGCCTTGACTTCTATGTCTTTCCCTCATGGTAAGCATTGTTCATCCTGTTTTGAGAGGATGGGAGAAGATATCTGTTCATCAAGAAAGTAACCTTCTACAGTCTTATTTTTTTCCCTTTTCTGGGCATTTTCCCAGCCAGTTACTTGACTTCTGAGATTCCTTTCCACACTCACCTGGCCTCCAGATCCTCCCAGCTAGTGCTTGGGATCTGAGATTCAAGTGCCACTTCCCAGTCTCAGGGATTTCAGCGGTGGAGGCCTGCTACCTGCTATTTAGTGTAAGATTAAATTCAGGTACTCATGTGGGGGCAGGGCTGCTATTCAGTGGGAGATTAAGTTCAGCTGCTTTTGGGGGTGGCAGTACTGCCACAGGGGGCTCAGTTCCCTCAGGGGGTTTATGTGGAGACCTTCAATAATGGATCTGAACTCCTGACTGCTTTGGGAGCCTTTGTCCACTGCTGTCTCTGCTGCTGCTGCAGGGGGCCTGATTTATGGAGACACCCTGCTTCCCTCTCGGCCAGCCAAACAGGCTCTCTCACTGACCTTTGGTGTCTGTGGGTGGAGGGGCCTGTGCAGCAGCTGGATAGTTCATCCCTGAAGCCTGCTCGGATCTGCTCCTCTCGGGACCACATGGCCAAGGCAGGGCTGGGCTCTGCTCCAGGTCCGGTGTGTGATGGACCTTTGGTGTTGGTTTTTCAGTGCTCTCTGGAACAGAAATCTCCTCCACTCCATTGTTCTGTGGCTTCTGCTGCTCCAGAATTTGTTGGGAGTTCTTTTTTACAGGTATTTTATGGGCAGTCAGTTAGGAGCTAGCATATGTATGTCTTTCTACTCCACCATCTTGGCTCCACCCCCACCTTAATGGTTTCTTAATGTTACAAAAGGTTTTTAGGGGATAGAAATAGGACAGACAATAGACTAGGAGTAAAATAGCATGCTAATTACTACTAGATGAACTTTTTAAAATATATTTTAATTTCATTAAATATTTCCTGTATTACATGTAAAATATGTTCATTTAAATATTTTGAATTTCAAATTCTTTTCCCCTTCTTTCTCTCTCTGTTCCTAGAGAAAAAAAAAATAATTTTATTTTAATTATGCATGTAAAACATGCTTTCATATTAGCCATGTTGAAAAGGAAAAAATATAAAACAATAAAAATAAAAAATTAAAATTTTACTTTAATCTGCATTAAGAGTTCATTAGTTTTCTCTATCTGGAAGTGGAGATTATTTTTTCACCATGGATCCCTTCGAATTGTCCTGGATTGCTATCTTGTTCAGAGTACTTAAGTTTTTCACAGTTGATATTCCTTATAATATTGCTGCTTCTATGCACAATCTTCTCTTGCTTCTGCTCTCTTCACCTTGCATCAGTTCATAGAAGTCTTCCCAGAGCTTTCTAAAACCATCCTGCTTGTGGTTTCTCAAAGCAAAGTAGCATTCCATCACAATCACATTCTATAACATGTTCAGCTATTCCCTAATTGATGGACATCTCCTCTATTGTCAACCTTTCCTACCACAAAAAATAACTGATATTAATATCTTTGTACAAAAAGGTCCTTTCCATATTCTTTGATCAGTTTAGGATACAGACCTAGTAGTGGTATTGCTGAATCAAGGACTATGTACAATTTTATATTCCTCTGGGTATAGTTTCAAATTGTTCTCTAGAAGAGTTGGACTAATCCACAGCTCCACCAACACTGCACTTAATATCCCAATTTTTCTACTTTTCCCTCAGGCATTTGTTGCTTTCCTTTCCCTTCATGTTGGTCAATCTGATAGATGTGAAGTTGTCTCTCGGGGTTGTTTTAACTTAACATTTCTGTAATTCATAGCTTTTCAGAGAATTTTTTTCCTGTGACTATTGATAGCTTTGATTTCTCCATCTAAAAATGTCTTGTTCATATCCTTTGACCATTTATCTACTGGTAAAAAGTTCTTATTCTTATAAATATGATATATTTCCCTATATATTTGACAAAAAGAGGTCTCTTTCAGAGAAACATATTGAAAAAAAATGTTTCTTCCCCAGTTAGCTGTTTTCCTTCTAATTCTGGCTGCATTAAATTTGTTGGTAGAGAAACTTTTTAACTTCTGTAATAAAAATTATTTTTAACCTCTCATTATTCCCTCTGTCTCTTGTTTGGTCATAACTTCATTCCTTATCCATATATCTAACAGGTACATTTTTTTCCACGCTCTCTAAATTTGCTTATTATACCACCTTTTACAACTAAATCATTTGTTCTTATCTTGCTACATGCACTGAAGTGTTGGGCTATACCTAATTTTTGCCAAACTACTTTTCAGTTTTCCAAGAAGTTTTTGTGAAATAATGAGATCTTGTATCAAAAATTTGGATCTTTTGGTTTATCAAACACTAAATTAATATAATCAGTTACTGCTTGCAATAGCATGACTAATCTATTCCACTGATCTTCCGCTTGATTCTGCAGTTGGTACCAGATTATTTTGAAGATTACACCATTTCATTATATGGTTTAAAATCTGGAACTGCTAGTCTGTCTTCCTTAACATACTTTTAACTAACTCCATTTTTATTCTTAAGTTTTTGCTCTTCTGGATGTTTTTTTTTTTTAGTTTCTTCCTAGCTCTATAAAAAATTACTTGGTTGTTTGAATGGTATGACACTGAATAAGTAAATTAACTTAGGTAGAATGTTATTTTTATTGTATTGGCTCAGTTTATTCATGAGCAATTAACTTTTTTCCAATTGTTTAAATCTGTCTTTATTTGTGTGAAAAATGTTTTGAAATTGTGTTCATATAATGCAAGGCATAAATTGTCTTGGCAGGTACACTCTCAAGTATTTATATTGTCTCCAGTTATTTTAGACATAATTTATTTTTCGATCTCTTCATGTTAGGTTTGGTTGGTAATATATAGAAATACTAGTGACTTATATAGGCTTATTTTATATTTTGCAGCTTAGATGAAGTTGTTACTTCTTTCAAATAGTTTGTTTTTTTCCAAATTTCTTTATTTGTTTTCACTTTTCAACCTTCACTTCCTTAAATTTTAAATTTTCTCCTCATTCATCCCCTTTCCTTCTGCAAGATGGCATGCAATCTTATTGAGGCTCTACACATAAATTCCTATTAAATACATTTTCACATTAGTCATTTTGCACAGAAGAATTATGGTGAGTGAGAGAAACCATGAGAAAAACAAAACAGAACAAAAGAGAAAATAGTCTGCTTCATTCTGAATTCCAAGTTCCTTCTCTGGATGTGGATGGCATTTTGCATCATGGCTTCTCTAGGAATGTTTATTTTTTATTATTTAATTTATTTCTTTTTATTATTTTATTTGTTTTCAGTTTTCTACTATCACTTCCATGTAACTTAAAAATTTTCCCCTTCCTCCCTGAAATGGCATACAATGTTATGCAGGTTCTACACATACATTCCTATTAAATGCATTTTTACCTTAGTCATGATGCATAGAAGAATTCAAATGAATGGGAGAAATCATAAGACAAACCAAAATGTAATACAAAAGAAAATGATCTGCTACGTTCTGTGATCAAATTCCATAGTTCAATCTCTGGATGTGGAAGGCATTTTTCCTGAAAAGACCAAATTTTTAATTTTTTAAAGTCCTTGCATTGCAATGAAGTACTAACTCTACCAGAAAAAATCCTCACACACTGTGACTGTTTCTATGTACAAAGTTCTCCTGGTTCTGCTGTTTTGGCTCAGTACCAGTTCATATAAGTCTTTCCAGGACGCTCTGAAGTCTTTCTGTTCATCATTTTAGCACAATACTATTCCATTACATTCATATGCTGCAATTTGTTCAACCATTCCTCAATTGATGGGCATTTGCTCAATTTCCAGTTCTTGTCCACCACAAAAAAGAATTGCTACAAGTATTTCTGTATATGTAAATCTTTTCCCCATTTTTTATGATCTCTTTGGGAAACAGTCATAGAAGCAATATTTCTGGCTCAATTGGCATGCAAATTTTTATAGCCCTTTGGGAATAGTTCCAAATTGCCCTCCAGAATGGGTGGATAAGATCACAACTCCACCAACTATGAATTACAATTCTCCCACATCTGCTCCAACATTTATCATTTTCCTGTTTTGTAGTTTTACCTAGTCTGATAGGTGTGACATGGGACCTCAGAGTTGTTTTAATTTTCATCTCTCTAATCAATAGTGATTTAGACCATTTAATGACTTAGTTTCTTCTTTGCCTATTCAAATTCATTGAATTTCTTTTTATTTGCTTATTGTTAGGGCTAACATTTCTAGTGCAGTAATGAATGACAGTGGTGATAATGGATATCCTTGTTTCACATCCAATCTTATTGGAAATGCATCTGGTTTATGCATTACATATAATGCTTGCTGATGGCTTTAGGTAGATGCTACTTATCATTTTAAGGAGGGTTCCATTTATTTTTGTGTTCTCCAGTGTTTTTGATAAGAATGGATGATGTATTTTGTAAGAAAAAAAATTCTGCATCTATTAAGATAATCATATGGTTTCTATTGGTTTTGTTTTTGATATGATCAATTATACTAATAGTTCTCCTAATATTGAACAAGCCCTTCATTCCTGGTGTACATCCTACCTGATCAAAGTGTATTATTCCTATGAAAAGTTGGTGTAATCTTTCCGCTAATATCTTATTTAAAATTTTTGCATCTATATTCATTAGGGAAACTTGTCTGTAGTTTTCTTTCTCTGTTTTGACTCTTTCAAGTTTAGGTATCAGAAGGCTGTTTGTATCATAGAAATAATTTGGTAGGATTCCTTCCTTGCCAATTTTCCCAAATTGTCTATATACTATTGGAATTACCTGTGCTTTAATGTTTGATAGAATTCACTTGTAAATTCATCTGGGAATTTTTTTTCCTAGGGAGTTCATCAATGGCTTATTCAATTTCTTTTTTCTCAAATGGGATTATTTAAGTATTTTACTTCCACTTTTGTTAATCTGGGCAATTTATATTTTTGTAAAGATTCATCCATTTCACTGAGTGTCAAAGTGAAGGGTGTACATTTGGGCAAAATAATTTCTAATTAATGTTTTAATTTTCTCTTAATTGATGGTGAATTCAACTTTTTCATTTTTTTATAGTGCTAATTTGGTTTTCTTCCTTTTTGAAAAATTGAATTGACCAAAGCTTTATCATTGTTTATTTTTTCATAAACAAGCAATTAGTTTTATTTATTAGTTTAATAGTTTTCTTAATTTTGATTTCATTAATCTCTCCTTTGGTTTTCAGTATTTCTAATTTGATATTTAATTGGAGTTTTCAGTTTGTCCTTTTTCTAGCTTTTAGAGGTGCATGCACAATTCACCGATCTCCTCTTTTTCTATTATTCATTTGAACATTCAGAGATATAACACTTCCTTTAAGAACTGATTTCACTGCATCCCATAAGCTTTGGTAGGTTGTCTCATGGTCATTATCTTGAATCAAGTTATTGATTGTTTCTATGATTTGTTGTTTCACCTACTCATTCTTTAGGATTAGATTATTTAGTTTCCAAATAATTTTTAGTCTATTTTTCCATGGCCCTTTATTGCATATGTATTTTTATTGCATCGTGATCTGAAAATGATGCATTGATTATTTCTATGTTTATGCATGGTATTGTGAGGGTTTTATACCTTACTACATAGCATTATACCACTGAGAAAAATGTGTATTCCTTTCTATCCCCATTTAATTTTCTCTAGCTCTCTATTATATCTACATTTTTCAGAATTTTTTCACCTCCTTAATATCTTTCTTTTTCATTTTGAAGTTAGATTGATAGAGTTCAGAGAGGGGGAGATTCAACTACTATTTTTTTTTAATCAGCTAACTGTGAACCTAGACAAACTTAATTACTTCTTATTTTCCACCTCTCAATACATATTGAGATAGGAAAAATCAGGGACTCTTTTCGAAAACTGGTGACATAGCACAATAAAAAGAAGACTAGAAATTTGTCAATCCAAGATCTAATTTTAAACTTGTGGTTTAACCACTTACGTTCTCAGAAATTGCTTTTCTTCTTTGTTGAAGTAGTAATCATAATATTTTCATTGCCTCCCATATAGTATGTGACAAAATCATTTTGTAAGGTTTATACATAACATTCTGATACTGAACCACAGATATGAGAGTCTCAATTAAATTTCCAGAAATGTATTTCAAAATATACAAAAAAATGGAGAGGTACACAAATAAGTTTATTTTAAGACAGATAGGGATAATTCATTTTTTTCTTTCAAATTATGTCCTTCCTTCCAGCCCCTATCCACATAACTGAGAAAACAAATAATATGATACCCATTATACATGTGATACCATAAAAAACCCGAATCAAACATTACCTATGTTGTAAAAAGAAAAGAAAAAAACAAGAGAAATAAAGAGAAAAAATATGCTTCAGTCTGTGCATAGTGCATCAATTCTTTTCTTGGAGAGAGATAGCATTTTTCTTCATAATTTCTTTTGAATTGCTGTGTATTATTGCATTGATCAGAGTTTACTAAGTCTTTCAAAGTTGATTATCTTTATAATTATGATATTAATATGCACAACGTTCTCCTAATTCTGGTAATTACCCTTTGCATACACTTTCATTTATGTCTTCCCAGGTTTGCTTTAAAAAAAAACAAAAACAAATAAAAAAACCCTCCAACATTTCTTACAGCACAATAGTGTTCCATTACAATATGATCAGGCTTTAAGAAAGATCTGGGGAGCAGAGCTACGTTGGTGGAGTAGAAAGATACACAAACTCTAGATACCTAAAATACCTATATAGAAACACCCCCAACAAATTCTAGAGCAGCAAAAGCCACAAAACGACCGAAGGGAGGAGATTTCCAGCCCAGGGTGAACTGGAAGGTCGACAGGAAAGGTCTGTCACACCGGGACATGGAGCAGAGTTCAGCCTAGCCTTGCTGACCAGGGTACTGGAGGAGCAGGGCTACAGCAGGCCTCGTGGGTGAAATGAAACAACTGAGGTTCACAGATTCCTCAACCTACAGATGAAAAAGATACTTCAAAGGTCAGTGAGAGAGCTTTTTCACTTCCGTGAAAAGGGAGCAGTGTCCTTCCCTAGCCCTGGACTGCAGCAGCAGCAGGAGCCACAGGCAGCAGTGGCTGGTGGAGGTGGCCACAGAAGGAAACAGCCAGCTTCTATTATTGAAGTCTCAGTTTAAATCCCGTGGGGGAATTGAGCAGCTGATCTGAAAATCAGCTGCAAGTCCAGACAAGGAGTAAATGCGTAGGAAGAACTGAAATCTTACAGATCCCTAGAGTATACCCTACTGTTGATAAAGGACTCAATGATCAAGTAAATGCTAGGGAAAATGCCAAGAAAAAGGGGAAAAAATAAGACTGTAAAGGTTACTTTCTTGGTGAACAGGTATTCTCTCCCATCCTTTCAGATGAAGAAGAACAATGTTTGCCATCAGAGGAAGACATAAAAGTCAAAGCTTCTGCATCCAAAACATCCAAAATAAATATGCAATGGTCCCAGGTCATGGAAGAGCTCAAAAAGGATTCTGAAAAACAAGTAAGAGAGGCATAGGAAAAATTGAGAAGAGAAATGAGAGCAATGAAAAAAAATCATGAAAAGCAAGTCAACACCTTGCTAAAGGAGACCCGAAAAATACTGAAGAAAATAACACCTTTAAAAATAAGCTAACTCAATTGGCAGAAAAGGTCCAAAAAGTCAACGAGGACAACAATGCTTTACAAAGCAGAATTGGTCAAATGGAAAAGGAGACTCAAAAGGTCATTGAAGAAAACAGTTCTTCAAAAATTAGAATTGATAGGGGCAGAGCCAAGATGGCAGAGTGAAAACAATGACTCACCTAAGCTCTTGGACAAACTCCTTCAGATACCTCTGAAAGGAGAATCTCCAAATTTTGGAGGTGCAGAATCCAGTGGGAGATGGATGGTAATGGATTTGGAGCGCAGGTTAGACTGAAAGGTCCACAGGAAGGATCTGTCCCACGGGGGTGAGTCCCCAGAACACAACATAGTGCATACAGCACAGTGGAGCAGAACAGGCCAGGAAAATCTGACTGGGAAGAACTGGCAGAACAGCACCCAAGGGCAGGAGACAAGCCTAGCCAGAGTTGTTGAGTGCGAGATGTCAGCACAGCAGCTCCTGGGACTTTCAGCCCAAAAGTTAAAAATTGGTAAGTCACCTACTTGAACTACCAGGAACCAGGATGGTGGATTGATCAGTAAATGCTCTCTCCTCCCTCCTTGATGACTGTGAAAGAACCATAACATATTTCTCCAGAAAAATCCTGGATCAGCGGAATCATTAGAAGGGGCCAATAGTCTTATAACACCTGAGGCTAGAAAAATAGCTGAGGGGAATTCCTCCTACTGTGCTAGAGGCAAACTGGAAGGACAGAGGACCCAGGGCAGAGAAAACATGCACTAGGACTCAGGCAAGCCTCAGCACCAGTAGAGGAACCCGAGGAGGCAGTGCCAGGAGAAGAGCCCCAGGAGGGGTGGGAACACACATTAGCATCTAGGCGTACCTCAGACCTCCAGGGGAATCCAAAAGACAATAGGGAAGCTGGGATCACCATCCCCTGAGCTTGCCTTTGTCTCAGTTCAGCTGAGATGTACTGTGACCAGACCACTTCTCCCCCATATTTAACAAGCTACCCCCAGCGCTGATCAGGGAAACACAAAACAAAAACCTGCTTTTAACTTTTTCACACATCAGCTCAGCACAAAGTTCTGTAGCTTCTGACTGAAAGAACTAGAAGCCACAACACTCAATCAGCACCATGAACAAGAAAAAGCAGATGAAGGGTGAAAAAAAAAACCATAGAATCTTTCTATGGGGATAAGGACCAAAACACACACCAAAGAGCTAAGACTGTACTTCCATCTGAAACTTCAGAAGGGACTATGAACTGTTCGCAAACACAAGCAGCTATCCTGGAAGAGCTGAAGAAGAAAATAGAAGATAAACTGGCCAATGATTTTAAAATTTTGAAAAAAGAATTCCCTGATGAGAATATCTCTTTGAAAAGGAAAATTGAGCAAATGGAAAAGGAAGTTCAAAAATTAACTGGAGAAAATAACTCCCTAAAAGGAAGAGTTGGTCAAATGGAAAAGGAATCACAAAACCTAACAAAATTGGTCAAATGGAAAAGGAAGTGCAAAACTTAACTGGAGAAAATAGTTCCTTAAAAGGAAAAATTGGACAGATGGAAAAGGAGATGGAGAAAGTTAACTGAAGAAAACTATTTTACAAAAATCAGAATTGGGCAAGTAGAAGCTAATGACTCAATGAGAGAGCAAGAATCAGTCAAATAAAATCTAAAGAATGAAAAGATAGAAGAAAATGTAAAATATCTAATTGGAAAAACAACCAACCTGGAAAATAGATCAAGGAGAGAAAATTTAAGAATTATTGACCTGCCAGAAACCCATGATGGAGAAAAGAGCTCGGATAATATCTCCCAGGAAATCATCAAGAAAAGCCGCCCAAAAGTGCTAGATTCAGAGAGCAAAATAGTTATCTGAAGAATCCACCGTTTGCCTCCTGAAAGGGATCCCAAACTCAAAACTCCAAGGAATATCATTGCCAAATTCCAGAACTGTCAAGTGAAGGAGAAAATATTACAAGCAGCCATAAAAAAAACAATTAAAATATCAAGGAGTCACAGTCAGGATTCCACAGGACCTTGCAGCTTCTACATTAAAAGACTGAAAGAATTAGAACTCAATATTCCATAAGGCAAAGGAGTTGGGACTACAACCAAGGATCAACTACCCAGCAAATTTCAGCATAACACTTCAGGCAAGCAGAAAGTCATTCAAAGAAGTAAGGGATTTCCAGAGCTTCCTAACCAAAACGCCAGAACTCAATAGACAATTTGGTCTTCAAATGCAGGTTTCAAGAGAATCATGGAAAGGCAAACGGGGGGGGGACATAAAAACAAACACTTTTTACTCAATTAGGGCAAACTGTTTACCTCCTTATAAGGCAAGATGATACCTGTTAATCTTGAAAATTGTGCAGTTATTATGAAATACAAAAGGGGTATATATAGAGGGAACGTGTATAAAGTAAATAATGTCATGATAAAAAATTATGATTTAAGTATGAGAAGGGATTATAATAGGAGATGTGAAAGGGAGGAAGCAGAAAATCGCAAATTACATCACAGGAAGAAGTACAAAATTATAGTAAAGGTAAAGAGCGAAGGAAGATGAGCATTGTTTGAGAGGTCCTCTCATCATATTTGTTTAAAGGACAGAACAATAAACTTAAGTAGAAAATCCTAACTAGCTCTATAGGCAGTAGGAGGGGAAGGGGGAAGAAAGGCAAGGGAGGCTAAAAGGGAGGGAAGAAGCAACAAAAGTAAAGGGGAGTAAAGGGGAGGGGGGCTCAAAGAAGGAGGAAAAGGCTGCAGGAGGAGGTGGTGAAAAGTGAATACTATTGAGGAAGGGATGGCAGATGGGAGAGCTAAAACAAAAAGTGATGGGAAAAGGATGGAGGGAAATGCAAAGATTGTAATCATAACTGTGAATGTGAATGGAATGAATTCTCCCATAAAAGGGAGATGGGTAGCAGAATGGATTAAAAGCCATAATCCAACAATATGCTGCTTACAAGAAACACATTTGAAACGGGGGGATATATCATAGGATAAAGGTCAAAGGATGGAGCAGAATATATTGTGCTTCAGCTGATGTAAGAAAGGCAGGAGTAGCAATCTTAATCTCAGACAAAGCAAAAGCAGAAATAGATCTAATCAAAAGGGATAAGGATGGAAAGTATATCCTGCTAAAAGGCACCATAGACAATGAAGCAATATCATTAGTAAACATGTATACTCCAAGAGGTATAGCATCCAGATTCTTAAAGGAGAAGTTGGGGGCATTGAAGGAAGAAATTGACAGCAAAACTATACTAGTGGGGGACCTCAACCTTGCCCTCTCTGAACTTGATAAATCTAACCTCAAAATAAACAAGAAAGAGGTTATGGAGGTAAATAAAACTCTAGATAAGGTAGATATCATAGATCTTTGGAGAAAATTGAATGGGAATAGAAAGTAATATACCTTTTCTCAGTGGTACATGGAATATTTACAAAAATTGACCATGTACTAGGACATAAAAATGTCACAGTCCAGTGCTGAAAGGCAGAGATAATCAATGTATCCTTCTCAGATCACAATGCAATAAAAATTAAATGTAATAAAAGTTCTTTGAAAGACAAACCAAAAATCAATTGGAAACTAAATAATCTAATCCTAAAGAAGGAATGGGTTAAAGAAGAAATCATAGAAACAATCAACAACTTCATTCAAGAGAATGACAATAGTGAGACAACATGCCAAATCTTATGGGATACTGCAACAGCAGTTCCTAGGGTAAGTTTTATATTTTTGAATGTCTACATAAATAAAATAGAGAAAGAGGAGATCAATGACTTTGGCATGCAGCTGAAAAAGCTAGAAAAAGAACAAATTGAAAATCCCCAAGAAAATACCAAATTAGAAATACTGAAAACCAAAGGAGAGATTAATAAAACTGAAATTAAGAAAACTATTGAATTAATAAATAAAACCAATAGTTGGTCTTATGGGGAAAAAAACTAATAAAATTGATAAACCTTTGGTCAATTTGATTAAAAAAAGAAAGAAGAAAATCAAATTACTAATATTAAAAATGAAAGGGATGAACTCACCCCTAATGAGGAGGAAATTAAAACAATAATTAGAAATTCCTTTGCCTAAATTTATGCTCACACATTCGATAATCTAAATGAGATGGATGAATATTTTTAAAAATACAAACTGCCCAGTTTAACAGAGGAGGAAGTTGAATACTTTACAACCCCATGTCAGAAAAATAAATTGAAGTAGCCATCAATGAACTTCCTAGGAAAAAAATCTCCAGTGCCAGATGGATTCACAAGTGAATTCTATCAAACCTTTAAAGAACAGTTAATTCCTATATAGACTATTTTTGAAAATTGGTGAAGGAGCCCTCCCAAATTCTTCTATGATACAAATATGGTTTTAATACCCAAACCAGGAAGAGAGAAAACAGAGAAAGAAAATTATAGACCAATTTCTCTAATGAATATAGGTGCAAAAATTTAAAACAAAATTTTACCAAAACGAATACAGCATCTTATCATGAGAATAATGCATTATGATCAGATAATATTCATACCAGGAATGCAGGGCTGGTTCAATATTAGGAAAACTATTAGCATTTTTGATCATACCAACAACAAAACTAACAAAAAACACATGATTAACTCAATAGATGCAGAAAAACTTTTGACAAAATACAACACCCATTCCTATTAAAAACACTGGACAACATAGGAATAAAGGGAACTTTCCATAAAATAATAAGCAGTATCTACCTAAAACCTTCAGCAAGCATTACATGCAATGGGGATAAGGTACATGCAAATCAGGGGTGAAAAAAGGATGTCCATTATCACCACTGTTATTCAATATGGTACTAGAAATGTTAGCTGTAGCAATTAGACAAGATAAAGAAATTGAAGGAATAAAAATAGCCAAAGAAGAAACTAAGTTATCACTCTCTGCAGATGATATGATGATATACTTAGAGAATCCCAGAGATTCAAGTAAAAAACTACTTGAAATAATAAATAACTTTGGCAAAGTTGCAGGTTACAAAATAAACCCACACAGATCTTCTGTATTCCTATATATTAGCAACAAAGTCCAACAGCAAGAGATAGAAAGAGAAATCCCATTTAAAGCCAGGGTAGACCCTATAAAATACTTTGGAGTTAACCTTATAAACCAAACCCAGGGATTATATGAACACAATTACAAGACACTATTTGCACAAAGAAAGTCATATTTAAGTAAGTGGAAAAACTCAGTTGTTCATGGGTAGGCCGAGCTAATATAATAAAAATGACAATTCTACCTAAATTAATTTACCTATTTAGTGCCATACCAATTAAACTATCAGATAATTATTTTGGAAGAACAAAAGGTCCAGAATATCAAAGGGACTAATGAAAAGAAATGCTTGGGAAGGTGACCTATCACTACCAGACCTCAAATTGTACTATAAAGCAGCAATTATCAATTAACAAAACTACTTGGTATTGGTTAAGAAACAGAGGGATAGACACGTGGGATAGATTTGGCACTCAAGACACAGTAGGTAAGGAATATAGCAACCTCCTGTTTGATAAACCCAAGGACCCCAGCTTCTGGGATGAGAACTCACTGTTCGACAAAATTTGCTAGGAAAACTGGTTAGCAGTGTGGCATAAATTAGGGGTAGCCCCATGCCTGACACCGTACACAAGAATAAAATCCAAATGGGTACATGATTTGGGTATAAAGATTGATACCATGAATAAACTGGAGGAGCAAGAAATAGTATATTTATCAGATTTATGGAGAAGGGAAGAATTTTTTACTAAAGAATTAATAGAAAACAATATGAAATGCAAGATGGATAATTTTGATTACATTAAACTGAAAAGTTTTTTCACACACAAACCCAATGCAACCAAAATTCTGAGGGATGTGGTAAATTGGGAAAGAATTTTTAAGGCTAAGTTCGGAGACAAAGGCCTCATTTCTAGAATATATAGATAACTGACTCAAATGTATAACTATACAAGTCATTCTCCAATTGATAAGTGGTCAAAGAATATGAACAGGCAATTTTCAAAGGAAGAAATTAAAGATATCTATAATCATATGAAAAAATGCTCTAAATCACTATTGATTAGAGAGATGCAAATCAAAACGACTCTGAGGTGCCCCATGACACCTATAATATTGGCAAACATGACAGAATAAGAAAATGATAAATGCTTGAGAGGATGTGGGAGAGTTGGAACAACAATTCATTGTTGATGGAGCTGTGAGCTCATCTAACCATTCTGAGAACAGTTTGGAACTATGCCCAAAGGGCTACAAACATGTGCATACCTTTTGACCCAGCAATATCGCTACTAGGACTGTATCCCCAAGAGATCACAAAAATGGGAAAGGGTCCCATATTTAAAAAAATATTTATAGCAGCACACTTTGTAGTTTCCAAAAACTGGAAGTCAAGGGGATGCCCATGAATTGGGGACTGGCTGAATAAATTATGGCATATGAATGTAATGGGGTACTATTGCACCATAAGAAATGATGACCAAGAAGACTTCAGGGAGGCCTGGATGGACTTACATGATCTGATGTTGAGCGAAAGGAGCCGAACCAGGAGAACTTTGTGCACAGCAACAACCACAGTGCATGAGAATTTTTTCTGGTAGACTTGGAACTTTGTAACAGCACAAAAACTTATTTAAAAAAATTAGAATTGAGCAGATGAAAGCTAATGACTTTATGAGAACCAAGAAATTACAAAACAAAACCAAAAAAAATGAAAAAAATGGAAAAAAGTGTGAAATATCTCATTGGATAAACAACTGACCTGGAAAATAGATCCAGTAGAGACAATTTTAAAAGTATGGGAATACTTGAAATATATGATCAATAAAGAGCCTAGATATCATCTTTCATGAAATTATTGAGGAAAACTGCCCTGATATTCTATAACCAGGGTCAAAATATATATTGAAAGAATCGATTGATCACCTTATGAAAGAGATCCAAAAGGAGAAACTCCTAGGAATATTACAGCCAAATTCCAGAGTTCCCAGATCAAGGAGAAAATGTTGTAAGCACCTACAAAAATGTAATTTGAGCATTGTGGAAATACAATCAGGATAACAAAAGATCTAGAAACTTCTATCTTAAGGGATAGAAGGACTTGGAATATGATGTTCCAGAAGTCAAAGGAACAAGGATTAAAACTAAGAATCATGTACCCAGCAAAACTAAGTATAATACTTCAGGGGGAAAAAATGTTCATTCAGTGAAAGAGAGGATTTTCAAGCATTCTTGATGAAAAGACCAGAGCTGAAAAGAAAATTTGACTCTCAAACACAAGAATCAAGAGACGTGTGAAAAGGTAAACAGGAAAGAAAAATCACAAGGGACTTACTAAAGTTGAACTGTTCACATTCCTACATGGAAAGACAATACTTTGTAACTCTTGAAACTTTTCTCAGTATCTGGGTATTTGGAGGGTATTTGGAGGGATTACACACACACACACACACACACACACACACCCCCACGGAGAGAGACAGAGAGTGGTGGAAACAGAGAGACAGAGAGACAGAGAGATGAGAGGCTGAGAGCATACGGTGAGTGGAACAGGAAGGGATCATATCCAAAAAAGTAAAATTAAGGGGTGAGAGAAGAATATATTGGGAGGTGAACAGGAGAAATGGAATGGGGCAAATTATCTCTCATAGAAGACACAAAAGAAAGCTTTTCCAATGGAGGAGAAAAGGGGTGAAGTGAGAGAGGAAAAGTGAAGTTTACTCTCATCACATTTGGCTCAAGGAAAGAATAACATGCACACTCAATTTGGTAGGAAATCTATCTTACACTACAGGAAAGTAGGGGAGATAGGGATAAGCAGAGTGGAGGGATGATGGAAGGAAGGGCAAATGGGAGGGGGCAGCAATTAAAAGTAAACCTCCTTGGGGAGGGACAAGGTCAAAAGAGAGAATAGAAGAAATGGGGGGCAGGATAGGATGGAGAGAAATACAGTTAGTCTTGCACAACAGGACTATTATGGATGTCATTTGCAAAACTACACATAAGTAGCTTATGTTGAATTGCTTGCCTTCTCAGTGGGGATGGGTGGTGAGGGAGGTAGGAAAAGAAATTGGAACTCAAAGTTTTTGGAACAAATGTTGAGAATTGTTTTTGTGTGCATTTGGGAAATAAGAAATACAGGTAATGGGGTATAGAAATTTATCTTGCTCTACAAGGCATGAGAGAAAATGGAGATAAGGGAAGGGAGGGGTGTTAGAAGGGACGGCATAATGTGAAAGGGGCAATCACAATATAGGGCAATTTGGGGGAAGGGGAGAGGTGGGGAAAAAAATTGGAATTGAAAATTTTATGGAAATGAATGTTGAAAACTTAAAATATATAAATTAATTATTTTTTTAAAGATCTGGGCAAAATGCTAAAGCATTTGAGGAAAGATATATTTAATTCAGCTATGGTAGGTTTGAGCGTTTCTTGGATAATTGGCAGTAACGTTTCATAGAGGTGCACAAAACTTAGAATTTAAAAAAAATGGAGGAAGTGTTTATCAAGAATTAAAGACTGAGGGAAGAGATGGTAATCCATTCAAGATCAGGGGAAATTTGTATAAACACTCGTACATAGCTTAGGGCATCACAAAAACAGGAGATAACAACAGGAGATAACATTTGCATGGAGTTTAGAGCACATGAAGAGGAGTTATAAGAAAGCTAGACAGGTAGACTGGAGGAAGATTACATAGATCTTTGAATGCAAGGATGAAGAAATTCTGAATTAATCATTAGGCAATGGGTTACGATTGAAAGCTTATGAGTAGAGGATGGATAGAAATATAATATTGGTGTGGGGATATTACTGAAGTGGCATCATAAAGAATATACAGGAGAGGAATGATACAGGTGGCATGTTGGGAGAACTATTGCAGATGTGGGAAGTCCATGATATATTTGGAAGATACTTTGGTGTCCTAACAATGGACACATATGTTGATTTTTTTTATTTTGGAAAATATTCGTGGTGAAATGGTTTTTGAAAAATAAAGATATTGTGCTTATTCCTTTCTTCTCTAGTGTCTAATTTCATTTGCTAAACTCAATGAGTTTAGTTTCCTGGAATCAGGAAAATCTGGTTGAAATTTTGACTTACATATTGCCTAGCTGTGTAATCTGAACAATTTATTTAACCTGTTTGCCTTAGTTTCTTCAACTATAAAATAGGGAAAGTGATAGAATATACCTCACCAGGATGTTATAAAGATCAAATAAGTCAGAAAAGTGTAAGTCTGCTTATACCATCGCGTCTGTTACATAGTAGGGATTGCATATTTATTTATTCACTTTTTCCCTGAAAAAAGCAAGCTAACCCTGAAATTGGAGTACTTCAGGTAAAAGTTGTACCTCTCACACAAACACTGGCTGTGTGATCCCCTGGCACATTGTTTAGCCTCTCAAGACTGTAAGTTGTAGAACAATACCAACTGCCAATATGCATTGGTAGAAGAGATCCCTTCATCAAAATTTTATTTGCCAGTGAAATCACAGGTCCAGACCAAAAATAACTCGTATGATTAAGACTCCAATTTATGGGGAAACTTCCTTAATACATTTTTCCTTTCTTCTCCCACTTAAGCTGATGAGACATATGGTCCCTTCGAGCATATTTTAGAGATGTTTGAGTGTGACGCTAGAGATAATTTTTGTACTACTGACATATTGTCTGACAATATATTGAACTTGTACTTCTTGCTGAAACAACATCATTACAATTAATCTTGAGTCGAATGTATATCGTGGTTTCAGTTTAATTCTTAATGGGCAATATTGTACATAATAAAATTACCACAGAGAATTGATGAGTAACATTTAATTAGCAGATGGCAACCAATATTTAAAGATTGAAATATCTAACTTCTCAAAGGCAAGATGACTGTAGTGGAGTTTATGTATCATGTGCTAAAATGTGAAGTAGATTAGTTACCTGGATAATTCAAACAATTAGGACAAGGGTGAAGAGAGGTAAAAGTGGTACTTTATAACAGCAAAAATACATAAACCACGTTTGCAAACACAATATGAAAATGATCATATCGTTCCTATTCCTTTCATAATGTCTGGGTGTTGGAATATTTGTTAAAAATGAGAATTTCATATCTGAATTTATTATAGAAACAGGGGTATTTCTGGCAGGCAAGATATACACACACATATGTGTCTATATATGTATATGGCTATACATATATATGTACATATATATATGTCTTACACCTCATACAAGTTAACGTTTTTCTCAATAAGTTAGCTATCCTTTTTTCTTTTGTTAATGAGGGTAACAGACATTAAATATGAACAAAAAGGGATTGTATATGAACCTGTGGAATTATCTTGAATATAGACAGTGAGTATCATATTTATCAAAATTTTATTCCTTTCTAATGTCTACACATTCTTTATATGGGTATTTTTTAATGTTTCAATAATGATGTTTTTTGTTCTTATTTTCCTCTCTAGAAAATCTGTCAAACTTCCAACCAAACTATTCCCCACTAATAGAAATCCTCCATTATAGCAAATATGTTTGTTTGTGTGTGTGTGTGTGTGTGTAAAACAAATAAAAATATTTGCCATGTCTGAAGATGTATGCCTCATTTTTTATCTCTTTTCCATTTTATCTCTGCCAAGGGATGGAAATCAAATTTTTCATTATTCTTCTTGAATCATAACTATCAGTTGCATTGAGATGAGTTTTTAAATATCCTGAAGTTTTGCTTTCCTTTAGATTTTTATAATTGTATAAAATTCCCCCCTGACTTTGTATACTTCGTGTTGCTTCAGTTCAAATTATTCTTCCCAGCTTTCTCAAAATTCAGAATATTTAATATGCTATAATAATATTACATAATATTTATTTGCTAATAATTGATCATCCATTCTCCAATTATTCCTGCATTTTTCCAGTT
This sequence comes from Bettongia penicillata ogilbyi, assembly GCA_023548195.1. NCBI lineage: Eukaryota > Metazoa > Chordata > Mammalia > Diprotodontia > Potoroidae > Bettongia > Bettongia penicillata. The sequence goes on from JAJHZJ010001075.1 coordinate 378,217, forward strand.
CTTTGTTACAATACAAAATGCCATGTAATTTCATGTAGATAGATAGATGATAGATAGATAGGTAGGTAGATAGATAGATAGATAGATAGATAGATAGATAGATAGATAGAATTAAATGCAGACCATCACTGCTAAATGACTCAACAGATAGAGCAGTGGGCCTGAACTCAAGGAAGACCTAGTTCAAATCCAGCATCTTACTAACTGTATGGCACACTTATTTGCTGTGTGACCATGGGCAAGTCACTTAACTTTGTTTGCCTCAGTTTCCTCATGTGTAAAATGAGCTGGAGAAGGAAATGGCAAATGACTTTAATATCTTTCCCAAGAAAATCTCAGATGGGATCATGAAAAATCAGATACAACTGAAACCACTGAACAACCAAGATAGAGAGATATCTAGATAGATGATAGATCTATTATCAAGATCTGCTACTTCTCTCTATCTTTTTATCTTATCCTCTTTTCCTTTGGTCTCTTTAAGGGTTAATGGTGATATTGGTAATAAATGGTAATAAATCACTTGGAATATATCACATAGAGACATTTTGGGTATAGTTCCAAACTGTTTCAAGAATGATTGGATCAATTAAGAGATTAATCTACAAAGAATTATTCCCAACATCTCCAAAGATTAGCATTTTTGTCTTTCATTTATTAAGCCAATATGTGTGAGGTGCTATCTTGATTTTGTTTTAATTTTCATCTCTTACTATTAGTGATTTGAACCATTTCTTCACACAGTTACTGACAACTTGAATTTCTTCTCAAAATTGCTGTTGCATGTTCATGATATATCATATGTCAAAAATATATTTCAGCATATCACATATCTGTTGAGAAAAATTAGTGGTTCTTCTTAAAATTTGTAACAGTTCCCTATAAATTTTGGTTATCAGAGAAATTTGTTGAAAGTATTTATTGTGATTTTTTTGCCTTCTAATTCTGAGTGTATTGATTTTGCCTAAGTAAAATTATAATTTTAAATAGATTTTAAATATAAATTTAATGTATCATATTAAATATTATAATAATTATATTAAATATATTTATACATGTATAATGATAAATATATTGACATTATTATATTAAATATATTAAAATATATTTAAAATTATTCAATGTGTCTATTATGATCTTCTCTGTTCCTTATTTGGTGAAAGACTTCATCCCTGTATTTAGTCATAAAAGATGCCTATTTCTTTCTCTCTTGTTTTTTATAAGAACTTTTACATTGTTTACATGCGCATTAAAATTTGTGTGAGATGTTCAACCAAACTCAGTTACTACTGGAATACTTTCATTTTTCCCCCAGAAGTTTTTGTTGAATATGGAGTCCTTATGACAGTGGTGTTCCTGACAGCATAGCACATTCCTTCTGGGATCTGTTTAACTAGCTTGTTCTTTATTCAACTTTTCACACTCTATCAAGCACTGAATAATTTCAGCACTATTGCTTGGCACTATAGTTTGAGACATGGTAATATTATACCTATTTTATTCTTATTTTTTCTTTCATGCTATTCCCTGAGATATTTTATCCATTGTTCCACCTAATAACATTCATTATGGTGTTGTCTGGTTGCATGAGGCAATATTTTAATAATGTGAATAGTATGCCATTAGATTTATTAATCAATTAAGAAGTACTTTATTGCCATATCTGGTATATTAACAGAACCCAACAATAAATTATTTTCCCTATAATTATTTGTCTTTATTAAGGTAGAGTATCTAATATTTTCCTTCTTATTAATTTATCTTTTTAGATGTACTCAGACATTATGAGCAGCATCTAATTATTTTGAAATATTTATTTTTCTTTTACAAATAATAAATAATGAAATAATGAAATTTTTTATTATTAAAATTACTTTCCACTGGGGAATACAGAAAATATTCAGAAAGGCTGATGACTTTGTGACCTTATTTTGCATATAGTTATTTTTTGAATTTATAATTATAGCTTTTTAGTTGTCATTCAAGCTCTCTAATTAAAATGCTAGGTACAAAAATTAATAATCATTTTTCTTTTTAACTATGTTTACTTATGAAATTTTATTCTTTTTTATTATAATACCTAATATTGTTATAACTGTATCAACGAATGGTGATGTCAATAGATATCTTTGCTTTCTTCCTAATCGTAATGGAGAGCTCTGCAATTTCTCAATTACAGATAATGCTAGTTCTTGGATTTTTATACATATTATTTACCATATTGAGGAAAGTTCTATTTGTTCTTTTGCTTAAATGTTTAACATGAATGATGTATTTTTGAAAATCTTTTCAACACTTATTCACATAATTATTTCTGTTTTTAATGAATGTGATTATGTTTATGTTTTCCAATATTGAACCTTGCTATGTTCCTTACATAAAGTCATCCTAATAGTGAATAGTCTTTTAAATATATTTCTGTAATCTCAATAATTGTATGTAATTCATTGTTTTGTCTTTCTCTTCATTGGAAGGACTGTTAAATAATTTGCTTTCTCTCTCCCTGTTTCAATTATCAGGGATTTGATTGTTGTCTTATATTTCCATTTTTGAAAGCAATTTATGTAATATCAGATTTTTAATTTAAAGTTTGATAGAACTTATAAATCCTGTGACCTGTAGACTATTTTTCCCTCTTTTTTAACTATTTTGGACACTTGTGACTTATTCAAATTATTTCTCCAATATTAAGTTATTTACATTTTTCTAATAATACAGTTATTTCATATTTTACCCCATTCATGATCATAAAAATTAGATCAAGGAATCTTAAAATCATCTAGTCAATCACTATATTTTTGTGGATAGGAAAAGAAACACCAATTATTATGAAGTGAATTGTTGCCAGTTCAATATATGATAAGTAATAAAGTTGGCATTCATATCCCAGTTTACTGCAATTTTCACTAAGATGTAGTTACAGTGGAATGCACAAATATAATCTATATGTATTTGCTAATGATATTTATTGTAGTGAAATTTTCTAATTGGAATTCACATTTGTATAAACATAAAATAAAGATTTTGATACCTTAACTATAATTAAAATGTGAATTTTTTGTTGAAACAAATTTAGAGTAACCATATATAAATGTTATATTCATAAAATATAATTTAGTCATATATCAATATGTGTAATGGCAAGCAAAGTAGGGTTCTTGGCTGTTTTTTTCTGGATTGTCTGTGTTAATTTCTCAGACACAAGTCCTGTCTATTGTTCTGTGTTAATTTCTCAGACAGAAGCCCTGTCTGTTCATCTTAATGAGTGAATTGAGATGATGACACTGGTAATATTTATAAATATTGTTATAGCCTTGTTAAGCTTTGTTTTCATAGAAACAAAAGCTGGGGGGCAGGAGCCCCTTGATTCTGCTTTCAGATAGAAACAGGATGACTTTGGAGTGTAACAGTCTCCACGAGGTGAGTCAAGGAGCAGAAGCAGAGAGCTCCCTTCAAGTGAACCTAGACAAGAGCTGGGAGTGGATGGCCCATGGAGGAGGAGCCCTGGGGTTTTAAAGTCAGCCACAAGTCAAGATGAGAGAGAACTTTACTTGAATATTGTGTACTGATTAAAGAGAAAGTTCTTTCAGTGACCTAGGGGTGGATGGTGTGTTATTTTCTGCTACCCCTTAAAGATGCATCATGCCAGGGAAATCCCTAGCCTGGCACCCCCTGACTTTGGAGATGCAATGATATATGCTATGCATTATATTACATATTTAGTGTTAGGAGTTAACATATTTTGCTTAAGGATATTGCTATGAATGTTATGTTTTACGGAACAATGTTTAGTTTGTTGCTGAATAGAGAATTCATTATAATATGTGATTGGGCCCTTAAAATTATTCAGAGCAGCAGTTCTCAGGTGTGCTGTCATGACTGGTGTTACAACATGATAAAATATAATATCCACTGATAGACGACGTCTACGTAAGATATGCTGCATATCATACAACTCTGTTACCCCTTTTTTGATAAAATTCTATGATTTCATCTGTATAAGAAATCTATATTGCAGAAATTCCCTCCATTGAATCAGATGGGCATCTTGTCAACAACATTTGTTTTAAAGAGATGACTAGGAAAATGAGAGATTTAATTTCTTACCCATAGTCAGAAAGCTAATGTAAGCCAGGGCTAGGACATGAACCTTATCTTCCTTATCTTGAAGACAACTTCCTTACTAGGCATTCATAATCCAACAAGGAACCTCAATCCCCTTTCCTAATAAGAGTGGGAGGGAATTTCTGGTTGCTAATTAACTTGATGCATTTGTGGAATTGCCCTTTCTTTGATTTTTGCAGATTGGTCAAAATAATCTAAAGGGATGGAAATTTATTAGGGCTTATTAGGTATCCAGATATTTCTTTTCAATGGAATTGGTGGTAGAGGTGGCAGGTGAATTGAGCCTTAAAGAAAGTTAGCATTTGGAAAAGGCAGAGATGAGTAGGGTGATATCACAATGGAGAAACATTCTGGAAAGACTGAGTGACATCATAGACCAGAGATTTCAAACTGAAAGTTACTGTGGATGTCATCCAGTCAAACTACTTCATTTAATAAGTGAGGAAACAGGTCCAGACATTTGCAACTTACTTAAGATCATGTGTATTAAATTACATAGCCAATCAAACCCAGGTCCTCTGATTCCAAATCTATTACTCTTTCTATAATAGTATTATGTATCTACCTTTAAGTACCCATCAGTCTCGTTGGGCTTTCCATCTAATGAAGTATTCAAGTTGCACAGTGTCCCTGGGCCAATGGTATGCGAAGAGATAAGAGCTGGCAATATGAACACTTGGCTGTTCTTTTAGGCATGTAGCAAATATATTTGAGCTTAGACATATTTCAGTGGCACTCCTCTACTCTAGCTAAGTGAGAGTAATTCTCTTGAACATCAATTCTTTCCATAGAAATTTAGTATTAGGAAAGTGAAGAAAACTGCATCATTATTTAACACTTGTGAAATATGTAATCACTCAGCCTAATGGGGTAAAATTAAGAAAAATATGCTGGTCATATCATGGGTGGAGCACAAACATAATAAACAAAAAGTTATAGAAGTTGATGGGAAAAGTGACAGTGATATGAATAGATGATAGGATAAATGACAGTGAATTAATGATCTTAGTATTCTATTTATGATTCTCTATAGTCGCATAATTTAAAAATTTTGAGAGAATGATAGTTATTATCTTCCATCAAAAATTTGAATGCAATATTTTAAAAATGATTTGAAATTTAAATAACTTTAACCCCCTTGGGATACATTTTAAGAATATGTAGATATTTTAGTCTTAAGGATATCAGATTTGTTTTTATCCTTTCAGAATCACTTTCCATCTACTTGTCACTGATATGATCTTCAGAAAACTACTTTACCCCTCTAGGTTTCATTTCCTCATCAATAAAATAAAAAACTTGGACTAATTCCATAATCCAATTTGGGAGGGGGAGTTAAAAATTGATCATTGTAATTGTATAACGTTTTATATATTCTGTGATTCATTTTACTCACATTGTTGTATTCTTTGAGGACATTGCCCAGTCGAATCTATTTAATTTATTTTGCACCAGTTAATATTTCTCTTTTTTATTGTTCTCTTTATTCAACATATATCCATTATTATTTTTATAACAAAATGAACTACCAAAATGTGTTTGGTTATTCTTCAATTAATGAACATTGATTTTGTTTCATATTCTTTGCTACCACAAAAAAAAATGAATCTATGAATATTTTGGTGTTCACCAGGACTTTTTGATCTTGTCTTTGGCAGGCTTGACAAATGGCTAGTATTAGAATCCTCTGGTTTCAAGTATATAAATATTTTAAATAATTTACTCCCAAAATTCCATTTTTTCTCCAGTATGGTTGGAGAAATTCATAGCACCACCAACAATATATAAATTTCCTTACATCTCTAAATCTCCTCCACATTATTTCAATCTTTTGTCATCCATACCAACTTATTAATGATATGGCTCATTCTTTCATATGGTTCTTACAGCTAATAATTACTTTTAAGACTGTTTTCTCATGCTACATGACCATACAGTTACTGGGGAATCTTATCTCATTTTTTTTTGTTTTCTATATCTTGACTATAAAATTGTTATCAAAGACTTTTTTTTCACCAGTACAGCTTCTTTTATCACATATGTATTGTTTCTGCATATGTTTTTGGTTTCTTGTCATTATCTTTTTTATAATTACTATTTTGTTCATTTAAGGATTTACTACTTACCAACAGCTTTGAAAGGTGTATTTTTAAAAGTTAAAAAAGAAAACAAATAATACTTGTCTTCAAAAAGCTCACAAACTAATTAGAGAGAATAAATAAAAACAATTATGTACAAACAAGTTGAATACAAGTTAAGTTGGAAATAATCTCAGAAACAATGTACTAGCATTAAGACTTCTTAGAGGAAGTGGAATTTTAGGTAACATTTCAAGGAAGTTAGGGTGTAGAGATTGGAGAGACAATATTCCAGGCCTGGTGGATAGCCAGCAAAAATTCTTAGGGTCAGCAGATTGAATGTCTTTGAGGAAAAATAAGGAGGCCAGTGCCACTGGATCATACAGTATATGAAAGTGAATAGCTTATAAGTAGATTAGAAAGAGAGGAAGGTTATAAAGAGCCAACATAGGAATTTTTATTTGTTTCTTAAGGTAATGGGAATGCACTAGGGTACATTTTATGTGGGAGTAGGCAAAACTGAAGTATGACTTGGTTAGAAATGCTTTTTAAGATTACTTTGATAGCTGAGTGGAGGAGGCATAGCAGTAGGGAAATTCTTTAGGATGGGGGACATACTTAAGCCTATCATAATATTCAAGGCTTGAGACTATGAGACTCTTGTCCTGTACCAGGGCACTGATATGATCTAAAGAGAGAAAAGGTATAACAGCAGGGATGTTGCAAGGGTAGTCTTGACAGGAATTGGCAACAGACTGTATGTGAGTGGTGAAAGGGAGTGAGGAATGGAGATTGATAACAATGTTGTGAGTTTGGGACATAGGAAAATGGTGATGTCCTTGACAGTAATAAAGAAGTTAGGAAGAGGTGAACTTTTTTTTTTAAAGATAATGAATTCAGTTGTGCATTTTGCATCTAAAGATGTGTATGGATCATGCAGTTTGATATGTCCAATAGAAAACTGGAGATATGAGACTGAAGGTTGGAGAGGTTAGAGTTGGAAAATGAATCTTAGAATTGTCAGCATAGAGATTACAGACACACCTGTGTATGTATGTTTACATATACATACATACATATATATGTGTTTATATACAGACATATACATATGTCAATAATGGAGGCCATTCATAGCAATGGATGTCAGTATGTTGTGCCTGCATACCTGGTAGAGTGTCAGAAAAGTTTTAGTAGGGGTAATAAAAGGATTTGTTCTATAAAAGTTGAATTCAATGAAATGGTCACACTTGAGGACCTAGAGGGCCACATGAGGCCTTGAGGTCACAGGTTCCCCATCCCTGTTCTAATGTTTTTTCTCATATATATATATATATATATATATATATATATATATATATGTATATATACACACATAGTGCGTGGTTCATACTACATACTTAGTAAATATGTGTATGTATGTATGTGTTATGTATATACATATGTGTATATGTATATTTGTACACGTATGTACATTTTTGCCTCCTCTCTATTTATGTCATTTTTTAAATTTTGCTTCCTCTGAACCATATTCAGTACCAAATTATGTGACCCATTCTTGTGCTTCCTTTCATTTAACTTCTGGCTTATTCAAAGCTTTCTAAAAAAACACATTTACATCAAAATTCAATAAGATAACTTTCTTCCACAGCCAAGAAGCATATCAGTAATGTACACTTATAATTATGAAATAAGGGTATTTATTACATAGAGTTTTATAGCTGAAAAGATTTAAAAACTATGGTAAATGAACTAATGGGTAAGGACACTTAAGATCATAGCATTTAGAGATGGTAGGAAACTAGAAGGTCTTCTGATCCAATGACTTCATATATCAGAAGAAAAAACACAGGATCAAAGAAGTAAATTAACTTTCCCACATTCTCAGAAGTAGCAAGCCTGAAAGTCAGTATTCTCCAAATCAAAATTCAATGTTCTTTCCATGTTTTCTTTTCTGAATGGCTTAAAAACTTTCTTATTTTAATTTTTCTTAGATTTATTTCAACTTATTTTTTCCATAACTATTTTTTGTATGATTCAAAACCGTACAACTGTACTAAAAGTTCAAAAGGGGGGATTTTTGTCCTCAGGCAATATTTTGGGATAACCAAAAGCACTGTGTGACTTTCTAAATTTCAACCAATCCATTATTTCCTTGTCTAATTCAATTTTGAACTTAACTCAACTGTCTACATGCAATACCATCCATGATATACTTTGTATGGGAGTATAAATGAGAGTCAGGATCAGGGATAACTGGGAAGTTTGAGTGAGCAGTCTGGGAGATGAGAGATGCAATACTTTTCTCATCTTCTCAGACTCTAGACTAGGTATAAAGGAGGTAAGACCCTTCAGTAAGAAACTTGCTCCATTCCCTCTCCATGCAAGGACCCTCTATCATTGGTGCGGAGAAATAATTCTTTTTTTAATGGTGGTTGGCATTGTCTGCTGTTTTGTTATTTTTTTTCTGTACTTTCATCTTATTTCATTTTGTCACTCAAAGTAATTGTGACTTTTAAAAAAAACTGAAATAAGCAATTTTAGAAAAAAACAAAGATCAAAATTGTATCCTTGCATATGCTTGGGAGTGGGGAGTGAAGGCAGAAAAAGATATCTCAATCATAGGGGCTGGAAGAGAAATAGGTAGAAGTCGGTAGTAGTGCCTGGCAAGGTGAAAGAATTCATTGAGGATTTGTCTATCATCTCAGGCCTATGTATGAACTAAAGAATGGTGTCAATCTGAGAAATAAGATTCTGAACTTACTAAAAGAACCAAGCCGGCAAATAGGATTTAAAACAGAAAAAGAAACAAGTCTTGAGACTACTTACAGAAAACAGTACAGGGAAAGTCAATTCAAGGGCAATAGCTTGACAGCTAGATGCAACCTAAGAGACTGTTTCATTTTTCAAATTACCAAAAAGAGTCCAATAAAAGTTATGTAACTTACCCAACGCAACAAAAATTGTGTATGGCAGAGTCAGGATCCACACTTTGATCATCTGACTCCAAATCTAGCACATTTCTCTGAACTGCGTTTCAGATAATGGGCCCACTTTAAGGTGACAAATATTCATGGTTGAATGGCCTGTGGAATGAAATTAGTATCTAGAGCCTCCTCAGGTAATAAATGAATCAACCCATTGCCACTTAATGTCTGAAAAACAGTCTGAAAAACTCATAATTAAAATTGTTTAAAAAATGATGGTGGGGGGGAAAGACATATGGGCAAGAAATGACTTTCTTTTTATTATTAATTCATTTTCAAGCTTTCAACATTCACTTCAAAAAGATTTTGTGTTCCAAATTTTCTCCCCTTCTTTCCCCTTCCCCCACCCCAAGTCAGCATGCATTCTGATTATCTGTTCCCCCAATATGATCGCCCTTCTTTCAAAACCTCTTCTCTTATCCTCTTCCCTTTTATTTTTCTATTTTCCTATAGGGCAAGATAGATTTCTTTATTCCATCACCTGTATATCTTATTTCCCAGTCACATGTAAAAACAATTTTTAACATTCATTTTTAAAATTTTGGGTTCCACATTATCTCCCTTCTTCCCTCACCACCCACCCGCAATGAGAAGGCAAGAAATTCAATATAAATTATACACGTGTAGTTATGTAAAACACTTCCAAAATAGTCAAATTGTGAGACTAACTATATGTCCCCCTATCCTACCCTGCCACCTATTTATTTTATTCTCTCCTTTGACTCTGTCCATCCTCAAAAGTGTTTGTTTCTGATTACCTACTCTCCCAATCTGCCCTCCCTTCTACCATCTGCCCCTCTTATCCCCCATCCATTTCCCTGTAAGGTAAGATAGATTTCTATACCCAGTTGAGTGTGGATGTTATTCCCTCCTTAAGCCATATCTAATGAGAATAAGGTTCATTCATTCTGGCTGCCTGTAATATTTTATCCTCAACCTGGGAACTCTGGAATTTGACTATAGTATTCTTGGCAGTTTTCAATTTGGGACCTCTTTCAGAGTGTGATTTCAGTTTCTATTTTACTATCCGGTTCTAGAATATCAGGGTAATTTTCCTTGATAACATCTTGGAAGATGATGTCTAGCCTCCTTTTTTTGATCATGGCTTTCAGGTAGTCTAAAAAAATATCTCTTCTGGATCTATTTTCCAGGTTACTTGTTTTTCCAATGATATATTTAACATTGTCTCCTATTTTTTTCATTCTTTAGATTTTCATTTATTGCTTCTTGAAATCTTGTGAAGTCATTAGCTTCCATTTACTCAATTTTTTAAGGAGTCATTTTCTTTATTGATCTTTTGGACCTCCTTTTCCATTCGACCAGTTCTGTTTTTTAAGGTATTTTTCTCTTCGTTGGATTTTTGGACCTTTTCTGTCATTGGGGGTAGTCTAATTTTAAGGTGTATTTTGGGGATCTACTTTAGCAAACTGTTCACTCGATTCTCATGATTTTCTTCTATCACTCCCATTTCTCTGCCCAATTTTTCTTCTACTTCTCTTATTTGATTTTCAAAACCCTTTTTGAGCTGTTCCTTGGCCTATGATCAATTCATATTTTCCTTTTATTTTTTTAATAAAAATTTTTTATTTAACTTTTTACATGCATTTTCACAAAATTTTGAGTTCCAAATTTTCTCCCCTTTTATCCCCTCCCCCCATCCCAATACACCAAGCATTTTAATTTTCCCTATCAACAATCTGCCATCTCTTCTGTCGTCCCTCCCTTCTCTTGTCCCCATCTTTTCTTTTCTCCTGTAGGGCCAGATGACTTTCTACACCCCATTATCTGTATTTCTGTTTCCTAATTGCAAGAATAATACTCAACAGTTGTTCCTAAAACTTTGAGTTCCAAATTCTCCCCATCCCTCCCTCCCCACCCATTCCCTTTGGGAAGGCAGGCAATTTAATATAGGCCATTTCTGTGTAGTTTTGCAAATGACTTCGATAATAGTCGTATTGTGTAAGACTAACTGTATTTCCCTCCATCCTATCCTGGCTCCCATTGTTTCTATTCTGTCTTTTGATCCTGTCCCTCCCCAAGTGTTGACTTCAAATTACTCCCTCCTCCCATTGCCCTCCCTTCCATCATCCCCCCCACCTTGCTTATCTCCTTCTCCCCCACTTTCCTGTATTGTAAGATAGGTTTTCATACCAAAATGAGTGTGCATTTTATACCTTCCTTTAGTGGAATGTGATGAGGGTAAACTTCTTGTTTTTTTCTCAGCTCTCCTCTTTTTACCTCCACTAAAAAGTCTCCTGCTTGCCTCTTGAATGAGAGATAATTTACCCCATTCCATTTCACCCTCTCTCCTTCCAATACATTTCTCTTTCACCATTTACTTTAATTTCTTTTAAGATATGGTCCCATCCTATTCAATTCACTCTGTGCTCTTTGTCTCTGTATGTGCATGCATGTGTGTATGTGTGTGTGCGTGCACATGTGTACGTGTGTGTGTGTGTCTGTGTGTGTGTATGTGTATGGTCCCACCAACTACACAGATACTGAAAAGTTTTAAGAGTTACAAATATTGTCTTTCCATGTAGAAATGTAAACAGTTCACTTCTGGTAAGTCCCTTAAGACTTCTCTTTCCTGTTTACTTTTTCATGCTTCTTCTCATTCTTGTGTTTGAAAGTCAAATTTTCTTTTCAGCTCTGGTCTTTTCATCAAGAATGCTTGAACGTCCTCTGTTTCATTGAAAGACCATATTTTCCCCTGAAGTATTACACTCAGTTTATCTGGGTAGGTGATTCTTGGTTTGAGTCCTAGTTCCTTTGACTTCGGAAATATCCTATTCCACGCCCTTCGATCCCTTAATGTAGAAGCTGCTAGATCTTGAGTTATCCTGATTGTATTTTCAGACTACTGGAATTGTTTCTTCCCAGCTGCTTGCAATATTTTCTCCTTGACCTGAGAATTCTGGAATTTGGCCACAATGTTCCTAGGAGTTTCTCTTTTTGGATCTCTTTCAGGCAGTGAATGATGGATTCTTTCAATACTTATTTTGCCCTCTGGTTGTAGAATATCAGGGCAGTTTTCCTCAATAATTTCATGGAAGATGATGTCTAGGCTCTTTTTTTGATCATGACTTTCAGGTAGTCCCATAATTTTAAAATTGTCTCTCCTGGATCTATTTTCCAGGGCAGTTGTTTTTCCCATGAGATATTTCACATTCTCTTCCATTTTTTTCATTCTTTTGGTTTTGTTTGGTGATTTCTTGGTTTCTCAGAATGTCATTAGCCTCCATCTATTCCATTCTAATTTTGAGAGAACTATTTACTTCAGTGAGCTTTTGAACCTCTTTTTCCATTTGGCTCATTCTGCTTTTGAAAGCATTCTTCTCCTCATTGGCTTTTTGAACCTCTTTTGCCAATTGAGTGAGCCTATTTTTCAAGGTGTTATTTTCTTCAGCATTTTTTGGGTCTCCTTTACCAATATATTGACCCGTTTTTCATGCTTTTCTTGCATCTCGCTCATTTTCTGTCTAACTCGATTTTGAAAATTCTTTTTGAGCTCTTCCATGGCCTGAGCCCACCGGACATCCACTTTGGATGTCTGGGGTACAGAGGCCCCAACCCCCACGTCTTTCCCTGATGGTAAGAATTGTTCCTCTTCATCAGAATTGAAAGGCGGGAACATCTGTATCCCATCAAAGTAGCTTCCTATTGTCTTATTTTTCTTCCCTTTTCTGGGCATTTTCCCAGCCAGTTACTTGACTTCTGAGATTTCTGTCCACCCCTGCCTAGATCTGCCCAGCTAGTGCTTGGGGTCTGAGATTCAAATGGGCTTTCCTGGGGCAGGCTGGACTGCTATTCAATTTGAGCTTAAGTTCTGGTGCTGGGGTGGGAGCAGGGCCACCTCCCAGGCTCAGTTCCCTCAGGGGCTTTATGCAGAGACCTTCAGTAATGGGGCGGGTGGGGCCAGGGCCGCCTCCCAGGCTCAGTTCCCTCAGCAGTTTTATGCAGAGACCTTTGGTAATGGAGCTCCTGCTACCTCCGGGAGTCCCAGGCCTCTGCAGCTGCCTCTGCTTCTGCCTCTGCTGCTTCCTCTGCCTCTGCCACTGCCTCCCAAAGGGGCCCGAACCACTGAGACACCCTGCTCCCCTCTCGGCCAGCCCAGAAGTCTCTCTCATTGACCTGTAGCATCTGTGGGTGGAGGGACCTTCCTGGCCGCCAGAGATTCTGTCCCTGAAGCCTGCTCCTCTGGGGCCCTGTGGCCAGGGCAGCACAGGGGTGGGCTCCACTCTCTGGAACACAATGGACCCCTGGGGTCCACTCTCCAGGACTCTCTGGAACAGAAATCTTTTCCACTGTGTTTCTGCACGCCTTGCAGTGCTCCAGAATTTGTAGGGAGTTCTTCTTGCAGGAAATATATAGGCTGTGGGTTCGGAGCTAGCATACGTGAGTCTTTCTACTCCACCATATTGGCTCCACCCCCTCAATTCATATTTTTCTTGGAGGCTTTGGATCTAGGATTTTTTATTTGTTTTCTTCTTCCAATTGTGTGTTTCAATATTCCTGGTCACCAAAGTGAGATTCTGTAGTCTGTTTTTCCACTGTTGGCTCATTTTTCTAACTAATTATTTGATTTTTAAAAATATTTATTAAGGTAGAACTAGGCTTCCAGTGTAAAGGGTTTACTGTCCCAAGTTTCAGCGATTTTTGTGCAATTGTTTTCAAAGATACTTCTAGGGACTTGTAAATTTTCAGTTTATCTAAGGTGAGGAGTTTACTTCCCTCCTGGTCTGTGCTCTGGTGTGGGTGACCACAAGTACTCTTTTCTGCCTTGAAACTGTCTGGTGCATTCCCTCTTTACTGCCATTACAAACTCCACCACACCAGGGCCCCTCTTATCCCCAGGACTGCTACTCAGGACTCCCACCTAGATCCAAGTAAGTGTAAAGCAAGAGAATCCTGTCTTAGTACCAGCAAAGAGATCCCTGCAATCCACCTGTGATCAGCCACTCAATCCCCTGCCATCTATGGAGTGAGAACTCCAGAAGTACTTGCTTCCTCTTCTGCTGCCCTGGGGCCAGCACTGGAGCATTCTCCTCTCTCACTCAGGTCCCACAGACCTTTCCCACTGACATTCTAAGTTGTCTTTGGTAGTTTAGGGTTGAGAAGTCTGAAAAGTGCTACAGCTGCCCTTGATTCAGTCCTCTGAAGCCTGCTCCAGGTTTTCTGGGGCCAGTGTGCAGGCACATTTTATGGTAGATTGAGCTCCTCTTTCTCAGACTGGTGCTGTAGATCTTTCCCATTGACCTTCCAGGTTGTCTTGGGCTGGAAACTTATTTTATCCTGCTATTTTGTGGGTTCTGCTCCTCTGGAATTTGTTTAGAGTAATTTTTACAAGTATCTGTAGAGGTTTGGTGCAAAGTTTAAGCAAGTCCCCGCTTTCGTGCTGCCATCTTCGATTCACCCCCAAGTGATAACCTTCAAGAAGGCAAAAGCAACTGAAATCTCAGAGAAGAAAGGAGGTGACTGTGGTGTCAGTGAAGAAAGTCCTAAATATAAAAGGAGGATTAACTTTGGTGTGAGATATCGTTTTCATTCAGTGACCCAAAGGTAAGGTAGAGTCCTAGAACCATGAGAAATTCAGGGAACCTGGAAGCCATCTTTGTACTAGAAGTTTGAAATGGTTGGAAGTAATTGTTAGAATCCAGCCTTAGAAAACCCTGTGAAGGTGTAAGATTTCTGAATCTAGAGGTAAGCCAAAAATGTAATTACTGCAGGATGCATTTTTTTTTTTTTGGAGAAGCTCCATATTTTAAGGAAAGGACTGATCCTCCTCTTGACAAAGGACTCAAAAGTCAAGTAACTGGCTGGGAAAATGCCCCAAAATGAGAAAAAAATTAAGACTCTAGAAGTTCTCAACTTGTGGATTGAGGTATCTGAGAACCACAGTCTCTGCCTGGGATTCCGGTCCCAGGATTCTTCTGATCCTGTTCCTGCTGGGCAAGAGCAAGCCTAGACTGGGCCCCAAGGGCTGCACTCTGTTCTATGCCCTGTGCAATACACTTTTCTTCTAGGCTACCTTGGGCTGAAAATCTTTTTCACTCTGTAGTTTTGTGGCTTCAAACCTGTAAGTTTTCAGTTCCTCCAAGATAGCACAACAAGCCTGTACTCTGGTCTGTGAGCAAACTGAAAGCACTCTTTTCTGCCCTGGAAATGAGAGTAGGGTTCCTTCTCCACTGCCACCACAATCTCCATCATGGTACTGCTCCTCCTCAACGCAAGACTGCCACTCAGGACTGAGACTCAGATCAGTTGTTCAGTTCCCCTGAGTGGATGCTGCTGCCACAGTGGCTGTTGCCACCTTGGGGCTAGGGATGGGGCCAGACCATGGTCCCCTCTCACCCAGGTGAAAGAGCATTCTTACTGACCTTTGAAGTTATCTTTGGCATTTGTTGGTGGAGAAATTTTGAAACTGAAGCAGTTACCCATGATGCTGTTCCCTGAAGCCTGTTCCAATCTTGTCTATGACTGGTGGCCCATGTGCTCCACCACTGAGCCTGGTGCAATAAATTTTTCCTTTGGGATTTCCCAGCTATCTTGGGCTGGAAATCTGTTTCACTTCTGCATTTTGTGGATTCTGCTGCTCTAGAATTTGTGGAGTCATTTTTACAGATATTTTATGGACTATGGGGGGAGAACTTCTACAGGTCCATACTTCTATTCAATTATCTTGGCTCTGTACCCCCAGATTGATTGATTCTTGATATCTCATACACTCATAAACTTCCCCTTGCCAAATTCTAACTTTTAAGGAACTTTTGTTTATATTAGTGTTCATGCTTCCTCTTCCGTTTGTATTTTTGAAGAAATTTTTGTTGTACTTTATAAGGATTTGTTTTCTTTAGTGGATTTTTGTATCTTCTTTTACATTTGGCCAAATCTACTTTTTAAGCTGTAGTTTTCTTTTCCCAAAGGGTTGACTTTTTTCATCTTATTTCTGTGTTTTTCTGGAGCTACACTGAAGCTTCTGGCTGTCTGGTATCTGGAGGTTGTCCTTTTGCCCAGGTTTAAGCTAAAGTAAATGTTGATTCTCAGAACTGGAACTTGCCAGTTCCCCTGCCTATGCTGAGAGATGTGGGAGATCCTAGTGTTGGTGTTTGCCTAATTCGCTGCACTGGGGCTTAGGATCTCCCACTGATTTGCTAAAGTGGTATTTGCTGCTGGCTTACTGAGAAGCTTCTTGTCCTGGATTACACTTCCCTTTTGCCCCAGTGAGACAGACTTTTCTTGCCTACCTTTCAAGTTTTCGGGTCTCAAAGATTGTTTTACTCTATCTTTTTGCTGGCTTTGCTTTTCCAGAGAGTTATTTCAGGATTGTTTGAAGGTATGGAAGGGTTATGACAATTTATTGCTTACTCTGTCATCTTGGCTCCCATAAGTTTCAATATTTCAAAAATCATAATTGAAGAAAATTCTACATTTCAGTTGGATTTTGTTGGAAAGGAAAATATGATTTCCTGATCTCAACTTCTGTATCCCTTAATTCTTGGGAATCTCCTTTTCTGCCTGTAAAAGGTAAAAAGTAGGTAAAAGATGGACTTCAGTGAGGTCCTCTCAAATCCTTCATTTAAAGAAGGAGCCCAGAGCAGGCACTTCATAATTTCCAACCACCTTCAAGGATTCTATAATTCCCCCTTATTTTATGTTCAAGCTCTGCCTTGCTTTTCAGCTTCTCCTTATGTTTTCTTCCCCCAGTAGACCGCATGACCTTTGAGGGAAAATTCTATCTTTTGTCAGTCATTGTATGCCCAATTCATGGTACAATGCCTTGAATACAGTAGGTGCTTCATAAATGTTTATTCACCAACTCAAATAAATGTTCACCAATGCCTTTGGATGTCTATAGTCCCCAGGTTAAGAACCTCTTTTCTAACTCATTTCATTCATTTTATAGATGAAGAGGTTAATAATAAGAAAGTGGCATGCCTAAGGTTAAAAAAGTTAGTAAATTGCAGAGCTGAGATTTAAATCTGTGGTCTCTGATTCATAATGAATTTGACAACATAATCCAAATTTGAAAGTACCTTTGATAACACAGAAAAAAAAATGACATGATTATGGTGAAATAAAAGGAGCATTAGAAGCAGTCAGGTTACCTGGATTAAATTTCTCAATTTATGTCTTTCAATTTGTGAAACCTTAGGCAAATTGGGTATACCTTGGATTCAGCAATTTCTTCTTTAAATGGAATTAATAATAATTTTTCTATATGTTAAAATTGCCAATTTTTATTTTTTAAATTTACTTTTAGTTTTCAATGTTCATTTCTCAAAATTTTGAGTTCCTATTTTTCTCCCCATCTGTGCCCACCCTCCACCTCAAAATACCCTGCATTCTGATTACCCCTTCCCCCAGTCTTCCATTCCTTATATCACACCCCTCTTTTCCCTTATCCCCATCTTCTGTCTTGTCTTGTAGGGCAAGAAATATTTCTATACTCCATTACCTGTATTTTTTATTTTCCAATTGTATGAAAAAACAATTCTCAACATTCATTCCTAAAACTTTGAGGTTCAATTTCTCTCCCTTCCTTTCTCCCCACACATGTAGGAATGTAAACAGTTCAACTTTAGTAAGGCCCTTATGTTTTCTCTTTCCTATTTTTCTTTTCATGCTTCTCTTGATTCTTGTGTTGGAAAGTTACATTTTCCATTCTGCTCTGGTCTTTTCATCAAGATTGCTTGAAATCCCTCTGTTTCACTGAATGACCATTTTTCCCCCTGAAATATTATACTCAGTTTTACTGGGTAGGTGATTCTTGGTTTTAATCCCAGTTCCTTTGACTTCTGCAATATCATATTTCAATCTGTTCAGTCCCTTAATTTGGAAGCTCCCAGATCTTGTGTTATCCTAATTGTATTTCTACAGTACTTGAATTGTTTCTTTCTAGCTACTTGCAATATTTTCTCCTTGACCTGAGAACTCTGGAAACTTCTAGGAGTTTCTCTTTTTGGATCCCTTTCAGGAGGTGGTCGGTGGATTTTTTCCATATTTATTTTGCACTCTGATTCTAGAATATCAGGGCAGTTTTCATTGATAATTTCATGAAAGATGATGTCTAGGCTCTTTTGTGACCATGGCCTTCAGGTATTCCCTTAATTTTTAAATTGTCTCTCCTGGATCTATTTTCCAGGTCAGTTGTTTTTCCAATGAGATATTTCACGTTATCTTCTATTTCTTTTATTCTTTTGGTTTGGTTTTGTAATTTCTTGGTTTCTTATAAAGTCATTATTTCCCATCTGCTTCATTCTAATTTTTGAAGAACTATTTTCTTCAGTGAACTTTTGAACCTCCTTTTCCGTTTGGCTAATTCTGCTTTTTACACCTTTCTTCTCCTCATTGGCTTTTTGAAGCTCTTTTCCCAATCGAGTTAGCCTATTATTAAAAGTGTTATTTTCTACAGCACTTTTTTGGGTTTCCTTTAGCAAACTGTTGATTCACTTTTCATGATTTCCTTGCATCACTCTAATTTATCTTCCCAATTTTTCATCCACCTCTCTTACTTGATTTTCAAAATCCTTTTTGAGCTCTTCCATGGCCTGGGACCATTGCATACTGTTTTGGATGTAGAAGCCTTGACTTTTATATCTTCCTCTGATGGTAAGCATTGTTCTTCCTCATCTGAAAGCATGGAACAAAATACCTGTTCAACAAGAAAGGAACCTTCTAGAGTCTTTTCCCCCTGTTTTGGGCATTTTGCCAACCAGTTATTTGACTTCTGAGTCCTTTGTCAAGAGGGAGGAATACTCTGGGGACCTTTAATTTCTCAATTCCTTCAAGGTGGCACAGTCAAGGGACAGGAGTTTTCTCCTGTCCTGGTCTACTCTCTGGTCTGGGAGCTACCAAAGCTTTTCTGCCCAGGATCTGCAAGTAGAATTCCCTTTGAAGAGCCTCCATCAACTCCACCACACCAGCCGGCACTCTTCATCACCCCAGGGCTGCCACTGAGGGCTGAGACTCGGATCAGTGGCTATATTCCCCCAGTGTCTTTAGGGTGAAGGCTCCAAAAATTGATACTCCTTCTGCTGTTGTCACTCTGCTTGTGACTGGGGCTGGGGGAGGACCCTACTCCTTTCTCAACCAGGTGAAAAAGCTTTCTCAGTGAGCTTTGAAGCTGTCTTTGTCATTTGTGGGTTGAGGGATCTGAGAACCAAAGCTCCTGCTGGGGATTTTTCCCCAGAGGCCTGTTCTGGTCTTATTTAGGCTGGTGCCCTGTGGCCAAGGCTGGGCTGGGCTCCATGGGCTGCACTCTACTCTGCTCCTCATGTGATAGCCCTTTCCTGTTGGCCTTCCAGGATGCCTTGGGCGGGATATCTCTTTCATTCTGTCGTTTTGTGGCTTGTGCTGCTCTAGAATTTGTTCAGAGTCCTTTTTTACAGGTATTTTACATGCTGTGGGGGAAGAGCTAGAATTTTTGCATCTTTCTACTCTGCCATCTTGACTCTACCCTCTGGAGTTAATGATATTCATACTAATGTTTTATGGGGTCCATGATACTTAGATGATTGCTTTCAGGAGAGCATTTTGTAAACGTATGGAAGTGTGTACCCATGCATATTTTTTTTATTTTGTTGTCTCCTTCCCATTATGTCAGTCCACAAATGCCTACATTTCATCAATCTAGTCTTTTTCTTCTTCTTCTCTCTCTCTTTTTACCTGTCCTGTTTGACTGCCTCTTCCTTTCTCTCCTTATTTCCTCTCCTCCTTCATTTCTTTCCTGGGTCTCATAGGCATGAGCTAAAAAATCAATAGGAAGTAGAAGCATGAGCTATAATGAATATTAAGTCTAGGAAATCATCTAATTTTGTTCTGTGATTAGTCTAGTGCTCCCCATGCATTCAGACATGACATTTAGCTCATATTTTTTCTTTGATGAAATTATTTTCTATTCAGTTTTTTAAGTATTATCATTGAAGATATTTTTCTTCTGTGAGATTATTCTCTATTGGTATATCACCCACACTTTGAGGTAAGTAGTGCACAGTTTACAGATGAGCAAACTGAAGAAGTCTCAGAGAAGTTGAAAAGATTGCACAGCTGCTACTTGTGGGATTCAGAATTCAAACAAAATCTATCCTCTCTGCCAGTATAGTGCTCTTTTTTATTTTCTCATGTATGATGGGAAGATAGGTGGAGTAGTAGATACTGAGCTGGAGGACCTAGTCTGATCTTAGTTTAAATCTATGCTTTGAACCCTTACTAACTATATGACCTTGGAGCAGTCACTTAAATTCCCTCAGTTTCCAATTTTTCTGTAAAATGAGAATAATAATAGCACCTACTTTGTGGATTTTTTTGAGGATCAAATGAGATAAAATTTGTAAAATAGTTTGCAAAAACATCAACACAATATAAATGTTATGCTGATGTTGATGATGATGATGAGGAGGAGGACAATGGAAAAAAACTGTATGTGGTTGCAAAGGACTTATGTTACAACCTTGATAAAGTACTTTTCTGAACCTTTATTCTCTCCTTAGTGAGATGAAGGTGTTAAAGTGGTGATCTCTAAGGTTTCGTCTGCCTCTAAATCCTATGGTTCTTACAATGTGGTTTTATAGTTCAAATAAATGAAATAAACTTAAGAATGCTGATGTATTTATATAAATGATAAACCATATCCATTTAAACACAGAAACAAATATGGTCTTGTAAAAACAAGTGTACACGTTTCTTGAATGTTTGGGACCAAGAGAACCTTACTGATTAGGGGACATTATCTTTCTCTATATGACCCAAAAGTCTGTATGTGAATTTTGTCATGTGGTAATGTTTCTAGAAAAAAATCTGTTTGGGTAAGTGTTCTGTCAAGGGGAGCATTTTGATAAATGGTGTGGAATTCTGGTAAGAGGAACTGGAAGAGAGGAACAAGAGGTGAGGGGGCAAAAGCTGCTTCTAGATCATTCCAAGACTAGCATATATTGGAGAAGTAATTTATCAGGAATATCATAGCCCAAACCATAACATCAAGATAGGTCTACATTCTATAATGTAGCTGCTATATTAAAAATCATCAACAATTATAGCTATCACTGCTAGCTAAGAGTCATCACTCCCACAAAAGTAACCGTAGGTTACCTGGGCTTTTTCATGAGGTAAATAGAGTCTCTTTCTCACTCTATGTGGCTATAGACAAGCACCTGTGGGAAATATATGGGGGGAAGGTCAGTTATTTAAGAGTAAGGGCTTAAAGAGTTTGATATTTGATTTAATTCCTCATTATCTTGTAATTGTATTGTAATTGAATGTCTTTGTTTTGAAATTGTGTATAGTCCAGTTTATTCTGGAATCAAGGGCTACATCATTGGGGGATAGGAGTGACAGATATGAATAGGTGACTATAGAAACAATATCACATGTCTAGGTATAACTGATAAAGGGATGACACTGAGGAGGTCCCAAGCTACAGGAACATTAGTTCCAATTGGTTTCTCGCTTGTCTTTATATTTGAACAGTTGTTCCTACATCAAGAAGAGGCATACCACCAGTAAGATTATTTGAGTTATTCCTCTAGTAGGGTTTTTTTCCCCCTTAGGGTGTCGTGAACTTTTCCCACATTGCTTTTGACCAATGAAATACATTGGCAATCTGAATGGCCACAAAGACCAGAGACATTTTCTTGGCACATCTGAATTTAAAAGCATGGAGTAGGAAAGAGACATTGAATTGGTAAAATGAATAGTGATTTCAATGCACCTAAATAGGAAACCATCTTTGTAGCATCAGTATTTAGTGATATAATAATTCTAAATCTTGGCATTATCACAGTATCAGAACAATCAGAACTTTTGATTTCCTAAAGAGAAATGAAAAGTTGTGTATATTTTTATTAGCAAAGATAACTTGTATTTGTGAAGAGACATGAATAATATGTAACATCCAATATATTTCTGACCAGAAAAGTAGATCAATCAGAAAAGTAGCAAAAATGAGAGATACCAGATTGAGATAGTAGCTTAAACTTCATATATTCTAAGAATCATAAGAATGCTTCAAATGAGTTGGGTGAATTTTCTATGAAGGGTTCATGGAAAGATGTGACTATAGATTAAAACAAATTATAATATGGAGAAGGGGTAAGGATACAGAGACAACAGGGAACAGAGTACTGGACTGACATTAAGAAGATCGGAGCTTAAACTGTGATTTTTATCCTTACTTCTGTGGCCCTGTGCAAGTTATTTAAACTGTACCTCAGTTTCCTCATCTGTAAAATGGGGACAATAATAATAGACTGTTGTGAAAATCAAACAAAATAAGATACATTCAGCACTTTGCAAACATTAAAAAGTTAATATGCCTAAATTTCTTGGTCTCTGATTTTGTTGTTCTGTGTTTCCTTTGTTTTGCACAATATTTGTGCCTTTGCTTGTCTCCCTCCTACCACTCCCTTCTTTCTTTTTCCTCTACTCCCTCCTTCACTTTTTGATTTGTCACCCATCCCACTCCAATACCTGTAACTATTCTGATGCAGTGATTCTTCAGTGTGAAAGTTGATTTCACAAATGAACATGAACAACATGCCTGCGATTTAGTCTTGTAGGATCAAACAGTTGTCCAGAGCACAGGGAGGTTAAACATTTTGCCCCTAGTCATATAACTAATATTACATGAGAGAAAGGCAGGACTTATATCCATATTTCCTTGTTTCCAAATCCAAATTCCTCACTACATTTTACATCTAAACATCTGTGTGAAAAATTGTTAATTATACCCCCAATCTTGATACAGTTTAATATATCTAGTAATAAATATAAATGATACTGTTTTAATTTAATCTTCGAAAAAAGAAATGATTATTATTAGACTCACTATGAGGACCTCCATTTTTATCAGGTGTTATATACATTTTGTCACTTTAAATTACATCTCACAGCTGTATACTTGTATGTGAAATGTCAACCACTGTATAGTTTTAAAAGTCATCATACCAACATGGGAAGATGAAATATTTGTGACTTGTACTGAGCAATAACCTAGAGTCTCAAGGTCAGCTCTGACAAAATTCACAGAAACTCTGTGATTATCTTTATTATTTACCTTGTCATATAAAATCTACCTTGACCTAACGTTTTCTCTCTGCACAGCAAAAAAATAAGAATAAAACAACAGAAAAAGAAACACCAAAAAACTTGTCTTTCTTGTTTTCAAAGATAGATTGAAGTTTAGACATTTCACGCTACTAACAGATTAAAGCTACTTCTATGATACAGTTTTGCTCAAAACGTTATAGCGTGAAGAAGGTTGTAGTTGCTAAGGAACCAAAAATGACAGCTACTGTTCGAATCCATTAGCAAAATGTAAAATGGAATGGAAAGCATCACTATCGCTCACTTTTATAAAACTGTACTAAGTATGGTTTTAATATTGATTCCTACATATGTTTTATGTATTACCCTCAGTTTCAGGCTTTGGCTGACTGGTTGTACCACAAATCAATCATATCTCTCACCCTGGTCCTCAGATATAAATTTTTATTGCATTGCCCTTTCCTCTAGTCAGGATTATAAATGTGTTTTAAGTGGTGTTGAAAAAGATATCTTTATTATACTTATATACCACAAGAAATGAGGAAATTTTTTTTTTAATTTTGGAATTTTTTATTGCAGGTATGTAGAATTTATAGATAAAAGTTATAATAGTGAGGGGGCAGAAATTTGAAACTTCAACTGAAAAAGTGGTCTTTTAAAGTAATTTTGGGAACATGTAAAACATGTTTCATGTCTTCCTCTAATAAGATGGAATTTATAAAAAGTTTAATAGGCTGAGAATTGTAATTTTGCCTCTGTGTACATTTCTATCTCTAATAAGCTTTCTGAGAACATGAATAGTAATGAATCACACATTTATTACATATGGGCAAGGTAAGTATCACATAATGGATGGGAGAATCATAGATTTAGAGTTGTAACGTTCTAGTTCAAGCACCTCCATATAAATTTTTTTTTTATTTATTTAGCTTTTTACATTCATTTTCACAAATTTTTGGGTTCCAAATTTTCTCCCCTTTTCTCCCCTCCCCCCCACCCCAATACCCCAAGCAATCTAATTTTCCCTATCTCCAATCTGTCCTCTCTTCTGTCATCCCTCCCTTCCCTTGTCTCTATCTTCTCTTTTCTCCTGTAGGGCCAGATGACTTTCTATTCCTCATTAACTGTATGTCTTCTTTCCTAGTTGCAAGAACAATACTAAACAATTGTTCCTAAAACTTTGAGTTCCAAATTCTCCCCATCCCTCCCTCCCCACCCATTCCCTTTGGTACGGCAGGCAATTCATTATAGGCCATATCTGTGTGGTTTTGCAAATGACCTTCCTGATAGTCGTGTTGTGTAAGACTAACTGAATTGCCATCCCTCCTAACCTGCCCCTCATTGTTTCTCTTCTGTCCTTTGATCCTGTCCCTCCCCAAGTGCTGACTTTCAATTACTCCCTCCTCCCTTTGCCCTCCCTTCCATCATCCCCCCCCCAATATCTCCTTCTCCCCCGCTTTCTTATACTGTAAGATAGGTTTTCATACCAAAATGAGTGTGCATTTCACTCCTTCGTTTAGTCAAATGTGATGAGGGTAAACTTTTGTTTGTTTGTTTGTTTTTCCTCAGTTCTCCTCTTTTTCCCTCCACTAAAAACATCTCCTACTTGCCTCTTAAATGACATATAGTTACCCCCTTCCATTTCCCCCTCTTTCCTCTCACTACATTTCTCTCTCACCATTTACCTTAATTTCTTTTAAGGTATGGTCCCATCCTATTCAGTTCAATCTGTGCTCTCTGTCTCTGCATGTGAATGCATGTGTGTATGTGTGTGCATGCGTGTACATGTGTATGTGTGGTCCCACCAACCACCCAGATACTGAAAAGTTTTAAGAGTTAGAAATATTGTCCTTCCCTGTATGAATGCAAACACTTCATTTCTGGTAAGTCCCTTAATACTTCTCCTTGCTGTTTACTTTTGCATGCTTCCTCTCATTCTTGTGTTTGAAAGTCAAATTTTCTTTTCAGCTCTGGTCTTTTCATTAAGAATGATTGAAAGTCCTCTGTTTCATTGAAAGACCATATTTTCCCTTGAAGTATTATACTCAGTTTAGCTGGGTAGGTGATTCTTGGTTTGAGTCCTAGTTCCTTTGCCTTCTGGAATATCCTATTCCACGCCCTTCGATCCCTTAATGTAGAAGCTGCTAGATCTTGGGTTATCCTGATTGTATTTCCACAGTACTGGAATTGTTTCTTTCTGGCTGCTTGCAAGATTTTTTCCTTGAGCTGGGAGTTCTGGAATTTGGCCACAATGTTCCTAGGAGTTTCTCTTTTTGGATCTCTTTCAGGTGGTGATCGATGGATTCTTTCAATACTTATTTTGCCCTCTGGTTCCAGAATGTCAGGGCAGTTTTCCTTGATAATTTCATGCAAGACGATGTCTAGACTCTTTTTTTGATCATGGTTTTCAGGTAGTCCCATAATTTTAAAGTTGTCTCTCCTTGATCTATTTTCCAGGTCAGTTGTTTTTCCCATGAGATATTTCACATTCTCTTCCATTTTATCATTCTTTTGGTTTTGTTTGGTGATTTCTTGGTTTCTTGTAAAGTCATTAGACTCCATCTGTTCCATTCTAATTTTGAGAGAACTATTAAATTCAGTGAGCTTTTGAGCCTCTTTTTCCATTTGGCTCATTCTGCTTTTGAATGCATTCTTCTCCTCATTGGCTTTTTGAACCTCTTTTGCCAATTGAGTGAGCCTATTTTTCAAGGTGTTAATTTCCTCAGCATTTTTTTTGGGTCTCCTTTACCAAGATATTGACCTTTTTTTCATACTCTTCTTGCATCTTTGTCATTTCTCTTCCCAGTCTTTCCTCCACCTGTCTAACTTGCTTTTCAAAATCCTTTTTAAGCTCTTCCAAAGCCTGAGCCCACCCAACACCCCCCTGGGGTGTCTGGGGTACTGAGGCCCCGCCCTCCACATCTTTCCCTGATGGGAAAAATACGTTCTCGTCCTCCCCATCAGATCTGAAGGTCGGGATCATTTGCATTTGTTGGAAAAAACTCTCTAAAGTCTTATTTTTCTTCCCCTTTCTAGGCATTTTCCCAACCAGTTACTTGACTTCTGAGATTCCTTTCCACCCCCGCCTGGATCTGCCCAGCTAGTGCTTGGCCTCTGAGATTCAAATGCGCTTTCCGGAGGCAAGCTTTAGTTCTGGCGCAGGGGTGGGGGCAGGGCCGCCTCCTAAGTTGGGCCCTCAGGGGCTTTCCGCAGAGACTTTCAGGAACAGAGTGGGTGGGGGCGGGGGTGGGGGGCCCCGCCTGCTGTGCTCAGCTCCCTTGGGGGTTTTATTCAGAGGCGTTCAGCAGTAGAGCAGGGTGGGGGCAGGGCCATCTCCCCTGCTCGGCTCCCTCAGGTTGGAAAGACCTTCAGTATTGAAGATCCTACCTGCTGCTGGGGGATTCCTGAGTCCTGGGCCGCTGCCGCCTCAGCCGCCGCCCACACCTCTGCCTCCGCCGCTTCCTGCCCCTGTCTCTGCCGCTGCTTCCTCCCGAGGGGGCCCGAGTCACGGAGATGCTCTGCTCCCCTCCCCCAGCGCAGGCCTCTTTCTTACTGACCTGTAGCTTCTGTGGGCGGAGGGACTTTCCCGGCTGCCGGAGCTTCCCCCGGAGCTTTCCTCTCTGAAGTCTGCTCGGGTCAGCTTCTCTGGGGCCGCGGCCAGGGGTGGGGTGGGGTCCGCTTTCCAGAGTGCGATGGACCCCGGGGACGGCTCTCCAGGGCTCAGTGGAATGGAAATCTCCTCCCCTATGCTTATGCACCCCCTGCAGAGATTCAGAATTTATGGGGATCTCCTTTTACCTCAATTCCATGGGTTGTGGGCTCGGAGCTCGTAAATGTGCGTCCTTCCACTCCGCCATCTTGGCTCCGCCCCCACCTCCATATACATTTGAGGAGCTGAATGTCAAAAGTTTTCATAATCTTTCCTAAGGTCATAAAGGTATCAACTAGCAGACTTATTGCTCAAACCAACATC
Source organism: Bettongia penicillata ogilbyi (assembly GCA_023548195.1). NCBI lineage: Eukaryota > Metazoa > Chordata > Mammalia > Diprotodontia > Potoroidae > Bettongia > Bettongia penicillata. The sequence continues at coordinate 405,420 of JAJHZJ010001075.1, forward strand.
CTCTGACAGCAAAAACCTGAGCCGACGTTCTGCCACTAGCACACACTAATTTTGTGACCATGAACAAGTCATATAATCTCAAAGAAACCAAGTAATTCTTTAAGATTATAGTTAATGTACTAGTAGCTGATTTGCATGTAAGTGGAAAGGATTTCCACATTGTTAACCTTCCAAACTGATGAAGTTCATCTAATTACCATCACAAAACGTGTATGTCACTCTATATATCATTAAGCTCCAAAAAAATGAATTATATTAAAAGCAAATCACATCAAAGGTCCCTGCTCTCAGAATGGTAACAAACTACTAAAGATGATGAGGTATGTGCAAAAATTGGTATGACATAAGTTAAATTGTAATAAAGGCATCTGGATAGATGTAGATAATGGATTTTCAAGTTTAAGGATAGAAATTTTATTTTAAGCTGAGAGTTTGGGAGATGATTGGGGAAGAGACATCAAGGAAGATCTCATGAGGAAGATGGCACCTGACACACTGCCATCTGAAAAAGCACAAAAATGAATGAACACATCTTGACATAAGGGCCACTTGAATCAGAAGAAGGCTATATACCTCACTCCCAACACACACCCTATATAATTCAGCAAAATCCTGAAGCTGGCATCAAATTGAATAGTGCTCGATAAATTCAGTTAAAGGAATAGTTATCTTTTATTCCAAAACTAGTAAAAGCCAATGAGAAACCCAATGGCAGTAGGATAACTGGCCCCTCAATCAAAGATAACTCCAGTGTGAGCAGAGACATAACGTGTGTAGGCTGTGTTTCCAAAGGCCCTTAAAGCTGAAAATTTACATCAAGATACCAATACATGGTCAGGAACTTCAGGTGGAAACTTAAGAAACTTAAGCACTGGCAGCTGGAAATAATCAGTGTGGTGCTAACCAGAATAGTATTCCATGTACTTAGATCAGGATAGTCCAAGTCCAAAAGCTTCGAGGTCCTTAAAAGTATATTTTCAGACACAGGAACAATCTTTGGCTCTGAAACTCAACGACTGTTGGCCATTAATCAAAATATTCAACATGGTAATGGATATATGTGTGGGAGTGTGACTTTAAGGGTGATCTTTTTTTTCTACTGTTTGTTTATTCACTTAATTCAAGTATTTATCCATAATAAAATAATAGCAACCACAGTATGATATTTTCTCTAGATCTAGATTAGGGAAGAAGAGATCAAGAAATCTGAGGATCCAAAGTGAGGTGAAGCAGGAAAATAGAATAGCCCACTCAAAAGGGCAACAGCAGAACCAAGTACTGGAACAGGGATCTAATTCAGTTATACTTGCTTCTACTTTTCTTTGTCTTTTGATTCACATGAAATTTTGATTCTCTGGAAAGCATGACTTTTCATTGCAATAGCCATGCAATATGAACATAATAAGATTAATTTTTTAAATTGGGTTTTGGTGCCAAGAAAGACTATTATCAATGAAAGCTCTTCTCAGTGTGTCAAATGAGTTTTCCTACACTTCATTTCTATCAATGTTTTGAACCCTCTCACTATCCATCTTCAGGCCTTACACTTATACATACTTGGAAACTAGCCAGTTGGAAAGGCCATCAGACTTCATTTCATAATTTAGAAAAAATATGTGTTAATCACCTACCTTTTTTTCTGTATGAAACATTAAATAAAGTTGCTGTGGAGCTCATTGAAGAGGCCTTGATTGTTCTGGGGTTTGATTCAATAAGCGCAATGACATATACAAACAGGAGCATCTAAAGAAGGACATAATTTACAAGGAAATTCCCTTCCATTTGTCCTTTGTTCAGGTTATTCACTTTGACAATGGTGAATCTTTTGGGTTTGCATGTTTCCCTGTTTTACAGTTTGATTAACCGTAACAGAGAAGCAGCATGATGTCGTGGATTTAAGTACGTCCTTTGGCATATTAATTGTGATTTTAGGATAGTCTCTTACTTAACTTCTTAGAGTCTGGGATAAATTTTTAAGACTATATAAATTACTCAGTACGTGTTGTTCTCCACTGGTTGAGAGAGATTCCTCACCAGAATTTCCTTATGCCACTGAAATCACAAATTCAGACACTTCAAAAGTCAAAGAGAGTCTTTGGGAAAAGCAGTAACTATGATTTCATTTAGCAGGGAAATTTGGACTGTTTAACATGGTACTGGACAGTTGCAGGGGAAAGAAACTTTAAGGGTACATGTTTTTTTTTTTTCTTACTGGTTTTTTATGCATTAAATTTAGTCATTTATTCATGACCCAATAATAGCAAGTACAGTAAATTGTTTTCTTTACACAAAAGTAAAACTAGCTCTAGGATTCTTGATTGTAATTCTGCCAGCTCTCCATTGTATGAATACTGGAGTATTGTGCCACTGAATTTACCTTAAATAGGTATCCTGCTAGTTATAAACTTTATTAAGATGCTGTCAAATATATAGATAATTCATTATCCCAGAGTATCTTGAGAAGTAGGAAGTCAAAATAACCTAATTATATATTCTTGGTTTTGGGCTGATGTTATATATTTTTGTTTGGTGTAAAGTTCTAATATTTTTCAGGTGATATGGATTTTACTTGGATATAATATGCTACAGAGCCTGCATTCTTTTTTTTTTATCAAAGCATATTTTTTCACTTACTTTATTCTTTCTCATGTTTTTTCCCTTTTGATCTGTTTCTTCTTCCACAACTGTGATGAATACGGAAATATGCTTTACATGATAGCATATAAACTGTTTCAAACTGCCTACCATATTCTTTTAAGATATGGGTCCCCATCCTATTCAATTCACTCTGTGCTCTCTGTCTCCTGTATGTGCGTGCATGTGTGCATGTGTGTGTGCCATGCATGTGTGTACGTGTGTGTGTGTGTGTGTGTGTGTGGTCCCCACCAACTACCCAGATACTGAAAAGTTTTAAGAGTTACAAATATTGTCTTTCCATGTAGGAATGTACAGTTCACTTTTGGTAAGTCCCTTATGACTTCTCTTTGCTTTTTACTTTTTCATGCTCCTTCTCATTCTTGTGTTTGAAAGTCAAATTTTCTTTTCAGCTCTGGTCTTTTCGTCAAGAATGCTTTAAAGTCCTCTGTTTCATTGAAAGACCATATTTTCCCCTGACGTATTATATTCAGTTTTGCTGGGTAGGTGATTCTTGGTTTGAGTCCTAGTTCCTTTGACTTCTGGAATATCCTATTCCATGCCCTTCGATCCCTTAATGTAGAAGCTGCTAGATCTTGAGTTATCCTGATTGTATTTCCACAATACTGGAATTGTTTCTTTCTAGCTGCTTGCAATATTTTCTCCTTGACCTGGGAATTCTGGAATTTGGCCACAATGTTCCTCGGAGTTTTCTCTCTTTGGATCTCTTTCAGGTGGGTGATCGATGGATTCTTTCAATACTTATTTTGCCCTCTGGTTCTAGAATGTCAGGGCAGTTTTCCTTGATAATTTCATGGAAGATGATGTCTAGGCTCTTATTTTGATCATGACTTTCAGGTAGTCCCATAATTTTTAAATTGTCTCTCCTGGATCTATTTTCCAGGTCAGTTATTTTTCCCATGAAATATTTCACATTCTCTTCCATTTTTTCATTCTTTAGGTTTTGTTTTGTGATTTCTTGATTTCTCAGAAAGTCATTAGACTCCATCTCTTCCATTCTAATTTTGAGAGAACTATTCTCTTCAGTGAGCTTTTGAACCTCTTTTTCCATTTGGCTAATTGTGCTTTTGAAAGCATTCTTCTCCTCATTGGCTTTTTGAACCTCTTTTGCCAATTGAGTTAGCCTATTTATTTATCAAGGTGTTATTTTCTTCAGCATTTTTGAGTCTCCTTTACCAAGGTATTGATCCATTTTTCATGCTTTTCTTGTATCTCTCTCATTTCTCTTCCCAGTTTTTCCTCCTCCTGTCTAACTTGATTTTCAAAATCCTTTTTGAGCTCTTCCATGGCTTGAGCCCACCGTACATCCACTTTGGATGTCTGGGGTACAGAGGCCCCGACCTCCATGTCTTTCCCTGATGGTAAGAATTGTTCCTCTTCATCAGAATTGAAAGCCAGGAACATCTGTATCCCATCAAATTAGCTTCCTATTGTCTTATTTTTCTTCCCTTTTCTGGGCATTTTCCCAGCCAGTTACTTGACTTCTGAGATTCCTCTCCACCCCTGCCTAGATCTGCCCAGCTAGTGCTTGGGGTCTGAGATTCAAATGGGCTTTCTGCAGCAGGTGCAACTGCTATTCAATGTGAGCTTAAGTTCTGGTGCTGGGGAGGGGGCAGGGCAGCCTCCCAGGCTCAGTTTCCCTCAGGGGCTTTATGCAGAGACCTTCGGTAATGGAGTTCCTTCCTGCTGCTCTGGGAGTCCTGGGTGGCCAACACTGCCTCTGCCGCTGCCTCTGCCATTGCCTCTGCTGCTAACTCCCGAGGGGTCTGGAGTCTCAGAGACACCCTGCTCCCGTCTTGGCCAGCCCAGAAGTCTCTCTCACTGATCTGTAGCGCCTGTGGGTGGAGGGACCTTCCTGGCCACCAGAGATTCTGTCCCTGAAGTCTGCTCGGATCTGCTCCTCTTGGCCTGCATGGCCAGGGCAGCTCAGGGGTTGGCCTCGCTTTCCGGGGTGCGACGGACCCCTGGGGACGGCTCTCCAGGGCTCTCTGGAATGGAAATCTTTTCCACTGTGTTTCTGCGTGCCTTGCAGTGCTCCAGAATTCATGGGGAGTTATTTTTGCAGGAAATATAGGGGCTGTGGGTTTGGAGCTAGCATGCATGAGTCTTTCTACTCTGCCATCTTGGCTCCTCCCCCCAGAGACTGCATTCTAATAAGAGATACAGCATATACACAAATGATTACATGAGCTTCAGTTACTTCATCTATATAATGAGGGAGTGCGGTCAGATGATCTCTAAAGTCTCTTTCTGCTCTAAATCAAAGGATGATTTTTTTTTTTTAATCAGAAAATCATTATGAACTTTAACTCCTTTTCTGCTGAGTCTGGACAAACATTTTAAAATACACCCCTAGTATTTAACAATTTAACAATTTCCAACTCTTTACCAATCGACATTTACTTTCCTTTAATGTTTATCATTTAAATAAACAACTCTTGCTTCTGTTCATTTTTATTTCTAAGAAATTCCTTTCAACTATTGAAACCAAAAACTGAGTCCCTAAACTAAGACAAATAGGAAATAATTCCCAAGGAAACTGCCTTTCTTTTTTTTCTGAATGATATGCAATATTTTTATTTTTCTTAATAACTTTCAAGTTTTCTATAACGCTTCAGAAATAATTTTCAGTGCTTAAAGAAAACTTGGTTCTCCTTTCCTCATCTGAAATGATAAATTTTCATTTGATGTTTTTCAGATTTTATTTTGTATATTTACTATTAACAGGTATAACAACAAGTTAAACTCTCTTCCAATAGCCCTCTATTTTTTTCTTTTTCCTCCAAAGTTAAATTAGTCGTGTTTTTTCAGATGGCTTAAGTTCATATACATGTATATACACACATATATGCATATACACAGATATTTATATTCATATATACATATATATGCATATACACATATATAAGCTAAAATATGTAAAAATGAAATAATTACATCAACCAATGTCAAAGGATTCTTTCAGTACCAAAATCTCTGATCCCAAAGATTTGGGAAATTTGGCCTTGAGCAGAGATCTCTGTCTAAGAATATACATGCTCAAGAATTGGAAAGGTGGCGATGATATGCATGGGATTTGTTTTACATTTCACCCTTGAAGTCTGAGCTAGAGGCATTGGATGGAACTTTAAAATTAGCCCTGTTTCATAAGAGGGAAAAGTATCTTCATAAAGACCTCCATACCAAAGTGATGGTACTAACATGTAAACATGCATGTATGTGAAGAAACACATTCACATATGTACATTCACATGCATATATTCATAAATATATCTACATATTTATATATATGTATATATACACTTTGATTATTTGAAAAATTCTTATGAACATTTAAATTATGGTGAAATATATATTATATATATACACACATACACATATATACACATATATATGTATGTATGAATACCCACACATAACATAAATGAACCTTAAATTTCATCCAAAATTTCATTTAAAAGTACTTCTGTTGTTTTTATTCAATGTTTATTTTGCTGTCAGTCTTTCTTAAGCAGAAACTAATTTTCTATGGTATCAAAATACTAGATTGATGCTCTCTTGACTGACTTATTTATCAATTTGGTGAATAAAACATTTGGTCAATATTTGTCCCTGACTTTCATCCCTTTTTGGTTGAGCTATATAGTCTCTGGAAGATTTCAAAGATCCCTTCCAGTATAGATGTGTGTGTGTGTGTGTGTGTGTGTTTGTATAGACTGTTATTTCATTGTTAAGAGAACCTTTCTGACATGGAATGTCCCTTCACTAATGAAAAATGGCGACTTATCTGAAATTTATAATCTTATAAGGTTGTAGTGGGATCTGAGAGGGTTGGTGAGATGTAGGAGTGTAGACAAAGAGTTGGAAGGTAGTACATTTAATCAAGTTCTTTCATTTTACAAATGAGGAAATTGAAGCCTAGGGAAGTTAGGACTTACTCAAGCTCACAAAGTTGGCAAGTTTCAGGAACCTTCTGACATCAGAATCAGTATTATAAAACATAAACTCTTTGAAAACAGGGAATTTCTCACTACACTATTTTAATCTCAACACATAATGTTAGTCTGACACATAGTAAACATTTTTTTAAGTTCTTTTTAAATTTATTTAAATTTAGTTTTTAACATTCATTTTCACAAGATTTTCTTTTCATCTCTCCCCTCCCCGCCACCCCAAGACATCATGCATTCTGAATACTCCTTCCCTAATCTACCCTCCTTTCTATCACACCCCTCCATTTCCTTATTGCCACCTCCTCTATTTTTCTTGTAGGGCAAGATAGATTTCTATGTCCCATTACCTGTGCTTCTTATTTCCCAGCAGCATGTAAAAATAATTTTCAACATTCTTTTTTAAAGTGTTGAGTTCCAACTTCTCTACCTTCCTCTTTCCCCACCCAACCCCACTGAGAAGGCAAGCAATTCAATGTAGGTTATACATGTGTAGTTATGCAAAAGACTTCCAAAAAAGTCATATTGTGAAAGACTAACTATATTTCCCTCTAACCTAGTCTGCCCCCTATTTATTCTATTCTCTCTTTTGACTTTGTCCATCCCCAAAAGTGCTTAATTCTAATTGCCCCTTATTCCCATTTGTCCTTCTTTCTATTGTCACCCACATATCCAACTTATCCCTTTCTCCCCTACTTTCCTGTAGTGTAAGATAGATTTTTCATACCAAATTGAGTGTACATGTTATTCCCTCCTTAAGCCAAATTTGAGAGAGTAAGCTTGATTTTTTCATTCACTTCCCCCTTTTCCCCCGAAAACGCTTTTTATTGCCTCTTTTATGAGAGATAATTTGCCCCATTCCATTTCTCCCTTTCTCCTCCCAATATTTTCTTCCTTCATCCTTTAATTTTATTTTTTAATCCCTTCCTATTCAACTCAACCTGTGCCCTCTGTCAATTTGTATATAATCCCTCCAACCAGCTACATGAGATAAGAAAAGTCTCAGGGGTTACAAATATTATCTTTCCATGTAGGAATGTAAACAGTTCAAGTTTAGTAAGTCACTTATGATTTTTCTTTCCTGTTTACCTTTTCATGATTCTCTTAATTCTTGTATTTAAAAGTCAAATTTTCTGTTCAGCACTGGTCTTTTCCTTAAGAATGCTTGAAAGTTCTTTATTTCATTGAATAATCATTTTTCCCCTGAAGTATTATACTCAGTTTTACTTGGTAGGTGATTCTTGGTTTTAATCCTACTTCCTTTGACTTCTGGAATATCATACACCAAGACCTTTAAACCCTTAATGTAGAAGCAGTTAGATTTTGTGTTATCCCGAGTGTATTTCCACAATACTTGAATTATTTCTTTCTAGCTGCTTGTAATATTTCCTCTTTGGCCTGAGAACACTGAAATTTGATTGCAATATTCTAGGAGTTTTCGTTTTTGGATCTCTTTCAGGAGGTGATCAATGGGTTCTTTAAATATTTATTTCACCCTCTTTTTCTAGAATATCAGTGAAGTTTTCCTTGATAATTGCAGGAAAGAGGATGTCTAGGCTCTTTTGTGTGATCATGGCTTTCAGGTAGTCCCATAATTCTTAGATTGTCTCTCCTGGATCTATTTTCCAGGTTAATTGTTTTTCCAATGAGATATTTCACATTGTCTGCTATTTGACCTTTAGTTTTGTTTTATAATTTCTTGATTTATCATAAAGTCATTATCTTCCATCTGCACCTTTCTAATCGTTAAGGAATTATTTTCTTCAATGAGTTTATGGATCTCCTTTTCTATCTAGTCAGCTCTGCTTTTTAGGGCATTCTTCTCCTTAGTGCTTTTTGGATGTGTTTTACCATTTGGGTTAGTCTATTTTTTAAAGTGTTATTTTCTTCAGCACTTTTTTGGGTCTCCTTTAGCAAATAGTTGACTTGTTTTTCATGATTTTCTTGCATTACTCTCATTTTTCTTCCCAATTTTTGCTCTACCTCTCTTACTTGATCTTTAAAATCCTTTGTTACCTCTTCCATGGCCTGAAGCCAATTCATAGTTTCCTCCAAGGCTTTGGATAGAGGAGCTTTGACTTTGTTTTCTTCTGTTTGCATTTTGGTCTTCCTTGTCACTAAAATAAGATTCTTTAGTCTGATTCTTTTTTTTCTTTTTGATCTTTTCCCCAGCCATTTACTTGTTTTTTGAGCTCTTTGTGAAGGTAGATCTCTGTTCTAGTGAGGGTGGGGTTTGTACTGTCAGCTGCTTGATTCCCCTACAGTCTGTGGGTCTAGAGTTCCAGAAACAGTTGTTGTCTCTGCCCCTGTTGCTGCTGTGGCTGCTGAAAGCTCTCCTGTCTCCTCTCCCCTCTGCTACCCTGGGGTTGTGGCAAGACCACTCCACTCTCCGACACTGGTCTCACAGGGTTTTTCTACTGATCTTCCAATTTGTCCTTGGTATTTTGGGGTCCTGAAGTCTGGGAACTGCCACAGGTCCGAGAGATTCAGTTTCCCCAAGCTCTGTTCAGGTTCCCTCTGTACTCTTTCTGTCCACACTGGACTGCTCTCTGCCCCCAGCTTGGTGTGATAGACACTTCCCAGCAAACTTCCAGGATGTCTTTGTCTGGAAATTTACTTCCCTCCATCATTTCGTGGGTTCTGCACCTCCAAAATTTGCTTAGAATCATTTTTTACAGGTATTTGGTTAGGCTCAGTGGGAGAGCTCCAGAAAGTCCATGCTGTTACTTAGCCATCTTGGCTCTTCCCCCTGCCACACATACACACACACACACACACACACACACACACACACACAGTAAATATTTAATAAAGATCTCTTCATTTATTGACTGGTTTCTTCATTCATTTTTTCTTTGCAATTCTGCCCATAATCACACTGCTAGTACAAATCAGAATCAGAATCTGAAACCAAGTGTTCCTGATGCCAAGAGAAACCTTCAATCTATTATACCACAGTGGCTTTCTTTAGAAGTGCAACTCTGCGATTCAATATTACTTTAGCTATGATAACAGTTCAAATTGAGCAAAATTATAATCATTGTCATTACAGTAACATTTTCTATATGTATCCTCTTATCTCCCCATATTTTATATTTTAGATATGTTAGAAGATGGGAGAAAATCTTTATAAAACAAAAATGGCATGAAGGTTTACGTATAAGGCACTTCAAAATTGCACACATTTTTGTTATATGTCTCTTTGTTTTTCTCCTAAATGCTTTCCCATCTCTTTTCTATTAGTAAATTGATTTCCTTTTCAACTGTGGAATATTCTGATTCTATGAAACACAGCTGGATATTATTGCTAACTATGTAGAGTAGATTTAAAACAATGCTGTTGGAACAGACAACTTTTAATGTTCTATTTACTTTTAAGTCTATGGTCCTAATGATCCAGATAAAAGAATATCATGACCTAAATTCATGTGGTAACAGTGAAACTTAAAGAGAGAGACAGGGAGAGAGAGAGAGAGAGAGAGAGAGAGAGAGAGAGAGAGAGAGAGAGAGAGAGGACAGAGAGACAGAGAGACAGAGAGACAGAGAGAGACAGAGAGAGACAGAGAAGGAGACAGAGAGACATGAATGAACAATTCAGAGGCAGTTGGATTTAGTGGTTAATTTAATATGGAAGGAGATAAAGGAGACCTTTTTATCAATGTTTTTAACCATTATTATGTGGAAAAAGATAGCCTCAGGAGGGACAAAGTAGGAGCAATGATGGGAATTTGTAGAGAAGCATATTTAGGTTTGATGTAAGAAAATATATCATAAGGAACCACTTTCTCCAAGTACAGTAGAATGCCATGAGAAGTAGCTGTTTCCTTATCATTAATATGTTCAAGCATTCAACCAATCTGTTGGAATGACACTTCTCAAGAATACTGGTGAAGAGATTTATATTTGAGTAAAGAGTAGATATGATATTATTTGAAGCACAGTCTAATATGATTTAGAGACTGTTAGCCTATATAATTCAGAGAATAGTGATATCACTACATGAAACAGTGAAAGCAGGAAGGGGAATTTTATGTCAAGTTATTTAGAGACACAGGTGACATCAATGAAGACTTGGTCCCAGGAAATCAGGAGCAGGCCTTGGGAGCCACTGATCATCCGTAGAAGCATCTACTTCCAGAGTTCTTAGCCCACAGACTATACGGGTTCAAACAACTGGTTAGAAGGAGATTATAGAGGTCACTTTGCTAATACTGAGGCAGGACTCTGCTGCTTTGCCTATACTTTGATCTGGATCATAGTCCTGGGTGGCTGTCCTAGGAGAAGAATGAGCACCAGTAGACAAAATCCTGAGACTGCAGAAGAGTAGGGACCCATGTCACAGTTCCAGGACAGAAGAGTGCTTGTAGTAGCTCACAGACCAGAGTACAGATCAAGAGAGTAGTAAACATATCTCTCCTTAGAACATACCACCTTGGAAAAAGGTGAAGACTTACAGATCCCCAGAAGTATCTCTGAAAACAACAACATAAAAATTGTAAACATTGGAACAGTGCATCCTTTACTCTGGAAGCAAATCCCTACCTTAACAAATTGTTAAAAATCAATAAATAGCCTGGGGAAATGAGCAAACAACAGAAAAAAAAAGTTTCTGACCATAGAAAGTTACTGTGGTGACAAGTAAGCTCAAACCATACACTCAGAAAAAATTAAAAAGTCAAAGCTCCTATATCCAAAGCTCCAAGAAAAATATAAAGTAGTGTCAGGGAATGGAAAAGTCAAAAAGGATTTTGAAAATCAAGTAAGAGTGGTAAAATAAAAATTGAGTCAAGGAATGAGAGTGATGCAAGAAAATAATTAAAATTAGTTAACAGCCTGATAAAGCAGAAACAAAACAATAATGAAGAAAATAAGACCTTATTAACAGATAAAAGAGGTGCAAAAAGGCAAATCAGGAGAAGAATACCTTCAAAAACATAATTGTCCAAATGGATAAAGAGCCACAAAAATTAACTGAAGAAAATAAAGAAAATAAAAAAAAAAGCCTCCTTGAATTGTGGAATTGGAAAAATGGAAAAGGAGGTACAAAAGTTCACTGAAGATAATAATTTCTTAAAATTACAATTGAACAAATGGAAACTAATGACTTCATGAGATATCAAGAAGCAATGAAAGAACAGAACACTGAAAGAATGAAAACAGTAGAAGGCGATGTGAAATATCTCATTGTAAAAAACTACTAGACTGGAAAATAGATCCAAGAGAGATAATTTAAGGACTCCGTAAATCACCTCCTGAAAGAGATCCCAAAATGAAAACTCCTAGGAATATTACAAACAAATTCCAGGACTCCCATGACAAGGAGAAAATATTGCAAAGAAGTAATTCAAATATGGTGGAGCCATAGTAAGGATAACACAACTTTTAGCAGCTTCTACATTAAGGATCAGAGAGATTGGAATATGGTATTACAGAGGGCAAAAGAGCTAAGATTACAAGCAAGAATTACCTGCCTAGCAAAACTAAATATAATCCTTTGGTGGGGGGGGGAATTGATATTCAATGAAACAAAGAACTTTCAAATATTCTTGAAGACAAAACCAGAGTTGGGTAGAAAATTTTACTTTCAAATATATTACTCAAGAGAAGCATAAAAAGGGAAATAGGAAGAGGAAATCATAAGGGGTTTAATAAAGTTAAACTGTTTACATTCCTCCTTGCAAAAATGATACTTATAACTCATAAGATATTTCTCATTATTAGGGCAGATGAAAGGCGTATATGTAGACAGAGGACACAGGTGTGAGTTGAATATGAAGGAATGAAATCTGAAATAGCTAAAATTAAGAGGTGAGGGAGGAATGTACTTAGAGAAAAGAAAAGGGAGAGGTAGAATGGAGCAAAATGTCTCCCATAAAAAAAAAAAAAAGCAGAAAAGCTGTAATAATGGGGAAACAGATGGAGGAGTTGAGGGGTGTGAGTGAACCTTACTCTCATCAGAACTGGTTCAAAGAGATTAAAACATGCATATTCACTTTTATATGGAAATCTATCTTACCCTATAGGAAAGTAGGAGGAGTAGGGGATAAGAGAAGGTGATGTGGTACTAGAAGAGTGGTAGTCAGAAGCAAAACACTTGTAAGGAGGGATAGAGTGAAATGAGGGAGAGAATAGAATGAACAGAGAGGGAACTAGGATGGAGACAAATACAGTTAGAAATAGTAATTATGAAAAAAAATTGAAGCAAGTTTATCTTATAAAACCCTCATATCTCAAACATATAGAGAACTGAGCAAAATTTATAAAAAATAAGAATAATTTGTCAGTTGATAAATGACAGAAGATATAAACAGTTTTCAGGTGGAGTAATCAAAGTTATCTATAGCCTTATGAAAAAAATCCTCTGAATCACTATTGATAGGAGACATGCAAATTAAAATAATTCTGAGGTACTACCTGATACACATTAGATTGGTCAATAGGACAGAAAGGAAAATGACAAATGTTGAAAGGGAAGGGAGGAAAATCAGACATTAATGCATTGTTGGTAGAGTTGTGGACTGATTCAATCACTCTACAGAACAATTTGGAGCAATGCCCAAAGGGCTATAAAACCATGCATATCCTTTGACCTAGCAATACCACTACTTGGTCTGTTTTTCAAAGAGATAAAAAACAAAAAGGAAGAGGACAGTAACAGTTATATATAACTTTTTACTGGTGGCAAAGATTTGAAGATCAAGAGGCTGCCTCTCAATTGGAGAATGGCTGAGCAAATTGGTGGCATATGTTTATGATCGAATACTCATGTACAATAAGAAATGATAAGCAGGATGTTCTCATGAAAACCTGGAGAGACTGGCATGAGGTAATGGAAAGTAAAATTACTGTGTACCAAGTAGCAGCAAAATTGTAAGATGATCAACTGTGAATAGCTTAGCTATTCTCAGCAATACAATGATCCAAGACAACTCTGAAGGACTTATGATGAAAAATGTTATCTATCCCCAGAAAGAACTGATGGTTTCTGAATACAGATTGAATTGAAGCATATTATTTTTTTTTTACTTTATTTCTTTGAGGGTTTTTTATCTATATTTTCTTTCACAGCATGACTAATATGGAAATGTTTTGGATGACTATCCATGTATAAGCTATATCAGATTGCTTGAATTCTCAGTGGTAAGGGGGTGGTGGGGAGAGAGGAATGGAGAGAATTTGGAATTCAAAGCTTTAAAAATTGATGTTAAAATTGTTTTTAACATGTAACTGGGGGGAGGTAAATACTGATTTTTTTTAAAAAAGAAAAACAAAAGATAAGCCAGCAAGCAGACTGTGCTTGTGTTTGGCATAACAACAATCCTTTGCAGTCTCGATGATCTCACCCTCTGGCAAAGTGTATTGCTTGGCCAGCACAAGGTATTCACTGCCACCTATTTCCCAGGGATCTGAGAGCCAGTATGCAGCAGCTTGAGAGCCATCCACCACAGTTCTTGACATGATCATAATTCCTGTTCCCTCTAAGTTCAGTGAATCTTGAACCAGGTACTGTGCACTCCCGGAACACCAACTCTGATTCTGTTTGTGTCTATGAGATAATCAACTTGGAGAATGTTCCCACAGAACCTAGGAATGCCTTCATTGTCCATGCATGAAGCTGTCATGGAAATAGCTACTCAAGAACTAAGAGTGATTATGTCATGGTCCAGTCTCCTTGTGGCCTTTATGTATATAAGCACTGCCTTTGCCCTAACATATTAAGCCCTCCTCTTAAGAGGACTTTTGCTTGCAAGCATTTCCTCACTGTGAAACCAAACTTCTATTTGTGTCCCGATTCTCCTGCCTCTGACCTGCTTTGTGTGACTCCAGCCACCCACAGGTCAGAGGCCGGTTCCAATCTGGTTAATATTTGGAATTCAGATAAGTTCGAATTTGAACAGCTTGAATATATCCATGTGACTAACTCCTCTAGGTAAGGTCTTTGGGGATTTGGATCAAGAGATCCAAGTTTATAAACCTGTAATAGATATAACTGATAGTTAAAAATTCTACAAGAAGGAAATACTTGTTAAGTACCTATTTGCCAGACATTGCGAAGTGTTTTACAAATATCTCATTTAGTCTACAGGACAACTCTGGTAGGTAGGTGCTATTATTAACCTCATTTTATAGAGACAAACAGAGGTCAAGTGACTTTCCTGGACTCACACAGTATCTGAGGTCTCATTTGAACTCAGGTTCCTCTGACTCTAGGCCCACCATACTACCTACAATGTCACTGCCTACCTCTAGTATAAACAGGATCAGGATGGAAAGGAAGTGAAATTAAAAAAAAAAATACAAACTGGCACATAGAAAGAGAGTACCTAGACATATTTTGTGGGTTCAAGCAAGGTAAGAAGAGATATTACAGGTGATTCAGTCCCATCTATACCTGATTGAGAATCTATTTTATGACATACCCCCAAAGTTATGCTCAAGACTTTTCTTAACAGGGGAATCCAAATACTTTCCAAGGTGTCCCATTTCATTTTTGGACATCTACAATGATTAGAGTACTCTCTTTGTTAAACAAAATTTCTCTCTTTTTCTCTGCCTCTGTCTCTCTGAGTATGTGTCTTGGTTCATCCTTAGCCCCTCTCAATCATTCCCAATAGTAAATTCTGCTGTGGTCATGGAGAATAAGTTGAATATCTCTCCAAATAAGAGTTGAGAGAAATAATTCATTTGCACCCCTGCTCTAATCTACTCGGTTAATCAATTTGGTATGATTCTATAGTGGTACTATTGTAAGTTTTGTACATTAGGCCCCAGAGTTGTGATCTGCAGAGCAGTTCACTTGCTTAATCATAGGAAGCTAACTAGAGGCCCTCTACCTTATTTTTCCTTGTCATGTGGACCAAACTACGGTGGAAGTGACTCAACTACATGGAAAATCTTCCAATTTATTTTTAAACTCCAGGACCATTCTCTCTTGTCAAACACGAGCAGGTGATAAAATGACTAGCAGAAAGGTGATAAAATGACAAGCAGAAAACCACTTAGTGGAGATGTCCCATGCTTCTCCCAACCTATGACATTCCCTGCCCAATGGTAATATGTCATTTTTGGCCTTGTAGAGAAAGGTCTATCAACCAATGAAATTCTGTGTTTTACCATGCCATACTTCTTTTGTATATTTGAGTATCACACTCTACAAATTCAAACTCCTGGAAGAAAAGGATATGTCAGATCATGAGGAAGATCTGAAG
Source organism: Bettongia penicillata ogilbyi (assembly GCA_023548195.1). Lineage (NCBI taxonomy): Eukaryota > Metazoa > Chordata > Mammalia > Diprotodontia > Potoroidae > Bettongia > Bettongia penicillata. Next base: position 421,234 of record JAJHZJ010001075.1, read on the forward strand.
TCCACTTGATTAGAGGGGATCATGGACCTTCTCATAAAGAACCATTGACTCAGAGTTCTACCCTACTCTCTTTTATTATAGGTTGGACAATTTTAATCCCCTCAAAGCTTTTCAAATACTTGATCAGAGCAGTGTGTCTTTTACCTCTACAATAAGTTCATTACTGAACTACCATCCCCAGAACAGCTTCATCTTCTATGCAAATAGAAATGATTTAATTTATTTTTTTAAGATAAAAGGAATTATGAGTGTGTGGGATGGGAAAAGAATCATTGGGAATAAAAGGGTGTGTGTGTGTGTGTGTGTGTCTGTGTATCTGTGTGTCTGTGTGTAGGAGACAAAGACCCAGAGGAACAGGGGGAGAGAGAGAGAGGGAGAAAGAGAGAGAGAGAGAGAGAGAGAGAGAGAGAGAGACAGAGACAGAGACAGAGACAGAGACAGAGACAGAGAGACAGAGAGAGACAGAGAGAGAGACAGAGAGAGAGAGAGGGAGAGAGACAGAGAGAGAGAGAGAGAGAGGGAGAGACAGAGAGAGAGAGACAGAGAGAGAGGGAGAGACAGAAAGAGAGAGAGAGAGAGAAAGAGAGAGAGAGAGAGAGGGAGAGAGACAGAGAGAGAGACAGAGAGAGAGAGAGACAGAAAGAGAGAGAGAGAGAGAGAGAGAGAGAGAGAGAGAGAGAGAGAGAGAGAGAGAGAGAGAGAGAGAGAGAAACTGAAAGAGGATTCCTTCCTTCTGGTTTGACTTAGCTCAAAATAGTGAAAATTTGAGTTTCTTCTCCCCTTGTCTCACAAATATTTCCAAAACCTAGAAATAAAAAGATCCACCCTCTCAACGATTTGTCTTGCTAAAGCTTAATTAAATTAATCCAAACTCCCGAGTCCTCTTCTCAGCTTCTACTCCCAGCCCCCAAGGTAAAGTGGAAATGTACCAATTGTGAGATTGATTTAATTAAGGTAGATAGTGAAACCATACAGTTTGGCAGAAAAATAATGTAAATTATCTATACCTACCTGTCTATGTTGACCAAATTCAGTGTGTAATTACATAAACTCTCTATCCACTTTGAACTATGAAGTTCAGTCTCAGTCTATTACCAAGGTGGAGTCCATAGAACTATATTGTTAAATAAGGGAACCACACTTCCTTTGCTGGAAAGCATACAGAACATTCAACTAATGTTGTATACAAAATGAATATAAATTGAAGATGTGAGGAGAAATTTATAAGCAGAGGGCATGGAAGAAAGCATTTCTAATTAAATTTCTTGCCTAACTCCCTTTACAGACTTAGGCTCATCAAATTACTCCTTTGTCTCAGTTTCCCCATCTGTAATTAAGGGCTAAAATAGTACTTACTGAATAAAGGTGAAATAATTCATTAGTTATTTTACCTGAATGTAACAAAGATGAAAATCACTACACTTATGTGAAGTGTAATGAAGCATGGAAGCTGCTTAACTCAGAGGAATTTATAAACTTCCTATTTTGTAAACAAGCTCATTATTAAATGCACTTCTTAACCTACACAAAAAGATTTGTAGCAGGAAAAACACATGCATTCCTGACACCCCTTCTCCACCCCCACTCTCACCAAGCAATTGTGCCTTAATTACTCTAGAAAGATTTTTCAATCTATATTCTGATCTAAGAAGCATAAGTTTTAATTTTACTGCCAGGGGGACAACCTAATTAAGGAAAACTAATCAGAAAATAAATTAAACCTTAAAAAAATGCTACCACCTTAAGAACAAAACAAAACAAAACAAATACCCTATTATTAAAGTCAACCGTTGCCTTGTTAAGAATATAGCATCATGAGATGCTCCTGGTTCAAAATGTAGCCCATTTTATTTTCTTCACCCTTCATAGAGGGATAGAATAGCATAGTGAATACCTGACAAGTCCTGGAGTCAGGAAAATTGGTGTTTAAAGTCTACCTCAGACACTTACTAACTCTATTAACCTGAGCAATTCAATTAGCTTCTCTGTGTCCCCATTTTCTCGTCAGTCCAGTGAGAAAGTCAGACAATAGCTCCTCAAGTCCTTTCCAGTTGTCAATCTATTATTCCCCAAATTTTGTCTCTGATATACTCTTGTACTGTCACCTTGGGCAAGTCACAATGTATCAGGTTCCCAAGGAATTCTCTACGATTATAATTTGCACAGAATAGTTTGTACCCTAAAAGTCTACACCCCCACAACATACTTTAATTCCAGACAAATTAGATTACAAGTTATATCCTACGAAAAATTTTCAGTTTTTGCCGCTCTGCTTTGGCTAACACTGTTATCTGTACCTGCAGTAACTTCCCTCCATCTTAAATCTCACCTATCTGGATTCTTCCCATCCTCAAGACTCAAAATAAACGCAGTCTTTACAATGACATCTTCTTTTTTTCTGACCTGAACTATGAATGATCCTTTCCATACCAGGCCACGGAAACTTGGTTTCTACTTTTCCTTAGGCATTTCTTGAGTTCTATTTGACTTTCAAGGAGATAGCCTCCATCCCTAGAAACCTGCCAAGCAGGACATTAACAGCATCATTTTGGGCTGATTGCATCAATTACTCCTGATGAGTTAGAGGTTGGACTAGATGTCTCTGACATGCCTTTGAACTTTGATATTGTGTACATCAGTAATAGATGTTGCTGAACATTATTAAACTGCAGTTTTAACTAAACCCTAGAGCTCTCAGAACTTATCAAAACTCTATATAGTAGACAATCAACAAACGCTTATTAAATGAAATCATTTTTTTCTTTTCTCACCAATTTTCTTTTCTTATGTTCTATTTCTCACAAAATTTTATTTATGAAGAATGTTTCAAATGGAATGTGGTGGCATTTTATTATGTATTTATGAGAGTTCCGATCATCGTGATCATCAAAATCAAATGATGTATTACAACTTAAAAAAAAAAGAGTGAGCAAATAAATGAATACCAACATGTTAAAGGATACATAATATATACACACTATATATGATATATGCACATTTATAAGCTGATATATATTCATGTGTGTGTGTGTGTGTGTATATATGCACGCATATATATTTTCCATGATGTAGGTGTATTTGATATATACTAGAGAAAAATATGAAGTTAATAATATCAAAAAGTTCAGACTATCCTTTAAATGTTATTTGACTACTTTTTAAATTTATTTATTTAACTTTTCAACATTCATTTCCACAAAATTTTGGGTTCCAAATTTTCTCCCCATTTCTGCCCTCCCCCACCCCCAAAACGCCAAGCATTCTTATTTCCCCTATCACCAATCTGCCCTCTCTTCTAACATCCCTTCCTTCCCTTATCCCCATCTTCTCTTTTGTCCTGTAGGGCAAAATAACTTTCTACACCCCATTATCTGTATTTCTGTTTCCTAATTGCAAGAACAATACTCAACAGTTGTTCCTAAAACTTTGAGTTCCAACTTCTCTCCATCCCTCCCTCCCCACCCATTCCTTTTGGGAAGGCAGGCAATTCAATATAGACCATATCTATGCAGTTTTGCAAATGACTTTGATAATAGTTATGTTGTGTAAGCCTAACTATAATTCCCTCCATCCTATCCTGCCCCCCTTGCTTCTATTCTCTCTTTGATCCTGTCCCTCCCCAAGAATGTTGACTTCAAATTGCTCCCTCCTCCCACTGCCCTCCCTTCCATCATCCCCCCACCCTATTTATCCCCTTCTCCCCCACTTTCCTGTATTGTAAAATTGGTTTTCATACAAAAATGAGTGTGCATTTTATTCCTTCCTTTAGTCAAATGTGATGAGAGTAAGGTGCATGTTTTTTCTCTCACCTCCCCTCTTTTTCCCTCTACTGAAAAGTCTTTTATTTGCCTCTTTTATGAGAGATAACCTGCCCCATTCCATTTCTCCCTTTCTACTCCCAATATATTTCTCTCTCACCACTTAATTACATTTTTTGAAGATATAATCCCATCCTATTCAATTCACTCTGTGCTCTCAGTCTGTGTGTGTGTGTGTGTGTATGTGTGTAATCCCACCAAATACGCAGATAAAGAAAAAAGTTTCAAGAGTTACAAATATTGTCTTTCCATGTAGGAATGTAAACAGTTCAACTTTAGTAAGTCCCTTATGATTTCTCTTTGCTGTTTACACTTTCATGCCTCTCTGGATTCTTGTGTTTGAAGGTCAAATTTTCTTTTCATCTCTGGTCTTTTCTTCAAGAATGCTTGAAAGTCCTCTATTTCATTGAAAGACCATTTTTTTCCCCTGAAGTATTATACTCAGTTTTGCTGGATAGGTGATTCTTGGTTTTAGTCCTAGTTCCTTTGACTTCTGGAATATCATATTCCATGTCATTTGATCCCTTAATGCAGAAGGTTTTAGGTCTTATGTTATCCTAATTGTATTTCCACAATACTTGAATTGTTTGTTTCCAGTTGTTTGCTTGACCAGAGAACTGTGGAATTTGGCCACAAGGTTCCTAGGAGTTTCTTTTTTTGGATCTCTTTCAGGAGGTGATCTGTGGATTCTTTCAATACTTACTTTGTCCTCTGGTTCTAGAATATTAGGGCAGTTTTCCTTGATAATTTCATGAAAGATGATGTCTAGACTCTTTTTTTTTATCATGGCTTTCAGGTATTCCCATTATTTTTAAATTGTCTCTCCTGGATCTATTTTTCAAGTCAGTTGTTTTTCCAATGAGATATTTCACATTATCTTCCATTTTTTCATTCTTTTAGTTTTGTTTTGTGATTTCTTGGTTTCTCAGAAAGTCATTAGCCTCCATCTGTTCCATTCTAATTTTTAAAGAACTATTTTCTTCAGTGAGCTTTTGAACCTCCTTTTCCCTTTGGCTAATTCTGCTTTTGAAAGCATTCTTCTCCTCATTGGCTTTTTGAACCTCTTTTGCCAATTGAGTTACCCTATTTTTCAAGGTGTTATTTTCTTCAGCATTTTTTGGGTCTACTTTAGCAAGGTGTTGACCTGCTTTTCATGCTTTTCTTGCATCTCTCTCATTTCTCTTCCCAGTTTTTCCTCCCCCTCTCTAACTTGATTTTCAAAATCCTTTTTGAGCTCTTCCATGGCCTGAGACCACTGAATATTTATTTTGGATGTTTGGGATCCAGAAGCCTTGACTTCTCTGTCTTTCCCTGATGGTAAGCATTGTTTTCCTCATCTGAAAGGATGAGAGGAGATATGTGTTCCCAAGAAAGTAACCTTCTATGTTCTTATTTTTCCCCTTTTTTGGAGCATTTTCCCAACCAGTTACTTGACTTTTGGGTATATCTGGGGACCTGTAAGATCTCAGTTCCTCCAAGGTGGCATGATCAAGCATGTCCTGATCTGGGCGCAGGGAAGGATTTTTGTGCACAGAATCTTAGCAGAGTTTACTCTCCACAGGCACCTCTCCTCCAGGTCCACCAAGCTAGCATTGACAGGGGGATTGGGGAGTTGGGATTCAGTCAAACTATGGGGGCAGGGCCATCATTCAGTGGGAGACAAAGTCCAGGTTCTTCAGTGACCCCAGGGGTTTTTAAGATCCAGTAATGGTCTCATGCTGCTCTAGGGGCTGCGGTGAGAACTCTTACAGCTTGCCCGATATGGCTTCTGTAGGCTGCTGCCTAAGCTAGAGTTTTGGGAAGACCCTTCTCCCCTCTTGGCTAGCTGAAAAAATCCCCATCACTGACTTTTGGTGCCTCTGGGTTGAGGGATCTAAGAACCTGCTGCTGTGCCTGGGGATTCCGAGACCGGAGGTTCCACCCCTGAGGGTTGTTCACGAACCATGCGTGCCAGGCCAAGGGTGGGCTGGGCTCTGTGCTCTGCTTCACGTCCATTTTTGGACGTGACATTTCTATGGGCTTTTCAGGTCACCCTGGGCTGGAAATCTCCTCCACTCTGTTTTTCTCCACTTCTGCTGCTCCAAAATTCATTGAGAGTCCCTCTTTACAGGTATTTTATAGACTGTGTGGGGTACCCTGTGTATGTGTGTCATTCTACTCCACCATCTTGGCTCCACTCCCCCCCCACCCCCGCATTTGACTACTTTTGTCTTTGTAATGGACATGATATGGCAAATAGCTTCTGGTCCTATTTTTTTTACACCCATGCATAGGTTCAGTTCCCAGAAAGTCCTATTCCTACCACTCAGTGTGGGTTTTTAAAGACCTCATGAGCAGGGAACAAGTTTGAGAATGTTCTATGATGTCAAAAAGACTTATGACAGCCTTTGAACACCATACCAACCAACAGCCATACCAGACCAACATAGTTAAATATAATGAGGGTCATCATCAGAAGGCTGATGATTAGGCAGTACAGTCTTTGACCATGGACAAATCCCAAAAGAAAGAAAAAATATATAAAATGACCCTTAGTACTCTTTGCTTTTATAGTTATAGTAGCAGAGTGGAAGAAAATAAGTCTGAGAACACTAGGATTACACAAGTTTTAAAACCTCTATAATATTTGCTTATGTCCTAGTTCTCTGAATATGAAATATTATCCAGTAATCAAAATGTGGACAAATGTAACAGAAAAAAATGAGGTTGAAACTAATTCAAAGGATAACCAAAGAGTTTCCTTGGAAAGGCAAATAAAGGAAGTATTGGACCTGGTTACATAATAGATCAAAAATCAAAATGAAAATGATTCTTCTTCATTTCATGTGATAGTCTTAATCCTAAACATTTTCAAAAACTCTACCTTGAAGATAAATGCAAGTTGTACATAATAGACTTTCAGTTTCATGTGTAATCATCTTTTTCCGATTCTACTATGTTATGGAAATGCTTGTTTTATTTCTTATATTCATAATACAATTTTAAAAAATAAGATAAATACCATTGGTTTATTAATGCTTTTTGGTTTTAAGTAAGTTAATGAGTTTTTCATTCCTAATGCATTTCTCTATCTATCCTTGAACCACTCCTTATTAGAAAGAAAATTACAACAACATCATTATCAAGAAAAAGAACAAAAATAAAGAAGTATTCTTCTTTGATAACAAGGAGGAGAAAGGCAAAACAGAACTGATAAGGGATAGGGCATCCACAAGCTAAGCTTTCATGCATAGGATTCTACATGGGTAGGACATACACAGGATCTTAGAATATAGCTGGAAGGGACTTCAGAAGACATCTAGTTCATTCCCCTTTTCATAAATGAGGATATTGAGTTCAAGAAGAGGTTAAGTGGGCCCAAGGTTACATGGGCAAGTAATTAGCACTTCAGGTATTTTTATTCAGGACCTTTGCCTCTAGATTCTGTGCTCTTCAAGTGAGTGTAATTCGAAAATTTCTATTTATTACCCTTTCTACTAATACTGTTTTCATTTGTAATATTATGAACCTCGTGCTTGCAAGTTGAAAATGAATGCCAGTAAATTAAATGGGCAGTATACATGCGTTTGTTATAATCTAATTGTTTTTTTTTTTAAATTCTTTATTATGCGATAATTGCTAAATGAAGAACCATATTTGGGGGTATTTTCTAGGACAATCTATGGAAAGAAAACATTGTCGATGTTTTAATTACCTTTGCCTACATAGCGCTCCTTTTCAGCACTAAGACTGTGATCCTAGTGGGTAGTGTATTGGGGTCCATTGTGATGATAGAGTCAGCTAAAACATAGCTTCTCAGGAATGGTGTACTGAAATGAATATAGAGACAAACACAGCACTGTGATTTGGAGAATACCAATAAATTTTGATGAGGTCACCTTTGAAAATATCCTGTAGTAATTTTTGTAGTCTCTAGGCAGGCATGCAGTACTAGGTAAAGCACTCACTAGAGAAGACAATGTTATTGCTTCCTTGTATGATTTTTCTACAGAAATAGAACATTCCAAATTCCTTAGAGAAACACCTACAGAATGGGGCATGCGGAAAGCTGTGTTTTTAAGAGAATAGAAACTACTTTAGGCAATGAATTCTTGAGGTGAGGAAGTTTGATTTCCTAGAGAAAGCAAGTAAAATTACTAAAGTAGAAAACTGTGTCTCCAGACCCAAATGAGATCATGTCTCCAGAAATATGACTATGAACTGTGGAATAGAAATTTCAATAGCCACTGAGTTTGTTAGAGGAGTTGCCTTTTTTTCTCAGGAAAAAGGCTGTTGCCCTAGCATGGGAAGAAAAATCTGAACACTTATAAGCCCATGCTACTTAGGTAGTAAAAGAGGGAAAAGGTAAGTAGATCTATGACAAAACAGAATGAAGATAATTATTGATCAGCCAATATTTATGAGAAGGGAATGTTAAATATGAAAAATCCATCTATAATATTTTGTGAACTTCCACTGGGGGTATGTAAGGACTGAGATACTGAAATGTCAAGTTGTTAACTAAATCTTTTAAAAAATCATAGACAAAATTTCAGCTCTGCACAGAGGCTAAAAAGGTATGAGAAAATACACGTGATTCAAGGTCAGTGACATTAAAGGACATGGACCATGTTATCTCAAGCAAATCATAAATGATAAGCTGTTTTTGTGGCCACTACAGCTGTGGAAAATCAAGAATGTGTTCCCAGTAACTTACAATCAATACAAATGGTCAAAGAGGAAGAAAGACAATCTAATAAAAACAGCTGTCAAAAAAAATAAAATATTAGCTAACAAAAGTCAGTCGAATAGGACAATGTGCTATGAGGTCAGGTGCTGAGCTCTGATGAGATGGACGATCCAACTAAATAAGTTTAGACCTTTAAGGATGAATTTTAGGTTTCTGTGTAAGTTCTCTCTTCTGTTTTAGTTGGAAAGGTGCAACCAGGTGAAGAAGATCAGACACTAGGACTTTACTAAAGCAACAAACTAAGATGCTTATAAGTCTTCTGCTAAAAATAATACAGGCTGAGTGCACCAACCCTTGGAATTCCAGAAACTGCATTTTGATGAAAAAGTATTAGGAATCACTGAAAGGCATATATGAGACAAAGAGTTATTTCATTCAATAACTCTCCAAATCCATGACTCCCCAGAATCATAGGACCCTCAGGCTAAAGTGGCTATAAGGATGGACAGAATACAGTCTTTACCTCTGCTCCTCAGTGGGTCTTAGGTAACTAATATATGTATACCAACCTATGGGGAAAAAAGAACAATATTATCTCTCTCTGAGAAAGCTAGATTTCTGTGACTTTAACAGAGTTCCTTACCATGGTGTCTGTGAATTTTTTCCCATAAATTCTTCGACAGCTGTATTTTACTTTCATTAATTTTCCATTATAACTATGTATTGTATTCATTTAAAAATATTCTGAGGATTCCAAAGGTTTTGCCAGGCTGCCAAAACTGTCTACAATACAAAAAAAAATAAGGACCAGTGCCACTGTATCACAACAAAGAATTATTAATTGATCTTTAGAGGAAAGAAGCATTTACTATTTGTGCATGTTCAGTGAATCATTTATCATGAAATATAATGTTTATTATAAGAAATATATAGAAAAATCATGCCTTTATCCATTATCTTGGTCATAGATACTGAAAGGACTGACAAGTAGAAACATAGATGGAAAGCTCAGAAACTGCCTCATGAACAAACACAAAGTATATTCTTTATCTTCATCTTTAGTACCATTTAGAACATTTTGGAGATGGTTGGAATAAAAAATATGATCAGGTCTTAAAGGAGATAGAGTATAGTCCGATGCAGTCTAAGAAGAAGTAACATATATGCCATAGACCTCATGTATGAGAAATTATAGCTTTTTGTGTTTTTTTTCCAAAGCAAAATGTTTACACATTCTCTTTTAAAAGGAATGAGGATTCTGGTGGAAATAAAGATGGCAGAGCATTTGGGGTTTCTCCTGGAAAATGTGTCTTTCAAAAAAGTAAATTACATGTCCCTGAAACAGTTTTCTAGTAATATATCAAAAATAAGTGGTTGCCAGAAGTTTCAGCTGGATGATAACACAAACATGATAGAATTATTAGAAAATGTGATTTACCTCACCCAAAATCAAACTATTATTTCAGGACTGACAGAACACAACTGTGTTGTGGAAATGGATTCCCACAGTGAATAGTAGTAAGAGACCCCATGAAAGTATATGAAAGCAATTACTGCTATTCAAAGCCTATGGGTCAGTTGTTTTGAAAACCTTCCATGATCATTTTGGACACGTCTCAAAATTTTGGAGTAGTTCTATGAGTCCAAATGGAAGTTGAGACTTATAATTGTATGCAACTTGCCCCAAGTACGTTCAAAGTAAAGAATTCCCATCTTGACACAATTACCCAAAGAACACAAAGGGCAATAAAACTTTAGACTACTTGTCTTTGTAGGGGGATCAGAGTAATATGAACAGGAACCTAGTAATGATGGAACACTTTTCCTAATATACATGGACCTAAGTATTTAACCCAAGATCACTGGGATTCCAGATAATCAGAACACTATTAGAGCTCAGTGTATAAGATCCTTGAAAGCAAGTGTGTACAGAGTAAAGAATGGCAGACTCAAATTTATGAAAGCTCTAGTTTTGACTCCTGCCTCAGGTAGATACAGACTATGCAAATTGATTAATCATTAACCTCTCTGTGTCTTAGTTTTTATATTGGCAAAATCAAGATAACATCAGTGCTACTTATCTCTAGGATTACTAGAAGGATCAAATAGATTCAGGATATTCTCTGAAGTGACTAATAATACATAAGAAATGAGGGGCAGGGAGTCATGAAGCATATCTAACTATGTTGCAGCAAAGATTTGTTTATGGAAAATCTAAGTGCCAAGATTCTGGGCCAGAGCCTAAGCATATTTTCATCTTGGTTTGGGGGAAAGGGAGCTATTCTAGTCAAATATATTTTCACTGACTCCCAGAACTTGAGTGACATACAATATTAAAAGGAAAAACCATAAGTATCAGTGAGAGTGCAATATTTTCTATTTTGAAATGTATTTTTATGTGAGCAAATCCATAAAGCAATGGAAGGAAAAATGGTGAAAGAGTATAGAGAGAAGCAATGAAGGTGAAAATGGAACTGGTAGTGTTAATCAGAGAATACCATAAAGACCAAAGCTGTTAAACACATAGCCACATGCCACATGTGAACTACAACACTTCTGCAGGCAGCCCAAACCAGGTTAAAACTTAATTGGGTAACAGTAAAAAAAAAATAAGTAAATTAAGAAACAAATGAGGCAGCAGAGTCAAGATGGTAGGGTAGAAGCACACATTTGCTCAAGCTATCCCCACAAAGCCCATATGATACTTGTAAAAATGACCAAACAAATTCTAGAAGAGCGGAAGCCACAAAATGACAAAGTAAAACAGATTTCCAGCCCAACACAGCCTGGAAGGCTGACATAAAATGTCTATCACATCAGATTCAGAGTGGAGAGCAGCCCAGTGGGCCACACTGTCGCAAATGACTGGAGTAGGCTTCAGGGCACTGAATCATGGGCAGCTGCTGCAGTTTTCAGAGTTTTCAACCCACAAATGCCAAAGACAGCTTTAAAGTTCAGTGAGAAAGCTCTTTAACATGAATGAGAGGGATCACAGTCAGGTTGCAGCCACAACCCTGGTCTCAGGGTGGCTGTAGCCACTGGTGCAGCAGTGTTCACTTCTGGGGCTCTTGGCCTACAGACTTCAGGGGAATTGAGCAACTGATCTGGGTCTCAGTCTTGAGTGACACTCCTGGGATGAGGAAGAGTCCTAGAATGGGGGAGCTATTAGTGGCTGTAGAGAGGAAATCCTATTTACAGTTCCAGGGCAGGAAAAAAGTGATTTTGGTTGCTCGCAGACCAGAGTGCAGGCCAGGAGAGGAGTAAACACATCTCTCTTGACTATGCCACTTTGGAGGAACTGAAAACTTACAGGTCTGTAGAGATGTCTCAGAGAACAGCTGCACAAAACCTCTAAATCCTGGGGTAGAATACCCTGAACTTCACAAAGGACTCAAAAGTCAAGTAATTGGATGAGGAAAATGCTGAGAAAGGGGAAAAATAAAACTATAGCAAGTTACTTTCTTGGTGGAAAGTTATTTTCTTCCATCTTTTCAGATGAGGAAGAGCAAAGAATACAATCAGAAGAAGACTAAAGCATACAACTAGAGGAAGAGAGCAAGGTCAAGGCTCCAACATCCAACGCCTCCAAAAAAAATATGGAATGGTCTCAGGGCATGGAAGAGCTCAAAGAAGATTTAGAAAATTCAATAAGAGAGGTGGAGGAAGAATTGGGAAGAGAACTGAGAGCATGCAAGAAAATCATGAAAAACAAGTCAAAACATGCTGAAGAAAATAACACCTTTGAAAACTGACTAATCCAAAAGAGGTCCAAAAAGTCAATGAGGAGAAGAATGCCTTAAAAACCAGAATTGGTGAAATGAAAAAGGAGGTCCAAAAGCTCACTGAATAAATGGTTCTTTAAAAATTGGAATGGAGCATATGAAAGCTAATGACTTTTTGAGAAATCAATAAATTATAAAACAAAACTAAATGAATGAAAAAATAGAAGACAATGTGAATTATCTCATTAGAAAAACAATGGGCATGGAAAATACATATACATATATACCTACTTACCTAGAGGGCACAGGATGAACTGAATATGAAGGGAGTATACCTAAAAAATAAAATATACTGTTGAATGGAATGTACTAGGAGTAAGTGAAAGGGAGAGGTAGAATGCAGCAAATCACCTCACATAAAAGAGGCAAGAAAGAGATTTTGCCATGGAAGGGAAATGGGGGCTGGGGGAAAATGAAAGGAATAAGTGAGCCTTACTCTCATGGCATTTGCCTTAAGAAGGGAGTAACACATCCTAAACTGGATATGGAAATCTATTTTACCCTGTTGGAAGGCAGGGAGGAAGGGGAGAGGAAAGGGAAGATAATAGAAGGACAGCAAGATGGGGAAAGGAATAATCATAAGCAAACATTATTGAGTGAGGACAGGTCAAGGGAAAAAATGAAGTAAATGGAGGGCATGGCAGGTCAGAGGGAAATGTGGTTAGTCTTTCACAACATTACTATTATGGAAGTGTTTGCATGACTACACATGTATGACCTATATTGAATTGCTTGCTTTTTTAATTATTGCAGGTTGGGAGGGAGGGAGGGAGAGAATGTGGAACGTAAACCTTTAATAATGAATGGTAAAATTGTTTTTTCTTGCAACTGGGAAATAAGATGTACAGGCAGTGGGGTATAGAAATCTATTTTGACTTATAATAAAAGGGGTATGGGGATGGAAGAAGGGAGTGCAATAAAAAGGATAACATTCTAGAGGATGGGGTGGATGGGGAGCATACTGTCCTGAGATGGGGGATGGGGATAGATGGGGAGAAAATTTTGAATTCAAATTCTTTTGGAACTGAATGTTGAAAACTGAAAAATAAATAAATTAAATATTAAAATGAGAAAAAAAAAATAAAGGCAGCTATGTGGTACAGTGAATAGAGCAACAGCCCTGGAGTCAAGAGAATCTGAGTTCAAATCCAGCCTCAGACATTTGACACTTGCTTCCTATGTGCCCTTGGGCAAGTCACTTCACCCCAACTGCCTTGCCTTCCTCTCCCATAGATGTGTGGTTTTCTAAGTTTACTTTAAAGGTTCTTATGTACAATTCTCCATTTCTATTTTAGTTTGACACCAACACTTCAGACCACTTGAACAGAAAGAAGAAATAGATAAAGAGTGAAGGAAAGATTACAAACCTGGCACAAAACTGGAGTGAGTCATATTTTCTAGAGCTAAGCTTCCATTTCCCAAAGTATGAGCTACTACTAACTTCTTCTCCTACTTTAATAATGACATCCTCCCTCAAAATATGTAGGAACCAACAAGAGGATATTATATCCCATATCTAATTCTCAACAACAAAGAAGTTGGTTTCTAGGTTGACCATAATGAGAACCTTGGGGGAAAGAGAATTCTTCTTATAGCCAGCAGTAGAGAGGAAAAGGAAAATAAAAAAAATAAATTATATTCTTCTAGATTTGGGGATGGCAGGTTTCAAAGTGGAAGGAAAAGTAAGATTCCCAAAGGACTAATACTTTACAGAACTCAAAAAAAATGCAAACTCTTAAGAATGAAATTCAAGGCATACACACACACACATACTCTCTCTCACACACATAATTGTGATTGAAAGAAAAGAGGGGAAAGTTATCTAAAGAGAATAATGTAAACATGCCGGGAACCCACTAATTAATTCAAAACACCACATAATGGACATGGAAACAAACAAAGATAATTGAGGCTAAGTGCTAAAATGTGTCATGATCTATTAAGAATAACATCAGGAATGCTAAATATTGGAACAAGGCGGGGCTGGTGAGGAAAGCTGTACTGGAGAAAGTCGAAAGATCAGAGAAAATATAGGACAACTTGGAGAGATGCATGAAATGATAACTGATGACTGAGAGCAAGTTGTTGAATTCTTTCTTTCCTTCTCTTTTCTTGACAAAGGACATATTTGAATTTTGAAGGTTAGAAGAAATATGGCTCTTAAGGAGTTGATAGACAAGCTAAGGTGAAATTAAGAAAGGACCTGACTTCTTTTGACAACTTCTTTTGGATCATTTTGGTCCAGATGAATGATGTATTTGGGTATGAAACAAATTAGCAGGAGTGCCTACTTTACCCTCATCAGCAGCACTTAAATGAGAATGGAGAAGGGGAAAGATAATTATAGGATGCCATAAGATTAAATAATGTCCTGAATTAAAAGAGAGGAGAGAAAAAGGTAGAAAAGGCAATGGGAAGAAGGGAGGTAAGAAGGAAAAATCAATTTATTGTTCATAAAGCCAATATTTTTCCTATTATTACAAATAGCATTTTCAAAACAATTTTGATTAGATCATTCTTTATTCACACACTGAAATGAGGCTAAGTACCTTCAAAAGAATAATTTCAGGTGGGGTATGTTGTAACTTATATATTCCCCTTTAAACACTGGGGTCTTTATCAATAATGTGTTCTCAAGCAACATATTATAACCCTCTGCATTCTTTTGTTTAGCTCGTTTAGAGTTTGATTTCCCTGTTGTTCTCCACAGAATTTTTAGGTTAAAAGAATAAAACCATATATTGAATCCAGAAGATGTTCTCTTAGTTTAGCTTTCCTTTTCTTTCAAAATAACTAATCTATCTTGAGTTATATGTAGATTTTGAACTATTATTTGATTTCTAAGACAGTTAGATAGCAAAATAGAGTGCAGGACCTGGAGTCAGGAGGACTTGAGTTCAAATCCTACCTCAGATGCTTACTAGCTATCTGACTCTAGATATCACTTAATTTGTTTGCCTCAGTTTCCTCATTTGTAAAAGAGGGATAATAATAATATCTACCTCCCAAATTTGTTGAGAGGATAAAATGAGATATTTGTATTTTGCCAACTTTAAATGATTTTATGAATGCTAGTTATTACTATAATTTAGATATTCATAGAAAATGATTTAAAAAAGCTATTGAATATTTCTTATGTATGAGGAACTGTGCTAAGTACTAGTTAGAGAAAAATAAGCAACATCAAATCCCTGTCCTGAAGAAACTTACTTGCTAATAGGAGCAGGCATCACATATAGTGGACTTAGGGTTTGAAATTGAGGGAAGGGCCAAGGGTATACTCACCACATCATGAATATGTCAGGAAAAGTAGTAAGTTAAGGCTCCATCCAGGCAAAATGAGGCTCCACACAGTGGCAGGGATTGTTTCTGGTGATAGCAGGAGGAATCCTCCAGAGTTTAGGTATGTAAAGTCCTGGAAATGACTAGAAAGTGGCATAGTGATGCTAGAGTAGTGTGGTGGGCCACAGATAGGCAAGATGAGGTCTTGCGGGTTTGAGTTCTGTTGGGCTTGAGTGGAGGCAGCATGGCTTGGAACTATCCAGGCAGTGGTTTTGTAGGTTTGGAAATAACGAGATCTTCAGTAATGTTTGGCCCTCCCCCAACTACCCGGAAATCAATTCCATCTGAACATATCAGATTTTTAGGTTATGGATTTTCAATCTCATGCAAACTATTCTGGCTCTTTCACAGATAGACCAGAGCATGTCCTTTCTCATTAGGAACTTGAATATGTTCAATTTTTGAACCTTTGTAAGGCAGCGTCTAAGCTTTGTTGGGATTTTCCTTAGGAACATTATATTTCTGGCATAATGTTTGAGCTTAGATAGAGCAAATGTGATGAGAAGAATTCCATAAAATCTGGTTATCTACTTCGACAATGAGGAAAAAAGTCAAAGAATCAAGGGCTCCTGAATCAAGGGCTCCTGAATGGTATAGAGGACATGAGATGATATGTAGTTTAACAATGGACCAAATCAGCCTCAAGAAATTAGACCTTTCTTTTTGCACAGTACATGACATCAGTGCTAGCGGTGGCCATGTTATATGTAGCTCATATAACAAACACAAAATAACCAGGGCTTAAGAATTGACTGCCCTCCTGATCCTATGTAAAAACTGGTTTATTATCTCAGGCACACACTAGCATTTTAGGAAAATCAAGGTTTTAGGCATCCCAACCTCACTGGGGAGGTACATAGAATCCCAAGAAACAACTTTCTGCAGATGGTAAGTTTCTTGAAAGAGGAGCTGAATCATGTCAATTTCTATCTGCTCAGTAAAAAGTAAACCAGAAAGTAAATAGAAGTTGCAAGTGCATTAAAAATAAAAAAAAGATTCTCCTTAGATAGACATATAAAGGAGTCAGTAGAGTTGGTAAACATTTGTAAAAACAGCTTATATAGCAACATATTGCAAAAACTAAGAAGGTAGAGAAATTCTTCAAAGGATTAGATTAAAATCATATTAAATCATCAAAGTATTTAAGATGTAGTTACTGTAATTTAAAAGTGAGTAGAGGAGAATAAAACAAGTTGGAACATTTGATTCAGCAAGAAGAAATGAGTGATCAAAGATATGGAGACTACATCAAATCTTGATGCTAGTATGTCCTGAATTTTTTGAGAATTCATTCCAGAGTCAAACACCAAATAACATTACAAATAATGAAACTAATCATATTTTTATGGGCAGGAAATGACATATTGATGTCGGAATCATTTGTCAAATAATTTTATGTAGTCCAACTTGTTAGAACAAAGATAAAAGTCAATACAACAAACTAGAAAGAAATTGAGAATGTTGTATATCCTAAAAAACTAAAACTTCAATCTCATATAGAATGAAGCCATTGATTCTTTAAAAAGAAAGAAATGGATAAAAAAATGGCATAAACACTGTCTGCCACAATTTCTAAATTTAATTTACGTAAAGCAAACAACCTAGCAAAGAGAACAAAAGGGGTTAGAAAGCATTTCAGGAAGTAAATACATGATAATCTCATAAAACATAGAAATGGAAGGCAAAGGCAATGTAAGTTTAGGTTACAAATTCAATTGTAAAATTTTACAGAATGGAATGGTGAGAAATTTTGTACAGTATGAACTCATAAAACAGTAAAAAGAAGTGAAAAAAAATGGAAAGCTCACTAAAAGACCTAAATAAGTAAAGTTCTACTGAAAGTATTTAGGGATGGGATTGGAAGGAGGGCAAAAGAAAAACAAACAGAAATACAAAAGATTAGTAAAGATCTTTTATCAAATACACTTAAATTCTTTTCTTTTGCAAGAACAGAGAAGCAATGTCAATTTGGGCTTCAGAATTACTCTCAGTGATGTACTGACTGAGGAAGTAAAAATAGTATTGAAGGAAAGAAAGTTGCAAATAGCAGTACACACAAAATAGACATATGCTAAAAGTGACACAATGTGGAGAATGTTGAGGGATCAGTTCCCAATGTTTTCGAAATACACAAGAGTACCAAAGACTTGGAAAATATGGTGGTTAAAATAAACAAAAGATGACTAAAAGAAAAAAAATTGTATTAGTGCTACAAAGTCATTTACTTATATCACTTATATTACACATAAAATGGTTTACACATAATAGGACATCTTTCACAAAAGAATTAAATGGGCTTTATGGATTATGTTCCATAGACAGTCTCTTCTTTATAGACACACAAAACTGACTGAAAGAGGTAAAGAATACACAATCCTACCGTATTTATTTTATTTGTCAGTGAAAAATTGTCTAAAGGGTGAATGGCTATCTTGAAGAATTTTTATCAACATGGTTTCTTAAAGGCATGTGTCAAAATCACATAAGATTTTTTAAAGTACTAACAAGAGAGATTTCTTTGTTGAATAACCCTTTTATTGTTACTGTCAAGTGAGACAAAAAAGTGGGAAGCATGATCATCAAAGATATTTGCTGCTGTAAATTATTTCCAGAATGCTTGAAGTTGTTCAGGTTCAAAATTCTATTTGTGGACACCATGCTGATTAGATGATAGACTGAAATATTGCAGAACAGCTATATTCAGACTATCTATATGTGGGAAAAAAAGTGAATGAAGAATGAGTATTTTCCACACCATGATATACAGTTGGATGGAAAACCCATAAGGTTCTTTCATTGATACACATATACTGAATAGCAATTATGAGTAGTAAATAATAGCCATGACTCAACGTGCAGAGGGGAGAAGACTGTGTTGCCTCTAGGAAACAAGAGTGAGAATAGAAGGCTACATGGAATTACCACCCAAAAATGTATAGGACAAATGGTATAACGGATGAAACTGAAGAGATATATAAGTGGAAAAAATGCAACATATTGGACAACCAATGAATAGATTAAAGAAAATACATTTATTAAGCATTTTTAATGTGTAAAATATTATGTTAATCCCTAGAGATTAAACATCATCATGCTTTACAAATATCATCTTATTTTATTTCCACAGCACTAGCAGATAAGCATTATTATTAATCCCAACTTACAGTTGAAGAAGCCAAGGCAGACAGAGGTTAAATAACACACTTAGTGTTACACAAGTAGTAAGTATCTGAAAGCAAACTGTACATCCAGATTTTCTTTAGGCAATGAGGGGTAAGTGACTTTCCGAGATCTTTCAACTAGTGTCTAAGTCTGGATTTGAACTCAGGTCCTTCTGACTCCAGGGCAAGTGTTCTATCAACTGTACCACCTTACTACCCTCAAAATCAGACCTTTCTTACTCTAGGCCTGTAACTATTACCTAGCTGCCTCTAATATAGTACATACTATTAAAAATGAGACCTTCCTTGTTCTCAATAGGCTTACATTATAATGTGATAAGACAATGGATGTGAAAGAATTCAGCTTCATGGTGGATGAGAAGACATATAAATGATAAGGGTGCTTCAGAACAGCAAATGACAAGGCCCAAACTTCAGAGGCAAACAGATAAACAAGTCTTATCTTCTGCTGCTCTCTCTGTAAAGTCGGGGAAGTAGAAGATACAAGGGATCCCTTGAGGCACATGGAAAAATGCAGGGAATCAGTAGAAATGCATAGAGATGGGGAGTGCTGCCTATAAGAAACTATAAAAAGGGCAGTTTAACCAGATTACTGAATGGGAGTCAGGGTAAGTAATATATTTTTATAATGAGATTTGAAAGGCAGGTTCAGATCAGGGTGTGAAGGACTTTAACATGCCAATAAAGAAATTTATATGTCATCCTAAAGGAAATAGAGTTTCCTCTGTTTGTTAATTAGAGGAGAGACAGGCTCAGACCATAGAAAGGAGTTTTGGCTTCATTCGTTAAACAATGAAAAAACTGAAAAAAATGGAATGGGAGAATGTTGCAGTCAAATTTGTGACTATCAGAAGATTAATCTAGAAGCGATGGATGGGATTTACCAGATGATGGAAGTTTGGAGGAGAACAGACTAGTTTGTGGCCTATTGCAACAGTCTAGATGAGAAGAAATGAAAGTCTCATCTTTGGCAGTATCAGTTGTACTGGAGAACAGTAGATGTTTACATATTGTGGTGGTAAAATGACAAGAGTTGATGACTTCTTAAATGTGAGAGATGAAAGAAGATAGAGGAGTTAGAAATTACTCCATAAAGGAAAGGAAAGTAAATCAAATGCTCAGAGAAAGAAAATAAATAGAGATTGGTCATATTTAATTTGAGGTGCTGGTGGAATATTTAGGTGAAATTCCAGTAGGTATTTAGGAATGTGGGTCTGGATCATTGGGGAATGTCATCAGAGAAAGCAATGTGTGGGATATTTTCAGTACTATGAAAAAAGATTGATCTTTGAGAAGACATGCGGTATAAAATTGCAATTTAGCATAACTCCTGATCTCTATACAGACCTCATTCACTTGAAAATCCCTGATCTTGCTCTCAAGTTACCCTTCTCTCAAGCCTCATAGGTCTGTCATTACCAAGAGACTTTGATTTTTGGCATAACATAAACTTTTTCAATTGTTTTCAGCATGGAACCCAATCTTCCTTTTCTCACAGAGACCCCCTCTCATACTCTTTGCAATAACCAAACAGATTCTTTTCCCCATGAGTAGCATAGAATCTACTTATATTATCTGACATTTGCAAAAACAAACCAAAAGAGCCATTTTTACTGGTCTTTATTCTAGGAGTTCTGTTAAGTACTTGGATTATTGATGATATAGCCGATCAATGGCTTAAGATTCAAGTTCTAACAGAATCCCTAATGTAATGGAAATTAATAACGTTTCAGGTTATATGTTAAGAATATAATATATAACATACAAATATATTGTGCTGCTTAATGCATGTGAAAGATCATTTAAGACAATAACTAACGTACAAATTTTTGCAGAGTTTGGGAAAATTAAGTATAAAGACATTGCATTTTCATTAAAGTAAGTTGCACTTAGAAAATAATAAGTTATGATTCATTGTTATGATCTTTATTACATGGGACCCAATTTTTAATGTAGGAACACAACTCAAAATGGCTGTAATAGTACATAGAAATACAGAGATATGATTACATTAATACACATTTCAGGAATATAGTTAATGCACAAAGCAGAGTTAATGTGTGTATTTCATGATTTTGTTGCAGCAATGCAGGAAATGATGCTTCACTAGCCATAAAGAGGTAAAATGAACCGCTAAGGTACCTAAATGAACTAAGAGAAAATGACAGTCCCTGAGGACAATCTGACTCAAAGTATGGTCACAGTTTACATTGTTACTCACAAAGGAAGACTGCTTCTGGAAAACCATGCTCTATGAAGTTTCAGTAGTCTTATCTTAATGTACTTGTTTCCTGATAAGAATCTCTGTTTGATCTTCCTCAAAAATGGGGCCTGAACAAGAGACCTTATTACCCCCTTTGGAGGGATAATGTATTTGCTCTAGAGATATCATATGCTACTAAACCAGGCTCAGATTTTCTAATCTGAAATTGAACAGGGAATTTTTATTTCATACTCTGCCCCAGAGCCTTTGACCACCTTCTGCTCCATTAGGATAGCATAAATTGGCTTATAAGACATCTTATGATCTTTGGATGAAAGTGCTTATTATAACCATTTATCTCTACACAGTAGAAAGCTAGGACAGGAAAAGTCAGTGTTTTATACGTAACAATTCTAAAGATTTCTCCTGATGCACAAGGGGATGGTGTTAGCTTTTTTGACTCTGGCTCTTGCTATTAAGCCCCCAATTTTTACGACCATGAACCACCACTTTCAAATTCTTTCTAACCATTTTCATCAATACAACTATATTTAATCTTGCTTTTGCAAAGAGAAAACAGACCAACAGTGCATTACAATTGGCAGGCTTATGCAAAATTAAGTATTACCTGTTGACTTGAGCAGACCTTTACACCAACGCAGAATTCATAATAATCTTTTCTACAGATCTCATTCATTGATATAGGCACTTGAAGACACTCAGTAAGCAACAATATTAGTATCATACATTCCCTTTATTAATAAATAATAGGAGCAAGAGTAATTTGCATTCTTTAGCCTCCAAAAGTACCAAAGATTAATTAACAAGATCTCTACAATCATTGGAGGCTGAGAGTTATTATGACAAACACCGTCTCATAGCTCAATCTTCTCTAGATAATCCTTTCATAACAATTCTCACTTTTGAAATGTTATTGCTGAACTCAGAGTCATTAGATAAAGGTGTTTCAATAATAAAAATTCTCTAAGATTTTAACACTTAGGCCAGGGTCACTACCTAAAGAACAATTGTATTTAAGAAAAGTTACTTGGGTATTAAAATCTCATCCCTGCTAATGAATTTATATCATATTACCAAGCTTTATAATTCCCTTTATCCCATTATGTTAGAAGCCTTTTTTCCATTCCACTATCATTCTGGCTCTCTATTCTGAATTCCTTCCACTGTGTTCTTAAAGATCTGTTGTTTTTCCCCAATTGATAAATGGTCAAAGGATATGAACAGGCAATTTTTAGAGGAAGAAATTAAAGCCATCTATAGTCATATGAAAAAATGCTCTAAATCACTTTTGATTAGAGACATGCAAATCAAAACAACTCTGCGGTACCACATCACACCTATCAGATTGGCTAACATGACAGAACAGGAAGATGATAAATGTTGGAGAAGATATGGGAGACTTGGAAGACTCATTCATTATTGGTGTGGCTGTGAGCTGATCCAACCATTCTGGAGAGCAATTTGGAATTATATCCAAAGGGCTACAAAATATGCATACCCTTTGACCCAGCAATATTGCTTCTAGGACTGTACCCCCAGGAGATCATAAAAAATGGGAAAGGGTCCCACATGTACAAAAAATATTTATAGAAACACTCTTTGTAGTGGCCAAAAACTGGAAATCAAGAGGATGCCCATCATTTGGGGAATGACTGAATAAATTATAGTATATGAGTATAATGGAATAGTATTGTGCTATAAGAAATGATGAACAGGAAGACTTCAGAGAGACCTGGAAAGAGTTATACGATCTGATGCTGAGTGAAAGGAGCAGAACCAGGAGAACTTTGTGCACAGCAATGACCGCAGTGTGAGAGAGTTTTTTCTGGTAGACTTGGAACTTCGAAGCAATGCAAGAACTTAAAAAAATTCCCAATGGTCTTCTAAGATAAAATGCCTTCTTCATCCAGGGAAAGATCTATGGAATTCAATTGCAGATGTAGCAGATCATTTCTTTTGCATGTGTATTGCATTTTGGTTTGTTAGATTTCTCCCATTCATTTTAATTCTTCTACATGGCATGACTATAGTGAAAGTGTATGTAATAGGAATGTATGTGAAGAACCTATGTAGGATTGTATGCCGTCTCGGTGCGGGTGTGGGAGGGCGGAGGGAGAGAAAAATAATAATCTAAGTTGTATGGTAGTGATTGTGAAACACTGAAAATAAATAACACTAATTAAAAAAGGTCTGTTTTTTTGTTTTGTTTTGGTTTTCAGTCACCTAACATTTTTTGAGACATCTCATACTCTTGCCCAAAATTTCAACTCATAGATCAAAGCATATTTTTATAGGCATCATACCAACTACATTGTTGTGGTGGCAGTAACAGTAGTGAAAATGTTCAGGAAAATGGTATGTAGGCTTCCCTTAGGGAAGCAGTTACTTATACTAAACAAATCCCATCAGTGAATTCTCATGATGTTGAATTAGTTTGAAAGGGGCTACCCTGAAAGTTGAGTCTAAGGGTAGCAAGGCTATGAGGAGTGAATCCACAGAAAACACTGCATTTGCCGCCCCAGTTATGAACCACTTCATTCTCTTGTTCAGTTCAACTTTAAATCAATTTAATTCAGCAAATATTTAATAAGATTGTATTGTGGTAAGATGCTATAATAGGTATATATTTCATCTCCCTTTTATTGTTTTTCCTCTCTTTTCCATTCTTCACTAATATACTTGATCCTGAAGCTCTTTACTATTTCCTTTTACTGGGAAGGATTTGAAGACTTATAGTTTCCAAGTTCATGTTTGCAAGGAAAATTTCTGGAGGTAGCAGTAACTTTGCAATATCTTTTCTGTACACATGTGAAATCTTGAATTATATTAAATGAAAATCAATTAAATGGGATCATGGGATTTAGAATAGTCAGTCAGATAATAAACATCTATTAAGGACTTACTGTGTCAGTGACTGCTAAGTTCTGGGAGATGTAAAAATGGAAGGTGCCTCATAGCCCATCTATTCCTACCCAATTGTTTTACAAATAAATATAAAAAAAACCCTGAGGACCAGAAAATCTGAGTTATACATGTAGGAAAATTTAAGCCAAGGTTTTCTGACTCTCACCTAATCCAAAGATCTTTCAACTAAATGAAAAATTAACAGCCCAAACCACTATGAACATGCCATGTCAGCTATTTAATCTACTGACAGAAACTTAGGTAGAAATGCTTTCACCTAAGGCCATCACTACAAAATCTACTGGGGAAGACAAATTTAGTTGGGGTTGGGGATGGAGGAATAGACCTTGGGGTAGGGACTTCAGATCTAAGAATGCAAGACTCAATTGGAAAGGAAACAGAAGCTTTGAGACATTAAAGCATTGCTGTTGGGCAGGCTATTTGAGGTAGGACCAGAACAGGACTATACCAAAGAGGTTTTTAGGGATAGAAATCATCAATTCACTTCCTATTGTAAATGAGAGGGACTATGGAATAGAGGACTGTAGGCTGGCCCAGAGTTAGAAGAGTCTGATTCAAGTCCCATTTCTGACACATTTTTACTGTAAACATACCTGTCACTTTGCCTCTTAGGACTCGAGGGAACTTCCTAATATTGTAAATTTTAGAGAAGCTATTGATCTTTACTAGTAGGGAGAGATGAATTGACTCATCTGACTGGGAGTTCCATGTTTCCTCACTCCTGCCAACTAGTTATTTAAGTTCAGTTGTTTTTCCCTGCTAAAAAAAATGCTATAAGCACTCTGAAGAACTTCTTGAGTTTCAGAAACCTGAATCAAAGCCCAGGTTGTCCTTAGTTATAGGTTTACTTGTTAGTCGGCCCTGGACATCGTCCTTATATGCCTCATTCACATTTTGTACTCTGAATTAGTTGCTTTCAAGGCAAATATTCTATCACTCTGGGATTCATTAAAGTCTGCAGATACCACTCTTTTGCATTACTTAGGACTCCAAGATTCATTTTTTTTTCAGTTGGCCTCCTTACACTTCATTATTTTAAAGATGAGCAGACCTCTAACGAAGGAAAAATCCTTCCTTTCTTGGGATAACTCTTATAATTCACGATTAGCTTCTGTATGATTGTAATCTACACTTGCACTAGGAGGCTGTCATGAAAGTTGTTTTCTTGGGCCAAATATTTCTGTTATGCTTTCTTTCCTATAACTGCAAGACCCTAGTTATATTGGGTTAATACTCTACTTAGTGTACTATTTATTGTAAAAAAACAATTATCCTGATCAATGGTCTGATTCAGCCTCTGAAACTTATATGGCCTTTAAGTTATTTCAACTCTGTGGGCCTCTGTTTGTTCTGTGTCTTAAGTTGCTGTAGCCACTTAATGGATAAAGTGCTGGCCTGGGAATAAAGTTTTATATTCAGATTCTGTCTCAGTCACTTACTAGATTCATGACCCTGAGCAAATCACTCAATCTTTCGCAGCATCAGGTTCCTCATCTGTAAAGTGGTAGTATTAATAATAGCACCTACTTCTCAGGCTTGTTGAGAATCCAATAAAATAATAATTGTAAAGTACTTAGTAAATTTTTACATAAATCCTAACTAAAATTTTAAGGGATTGGAAATATTGTTGCTTACCGTCTCTTATTGAGTGAGACATGCTATGGCTTTCAATTTCATTCATTGTAATGATTAAATAATGATTTATAATTACAAAGTAGTGATGCTCTGCTTTTGTCTTCCCCTAGCATATACTATGTCTTTGATTTTTTTTTTCTGAAGCTTCCACATTCCTTTGATTGCTGCCTCACAGACAGCAGCTGTTTAGAGTTTCTATATGCCAAGGGGGAAAAATAATTGAAGAATAAAATCCTTCAATGAGTACAACTGCAAAGACAGAGCATCTGAATTCACTGAAGAAGACACTGAAGCAGCACTGTGGCAGTACTCTGTTATTCAGCTGCATTCTGGTAACTAGAAATGTAAGTGATAGACGATGACCTCAACTTGTCCTTCAAGTTCACTGGCTAAATGAGAGTGCTGCGTTGAGAAGCGTGGCTGTGATGTAAACCAGTTTTATGCTGCTATTTGTGATCTCTGTGAATCCAGGATTACTGAGGTCTAGGACAAGACTTGGAGACAATAAAGCATTGGTATATCTTTGAGAGTGACTCATTTTCCATTTGTAACTAGAGTCATTGTATTACTGCCTATAAACAGCTCATGTTATTCTACCTGGCAAAGTGAATTACTAACCAAAGCTGAGCTGTACTTTACCTACCTGAGTCTTGGTTAGAAATGTAAAACAGAATTATTCATATAGCCAGAAGAGTTTAAATAAATACTTTGAGAACTCTGTGATTCCATTACTGTGAATGCCCCACTATAACACAGCATGTATGTCCTCCATGTCTTTTAATGTTCAGCAATTTTTGTTCATGACAATATGTTAATCCTTAAGAAAATACTCTCTCCTTATGTTGAAGATGGAAGAGAACCTGAAGAGGTAAAACTCATTAGGAAAGAGGTTAAAGGAGGCCTTGTGAAAGAAAAGGGGACCAAAATGTTTTTTATTTTGGTTTATGATGTGGGGACTGCTAAAGAAAAGTTAGCTGAGTGAGGTTCTGCTCAAGATGGCATCATGCCTCCTGAATAACCAAAGAAATTCACTTAATACTAGAGTTTTAATAATCTATTTTCAAAAAACAAGCAACCACCAATTCAGGTTCAACAGTGAGGCTAATTATCCATTGGCTTGTACTTGTACTGTGTGGCCAAATCACCTTTTCCCATAATACATTTCCTTCACCTCTATTATTTCACCACTCTTGATTCTTGAATTCTGACACGTAGGTTGACACCATGACTCTGACAGTTACTATATTATGACCTTGAGAATATTCCTTAATCTCCATGAGCCTGAATTTCCTTATTTGTACAAAGGAAAGGGCAGATTATGGTCTTTAAGGTCCATTCCCACTCTTAACCAACAGTCTTACTGTTTGCTAGATTACTTAATGGTAGATTCTTTCAAAATCATTGTGTTCTATGGATCACAACCTTATCACATCCTTTGAATAATATTACTGTTTAAAAGAGCTAGTGTGTGTATGTGTGGAGGGAGGGAGATAGGTGGAAATTATTGAAAGCACTATGCAGTTTACCAAATGAGATACGGTCTGCTCTTATCACACTTTTCAGTTTTGGTTCAATATGTATACACAAAAAAACACATACACACAATCATCTGCCTAACAATTCTAATAGGCAAAAATATAGAGTTATATATTTTTAGAAATATTTGAAACATTTTACATCCATTTTATTGGAAGTAGTTCAGTTTTTCTGTGAATAAAGCTGGGAAAATCTATTTACATGGAATGGGGTTGGTTGCATTGGATAATTACTATTTCAATTTTTTTTCTAGGAAACAATATTGTTATGTGGGAGAGATCAGGGAGGACAGCTAATTATCCCTGAGAATTAGGTCATGATAGAGTGAACTTGGTGGTGGTGGTGAGCATTTAGGAAGTGTTCACATTAAATTTAACTGAATCAGCATTAACCTATACTGAATCTATTCTATTGGTAACTCCACAAGCAATACAGTTCTACATGCTGGATTGTCCATGTACTGAATTTCCATACTGGAAATTACAGCTACAGAGAAGTACTTCTATTTGAATATGGCAACACATGAGTCTTTTCAGCATTCTTTTATTCTTCAGCAAGGGATTTGTCCAAAATATTTCCATAACGCTAAAGTAGCATTTGGGATATCTACCATTCTGTCATCTTTCATTCTCACTACATAATCAGCCCTGAATGTTCCCAAATCTCTAATGTTAAACTTGGTATGTTTTTTAAAGACAAAATCTTTCCACGAAAGTATAACTATATAATTAACAAGGACAGAAAAGATCTTGTGCATTTTACATTTAGGACTGGAGGGGACCTCAGAAATCATGTAGTTCAACCCATTCATTGTACAGATTAGGAAACTGAGGCCAAGAGAGGAGAAATGATTTGTGCAAGATTAATTTAAAGGAGTTAAGATGTAAAATGAAGACACTGGGTTTTCAAAATCCAGTACTCTGTCCACTGTACCATATTGTCAGGGGAAAGCTAAAAATATTAAATAGAACTTCAACATGTAGAGACCTTAAAGTTTAATGGAAAGAATTCTGGATTTAGAATCAAGAAAGCTGGTATGAATCTGAGTTCTTCTCTTTGTGTGCTGAGCAACATTGAGCAAATGATAAGCCCAACAGACCTCAGTTTTGGCATCTTTAAAATTAAGGTTTTGAACTAGGTAACTCGAGTCTCTTAGAGCTCGGATCATCACTGAAAATGAAGGCTATACATATACACAAAGTATAACTGGAAAATGGAAGAGAACAAGGTAACTCTGGTAACAGAGCAGAAAACTCCAATTTATGTTTATCTACAAGGCAATAATTCAATTATATGTATATATATATACATATATATATATATATAGTTGACTCAGTTCCTCAAAACTGACGATTGTTCTGAGCTTTTGTTTATAGATTCAAATTTTTTTGTTCAATATGTGCCAAAGCCACATAAATTATAATAGTGCACTGGCGGATGAAACCACCAATTTGCTTTACCTCACTACAGCGTCAAATGTCAAGGTGTCAAGTCATCCCTTCGGTTTCATTGGGAAACATAAATTATTGCTAATAGAATGCACCAGTGAAATTTTCTGAATAACAAATGGCTTCAGAGAGCATTACCACATGAAGGAACTGGAGGATGCTTGAGATAATTTATGATACAAATATTTTCAAAAGCTGCCTGCTTGGAAAGTTGATTTCTAAATGTAAAATAAATAACTGACTGAGCTTCATGTGCTCAACTCATCCTCCTGCAATTTCTGTCAAATCCACTATTAAAGACTACCATGGTTATGACTGCAAAGCTTCAGTGCCCTGTTGCCCTCAGAACCCCAGGCAATTGATGAATGATTCCACTCAACACGAATCACATCTAGTCCATATAGGAAAGCTCTCTGGGCCACAACAGGGAAGGATCCATAGGCTATCACATCTTTCATTTTTTCCACCACCACCACAACATACACCCTTCTTTGTTTTTGTTTTATTTTTAATAACTAACTTTCTCTTTAAAAAAGCACATTTTTCTATAGGAGGTTATCACAGTCTGGTGTGTTCATCCTTCATTGCTGAAGAAGACAGCGCCATCAGAGAAATAATGACATGACCTGCACTTGACTTTGTTTTGAGTGAGGGAGGGTTGGGAAGGTCACCAGCCTCACTTTTCCTCCGGAGCCATCTGAATCCAGTGAATAGATATTCATCGCGATGACTAGAGATGACCAAGGATGAGGCAATAGGGATTAAATTACTTGCCTAAGGTCACGCAGCTAGTGAGTGTCAAGTGTCTGAAGTGAGATTTGAATTCAGGTCCTCCTGACTCCTGCATTGGGGCTTTATCCAGTGTACCACCTAGATGCCCCAGACACACAGCGTGGTATATGCAAGGCTAAACATCTTCCCCAGCAAATTATAAAATCAAATATTACAATGAAGCAGGAAGGGAATGCCTGTAGAATGTAATCTCATAAAAACTGTGAAGAAAGAATACAGGGCTACACCATATGCAACAAAATGTTGAACTGATGAGCCTTGCTCTTTCATTATGGTTAACAAGTAACTAGAATAAGACAATTCAGGATGAAGGTGTCATGAGAGCTTCTAGCCCATATTAAAATGGGGCTTCCCTTTCATGAATATCAAATCCCATACATACAAAAAAGGCAGGAAAAGCAAACAAGTCAACAGGAAAGTAAATATAGAAATTATTGAGATGGGAGAATGGAAAAGGATGCATAATTATTTTCATACATAATGGTCACACCTGTGTACGTACGTGAGAAATGTGTGTACAATTGATTCAGCTTTTAAAATTGTTTACATCAGGTTCATGTCTTTGAGCTAATCATCCTACTTGTATTGTTGCACTCTGGCTCATTCACTGAATCTCAAGTGTTGTGCTCACATGGATGGGTTAGCTTTTTCAATGAAGCCTCATTACCTTTTCTAAGCAAAAAAAAAAAAGAGGGAAGAAAATAAAAGTTACTTCATTGGAAGAAAACAATTGACCTGGAAAATAGATCCAGGAGAGAAAATATCAAAATCATCGGACTACCTAAAAGCCATAATCTAAAGCAGGACCTGGACAGCATCTTTCAAGAAGTTATCAAGGAAAACTGCCCTAATGTCCTGGAACCAGAGGGCAAAATAGGCACTGAAAGAATCTACCAATCACCTCAGGAAAGAGATCCCAAAATAAAAACCCTGAGGAACATCATAGCTAAATTACAGAATTATCAGATCAAGGAAAAAAATACTACAAGTGGACAGAAAGAAGCAAATCAAATAACCAGTATCACACAGAACTTAGCAGGGGCAATATTAAAGAATCAGAGGTTGTGGAATATGACATTCTGGAGGGCAAAGGAACTAGCATTATGATTAAGACCCATCCAGAAAAATTAAACATAATACATCAAGGGAAAAAATGGTGGTCGTTCAATGAAATAGAAGGATTTCAAGCCTTTATAAGGAGAAGAGCAGAACTGAACAATATCAAAACCCAAAAGAAGCATAAATAGGTAAAAAGGGAAAACAGAAGAACTCAGTGGAGCTAAACTATTTAGCTCCACTGAGTTCTTCTGTTTCTACATGGAAAGATGATACTTGTACTTCTTAAAAATTATATCACTAACAGTATAGATAGAAGGAATAAAAATAGACAAAGGGTATGGGTAAAATTGAGAAGCAAGTTTGGGTAAGGAACCTGCTTGTATCAAGGGGAAAATATCCTAACAAAAGTTATTTATTGTGAAGATACCATTCCATCACCTCTTTACATATAGAGTTGTGTGTTGAGGGAAAGCACTATCATCATGAAACTCTGAACATAGTCTAGAACAGCTTTGAAAAATGAAAAAAAGAAACTTTAAAACACTTAAAACTGAGCAAGGGGCTGACCTACCATATTAGCCATTTTTTTCGGAGGATCTTTGAGGAAATGTGTGACCTACCTTCTGATAGAGAGGAGATAGACAAAAAAAATGAATATATATATATATATATATATATATATATATGATCTAAAAAAAGAAAATGATCTCAATTTTTCAGTGAAATAAGAGATTTTAAAGTGATGATGGACAACCACAAATATTCCAACTCCTTCACCATGACCAACAAATTGAGGATATGAAGGAAAAACACCACTCCTGTAAAGGGTAAGCACGAATGCAATGTCATTAGAAGGACCCAGATCTTCATGAGTTTCAAAAGACGGAAGAAGCGATAAAGAAGTTTTAAGATGAAGATTTTTTTTTAAACAATGGAACAAATATTACAGAGAGTAATGTTGAAGGGGTGGATAGATTTTGAATAGAAAATTAAGAGAGCATTGTTGAAGGGCATGGGGAAAACATAATAGGAAACATGGAATAAGGAAGAGGATTTATATAGTGTCAATCATGGCTCAGAATCACAGGGTTGAGAAAGCTATAATGGGCTGGGAATATATTAGCTATCCAGGGATAAATTCATGCAGATTATCAATCAATGACTACTGATAAATTCATCAAGATGACAATGAGGGTGATTAGATTGTACAGGATCACAGGAAAGATTTTCATCTGAGATAGTATGTAGGCTAATGACAAAGGAGTAGATCATAAGTTTAAGGACTGGCATGAGCCTTAGAGGGGATCTAGGCCAAATTCTTTCGCCCTGCAGAGGAACATCTAAAGAACCGAGAAATATCATACCTTTCCCTAGGTCACATTTGTATTAAGTGACCAAGGTGGGTGTCATAATCATGTCCTAAGATTCCAAAAGTGGTACCACCTGACACAAGGAGGATGTTAGGCTTCTGAGGTTTATAACGCATCTAAATGATCAGCTGAATAATTTGTGTGAGGTCAGAAAATAGGTCTAATTCCCTAATGCCTCTTCAGAACTATCAGCTGCTTTGGAATCATAAACAACTGACAATAATTATTTGTTATTACTTTGTAGGAAAAAGTGAAAGTGCCATAAATTTCCTATGAGATGATAGTACAGATTATTTTTCCTTTTTCTTTTCTCTCAGAACAATTAGCATAGTGATGACTACTGTAAACAGGCATAATTCCTGGGCAGTTGATCATCAAGATGAGGGTAGATGGTCAAAATATTTCAAAATGATTACTTTCAGTCTGATTAAATTTTAAAACATACACACCTTGCTCTCTTATATGAAGGAATTTATTGTAAACTGAAACTAGCTGAACGCTGCGGAGATACACTCTTTACAATGCAGCGTTATGCGGTTTACTGCAACCTATCAGTATAATCTCTGTCACATAATATATCATCCCACGTCTTTCCATAATGACTCACTGCAGTAGGAGTGGTATGCTGCCATTACAGAAACGGTAGCCAAGGTAGAAGGTAGAGGGCACCTAAAAATTAGAATTTTATTACACTAGTGTGCATATGTATATTTCTGTGACCAACTGACATTGCTGGGAAGGAATGGTTTTCCTGATTATCAAGTCTAAATCTTCCCCTCTTTGACTCCTGTCCATGTCCTACTTTTGCCCTCCGGAGCTAAACAGAACAAAGTCTATTTCCTCATTTCTGATCAAGCTGCCCCTCCCCTTCCCCGCAACCCATAGGCTAAATATCCTCTGCCACTTCAAATGAAAAACAAGACTCCAGCGTTTTCTCAATCCTGATTGCTTGTCTTTAGCTCTCTATCAATGTACTTCCTAATGTGGGGTGACTTGATTTCTTAATTATTATAGCCATTCTTGTGTTCTGTAAAATATAATAGCCATGAGTATGGAAAGCTTTTGGAAACAGAGAAGATCTTAATCAACATTTTCCTTATGGTAACCTACTTGTCGTCTTTCATATTGCTATCTAGCCTCCATGCCGCTTCCCAAGTAAGTTTTGTAAATTATTGCAATAGTTGGACATCTTTTCTATACAAACAATTCAATTACTTCTCATTAAAAATAAAATGGAAAAATAAGATTGCTAATAATCATACACAATTGCACACACACACACACACACATATATATATATATATATATATATATATATATATATGAATGGGAAATTAAAATCCTGACCTTGGCATTCAAGGCCCAGTAAAATAAAACTCCAGTTTCTTGGCACAGTCTCATCATGTATCAATAAAGCTCCAGTATCTTGGCATAATCTAATTGCATATTAATTTTTACTGTATTGTACATCCCAGACAAAGATACTACTCTCCATGCCCCACACTTATCTGACTCATCTGTCCCTCTATATTTTGAGCTCATGTCATTTCTCCATATCTAGAACATATGTTCTTTTCTCATGCCTTGTTCTCCCACCTACGCCATTGGTGTATGTCTGAACCAGAGGGCTCACTTCAGAATGTTTCATTTTTCAAATTAATTCTTCACTGAATGCTCCAGTTTAAAAAGATAATTCCTTCTTCAATTTTCTCAAACTATCTTTCCATATTTTTTCCTTTATTCTTATCAGATTCTCCTTTGTATCACAAGGAATTCCTTTTTTCATCACCCTTAAGCGATTGTAAGCTTTGCAAAGGCAGGACCTTTACAGCATCTGTTTTGATCTATTTCATTTTTCTGTCTCCAGCATGAAGTACAAGATCTCATAGTAATTACTTAATAATTGTTCATTGACTTTGTTTTTGACAAACTATAAGCAAAATATATCATACATACATAAATGAAACTGATTTTATTTAATAAATACAACTAAATTTTCTAATGATTGTTTCATCTTTATTTTTAACCCAGACTAAAGTCACCATATATATTTTGGGCAATGGTAAAACTTCAGAGTCACTGAAAGTCACTATTTAGAGTTTTCTGTTAAATTATTTTGTAGGATTTTGAAAATTAGCATTGAAGAAGGATGATAGATGGAGGGATGAACTATCAAATATACCTTACATATTTGGGTTATATAGTGTGTACCTAAAGACATTAATTACAATTAGCTAAGGGAGTATGTTTAACTTGAATAAACGAAAAAATCAAAATTATTACAATTTTAAAAATAATTCAATATGTATTACTTTTGAAAACATAAAGTAGAAAATTACCCACTAAATATAATTTTTTTCTCTAATTACACTACCTGTTAGAATTGCTTTAAGAATAACTAGAAATCATTTGTAATTAGTAGCGGTATTTTATATAGCATTAAAATCCTAAGGTATTAATAATGAAAAATAAAAGTACTTCCTCTAGAGTAAACACATCCTCTACAGGTTTATATGATTGATTTGCCTAGCAATCCCTTCCTTTACCAAAAGTACAAAAACTACTTTCAGCTTCTTCTGGAGTCAGGTCAGTCTGGAGGGAGCTGGAGCCTCTGTTACTGAGGATATTGCTGAGGGTTCCCAGATCCTTCCACCTTCTGGGCACCTTCCCACAATTTTTGTCTCCAAGTCTCTCAGCTCTGTCCCTGTGACCTCTCATCCTGCAGTTCCATTTGCCAAGTCTTCCTGGGTAGGTAAGGATAGCTTACAGGAAAGGAAGCTGGCATTGTATGAATATGCCTGAAAGTGATACACAGAGAGACAGGCTTATGAGACTGACTGAGGTCAAAAGAGATGGAGTCCAAGCCAGAGCAGCCCAAAGGAGACCAGGAGGCAGATTGTCCACCACAGGCTAGATGGGTGGAGACTGTGAATAGGTTCCCCAATTTTCCATTAAATTTAGAGTTTTCATTCCAAAAAAGGTTGCATGAACATATTATCTAGTACAGGATATGTATTGGACTAGATTGTACAGGTTCTCCTCTACGCCTAAAGATAGAGTCAAGTAAAATGGGAAGATGTCAACTTTTGATGTCAAAAAGCTTGTGTTCAAGGCCCATTTCCACTCCTACTTGTCATGTCACCCTTACTGTCATGTAACCTTCCATGTCACCTAATCTGTGTAGGGCCAATTTTCTCTATTGAAAAGCAAGTTAATAATCTTTCCAATAAGTGCTTAATTCATAGAGTAAATGTAGGAAGTAAGTCAGACAAAGCCTGTGATTTTCTTTGTAAACTTTAAAGCATTATATAATACAAGTAATTCTAAATTTCAGTTGATTTTTATTATTATTCCACGTGCTGTGACTGTAGGCAGTTATGGCTCATTGTTATTAACCAGAAAACACAGAAGGGGCACACTTTCCCTGTTTAACTTCAACTAGTGCACCCTTTATTTTCCCTAAGTTGCCAGAGATCATACCCAAAACCACCCTATATTTCAAGATTATTTTGTAACAACTAATGGAATGAAATGAGGTAGTTCTAAAAGTTACAAAATACTTTTGCAGGATTAAATCTCTGATTCTTTGTCTTTACAACTAAGTAGTCTCTGTCCAACTTCCTTACCTTGGGACCAGACTTATTCTGTCAACAGATCTGAATGACTAAAAACTCTACTTCATCTATACCTTAATTAAATTCGACAAATACATTTTAAAGATTTACTATACAGAAGACATTAATCTAGAGACTGGGAATGCAAAAACAGAAATAAAACAATACATTTTCTTAAGAAGATTTTATTACACTGGAGAGAATTCTCTGCGTGAACATGACATGTTTGTGACAGCATATGACAAGGCAAAATGAGGGGGAGAAGGCTCTAACAAGCAGTGGTATGGCACATAGTCATGGCATATTCATGGCATCTGAAAGTAACAGAATATTGTCATGGCACAGGTAACAATAAATATGAGGAATTCAGAGAAGAACGGGAAACTATGTGAAATGATGCAAAATGAAAACAAAATCATAGTCAGAAAAATAATTTATACAGTAAACACAATAATGTAAAAAAACAGTTGAATTTTAATTAATTCTGATTAATTAATTAGCTAATTAATCTTGGAACTGAGGAATAGATACTCAAGGCTCTTCCCTCCTTGGTACAGGGAATTGTGTGGGATGAGGGCTGCAGTGGGGGGGAGTGGC
Organism: Bettongia penicillata ogilbyi; assembly: GCA_023548195.1. Classification (NCBI taxonomy): domain Eukaryota; kingdom Metazoa; phylum Chordata; class Mammalia; order Diprotodontia; family Potoroidae; genus Bettongia; species Bettongia penicillata. The sequence goes on from JAJHZJ010001075.1 coordinate 457,227, forward strand.
ATACTGTCAATGTGGCATGTTGCATAAAATCTCAAATGCAGTTATTTCATTAGCTCGTATTCATAATTGTTCTCCCCTACCCCAATATGTTACCAGGGAGTCTCATATGGCAAGGAAAGGATATCAGGATAATGTTGTTTTTCCTTCATTCCAAAGAGGACCAGTGAGTGACATCACAGGGCAATGTCTTAACTTGTGCATGAATTGGATTTAAGTGAAGTAGAGTTGCACAAAGTTGTCAGTCTCACTTTCTCTTCCAGAGTGACAAGACAAAAGTCAAGATGACTGGTGATTACCCAGGAGGCTCATCACCTGAGGCTTAATAATCCTTGCCTCACACTATATATATATATGTATATATATATACATATATATATGTATATATATATATGTATATGCCTATATGTACTAATACATGCATACGTGTATTATTACCATAAAAATTCCTGAAATCTCTTTACTAAAGCATGGAAGGCATGTAATCTGCATTGGCTGAGGGAAAAACTCTTGTTAATAAAATCACTGATACTCAACAGGAGAACCTCCCTTTCTGCATCACATTATGTACATAATATGGTAAACATAAATGATTTTAGATCAGAGTTTTAACAGAGTTTTTCTTATAAAATTCATTTCTAGGGTAAAATTTGTGTGTGTGTGTGTGTATGTGTGTGTATGTATGTATGTAACCATTTCTCCTCCTCTGAGCAATCCCAAAAAGTTTTTCCTTGAATCTGCAGCAAACTTGCAGGGTCCATCAGAAAATTCATTTCTCTTATCACCTTCAAATGCCATCTTAAGCCTCATTTCCTCCCAAGAAGTGCTATCTCCCCTCACCTGTAGACTTTTAAGAAAACAATTGAAATAGACTAAATAATCAATATATCTCTGACCTTGGTATGACAGTGACACTTTCCATTTTTTTGCCTTTCTGTCAAATTTCTTCAGCAAGTCCACATTCCTCAGACTTTACCACAAATAAATAATTATTTTATTTCTTGTTTTGTACCTAAAATATACTAGGATTTCTTTCATTTGAAAATATTTATGTTGTCAATAACTCTCTATTGATCAAGATGAATTTATTTATTTTATTTCACATTCTTTTTTCTTCTATTCACATGTTTCTGCACCAGAGTTGTTCATATTGAAATACAAATATCCAAAGGGGTCTTAGTCTGTGGCAATTCTATTACAGAGATTCTCAACATGTCATGAGCAATTAGTTGCTTAATAAATATTTGTTGATATTCATGAAAATCTTGTGCTTTAGAACATAAGGAATACATGTTGAGTCATCGCTTTGCACAATTAAATGTAATTCAACATCTATTCCTTCAATACCTATAGCACAAAATCAGTCAAGTATTTATAAAGCGCCTGTTTTGTGCTAGATGTTATATTAAATGCTAATGAAACAAAAAAAGAGACAATTTCTTCAATTTTCATTTGATAAAACAGCATATGTATTTTAAAATATATACAGAAACAATTGAAAATACAGAGGAATGTCTTTAGAAGTGGGGAGGATTAGGAAAGATTCGTATAGAAGGGAATGTATGAACTGTGTTTTGCAGGAAGAAATGTATTCTCTGGGACAGAGGGGAGAAGATATTCCAGACATTGGAGGACAGCACAAGCAAAGATAGGGAGATAAAACGTAAATAACAACATGGGAAAGAGATGTTCAGCTAAATTGTGAAAGAAAATAATGTATAATGATGTTGGAAAGATAGGTTGGGGCCAGGTTGTAAAAAGTTTTAAAAAGCAAAGTTTCTATTTTGTCCTAGAGGTAATAAACAGTCCTCAGAGTTTACTAAATAGGGAAGTGTCATTGTCATATTTATATCTGGAAGCCACAGTAGAGATTATCATCCTAACTCAAGATCAGAAGTTAGCAAAGGAAGATGGGGCCAGGGCTTTAAAATGGTAGCACAATTATGAATGATTCAAACTGGGAAGTGGGTATGTTAGATAAGCTCAAACACATTTGGGTGACTGGTTGCCTGGATGTTTGTCTGATTTTCAGCTCTGCCTGTCAATACTCTTTTTTTTTACCTCAATACTTCTGAATTGCCCATCTGAATTTCTAGGACTTGGTGTTGTGTTTTGTTGTTCTGTTTGTTATTTCTTTCTATGTCTATAGCTACGTAGAACATTATATATCCTTATTTTTTGGTCAATCAATATAAAGTTTTATATTGTGCCATCTCATTCTGCAATCACACATGGGGACACAAGCATGCTTGCACAAAAGCAAAATACACACATATTTTAGTTATATCCCCTAGCTGGTTCTGTTGCTGACTCTACTGTAATGTACAATCAGGAGAAGTAGCATACATGACATCCATAGGGGTAAAATGAAAAAAAAATGAGCTGAAAGATAGATTTACTGGTTTTAGGAGCTGGTTAAATGAACTTTCCCTAAAAGTGCTTTCTTGTAGATCAGCATCACTTGAAATGAGGTTTCCGTTAGTACGTCATAGACCTCTTTTCTTGGTTCTGACTAGGTCATAATTGGATAGAGAAAAAAAGGAATACTTGTCAAATAAGCTAGTGAACTAAAGTGAGGAAGGGTAACCAGTATACTGAATGACAATATCAATATTCAAAAAGATCCTGAGAGGCTAGAAATCTAGGCTGAACCCAAGATAGAATTTGGAAGTTATAACATAGTTCAACAACAAAGAACTCCAAAACTAACAGATATAGATAAGGTTATGGTTACTCATATGAAATAAATTTATAGTTGGTGATGAACTCAGTATAAGCTAACACTGCTGCAGCAACTCTTAACAATGATAAAAAAAAACACCACCACAAAAAAACAAGAAAAAATTAAAATAATCTTAGACTGTATTAATAAAAAAATATTCTGAAAGGAGCTTATAGTTTGAATTTATTTCAAACCATTTAAACAGCTTCTGGAATGCTCTACTCAGTTATGTGCAATACTTTTTCAAAAACAAAAGTTAAATGCTTATTCTTATCATCAAACAATTCAGTTTTTCAAGAAGATGCAAAATAGATAAAGAAAAAGACACTGTCAAGGTTCTCTAACCTCAACGCCCTAGTGCAACAATCAAAAGAATTTGACTCTCAAAAAGTCAGGTCTAGTATAGTGTCTTGGGAAGAATATTGATAAAATAGAATGGATCCATAAAAGGAGTATTAGGAGAGTAAGGATTCTGTAAATAATGTCAAATGAAGAATGATTGAGAGCAAAAAAAGACGGTTATTAGCCTAAAAGGGAAAAAAGGGGGAGCATGATAGCTACCACCAAATATTTGAAAGTCTGTCCTGATTAAGGGATATAATAGTTATTATATGTTGCTACAGATCAATTAATAATTTATAAGTATTTATTATGGATCTATATTGTGCTAGTTTCTGAGGATGCAAAGTTTTGCTGTTCAGTCACTCAGTTGTGTCTGACTCTTGGTGACCTCATGGACCACACAAGGTTCTTCTATCCTCCACCATCTCTCAAAGTTTGTCAAGTTCCTGTGCTGTGTTTCCATGATATGATTCTATCCATTTCATCCTTTACCACCTCCTTTTCCTTTTGCCTTCAATCATTCAGGGCCTTTTCCATTGAATTTCATCTTCCCACTATGTGGCCAAAGTATTTAAGCTTCAGCTTCATGGAATACAGATTAAAAATAAAAGCAGAAACAGGTATTGCACTGAGACAACCTATAGTCTAGAAAGATATTATATACATATATATGTATATGATGTTTATACATATATGTGGTGATAGACAAAATATATACATAATAAAAGATAATTAGAAAGTAGTACTAGTACATGAGAGAATCAGGAAAGACCTCATGTGGAAGGTGTCACTTGTACTGAATCTTGAAGTAAATAAAGGATATTGATAGGTGACTCTGATGTGGGGAAAGAACTAGCACCAAGTTGATGACAATATTCAAGCAGAAATTAAATGACTTTCCTTCTTTAATTGCCTTCCTATAGAGGTAGGAGGACATAGTAGGTAGATTCAAGAAGACCTCAAATACTCCTAAGACACTAGACACTTTCTGATCCAGGGCAAAATACTCAACCTCTTTGAATCTGTGTCCCCATCTAGAAAATGGGGATATTAACAGAGTTATTGTATGGATCAAATGAAATAGTATATATTAAGTTTTCTGTAAACCTTAAAGCCTTTTAGAAAAGTCATTTATTATAATCTCTATTTCATGTCCTGAAGTAATTTGCCTGTAAGCATCATTTGGTCTCTATAGTTAATGGCATACTAATTTTTCCTTTTAAAATAGATGTTTTGACCAGCTCACTATTTTATTTGGAAACAGGAAACCATTATCCTGTGACATTTTCTTCTAAGTGACATTATCTCCTAAAGAGCTATCAAAGGTCGAAAGTCTTTTTTTTTTAAATTTATAAAACATTTTTGTTTCGCTTGTTTATGTCCTACCACCCAGTCCCATTGATAAAATAATTTCCCCTTAGTATGGATAGGAACCTATAACTTTCATTTGGATGACTTAGTGATGAGGTGAAACTCTATTAAAAAGGATTCTTTGATTAAACAGCCTATTCCCTGGCAGTTTGAGAAGGAAGAGTCTTCAGAACTAAGATATAAAGAGATGTTGAGCTTCTTCATGGAAAATATCCTATATGGAGGAAAAATATTGGGGCTATTTATTGTTGCAATTGTGATGCATAGTAAGATCTATGGGGAAAAGAGTTATCATTCAATTTTTATCAAATTATTCAAAGGGAACAGCTACTAGCAGAGATTGCTGTTTAGGCTGAAGGTAATAAAACTTCCTCTCTACCCTAAGTTATAGAGTGAAATCCTGCTATAGGATCATATGTAGAAAATATGAGACCTTTCTCTGTCTTTATGGAGGATAGGGGAAAAAGGATTTTTTAAAAAAATGTCTCAATTGTTTTGTAACCTAGCTGCGTAGTATCATGGCCTACGTGATTTGGTAGACAATTGGATTGACCTGTTCACTTGGCAGTTCATCTCCTGCCTCCTACACCATTCCCAAGCTGTTCTCCTTGCCAGGAATGCACTCTATCCTTGCCTTTATTGCTTAGAATACATAGTTTCATGTATACAGGATGTCTCGAAAGTCTTGATGCTGTTTTAAATTTTAATAACGTTTAACTGTAGTAAGACTTTTGGTACGCCACGTATACTTACCCATTTGTACGTCATATGCCTTAAGGGATGGGTCTGCTTGTTTATTTGCCTGTATCCTTGGTGCCTATTACAGTGTCCTGCACAGAGTAAGTACTTGTTAAAGCTTGTTAGACTGAGTTAGATTGCAAGGAAAAAGAGTGCAGAATTTTTTTTTTCAAAATGTTGTACTAATAACTTCAACTTTTACTTATATCTTCAGGGTTGTTTAAATGACAGTTTCTAATTTAATATGAAATCATTAAAACCAGAAGTTAGAATTAAATATTGCTTAATTCTCTAAAATGTCGCTCAGCAGTGGAGTTGTAAATTATAAACAGTCACCAAGAGATATTCTCATGTTGAATGTTAGAAGTTTTGATGGCTTTTTGTTGCGGTTGTTTTTACAGGTTGGTAACATGTTTAAGTCGGATGTTTGTTAACTTAGAGATAAGTTATGGAACTGAAAGAGGCCGTCAGTTTATCAGTCAATAAACTTTTAGTAAGCATTGTGTGCCAACCCTGTGCTAAGTGGTGGGAATACCAAAAAGATTGTTTCTGCCTTCAGCGAACTTACAGTTAAATGGGAGAGAAAATATGCAAATAACTACATACAAATAAGACATAGAAAAGATAAACTGGAGATAGTCTACAGAGTAAAGGCACTAACATTAAAAGGGGATTGGCAAAGGCTTCCTGTAGAAGGTTGGATATTAGCTGGACCTTGAACAGAGCCAGGAGAAGAGACAGAAGTATATTCCAAGGGAAGAAGGAAAGCCAGTCTAAAAGCAGAGAATTGGAAGATAGAGTGTCTTTTTCCTGGAAGAGCAAGGAGGCTAGTTTGATTTTCCATGAATGTTAATTATCTTCCCAAGAAACCAAGTTAATTCTCAGACTAATTCAAATCAAGTAAGTTAACATTTTAGCATGTACTTAGTGTTCAGAGTTGGGAGCTGGATTGGAGGTACAGTGTCACAACATCTCTGGGCCCTGGTTTCTCCACTATAAGAGGAAGGGTTTGGCCTATATATTCTTCAAGGATTCTATCTACCTCTGTGTCAGTCCTCACTCTTCACAAAAGGGCATATGTGTACTCTGAGGATATGCAAAAAAACCTATTCTTTATCTCATCTATTCTGAAACAATTGAAACCTTAGGATGCCACCATATGGCCTCCACAAAAAATGCCCATCAACTCAGTCATCTTACCAGTCTTCTCATCTGCCCCCACTTGTATGAAAACACATAATAACAGCATATGAACTTTCTCCATATAAGAGCCATATACTCTTATAAATACTCAGACACATACGACACTAAGTATGGAACCAATTTTCTTTAAATAGTAAAGGACATGAATTCACACCTGAATCCATAACCAGTCCTTAGGTCTTAGGAATAAAATACAAATTTAGGAATAGAAATTTAGGAATAACTTCCAACTCTTTTCTACTGGATCTATTCCTCTCAATACCTTTTCCCCCAGCCATGAACCTGCACAATCCTGTTGACTTATAGAGAAAGAACTAAATTTTCCAAAAGAGCTAAGAAAACACTTTTTGATCCATTAATTTTCCTTCCCTAGTACAGTCAGAGTCCATATGACTTACAGTACCACACTAATTGTTGTTCAAATAAAGAATAAAATGAGGGCTTGAAAGTTCTAATTGACACAGGAGCTAGATATTGTTTAGTCATTTCAATTGTATCTGACTTTGTGATCCTGTTTGTGTGATTTTTGTGGCAAAGATACTGAACTAGTTTGTTATGTCTTTCTCCATCTTATTTTATGGGTGAGGAAACTGAAGGGAACAGGGTTCAGTGACTTATCCAAGGTCACACAACTATTAATTGTTTAAGATCAGATTTGAAATCAGGAAGAAGAGTTTTCTTCACTCTAGGTCCAACACACTAAGTACTGTATCACCTAACTAGTGAATAGGCACCATTCTTTTGCTCTATCATTCGTATTTCTTTTCAATAACCTCACGGCTCCCCTGTCAGTGTTCTAAGGTGAGATTGTATGCATCAAAATCCTGCTGTTCAGTCTCTGACATCACTGGCCACCCTAGTTGTACATCTCATCCCTAACTGGACATCGGCTCAACTCCAGGAGTTTATCCTTCTTCCCAGAAGACATTATTAGCTTTGGAGAAGCTGGACTTATGGAAAACATAGCTACTAATGTCATGGAGTTTTCAAAATGAAATAGCCAAGGTCAGCATGACTCTAGGTCTTTGGAAGCTTTCCAATTCTTTAAGAAGTCTGGAGCCAGAATATCTCCACACTAACAAAATTGTCTGCTCTTTCACTTGAGTCCCATATACACTCTCTATCTAAAGTGCTTTCTGGTTAACTGAGAAAAGTAACAATGTGTCTTGTTCAAACAAGATATCTTTTTTTTCCCGTTTTAGACAAAATATAGTGAATCGGTCCCATATACCAAATTTTTGACTAGTTTCTGGGCTGAGAATCTTCTATGAGGTTAGCCCTTTACACTGAGTAGTTTTCAGATGAGCATTGTTTTTTTTTTTCCGCTTTGTTTTCCCACATTTCACTACTGTGTCTGTACTAAGTCAGGCAAATCACAAATAGAGTTTCTCTGAGACCTGAGAAAGAACTGAAAATAAAATGGAAACGGTGGACAGATCAGGCTATTCCAGGTATATGTCCCTATGAAACACATGCATAGGAAGAGAACCCTGAAACTATATCAAAATTTGTGCAGCTACCAAAATGTTATAGTCCACACGTTAATGACCACCAGCCTAACTTAGTGACATGACCAATATAAGTTCTCCATCGTAATGTCAAGGTAAAGCTTGGGTAAATTGTTGTAACTTTCTATATTACAATAAGTTATTTTTTTTGTATTCTCAAAATGGAAATAGATTAGACTCCCCCCAAATTCTATCTTGACCTATGGAATACATGAAGAAATCAGATTAGCTACTATTGGACCATAGATGACACTCATAGCTAAGCCGTTTTTCACAGCTATTTCCCTTCTCTCATATCTGCCTCTCTCTTTGCTCAGAATGGTAAAAAGACAAAACTCCAAGAGGAAAAAAAAAATTTTGATTTATGGTAATCTGCACTGTAGACACCACAATATGCTACAAAACTTAGGAAGTACCAAGAGAATTGGTTTTCTCTCTAGAAGACAAAAGGGACACTGTTATTTACTGCTATTTGCCCTGCCAAACATGAGGATCTCCTGCGTGGGTGTATTGCATGCATGGGCAATCTATTACTTCTCCCTTAAGTAGATATTAATGTTTTCTGTTCATTTTATGCATTTTTAGTGGCATCTAAAGTCATTGTGGAAAAGCACTGGATATCTGTCAGAACAGATGTCCTTTAAATGACTCTGTGTAGCCAATGTAGTTTGATATCATATGTCTTGCCACTAAATATTTCTTCACTGACTATATTTTGCAGCTGAAATTTTATCATTTTGCCATTATTTCCCCAAAGTACTATATGGCTATTGGGGAGGGATGAAACGGCCCATCCAATATACTCAGGTCTCTCTCATATTATTCTGCCCCATGTAGGATCATAGTCATAAAATCACAGAATCTCAGAAGTGAAAGGAGAACTAGAGACAAGTGAAGTCAAACTAAATCTGAACAAAAATCTGCTCTTCAAGATCCTGATTGAAGTTTTCCAGCCTTTGTTAGAAGATAACTAGTTAGGCGAGGCAGTCCATTCCACTTTTGTATTGTAATTACTGTTGGGAAGCTGTAGTTTAAATCAATTAGGGTTCCCTCTTCACTGTCACCACCAGCTCCTCCATGCCAGAGAGCCTCCTCACTGCAGGGCAGTCACTGAGATTCAGATTGGCTGCTCTATTCCTCCAGGGTCTTTAGGTGGAGGGCTCCAAAAATGGATGCTTCTGTTACCCTGGTGATGGGGTTAGGGCCGGAACCTGCTGCTTTCTCATCCAGGTGAAAGAGCTTTCTTACTGACCTTTGAAGCTCTCTTTAGCGGTTGTGGGTTGAGATATCTGGGGACTGCAGATGCTGCATGATTCTGTGCCCTGTGACCTGCTGCAGTCCTCTCTGTGCTCTGCCATGCAGCCAAAGCTGGACTGTGCCCCAATTCGAGCACAGTGCAATGAACATTTCCTGTAGCCTTCCAGACTACCTTGGGCTGGAAATCTCTTTCATTCTGTCGTTTTGTGACTGCTGCTGCTCGAGGATTTGTTTAGAGTCATTTTTACAAGCATTTTATGGGCTGTGGTGGGGGAAAGAACTTCTACAGATCCATCCTTCTACTCAGCCATCTAAAATATAAGTTCTTTGTGGGCAGGGTTTGTTTAACTTTCATCTGCATATCTTTGAAAGCTGATCAAATGCTGGGCACAAAGTTGTTTTTGACAATGAGAATGGAGGACAAATACCCACATTTATGAACATGGTATAATATGTGATTTGATTCACGTAGGGAAATCCCAGAAATATAATCCACTCTGAGGATGCAGAGAATCACAGGCACTGCAATGTGTAGTCTTAGAGAGTTGTCTCGGGGCATTGAGAAATGAAATATTTTGTCCAGGTCAGTATGAGGAATAAGTACATGAATATACCACATATATATATATATGTATATATACATATGTATATATGAAATGAATAGAATGTAATGATCATATAACAATTGCTTAATTTGCTATATATAATTTGTAGTTAACTAAATAGAACTATTATAACCACAAAGAGTTAAATATAACTATTTAATTACTTGTTTTAATAAGGTGAGATATTTGGCAATTTTCTATCTAGAAGTAGTCACAGAAAGAAAATGAAAGACTACCAAAATTAAATTGAATGTAACCAGCAACTTCACTGCATTGTATCATTTGAACTGTGAAATGCATTCAGACTATATAGTTTCTAAGGTGACTCATATACATATTTTGAGAGAATTTGAAACTTTTTAATAGTATTTTATATAGGGAAAAAAAGAACAATAATGACTTTCTATCTTTTCCATTCCTCCTACAATAACACAGAAATTGGTAACTGAAAGGGAGATACAAGAGGGGGATGGCGAAGGTTTCTGAGGCACTCAGAAATAGCAGAATGAAATGAAAGTTCTCTAAATAACTAGCATCCCCTTTCCCCTCCATCAATCAATGCTTCATCAAAACTTGCATTTGAGAAATGAAGGCAAAAGGAGCTAGTTATCCTAAGAAATAATGATGCCACTGCAGAAAGAGGCATAGAGATTTAGAGATGGACAAAACACTTTAGAAGGCAAAGGGACACAAAGACAGAATAAAGCCTCAAAAAAGATTTTAAGAAGTTGATTGTGAAAAATGTGAGAGGGAGGTATCTCATGTATCATTTGGAACCTGGCAGTTCTTCAACTTTCTTTCTCCCTGCCCTACCCCACATCTCAGGACAAAGATGGTTCCTTTCTGAACCCGGTTACTTTTGTCACTTCACAAATCATCTTTGTTATCTTGTGCTACATAATAACTGTCCTAAGATAACTAGCAAGTAAATATTTCACAGAATATTTTACTACAAAACTTTATTGTATTCCTCTTTAGGTATTAAGAAGTTGGCAAAATGGACATGAGCTATCCTATGTCCAATATTATAGGTTTAGGGAAATTGCAGAGATGTACTTTACAACTCCAGAACTCAGTAATCTGTAAATTGGGTTGTTATGTCTAGATCTGCTACCTGACTAGAACTATAGCTCAATAAAACTATATATATGTTCTAAGAGAGGTGGATGCCAGAGACACAGATCTCAGCTGAAAGCAGACAAGGTTGTTGTGAGGATAAACTGAAACTAAACATTAAAATACTTTATAAACCTCAAATTGATATATAAATGCTACCTAGCTATAGTATAATTATATTATTATATTACCTATCAGTTGATGGACAGATGGAGAGATTTACTGTTGTAAATTCTAACTATAGTGATCAAGTTGCTACTTCACTACAGAAGAAAATAGCCAAATATAGATTAATCACAGATTAGTATCTGATTGTCTCACATTTATAAGCATGAATTTAATCTGCTGACTTTTGTTTAAAAAATTCTGATAGTCCTCATGAAAACCATGGGGCCAAAGCCTAAATCATTTAGGGACAGACAAATTTTCACCCCACCATCCTCCCAATTGGTACACTCAGTTTGCACCCCCAAAGTATAGATGACTCAAGAGGATAGTATCAGGGCATCAGGGATCACTTATTCTGTCAAGAGAATGGAATCTTGATTTAATGGATAAGTAGTTGAAAAAAAAAACAAACCTTTATCTTCAAGATCAACACATAATATTGCTAGTACTCAAGCTATGATTTGTATGTTTCGTTGGAAACCCCAAGAGGAGCACACAGATTCCTTAATAGAGCTGCAGAAAACCTTGCTGGATAATTCTCTCTGAAGTGTCATAGAAGGCCTGAATAAAAAGTTGCATTTGTAAATCAGGCAAATAAAAGGATACTGGAAGTGAGATATATTCAAGGGATTTGAGCAATAAGATCTTGCAGAAGATGCAGATTAAATATTATGAAGATCATCTTTTAAGCTTCAAGAATAAGAGAAGAAAACGTCCCACAGGGAGACTTCCCAGTTTAATGATATCTGGAATATGAGATCTTAGAAGGGAGTAGTATTCTCCCATAGGTTATCTGGGAGATAAAAGACCAGTTCATCATATCTTTAGGGAAGTGAAGAAAGAGACCTGGTAATATATGCCAAAGTTGGATTTCAAGAGAATTAGGAAATATAATTCCTTCATGGTGATTAAATTTCATCAATAATCAACATGAAATTTTGGACCCCTTTCACCAAGAGGAATAGCCACATGTGAATAGAAAATTAAATTCGTATGGGCATTTAGGCTCACCCAAAAAGGAAATTAATATCTGAAAAAAAACTCAAATGTGAGTCTAGGGTAGAAGAACTTATCACAAGAGATTTCCGAAGTAACTGAGTCCTGAATATTAATCCATTTTATAACAAATCTTTTGCTTGCAGACTTTCAGTGGATGAAGACTCACTGTTCTCTTAGGCTTCTCATTCCACTTTTAAGCATCTTTTACTATTTGTCAGTCAGTCAGTAGACATTTGTTAGGAACCTACTATGTTCCAGGCATTATACAAGGATGAAAGGAAAGAAGGAAGGAAGGAAGGAAGGAAGGAAGGAAGGAAGGAAGGAAGGAAGGAAGGAAGGAAGGAAGGAAGGAAGGAAGGAAAGAAAGAAGAAAGAATTTCTAGTCTTAAGAAGCTTTTATTGTATTTTTACTACCTTTTGTGCTACTGGAAGGAACCAATAATATATTAAGCATCTACTATGTGACAGATGGAGCAACACCGTTCAGTGGAGAAAAGCCAGGCTTGGAATCAGGAAGACTCATCTTCTTAAGCTCAAATCTGGCCTCAGACTCTAGTTGTATGAACCTGGTTGAGTTACTTAACCCCATTTGCCTCAGTTTACTCATCTGTTAAATGATCTGGAGAAAAAAATAACAGGCCACTCCAGTGTCTTTGCAAAGAAAATCCTAAATGGGTTCATGAAAATTCAGACATGACTGAAAGGAACGAACAACAAATGTGACAGTTACTATGGTAAGATCTTTATGAATATTATCTCATTTAATCCTCATAACAATGCAGGGAGCTGAAAACTATTATTATCCATTTTAAAGTTGAAGAAATTGTGTCAGACAGAGGTTAATAACTTACCCAGAGGCACATAGCAAGTGTATATTTGAAGAGAATTCAAATTCAAACTCAGGTATTCTTGATTCCAGGGCCAAGAGACATGCTAGACCTAAAACTGGAGAAAATTTTCAAACTATGAACAAACAAGACTTATACACCTTAAGCCAGAAATATTCAGTAAAAGTAAGGCATTAAAAATAAGAGGAACTGGAAAAGGCTTCCTCTAGAAAGTGGGAAATGAAGGAAACCAAAAGTGGAAATGAAGAAGGAAGCATTCCAATCATGTAGAACAGTCAGTGAAATTGAGTGGAGTCAGGGGATGGACTGTCATGTTCTGGGAAAAACATGGAGGTCAATGTCATTGGATCACAGACTCCATGGGAAAGTGGAGAATGGTAAGATAGAAAGAAGACTTGGGGGAGTAGGTTATAAGGGCTGTGAATGTAAATCAGATGATTTTATGTTTGATTATAGAAGTAATAGCAAGCCTCGGAAGTTTATTGGGAGAGAAGAAGGTATATGCCTGTGCATAAAATATTAACTGTTTTCCTCTTCATGTTTTAATGTGTTTTTTTTTTTAAATTATAATTAGATGATGGCAAGTAAATACATTGTTACTTCCACTTGTTAGGTTTGCTTTCTTACTGGCCAGTGTGATGTTTTCATACATATTGGTCAAGAAATCTAAAGGCCATTCTCAGGCACCATTTTCACAATTAACTGTTTCTTTTGACTATGTTCTTCTACAGAAAATTTCAGAGTTTATATCTTGAGTCCTCATATTTTTAAAGAAACTAGAAAAGTAAAAAAAGAGCTTTAATTGATTTATCTGCATGCATAAAAAACCTGGTTCCATAAAACACTCATTTGAACTCTTTAATCTAGAGGGTATAAGTTCATTTCTGAGCAAAAGACAGAGCATCAATTTAAATTTGGAAAGTCCCATCTAGTATGGTACCTTGTATTCTTATAGGTTATCAATCTACCTTCAAAATATTTCAGGTGTTAATCCTAAGAGAACTTGGACTCTTATACACTTAATTCTTTTATTTAAAATTTAGGAAAGTAAAGATAGATATTTCCATTAATCTTTCAGGTCTTCAACCCACTTCAAGCCTTTTTCTTTACTTTTTCCTTCCCCCAAAGTAGTTTATCTTCAGGCAGTAAGGACAGCTAATGAATTGCATGTAAGCTTTTTAAAATATAATTTTTATTATTTGCTATGTAGGCAATATCAGTAGAGTTTGTGTTTCTGGTTCTCCAGACTCGTTTTTCTTTAATTTTTTTTTTTTTGACTTGTTCAAGATTCCATCTCTACCACTACCTGAAAAGTCAAATTTTCAAGGTTTTATTCTTTGTTTTTTACTTCCCAAAATCCCATGAATAAGATCTGCTGGCACTCTAGTTTCTTTGCACTAATGAATAAATAAGAGATAATAATTTAAATTACTACTCCTCCCAGGGCTACTCAAATTACAAGTGAGATTAAATTAAACACATTTTATTACATTCAACAAGAATTTATTTAGTCATAAAAGTGAGAGCACTCATCTCAGGAGATAGAGAGCTGAAAATAAAGTCAGGCCAGGCATGGGTTCAAGGCCTACACGTATTGGTTTTCGGACCCTGGCCAAGTCATTTAACCACTCTAAGTCTCTGAAAACTGTTTAAAAAAACAACTATAAACAATGACAACAAAGCCCCAAGTTCCAGAAAAAGTACCAATCTCTGTTGGTATTTGTGTGTTCTTTACATGGGAGTTCCCTATGGTGATAAAATCCTAGTAGCTATTCCTTTACTGGCACTAAAAGAAAATGCTCCCAAATACCCTCAAGGACCTTATGTTCTTTTGGAGAGGAGCAAAAAATACACAAAAATACTTTTCTATCTATCTATCTATCTATCTATCTATCTATCTATCTATCTATCTGTCTATCTACACTTATATATGGACATATATACACAGAAATACACATGTACAAGTATGCCAAGAACTATACACACAAACATACAATAAATATGTGCAAATCATAAAAAAGAAAAGCACATATTTACATATGTGTAAATGCATGTATGTGTATATCTAATATTTATATAGCACTTATTATGTGAAGCCACTGCACTAAGTCCCTTATGATATATTGGCTGGTCCTCACATTAGTACTAGGAGGTAGGTGGCATTAATGTACCAATTTAACAGATGAGGAACCTGAAGCAAAGAGAGGTTAAGCAATATACCCAAGGTTCCATATGTAGTAAGGGCCTGTGGCCAGATTTGAACTATGATTGCCTTATCAGTATATTTATTGTCAGTCTTTCTATATGCATATGTGACCATACCTCCATGAGGACAAGATCTAGAAAAATTAGGAAAAGATTTGCAGGAGTTAGAATTTAAGTTGAGTTTCTTTTTTGTTTATTTATTTACTTTTAGTTTTAAACATTCATTTCTACAAAATTCTGAGTTCCACATTTTCTCCTCATCTTTCCCCTTCCCCCACGCAAAAACTCTGCATTCTGATTACCACTTCCCCTAATCGGCCCTGCCTTCTCTCACATCCTTCCCTTCCCTTATCCCCATCTTCTCTCTTTTCTTGTAGTGCAAGTTAGATTTCTATACACCATTTACCTGTGTTTCTTATGTCCCAGTTGCATGCAAAAACAATACTTGATGTTGATTCCTAAAACTTCGAGTTACAACTTCTTTCCCTTCCTCCCTCCCCACTCATCCCCACTGAGAATGTAAACAATTCAATATAGACTGTAAATGTGTAATTTTGCAAAAGATTTCCATAATAGTCGTGTTGTATAAGACTAACTATATTTCCTTCCATCCTATCCTGCCCCCATTTATTCCATTTTCTCTTTTGACCTTGTTTCTCCTCAAAAAAGCGTTTACTTCCAATTACTCCCTCCTCTCATTTGCTCTCCCTTCTGTCATCTCCCCCACCCCACCTACCCCTTCTCCCCTACTTTCCTGTAGTATAAGATAAATTTTCATACCAAATTGAATGTGCATCTTATTCCTTCCTTAAGCCAAGCGTGATGAGAATAAGCTTCACTTTTTCCATCTCACCTCCCCCTCTTTTTCTCCTCCATTGGCAAAGCTTTTTCTTGCCTCTTTTATGAGAGATAATTCATTCCATTGAATTGCTCTCTTTCTCTTTCCAACATATTTCTCCTTCTTCCCCTTTATTTTATTTTTTTTAGATATCATCCTTTCCTATTGAATTCACTGTGTGCCTCTCTGTGTGTGTATGTGTGTGTGTGTGTGTTTGTGTGTGAATGTGCAATCCCTCTAACTACCCAAATACTGAGAAAAGTTTCAAGAGTTACAAATATAACCTTTCCACATGGGAATGTAAACAGATCAACTTTAGTAGGTCCCTTATGAATTCTTTTTCCTGTTTACCTTTTCATGCTTCTCTTTACTCTTGAATTTGAAAGTCATATTTTCTATTTACCTCTGTTTTTTTTTCATCAAGCATACTTGAAAGCCTTCTTTTTCACTGAATGACCATTTCCCCCCCTGAAGTATTATACTCAGTTTTGCTGCATAAGTGATTCTTGTTTTTAATCCTAATTCTTTTGACTTCTGGATTATCATATTTCAAGCCCTTCAATTCCTTAATGTAGAAGTTGTTAGATCTTGTGTTATCACGATTGCATTTCCACAAAACTTGAACTGTTTCTTTCTAACTGCTTGCAGTATTTTCTCCTTGATCTGGGAACTCTGAAATTTGGCTAAAGTATTCCTAGGAGTTTCTCATTTTGGATCTCTTCCAGGAGACAAACATGGAATTCTTTCAGTATTTATTTTACCCTACGCTTCCAGAGTATCAGCAAAGTTTTCCTTTATATTTCATGAAAGATGATGTTTATGCTCTTTTTTGATCACAACTTACAGGTTGTCCCATAATTTTTAAATTGTTTCTCCTGGATCTTTTTTACAAATCATTTGTTTTTCCAATGAGACATTTCACAATCTTCATTTTTTTTTCATTCTTTTGGATTTGTTTTGCAATTTCTTGGTTTCTCACAAAGTAATTAGACTCCCTCTGCTCCATTCTGATTTTTAAAGAACTATTTTATTCAGTGAGCTTTTCAACCTCCTTTTCCATTTGGCTAATTCTGCTTTTTACATCATTCTTCTCCCCACTGGTTTTTTAGACCTCTTTTTTTGAAAATTGAGTTAGTCTATTTTTAAAGGTGTTATTTCAAACTTCGGCATATTTTTGGGTCTCCTTTAGCAAACTGTAGGCTTGCTTCTTATGATTTTCTTGCATTGATCAAATTTCTCTTCTCAATTTTTCCTTCCCCTCTCTTACTTTATTTTCAAAATCCTTTTTGAGCTCTTCCATGGCCTGAGATCTTGCATATTTATTTTGGAGGTTTGGGATGCAGAATTCTTGACTTTTAAGTCTTCTTCTCATGGTATACATTGTTCTTCCTCAGCTGAGAGGATGGAAGAAAATTTCTATTCACCAAGAAAGTAACTTCCAAAGTCATATTTTTTTCCTTTTTTTCAGCATTTTCCCAACCTGTTACTTGACTTTTGGGTCCTTTGTCAAGAGGAGCTTACATTCTGGGAACCTGTAAGTTCTTAGTTCTTCCAAGGTGGCATAATCAAGGGAGAGGAGCTTTCTCCTCTCCTGGCTTGCACTCTCATCTGGGAGCTACTGCAAACTTTTCTTCCCAGAATCTGTGAGTAGAACTCCCTCGTCAGAGCCTCCACCAGCTCCACCATGCCAGCTGGCTCTCCTCACCCTTAGGGGTGCCACTCAGGGCTAAGATCCAGATTAGCTGCGCAATTCCCACAGGTTCTTTATCCTGGGGGCTCCAAAAATGGATGCTGCTGCTGCAGTTGCTACTGCTGGCAGGGTCAGACCATGTTTCCTTCTCCCTCATATGAAACATCTTCCTCACTAACTTTTGAAGTTATCTTTGGTATTTCTGAATTGAGAAAACTGGCGACCACAGTTGCTACCTGAGATTCTTTGCCCCAGCCTGCTCTGGTCCTGCCCATACTGCACCTTGCAGCCAAGACCGGGCTGCACTCAGCTCTGTACCTGATAGGAAGTAGAAGTGGAAAGGTAGAAGTATAAAATAGAAAGGGAAAATTACGGGACAGGAGGAAAGATAGAAGGGAGGGAAGAAGTAGGAAGGAAAAACAAAGGGAGGTGGTGGTCAGAAGCAAAATTCTGCTGATGAACAACAAGGTGAAAGGAGAGAGAAAAGAATAAATGGGGTGAAAATAGGATAAAGGGAAACACATAGAGTGTAACCATAGCTGTAATGTGAATCCCATGAAACAGGATTGAATAGACAGTGGATTAAAAAACAGACTCCTACAACATGTGGCTTACAAGAAATTCATTTGAAAGGGCAGAGTCAAGATAGTGGAATGAAAAGATAGACCTGTAGAAGCTCCTCCACATAGCCTATAAAATACCTGTAAAAATATCTCTAAACAAATTTTAGAACGGCAGAAGTCACAAAATGACAGAGTGAAAGAGAGTTCCAGCCCAAGACAGCCTGGAAGGCTGACAGAAAAGGTCCATCACACAGAGTGTGGAGTGGAGTATAGCCCAGCACAGGGCACAGGAAGAAGCTTCAGGGAACCGCCAGCAGCAGCTGTGATTCCCAGATTCATCAACCCACAAATGCCAAAGATAGTTTCAAAAGTCAGTGAGAAAGATCCTTCACCCAGGAGTAAGGAACATGGTCTGGAATGCCAGTAGTAGCCACTGTGGCAATACCTTCTATTTTTGAAAATCTTAGCTTAAAGCCCCTGAGGGAATTGAGCAGGTTTTCTGAATCTCAGCCCTGAGCTTGGCCCTGTGATGAGGAGGAGTGATTCAGAGCACTTTTTAATATGATTATAGATATCTTTAATTTCTTACTCTGAAAACTACCTGTTCATATCCTTTGACCATTTATCAATTGGGGAATGACTTGTATGGCTATACACTTGAGTCAGTTCTCTATATATTCTAGAAATGAAGCTTTTATCCCCAAGCTTAGTCACACAATTTTTTTCCAAATTTACTACATCCCTCTGAATTTTGGTTGCATTGGGTTTGGATGTGCAAAAACTTTTCAGTTTAATGTAATCAAAATTATCCACCTTGCATTTCATATTGCTTTCTATTACTTCCTTAGTAAAAAAAAATTCTTCCCTTCTTCATAAATCTGATAAACACACTATTCCTTGCTCCTCCAGTTTATTCATGGTATCAATCTTTATACCTAAATCATGTACCCATTTGGAATTCATTCTTGCATACGGTGTTGGGCATGGGTCTATGCCTAATTTTTACCACACTGTTAACCAGTTTTCCTAGCAATTTTTGTCGAAGAGTGAGTTCTTATCCCAGAATCTGGGGTCTTTGGGTTTATCAAACAGGAGGTTGCTATATTCCTTGCCTACTGTGTCTTGAGTGCCAAATTTATTCCATTTGTCTACCCTTCAGTTTCTTAGTGAGTACCAAGTGGTTTTGTTAATTGCTGCTTTCTAGTACAATTTGAGGTCTGGTAGTGCTAGGCCACCTTAAAAAGCATTTCTTTTCATTATTCCCTTTGATATTCTGGACCTTTTGTTCTTCCAAATGAATTTTGATATTATTTTATCCATCTCTAGAAAATAATTATCTGATAGTTTAATTGGTATGGCACTAAATAAGTAAATTAATTTAGGTAGAAATGTCATTTTTATTATATTAGCTCACCCTACCCATGAACAACTGATGTTTTTCCACTTACTTAAATCTGATTTTCTTTGTGCAAATAGTGTCTTGTAATTGTGTTCATATAATCCCTAGGTTTGTTTTTGCAGATAAACTCCTCAGTATTTTATAAGGTCTACCCTAGCTTTAAATGGTATTTCTGTTTCTATCTCTTGCTGTTGGACTTTGTTGCTAATATATAGGAATGCAGAAGATCTGTGTGAGTTTATTTTGTAACCTGCAACATTGCCAAAGTTGTTTATTATTTCAAGTAGCTTTTTACTTGAATCTCTGGGATTCCTTAAGTATATCATCATATCATCTGCAAAGAGTGATAACTTAGTTACTTCTTTGGCTATTTTTATTCCTCCAATTTCTTTATCTTGTCTAATTGCTACAGGTAACATTTCTAGTACCATATTGAATAATAGTGGTGACAATGGACATCCTTGTTTCACCTGTGATCTTATTGGAAATGCATTTAGCTTATCCCCATTACATATAATGCTTACTGAATGTTTTAGGTAGGTACTACTTATTCTTTTATGGAAAGTTCCCTTTATTCCTATATTGTCCAGTGTTTTTAATAGGAATGGGTGTTGTATTTTGTCGAAAGCTTTTTCTGCAACTATTGAGATAATCATGTGGTTTTTGTTAGTTTTGTTGTTGATATGATCAATAATACTAATAGTTTTCTTAATATTAAACCAGCTCTGCATTCCTGGTATGAATCTTACCTGATCATAATGTAGTATTCTTGTGATAAGATGCTGTATTCATTTTGGTGAAATCTTGTTTAAAATTTTTGCACCTATATTCATTAGAGAAATAGGTCTATAATTTTCTTTCTCTGTTTTGTCTCTTCCTGGTTTGGGCATCAAAAGCATATTGGTATCATAGAAAGAATTTAGGAGGACTCCTGTCCCAATTTTCAAAAATAGTCTATATAGTATTGGAATTAACTGTTCTTTAAATTTTTGATAGAATTCACTTGCGAATCAATCTGGCCCTGGAGATTTTTTCCTAGGGAATTAATTGATGGCTTGTTCAGTTTCCTTTTCTGAGATGGGGTTGTTTAAGTATTTAACTTCCTCTTCTATTAATCTGGGCAATTTGTATTTTAAAAAAAATATTCATTCATCTCATTTAGATTACCAAATTTGTGGGCATAAAGTTGGGCAAAGTAATTTCTAATTATTGTTTTAATTTCCTCCTCATTGGAGGTGAGTTCACCCCTTTCATTTTTAATATTAGTAATTTGATTTTCTTCTTTCTTTTTTTAAATCATATTGACTAACGGTTTATCAGTTTTATTTGTTTGTTTCATAAAACCATCTTTGGTTTTATTTATTAATTCAATAGTTTTCTTAATTTCAATTTTATTAATCTGTCCTTTGGTTTTCAGTATTTCTAATTTGATCTTGGGGATTTTCACTTTGTTTTTTCTAGCTTTTTCAGCTGCATGCCCAAGTCATTGATCTCCTCTTTCTCTATTTTATTTATGTAGGCATTCAAAGATATAAAACTTCCCTTAAGAACTACTTTTGCAGTATCCCATAAGATTTGGTAGGTTGTCTTATTATTGTCATTCTCTTGAATGAAGATGTTGACTATTTCTATGATTTCTTCTTTAACCCATTCCTTCTTTAGGATTAGATTAGTTAGTTTCCAATTGAGTTTTTGTTTATCTTTCCATGACCTTTGATTACATATAATTTTTATTGCATTATGATCTGAGAAGGATGCATTGATTATTTCTGCCTTTCTCCACTGGATTGTGAGATTTTTATGTCCTAGTACATGATCAATTTTTGTAAGTGTTCCATGTACCACTGAGAAAAAGGTATATTACTTTCTATTCCTATTCAATTTTCTCCAAAGATCTATGATATCTAACTTATCTAGAGTTTTATTTACATCCTTAACCTCTTTCTCGTTTACTTTGAGGTCAAATTTATCAAATTCAGAAAGGGGGAGGTTGAGGTCCCCCACTAGTATAGTTTTGCTGTCTATTTCTTCCTGTAAATCCCTTAACTTCTCCCCTAAGAATCTGGATGCTATACCACTTGGAGCATACATGTTAAGTAATGATATTGCTTCATTGTTTAGGGTGCCTTTTAGCAGGATATAGTTTTCATCCTTATCCCTTTTGATTAGATCTCTTTCTGCTTTTGCTTTGTCTGAGTTTAGGATTGCTACTCCTGCCTTTCTTACATCAGTTGAAGCATAATATATTCTGCTCCATCCTTTGACCTTTATCCTATGTGTATCCCCCTGTTTCAAATGTGTTTCTTATAAGCAGCATATTGTTAGATTATGGCTTTTAACCCATTCTGCTACCCATCTCCCTTTTATGGGAGAATTCATTCCATTCACATTCACAGTTATGATTACAATCTGTGTATTTCCCTTCATCCTCTTTCCCATCATTTGTGCTTTTAACTCTCCTCTCTCCCTTCCCCTCCTCAATAGTGTTCACTTTTCACCACCTCCTCCTGCAGCCTTCCCCTCCTTCCTTTCGCCCCCCTCCTTTTTATCCCCCTTTACTCTCATTGCTTCTTTCTTCTCTTTTAGCCTCCCTCCCCTTTCTTCCCCCTTCCCCTCCTACTGCTTATAGAGCTAGTTAGGATTGTCTACTTAAGTTTATTGTTCTGTCCTTTAAACAAATCAGATGAGAGTACCTCTCAAACAATGCTCATCTCCCACCCCTCTTTCTCTCTACTATAATTTTGTACTTCTTCTTGTGATGTAATTTGCCATTTTCTGCTTCGTCCCTTTCACACCTCCTGTTAAAATCCCTTCTCATACTTAAATCATATTTTTATTATGATATCATTTACTTTATTTCTGTTCCCTCTATGTATATCCCATTTATACTTCATAATAACCTCACAATTCTCAAGATTAACAGGTATTATCTTCCCTTATAGGGAGGTAAATGGTTTGCCCTAATTGAGTAACAAGTTTTGTTTTTGTTTTTGTTTTCCCCCTGTTTACCTTTTTATGATTCTCTTGAGACCTGCATTTGAAGATTGAATTGTCAATTAAGTTCTGGCGTTTTGGTCAGGAAGCTCTGGGAATCCCTTACTTCGTTGAATGACTTTCTCCTTTCCTGAAATGCTATCCTCAACTTTGCTGGATAGTTGATGCTTGGTTGTAGCCCTAACTCCTTTGACTTATGGAATATTCTGTTCCAATTCTTTCAGTCTTTTAATGTAGAAGCTGCAAGGTCCTGTGTAATCCTGACTGTATCTCCTTGATATTTGAATAGTTTCTTTCTGGCTGCTGGTAATATTTTCTCCTTCACTAAATAGATCTGGAATTTGGCGATGATATTCCATGGGGTTTTGAGTTTAGGATCCCTTTCAGGAGGGGAATGGTAGATTCATTGAAAAATGGTGGATTCTTTCAATGACTATTTTGCCCTCTTAATCTAGCACTTCTGGGCAGTTTTCCTTGATGATTTCCAGAAGATATTGTCCAGGCTCTTTTCTCCATCCTGGGTTTCTGGCAGGTCAATAATTCTTAAGTTTTCTCTCCTGTATCTATTTTCCAGGTCAGTTGTTTTACCAATTAGATATTTACATTTTCTTCTATCTTTTCATTCTTTAGATTTTGTTTGACTGATTATTGTTGTCTCATTGAGTCATTAGTTTCTACTTGCCCAATTCTGATCTTTATCAAATTGTTTTCTTCAATTAACTTTTGCATCTCCTTTTCCATCTGTCCATTTTTTCCTTTCAAGGAGCTATTTTCTTCAGCTTATTTTTGTACTTCCTTTTCCATTTGACCTTTTATGGAGTTATTTTCTCCAGTTAATTTTTGAACTTCCTTTTTCATTTGTTCTATTTTCCTTTTCAAAGAGATGCTCTCATCAGTAATTTCTTTTTTCATAATTTTAAAATCATTGGCCAGTTTATCTTCTATTTCCTTCTTCAGTTGTTCCAGGAGAGCTGCTTATGCTGGTGAGCAGTTCATAGTCCCTTTTGAAGTTTCAGATGGAAATACAGTCTCAGGTCTGACCTCTTTGATGTTTGTGTTTTGGTCCTTATCCTCATAGAAAGATTCTATGTTTTTTTCTCCCTTCTGCTTTTTCTTGCCCATGATGTTGATTGAGTGTTGTGGCTTCTGGTTCTTTCAGTCAGAAACTACAGACGTTTTTCTTGAGCTGATGTGTGAAAAAGCTAGAAGCAGGTTTTTTTTTGTGTTTCCCTGATCAGCCCTGGGGCTAGCTTGTTAAGTGTGGTGGAAGAGTGGTCTGGTCACAGGAGATCTCCTCAGCTGAACAGAGGCAAAGGCAAGCTCAGGGGCTGGTGATCCCAACTTCCCTATTGTCTTTCTGATTCCCCTGGAATGCTGAGGCAAGCCTTGATGCTAATGCATGTTCCCACCCCTCCTGGGGCTCCATTCCTGTTTCTGAGGCTTGCCTGGGTCCTAGTGTAAGTTTTCTCTGCTCTGGGTCTTCTCTCCTTCCGGTTTACCTCTGCCACAGTAGGAGGAATCCCCCTTAGCTATTTTCCTAGCCTCAGGTGTTATGAGACTATTGTCCCCCTACTGCTGTAGCCGCTAATCCAGGATTCTTCTGGGGAAATAGTTTATGGTTCTTTCACAGACATCAAGCAGGGAGGAGAGAGCATTTACTGATCCCTCCACCATCTTGGCTTCTGGAAGTTCAAGTAGGTGACTTACCGATGTTTAACCTTAGGGCTGGAGGTCTCAGGAGCAGCTGTGCTGATATGTCGTGCTCAGCGGCTCTCACTGGTTGGGGTTGTCTCCTGCCCTTGGTCCTGCCCCGCCAGTTCCACCTGCTGCTCTCAGGTTTCTTGGGTCCCTTCTGCTCCACTGCACTGACTGGCTGCGCTGTGCACTGCCCCCCCCCCCCCCCACGGAACGGATCCTTCCGGTGGACCTTCCAGTCTAACCTGGGCCCCAAGTACGTCAGAGTCTGTCTCCCACTGGAATCCACACCTCCGAAATTTGGTCAGATTCTCCTTTCAGAGGTGTCTGAAGGAGTTTGTCCAAGAGCTTAGGTGAGTTGTTGCTCTCACTCTGCCATCTTGGCTTGGCCCTTTGGATTTTTCTTTAATGTGACCTTCCTCTTTGGATTGAGGGTCTTGACCAGCAAGACTCTATGCTGTTCTCACAAAGCAGTGAATGAGCTGGGAGACAGGGTTTAAGGCAACTCCATTAATTAGCAGTGAAGCAACATTATTTATAATATAATAGCCTCATGAATTTTGCCCTTCTTTATACCCATTATACCCACTTTCCCCAAACTCCAGGAGAAAAACAAGGGTGGCAGTCCTGCCTCAAATGCCATTAGTTCCAGGCACCTTGGGTGCGGTCCTATACTAGTGCCTGAGAATTCCTAGCCACCTTACACTTTAAGACTTTGCTAATAGCCATTTTCACATTGTTGTCTTCTGAATTTATATCTTATTCTTCCTTGTCACCTTAGTGGCTTATTTTGGTCAAGTTCTATTTTTGGTTGTCGGTGCTTGTTTACTTTTCCCACCTTTTCCTTGACTTTGAACTTATCTTAGAGGTGGGCTCTTCTAACTTTGGATAAAGGAGGCACTGTTTGAGCTTCTGACTTTTTCTTTCTGAGGTTTTGGGGATCTGCGAATTTCTGGTGCTTCCAAGGTGGTGTAGTCTAGGGTGAAGGCTGGCCACTGCTGTCCTGAACTGTACTTTAGTCTTCATACAGCAAAGGCCCCTTGACCCTGGAACTTGGCCAGGTTTCCTGCTCTCCTGCACCCACAAGTGATGACACTCCTCTCCGCCTTGGATTTGCATCACAAACTGATCAATAAACTTGCAATAGAGCTGTCAGCATCAGCTGCACTCTGTGTCTGCAAAGGGTCCCCTGTAATCTCTTTCTGAACAGTTCTCTGATCCAGCTACTATCTCTGGAATGAGAACTCCAGAAGCTGCTGCTTCTCTGTCACATGTGGTTTTAAATCCCACAGTTTGTGCTGCTGGCTCTGAGCTGGTTCCCACCCCGGTGTCACAGAGCTCTCCTACAGAGTTCCTGAGATGTCTTAGCCTGGAAAAAAATGTCTCACTCTAACCTTTTATTGACTCTCAAACTCAGAAATTTGACTTGAGTTATTTTAATGCTGTTTAGAGGGGAGTATGGGAGATTCCCATTCAGTTGCTGCCTGTACTCTGTCACCTTGACTCCACTCCCCAGATGCTAGAATTTCTAAGGGAGGAGGATGAAGAAGTAGAACCATTATATAAACACAGACTTTTTTCTTCCTGTTTGAAAAAAAAAATAAACCAGTTTAACTAGAATGTGTAGTGAGTAAGGGGTAGTGATATGGAATTAGTTGAGAAAGACAGGTGGGAATCAAAATGTGAAATGAGTCATTTCATCAACAAACATGTATTAAGTACCTTCTCTGTGGTAGTTAATGTGCTAAGTACTAAGGATATGAAGAAAATCAAAAGGCTGTCCCTGCCCTCGAGGAGCTCACAGTTCTTAAGGAGAGATAATATGCAGGTGATCATGTACAAATAATTTATAAACAAGAGACACAAGAGAAACTCAACGGAAGGAAAACATGAAAAGTAAGGTGATCAAAGAGAAAGGAAAAATTTTATGTGGGACTTGAAGAAAGATAACAGGCAGAGATAAGAAGGAAGAGAATTCTGGGTATGGGGGACAGTCACTGAAAATGCAGAGCCCAGAGATGGAGATTTTTTTATGTTGTTGTGTTTTTTCTAATAATAGTCAGTTGCCTGGTGTCATTGATTCTCTCTCTCTCTCTCTCTGTCTCTCTCTCTCTGTCTCTCTCTCTGTCTCTGTCTCTCTCTGTCTGTCTCTCTGTCTGTCTGTCTCTCTGTCCCTCTGTCTGTCTGTCCCTCTGTCTGTCTGTCTCTCTGTCTGTCTGTCTCTCTGTCTCTCTCTGTCTCTCTCTGTCTGTCTCTCTGTCTGTCTCTCTCTCTGTCCCTCTGTCTGTCTGTCTCTCTGTCTGTCTCTCTGTCTGTCTGTCTGTCTCTCTGTCTGTCTGTCTCTCTCTCTGTCTCTCTCTGTCTGTCTGTCTCTCTCTCTGTCTCTTTCTTTCTCTCTTTCAGTGTGTGTGTGTGTGTGTGTAGTATATGAGCGGTTTTGTAAGATGTGAGAAAACTGGAAGGTTGTGGAAGTTCTGTAGGACTTTGGAAAGCAAGCAAAAGATTTTACATATGATCATGTAGGTTATAAGCACCAGAGTGTCTTTAAGTAACTTGTTTGAAATATGTCGCAAATAAACTAAGTTAATGGATTGCCCATTTTACTGTATGTAATACTGTGTTAGTAAGTCTTTTTCATTCATTTATGATTTTGTGTGTGATTGTGAAGCCAATATATCTTGACTGACCAAATATTCTGAAGATTTTTAGGTTTCCATTCTATCAGTGAGATGGGTGGTGTTGATTCAAAAAAAAAAAAGGAAAATGAGAGTTCAGAAAGTTTGTTTTGACAAGTAAGTCACACTATTCAATTATTATGAATAAGATTGTGATGTCTAATAAAATTGCTGGTAACTTTAATAAGTGAGATTACTCTTACATAATAAAACAACATTAGTGTATCTTTAACTTAATAATTTAAAAAATGGGCCAAGAAATTAGCCATGGTTTTTTAAATGAAAAGTATTTAAATAGTTACATAAAAGTAACCCTAAATTTTGCTTAAGGGACTAGATGATATGGCAGGCAAATGTGTAAATCAACTGTAATCAAAAGTAGAAACTCTGAGAAGTATAAATAAACAATTAAAGTTACATTAAAAGTAATATTTCTCCAAAAGAGTCAAACTTCATAGCTTCATGGTTGTATGTAATAATCCTTCACAAGGAGCCTGTATTTTTTATATCTATGTCAGTAGAGAACAAATTCTAGTAAGTTCTGCCATGATAGAACAGTTCAGTAGGGTTATAATATTGTACTGAGTCGAATTTGAGACCTATTATATTTTATTCTAAAGAAAATTTTCACTGATAGAGTAGACACTATGCATCAAATTTTCTGAACAGAGCAACACATAAATTTCAGATAAATATAAAAAAGAATAAAAATTAATTTTGTATGAGCCCCCTTTGCTTTCATAGAACAGTGAAAAAGATAATAGAGGTTGCCAAGAATCACTGTTTTAGCATGCCTCCTAACATTATTTAATTGCTGGTATTTTAAATGTGAGATCTTGTGCAATGTCCAAGGAGTAGAAAAGATACTAGAGGAACTGAATCATATCAATATTGACATTCTTTCTGTAAATGAAACCAGAAGGAAGTTTCAGCTAAATGGAAGAATGACTCAAATTCTCCTTGGAGAGGCAAATAAGGGAATTGATAGGGTTGTTTAATTGGGCTTTTAGATGTAATAAGATTTATCATTGCATTAAAAATATGGTAAAGTTTTCTTGTGGTGTTCCTGCTGCTCACCATGAAAACAACAGCAGTGGAAAGGTCAGAATATGTTGAAGACAAGACAAGATAATCT
The DNA here is from genome assembly GCA_023548195.1 of Bettongia penicillata ogilbyi. NCBI lineage: Eukaryota > Metazoa > Chordata > Mammalia > Diprotodontia > Potoroidae > Bettongia > Bettongia penicillata. The sequence goes on from JAJHZJ010001075.1 coordinate 485,295, forward strand.
TATATTATTGAATCAATGGAATGGAAGACAAGATAAAATAATCTTAACAAAATCAACATATGCTTTGATTAGCAGTGACTTTGAAAAAAGGTGAACTGAGGCAAAAATGTGAAAAATGTTGGAAAACAGTTTAATTATTTTTGGAAAAGAAAGAAGACAAGGATTTAACAATACAAAAGATATGCTGGCATATAATAAATACTTTTGCTCTCTGAGGTGAGAAAGAAATGGTGCTAGATATGTTAAATAACGAAATAAAAAAGTCAAATGTAGCTTCAAAGAAATTTACTTATCAGTCATTTCCAAATTAATTGACTGTGTGGTCAGATCAGAAATGAAATAAATTCGGATAAAGAATAAAATTAAAAGATGTGAGACGCAACCAAAATAGATTTTAGATAATCTAGACAAAATATTCATAAGAGAAAGTAGGAAGTGGGTAACAAAATCGACATGAATAAGAATTTTCACCACTTCCTATGGAAGTTCAACTAATATAAAGTAATTACCAGAAATAGATGGTGTGGTGGTGGCTGATAGAGCTACCTGTGTTTTCCTGGTGTTAATTATTAGGCCAAAATTAGCACAGTCAGCAGAGAATTGATCCATACTTTGTTGCATCTCAGCCGCAGAGGCTGCATTGAGTGCATAATCATCTGCAAACAGAAATCATGCACCAACTCTCCCTCCACTTTGGTCTTAGCTTGTAGCCTTTTCCAATTGAAGAACTTACCATCAATTTGGTAGTTGACTTTGATGCCATGTTCATCCTCATTGAAAGCATTTGTCAACATGGCTGAAAAAATCATGCTAAAAAGCATGGGAGCAAGCACACAGTCCTGGTTCTCTCCATTAGCGATTGAGAAGGCACGAGAGTATTGTCTACTATCCAAAACTCAGGCAAACTTTTCATCATGATATTTGCATACAATATTGATGAACTTCTCTGGGCAGCCAAATTTTGAAACAGTTTTCCATAAGTCCTCACGTCTAACAGTGCCAAAGGCCTTGGTCAGATCTACAACGTTGTGTACAGACCTCTCTTCTGCTCCTGGTATTTCTCCTGGAGTTGTTGGACAACAAACACCATATCAACTGTTACTTGGCCCTTTCAAGTCACCCTGGCTCTCAAGTAGATGACCATATTTCAGGTGAAAGATCAGCCTCTCAAGGAGGATTCTAGCAAGAATTTTACCAGAAATGACTAAGAGAGAGACCCTGTGATTGTCACAGGACAATCTATTCCCTTTACTTTTATAGAGATGGACAATGGAGGCATCCTTTAATTCCTGAATTAGAGGATAACTTTCTCTAATTCAGAAAATTTCAGTCAGCCACCACCCCACTATCCACACATGGAACCATTGATTACCACAAATGGAAAAGTTTTGAATGCTGTGAATAGGTTCACTTACCTTGGTAGTGCACTTTCCAGGGATGTACACATTGACAATGAGGTTGAGGCACACTTTGCCAGAGCTAGTTCAGTGTTTGGGAGGCTCTGAAGAAAAGTTTGGGAGAGAAGAGGTATTAGATTAACTACCAAACTGAAGGTCTACATCATGCTGAACTCATTGTTGTATGCCTGTGAAACCTGGACAGTCTACCAGTGCCATACCAGGAAACTGAACCACTTCCATTTGAACTGTCTTAGAAAGATTCTGAGGATCACCTGGCAGGATAAGGTAGCAGACACTGAAGGCCTTGCTCAAGCTGAGCTGCCAAGCATTCAAACTATGCTTCAGAGAGCACAACTCTGATGGGCTGGCCACATTGTTCGAATGCAAAATCTATGCTTGCCAAAAAGACTATTTTATGGAGAACTCACATGGGGCAGGCAAACAGATGATGGTCAGAAGAAGTGATACAAGGACACTCTCAAGGTCTCTCTCAAGAACCTTGGATTTGACTCTCCAATATGGGAGACATTGGCACAGGACTGCTCAGCATGGTGTGCTTACATCAGAAAGGGTGCTGTGCTCTCTGAGTAAAGCAGAATTGAGACAGCACAAAGTATATGTAGTATAGGCAAATTTGGAGTATGCATCCCAAAAATTCATATGGATTATCTGTACCCAATCTGTGGTAGAGCATTGTGAACTTGTATTGGTCTGATCAGTCACAGTCAGACACATTGAAACTTGACTTTATCATGGTGATGTCATTTTATTCCTCCTCAAAAATGGACAACAACCAACCAAACAACCAGAGATAGAAAGTCTTGAAATCACCTTGAAACATATGATCCCTTTCTGTTTGTGTACATATTAACATATATAACAAGAATAATACCAATTTGAGATGTAGTCACATTTTAAAAATATTATGGATAATACTATCAACTTATGAATAAGAATTGTAACTTGGATCAACATAAGAATGGAAAGGAAAATGTTTATAATGAAAGTTTGATGTGAGTTCTAATTATGCCAGACCTTCTCAAGAGCACTGGTAGTGGAACAAGAGCAATAACTGTTTTATTCATTAATTACAGAAAAACCATTACATTCAACCACATTCTCCAGTATGTCAGAGGACAAAGTAGAGTTCACAACAGAATAAACAAAATCACAAAGACTACTCAGACTCAAACAAGAATAAAATTTAATAAATTTGATATATAAATAAAATTTAATAAAATTTGAGGACATTATGGGCTAGATTCTCAAGACATTTGCAAGTGGAAGAACATTATTAATTAGAGAAAAAATCACTGCCATACTATCATATTCTTGATAACTTAAGTTTTTACATAAACTTTTTGAATACATTCTTTCCTTTTCCCACATTCATCCTACCTGGGGAATCATCTTTGATCATAGAAAATAAAAAAGAAATGCAGAAAAAAATTTCTGTAACACCAACTGATAATCACCTAAATCTGAGAGTATAAAAGTATTTGATTTTAAATCAGTCTATCAAGAAGCAATTATTAAGTGCCCGATAAATGTCCGGAACCACACTAAACTCCAAGGATATCAAGAAAAACATGAAAGTTTCATACTCAAGGCATTTATATTCTAAAAAAGGAATAGCTAATACAGATTTTGGCAAAGACAAAACAAATTTAAAAGTAGAAAGAATTAACGGAGGTGAAGTTGGTGGAGGAGGATGAATAGAAATTGGAGGGTAAATGAAAGGCCTCATGTGGAAGGTAGCATTGGAACTAAATTATAAATGTAGTGACAAATTCTATGATGAAGATGTGAGATTATGCTTCCTAGGCAAACCTTAATAGCACTAATGTGAACAATAGTAGATCAGAGGATTTTTATCTTTAGACTGAAAAACTGAAATAACAAGTGAAAAATTGAAAAAAAAATAGTAAACCCAAGTTTTATATTTGGCATATATAATTACCTAATTTTATTATAACTGTTTATTAAAACCAACTGAAGATTTTTCCCTCTAGTTATTTTCCTTTCTAGTTATTCATCTTTCCCCTCATTTCTTCCTTTAAAAGGATAAGATTTTTCTAGGGAACTGTGAAGAGAATACTTTTTTTAAAAAAAAATATGATGATGACCTCTGATATACAACTCAATTTATTTAAAAGTTCCCAAAATAATTGCAATTGTCAGAAAAGGAGTTGGGATGGGATGTATAAATACACTGAGTAGTCAATTTTAAGACAGTGAAAATTGAATAAGTTATTCATAGTAAGATATGTTTGCCTCTCAAGACATACTCAACATTATGGTGGTAATAATAAATCTCAGTAAAATAGGTCTTTCTCATTTTGATAACACAAGATATTCCACCTTTTTTAAACCAAAACTGAAAAAAAATTCTTTTTTAGGCTTAGTAACTAGTAATTTGGTTCCATAAACTGTTAAGCCATACCCAATTATTCTCATGATAATTTTAGGGAGGACTACAATTTTAGGCTAAATAGTTCACATCTTATCTCCGCTATTAATCTATGAAATAAGGATTTAATATTGTACGTATATGGATAAATTGCAATGATTATCGAAATTTGCTACAAAACGAGAATAGAGAACCTAAGGGAAAAATGGTTTCCTAATTTCATATTACCTTCTAGAATCATAGAGATAGCCAATTTTATAGAGTCAGTCTTAAAAGGTGGGATATTTTCCATTCCAGAAGAAATTGAAACTAGTGAAACTGAATCAGGGGAATCCTACTTCAGTTCATGCTAAGGATCATTCTCCAAACCTTCTCCATGAGAACTCCACCTGCAATTCACAGATGTCAACCCCATAGTGTTATTGGCATAACTCATTGCTGGACTAATAGGATTCCTTGATGTTCATACCCGGAATCAGACTTAGAATAATAAAAGTTACATCCCCATTCAATAATCATAGCTTCATAATTTTGGGTGAATTTCAGTTATCAAGGATCACATATCCTTGATGTGGATGAAAAAAAATCCAAGGTCTATTCTTTTACATTTCTAGAACAAGCTACCTTCTTAAGTCAGTTTGAAGGGGCTTCTTCCTTCTAAATCTGGTCCACAACACAGACTAAATATAAAATAGAGCTATAAGAAAAAACATCATATTAAGAATACACAATTCACCTGAAACATTAGGGAATTTCAATTGTTGTATCATGAGGGCCTGAATTGGAAATTGAGTTATTTTATCTCTTAATATTATTAGATATATGTTTCAAACAATTTTATATGTCAAATTCTTAATTCTCTTTCGAAAATTGTGTCACATTTTTGATTGTGACATCTCCCACTAATCATATTATCATAATGAAAGAATGCTAATAAACTAAATAACTCACCAGTTATAAGGCTGTATAGTCTTAAATAACCCACCAGTTGTAAGACTTCATGATCTCTATTGTTTGTGATTCAAATGGCGATCCAAAATGATCCCTCACTATATTAGCATGTATATAATTAAATATAAAATCACCAATAGAATTCATCTCTTTCTATATATATATATATATATATATATATATATATATATATATATATATATATATATTTGTACTTATCCTTATCAAGGCAATTTTCTATGTGAAGAAAAAGGCAGGGACATAGCAACATTAATTCGGTTTGATTTCAAGTATGAATCATAGGCAGTCAATAGTATGATAAGATATCATAGACAGGCTCAGAATTAACCAGGTGAGAAAATGACTTATTTACCAAGAGGAGGATAGGCTAAAAGAATCCTTCATCTTCCCAAGGTAGCAGATGGCCACCAGTGGATGTTACTTAAAACACAAAATAATTAAAAACTACACACGTTGGACAAGTGGTTACTACACAAGTTGCCACTTACGTGGTATCTGGAGTAATGCATCCTTGCTTGATTGAATCTATTATCCTTAGTGTGCCACACAGACACTTATGAAATAAAAAAGTATACCTGGAGATGGAAGTTTTGAGTTTCCTCATTCATGTGCAAGCAAGAGACATGTTTAACTTTGTATTGCTATTTTGGTTCAAAATAATAGCATTAAAAGATATGATTGCATGAGTTTTCAAATGATCCTAAATGACACCCATTTACTATTGAAATGTTTCACTGTTCCACTTTAGGTAGGTGAGTCCCTAGTTCCTCAAGGGGCAGTGCTGCCAAGTTTCACAAAGGGCTGATCCCAAGAAACCTCAAAGATAAAGATCTAAGAGGATTTTATCATGTTCTTTTCCCAACAGTAAGTCATTTACTATCATCATTTTTATTATTTTTTTCTAGGTTTTTCCCCCACAAAATATACTCTAATCATCATATAACAGAAGATATTTGTAATGTAACAGTCTCCAGACTGAAAAGGGAAGAAACTGCTTTAACAGCTTCTCTTACTTTTCTTGCACTGGAAAACATCACCAACCAGGTGAAAATTATTTAGTTAAATGCCTTTCAAATTTATCAATCCACAAAAAGACGTTTATCCTATTACTCCTGGCATTTTCATGATAATCATAGTAGTTTATGTAGTATCAATAGAGCAAGGTGTTTTCCGTCTTTAAAGTTTCTTAAGTCTGTTTTTAATAATAAGTAAAAATGTTTAGTCTGTAATGTCCCAATTTTATTCACATTCCAGGCCAATTAGAAAAAGTTCCCATAATTGGGATAGAATTTTGTTTAATTGTATTCCTACAAGATCTGAGCACTACAGCATTCATCCTTTATACAAGTAAGGCACTGTGTTAAACACTTCACCACTGTGTGTTTCTCCCAACAACCCTGGGAGATAGGTGAAAATATTTATTATCCCTTTTTACAAACAAGGAATAATTAGATTCTCCAATTTACTATATCATAATATTATATTATTATTATAATATTATAATGTTTTCAACCCAATCAATTATGATTTTCAGTGACTAGTGGCAATAACTAAGCTTCATTTTCTACAAGGTCCCATTATTTTTAGTTGGCTTATATTTAAAAAAAATGTCATGGTGACACTCCCAACTTCCCATTACTGCTTCTTCATTTCTTTAAGTTACCCAAAAAGTCAAATCAATTCCTTTAAATTTTCTAAATTAGCAATTCTTTAATATAACTATTGAAACCAGAGCACAGAGGCAATTCTTTCCCTATCAATCAGTTGTCATGCACTTTATTAAACTGATTTTGAAGTCTTATATTGACTGGGGAAGGAAAACATGTGGCAACCTTCCAAGGGGTATTGCTTAAAAACAATATTACTAAATATTTTCTGTTTCAGTGGGATTAAGACCCTCTCCGAAACTGCCTTTTCAAAACTACAGAACCCTTTACTTTCGAACCCTGAATTTACACTGTCAGTGCAAAAGACACTTCCTCAAACTTTCTTCACCCACTAATTTCCTTGTTCAATACTACTTTTTCATTCTTCTACTTACTGAATTCCTCTAGTAAACCCCTTTTTGGTTCTTTAGTATTTCCAAATGTACAATTCATACCAATGTCTTTAATGCTTTGGGGCAATTAAAATTAGTTACAATCACTTAGTTTTTTTTTTTTTTTTCTGTTTCTTTTCTATTTTTTAAATGATAGGCAAATGGACATCTAAAAACAACTCACTTAGCACAACAGGTTCCTCATTGTAGGGTGTCACAGATTTCAGTACACAAGGTGACTTTGGAGAAGAAATTATCTATCTCTTCAAAGTTGACATATTTTATGCTGTAAAGGCATTCACCCAACTATTTTGTCAATGTCCAAAGGGAGCAGTCAAAGCCCAATTATGGCATAGGAAAGTACCAAGAATTTCACTACTGGAAAACTACCTCAAAGAGATTGCACTTTTATGAAGGGTTCAGGGTGTGTGTATGTGTGTGTGTGTGTGTGTGTGTGCATGTGTGTGTGTGTTTGTGTGGGTATGTAATTTGTAATATGTAATATATGTAATACATATAATATATATTTTTTTCTTTCAAAGCACTCAAAATTAAGTCCATTTATTTCATTTTAAAAATAATGTATAAGCTCTACTTTTTCCCTCTCAGAATTTTAATATTTTAAACTTTTACTAGGCATATACTCATTTTAATTTGATTTTTTGCCGTCTGAGCACCCTGTATCAGATGTATATGTATTTAATTTATTTCCATATCTGTCTTTTTTATACATATTCTTGTTTATCTTCAATAACTCTCTAACTTACTATAGCCTCACTTATATATTTTGAACTAATTTCACTAATTGATTTCAAAACTAGTTTTACTGTATTTCTAATTTACTTAAACAATTAATTTAAACTGCAGTAGTACTGTTACATTTCACTTACTTTCATTTGCTTTCTGATGTCAAAATGCGTTTCCTTTTCCTGGGAGCACTTTGGCATTCAGCCTTAATGGGAAGTCCCAGTGAGAACTTGCTTGGTGCTCTCAGGTTGGCTGTTTAAAAGCAGTAGACAAGAGAAGGGTAAATGAACTTCAATTCTGCCAATTATATTTTCTTCTAAAAAGATCTAAAATTTCCTTGTTCAGCCTTTAAATTAGAAAAATTTTCTGTGATAAATTTATATCAATTTCAAATAAAGTTGTTAAGTATATATTTATTCTGCAATAAAATTAAAATCAGTTTCACAGACTGCCATCCCAAAATTTCAGACTTAGAGATTTGCTAGCTGAAACTTCTTCAGGCTTAACAGTTATTTGTTTCTCCTTTTAAATTCTGACTTGTTAAATTATTTAAGCTCACGAGTTTATTCTAAATTCACCTACAATATTCCCTAAGTTTTTCTTATTTTAACAGTCCCCTGAATTCCTATTTCACTGAATCTCTCCTGAACAAAGCTCATGACTAATAAGATAGTTCTCAAAATGCAGACTTCAGCTTTAAATCAATCTCTGGTCATTTTAAAGGTCCCTTTTGAGGAATTATATATCTGTGAATTTTATTGTTCTTATTTTCATTCAACTCTACAGCTTTTGCTAGTACTGCATTAACTCATTAAAATAATTTGTAAAGAAATCCAAATTGTAATTCAGAAATGAAAGGACTTTGAATATTCCTTTTTCACATACTTAATTTCCAAACTTTTTTAAATCTTAGTATTCAGTTAATTTCTCTGTCTTTCATCTCAGCAATCCCCAACATGGCCAGTGTTGGAAACAGAGAAAAAAGAGATTTGTCCTGTTTAGAGCTTTTTTTTTTGAAAGTTATCTTTTTTTGCAATCTGTTTCTTTTGGTTGATCACACCAAAAGAAAAGGCATAGATAAAACATCTGTTAGTTATGAGTTAACATAAAGGAGGAATACCATAACATAAACACTTATTTCCCATTCTCTTAAAGACTTTCTGATTGTATAAGGTCCTTTTCTATCAGAAGTAAAGAATCCACTATTCCTAAACTTACTTTCACCATTTACAAAACAGACACACACACACACACACACACACACACACACACACACTCTCAACATATAACAAGACACCTTAAATAGGTCTGAACTTGTCCTATGTTTTTCTCTAATAGATTTTCAAGTCAATATCTTGCCTGTCTCATCTATTACATATAGAATATTTGATCATCTTGTGGCTGGGGTCCTGCTCCCAGTCTAAAATAATTTTTTTCTGTTTCCTACTTATGTTCATTATTTTAAAATCTTATCAATAAAACATGTAATTTAGTAACAGTACAAATGACTTTAGCCTGATTTGCTAATTGGGATCTCCATTTAAAATGCACTTTGTTTTTAGAACACAGCCCTAATAGATATAAGAACTGGTTAAAATTTCATTCCGCTAAAGTTTTTGCCAAAGTATAATCACAGGAGGAAAAACTGAGAATGATGAAGAATTTAGCAATATCAATAGTTCATTTATTCTAAGCTGATTTGGGGATATTGTTCAATAAAACTCTTAACTTTCTAAGTAATCAAAAGTTCCATGCTTTAGAGAAAACAATTCCCTAAACTCTTTGTATTCTCGAACCAAACTTTACACATCTCCATAGTTCTTTCTTTAATCATCCCCAGAAATAGAGACCACCTTTGTCCCAATGGGGATCCTAGAGGATGCATTTCTCCTCTTACGCCTGATCCCATCTTTTCTGGGGAAGTCCCCAACCAAGAGGGACCTTCCTAGGAGAAACTTTTCCTGAGAGAATTGGACTAGATTCCTGAGGTCCTTTTGACTTATTCCATCTGAGTAAGGCCCCACTGAAGACACTAAAGATGCATCCTGCACCCCAAACCTGTCAATTGTGAATAAAAGCAGGCAATCTTCTATCTGCCTGTGTTCTGCTTTATGGAAGTGCTTTTCTGAATATTTCCTAATATTCAGGGATTTACTTAGGCAAATTCTACAATACTTCCAATTCTTATATTTTGGACTCTACCCCTAGATCCTAATACTGGTCAGCTGGGATCTAAAGGTGACTATTCAGCAAAATTTATGCCAGTTTTCCTTTAAGCTTCCTAGAAATTTACCTTTGATTATCACTGACTGACTTAATCTTAAGAATACAAGTGATGATTACCTTTGCATTTCCTCATTTTTGTAAAACTGAAATGAGTTTTCTTCTCAGATAAGAAGAGTTTGGGATTGTTTTCAGTGTGGTCATGGATATTGACAGCTTACCACTGAGGTGAGGAATCTCTCCCCTATGGCTATCAAGTCTGGCCTGAATTATTGCTTCCTCAAGGCGGTGTCAGAGCATGCAATGGGGAATCACTCCTCTAAGTACTACTCATTCAAAGACTGGTCATAGGATCCTCTAGATGGATTCCTTGCTCCCTGTGAGCCATTGAAAATTCCCCCTCACCAATTTAAGATATTTCTTTACTAATAACAAGAATGATTTAATTACTCCTTAATAAAATAATTAAAAAATATTTTAACCCAGCCAACAGGAAGTTTTAAAATTAGCTTAGGTGGCTAGCTGGCTGAAAATGAGGAAGCAGCAATCCCTCTGCTAAATCTCCCTAGTCTAACAAAATGAAAGAAAACAGGGAAATCTTGAAGAGGCTTGCTTCACGCTCAGAGAATTTGGGTACAGATTGTGAGGGGAGTCCAGCCTCCTTGGGCTAGTATCTGTGAGGGAGACATCAGCAAAAATTTCACCCAGGGTGCACTTCCTTTTTGGGTTACTTGTAGTAACTGGCCTAAAGAGGTTGAGGTCCACACATTACAGTCCCATTTCAGGGTGCCAGTAATGAAGCAATTAAAACTGTCTAACCTACAATAAAAGAGACTGAGGCAGAGCTCTGAGTCAAAGGCACTATATTAAAGGGTCCTTCTAATGAAGTGGACCTGAGATCTTCCTCTTGATATGAGATATATCCTTCTTCCAGTACCTTGTTTTTATAGGGTTTGATACCCAAGTGTGCAAAAGAGACTTGGCAAAATATAGAATCTCATTAGTTGATAGATCCTGCTCCTGAGGGCCAAAACTTTCCTATTAACAAGGGGTTCAAAGGTTGACTGAATCATGGGGCATCTCCACTGATGGTCATTGTAAGATGGTCACTTACTACTGTCTAGAGGTACAAAAATAAATTAGGGGATCTTCCAAACCATCAAAGCATTCTACCCATGCTGGGTTTGGGCATGGAATTTCAGTAAAACAGAATGGAGATATCTGTCAGCACTCTTATTATTGCACAATTGAACCTCATAACTTGATAAACAATTATTGAACATCACATTAAAGTTTGAGGCCCACTATAAGACTATATCTATCCCCATATGCTTTATGTAGAATATCAAACTGAGTAATACTGATTGGGATAGAGTAGGGATCCAAATGAATTATTTCTCACACAACATAGATTTTATCCTCAACTCTTCATCATATCTTGCCCCACATATCCAATCCAAATCCTGTTGAATTCATTTCTCTACTCTGATGTTGTCATCATCTTGGACTTTATCAACTCACATGTGACTACTACAATAGCCTGCAGGTGGGCCAGCCTGCCTGAAATCTCTTCCCACTGTAATTCATCCTCCATTCAAATGTCAAAGTGACTTTCCTAAAATAGAGGTCTGACAGTATCACCATTCCCACACTTAATAAAATCAAGTGACTCCTTATCACCTCCAGGATTAAATACAAAAGTTTCTGCTTTCAATTTAAAGCCCTTCATAACATAGCCCATCTCCTTGCACACCCCCCCCATCTTTCTGGTCTTCTTTCATCTCACTCTCTTCCACGTTCTTTTGTCAAGTAACAGTGTTTCGTTGCTGTGGTTGGTGGTGATAGTGGTGGTCTTTTTTATTTGTTTTGTTTTTAACAAGGCACTTCATCTCGGCTTTGGGTATTTTCTCTGGTTGTTTCCCATTCTTGGGATGCTCTCCCTCCTCATCTCTGCCTGCTGAATTCAGTGTTTCTTTGAACTCCCAACTCAAACTCCACCTTCCATAGGAAGCCTTGCTCAATGACTCAATTCTTTTGCCTTCTTTCTTGTAATTGTTTATTATTTATTATGTATATAACAAGTGGGTAAATTTTGGTTCGCTTGTCATTTTTTCCAGTAGATTGCCAGCTCCTTGAGGGCAGGGACTGTCTTTTGCTTCTTTTTGTTCTGCAGCACTTAGCACAGTTCCTGGCACACAGTAGGCATTAAATTAAAATTTTTCATGTTTTTTTCTTCTATAAGATCCATAAATTTTTAACATCTTATCTTCAAGTTCACCATTCTTTTTCTCTTGATCTTGATAAGTCATTTCAAGTTCATCTTAATAAAAATTGTTCAATGAACATTCTTCTGCCTCTGTATTTTTGAATTTCAATTCTGGCAGGTTTTTGTGTCTCCCCTCACGCATAGAATCAATTATTTTGAAAGCTGCATCTATCCATCTATCTATCTACACACTCTTATACACAGATACACACATGTGTACACATATTGTTATATACAGATATAGGTTGAAATTCTCTTATATTTGTTGATCACTTACTATTAATAATATTCTTCTTTTTTGATATTTTAAAAGTACTAGTTTGCACTCTTCTGGAAGCCTTTAGAATGACTTTGTTATCTTTTCAGAGAGACATTACAGAGTTTCTTTTAATAACTTCACTATAAAATATTTTGACTTAATTTTATTTGATGCAATGTTTTTAGAAACATTTTCTTTGATTTTTAATTTTCCCTACCACATTTTATAATCTTTCCCAGTTACTCTGATACAGATGTGTGGCTATAAACATGATTCTTATTAATAATGTTTTCACTTCTGAAGACTGTACTCTTTCTCTTTCCCTACTGCTTATTCTTTTGTCCCGAACTGGGCCTGGCTCAGAGTAGACTCCTGGCAGTTTATGATTAATAATATTATAAAATGAAGCATTGATAGGCCAATCAGCTAACAAAATGATATTTACTTATGCATACCTGGATAGGAATATTCAATAGATAAATGTAGTGAAGATACTATGAATTTATTCAACTGAGCATACCAACCCTGTCTTCATAGTCTATCATGTTCTGCCAACCAAGGATCAGAGTATGCCTGGAGGAGTCTACGTCTCTTTTATACTCAGGCAGCCAGAAAATGATGTTGGTAGCCTGAGCTTTTAATCGCCTGATCCAACAAACTCCTGAGCATGGTTTCAATATCTTTCAAGATAAAAATAAGATAATGTTCAAGGGGGTGTGGGGTTAGGATATTTTTCCTATCATGTTCCACCCCTTGGTGGTAACATTTTGGTGGTTATAGTTTTCTACAGAACATTTTGCCAGTTAAATGATTTTAGAGCTATTCTGTTTGGCCATGGCCTCAAGGATATAAAAAATTTGACACTGGTTGTGCTTAAAGAGGAAAAGAAAAGAAGATAAAACAGAAATACAGAAAAAAATAGAACACAATTTAACAAATAATGTGGCCATCTGAAGGGGTGATTGAATATAAGAGAATAAACATGAGAAATTTTCCTCCTGGTATGCCTACAAACATGCTTTTGAATAACTAAATCTCAGATTTAAACAATCAGACTGATATAATGGGAAATGGCAAATCTTGGCACCTTACAATTGTTCTCTTAAAATAAAGAAATTAAATATAAGTGAGAATAACACCAGGGAAATTAAGATTGCAGTGACAATGATGGCATTTTCTGTAGTTAAAAATCCATATGATAAATCATGGAGAATTGTTCTGGGTGTTCTCCAGTTTGCCCTGGACCACAAGGACTTCCTTTATTCATGGAAGCTCTATGGAAAAAAAGGAATTGTAAATCTTAATCCATTACAAGATTGTAAGGGACATCCATTTTTTGTGGGGAATGAAGATTTTCCCTCTATCTCCATTGTGAATCTATTGTCATGCCTGGCTTCAATTCCATGGAACAAGATATCCCCTAGTCTTCATTTTATTCCCTCCAAGTTGTTTAGACTCCTTTTGTGTGCTATCTCCTCCCTTCCACTAGATCATAAACTCTTTGAGGGCAGGAATTGCCATTTTATTCTTTATATTCTTATAGCTTAGCACAATACTTCACACAGTAGGCCCTTAATATATGTTTCCTGGTTTGGATTAGATTAGATATTAGGCTGTATTAAGAAAATCATAATATATAAGATAAGGTAAGTGATGCTTCCATAGTACTATGGCTTAATTATTGTATTCTGCTCACATCTGGAATATATCACTTAATTCTAAACACCACATTTTCTAAGATATTGACAGATGAGAGAGTGTTCAGATTAGGACAATTAAAATGGTGAAGTCCCTCATGCCAGCTGAAGATCTTTAAAGGGAAATAGAGATGTTCAGTATGGGGAAAAGTAGTACTTAAGGCAAACATCACAAGTGACTTCAAGTATTTTATTGTGTCATGGAACAGGAATTAGATTTACCATTCTTGTTCACAGAGGAAGAACTAGAAACAATGATTGCAAGTTGCAGGGTCAAACCTAAACTGAATGTTGGTAGACCTTCCCTAGTAATTTGAGCCACTCAAAATTTTAGTATCCTACATTCCCAAAGTGGTCTATACCACCCCCTAGGGGATATTGGAAAGGCAGGGGGGGGCAGTAGTAACTTCAGATGTAATTGGGAGGTGTTGAATAAAAATAAAAGTGTGGTAGAATAGTAAAGAAAAAAAGATAAGAAATTTTTGAAAAACTGCCTATACACATTCCATCTATTGTGTAACAGAGATAAAGTCATAATAATTACATTATTTTCAACATAAACATACAAAATACAAGTTATAATGAATCAGTAGATAAGTATACTAACAGGTCTTAATAAGCAAGTATTAGTAGTTGAGTATGTCTCATGTTTTCCAGCATGCAAAGGCAGGAATGTGTGCATGCAATGACTTGTTTATGATAGGATACTGTATGGTTATATGATGTAATATTGTGTCATCAAAATTTTAATGCAAGAGAAAAGCTACAAATTTACAATAAATTAGTAAATTTGTGTCACTTTAAATATATATGTTATATATGTATGTATGCATGTATGTATATATATATTGAAATGACACAAATGAAAAAACATTAAAGGGCTAAAGAAAGTAGATTTCTGAGGGGAGGGAAACTGAATGATTTTTTAAAAAAGAAGCAATTTAGTTGGACCTCTACCTAGACTACCACTTGTCAAATACTGTATACTACAGATGGAATTCTTTATATACTATATATCAGACTTCATGACTCTAAACTGTTGAAAAAGTTCACCATTAAACTCTAAAGGTGGTGGGGTTTACAAAATTATCATCTCTGCGTCTGATCTGTCATCTTTGTCTGACTGATTGGATATGGCAACTAACAAATTACTGATTCATTTTTTAATCTATTTTAGCCGATTTTAAGTATTTTCTCCATAAAGTCTTTTCTGATCCTAATAAGCAGAAGCATTACCACAACCACCCCAACATAACCCACTTTGCCTGAATCTCTTTTATGGGACTTATCAGATTCTGTGTGGCTAAGTAGATAGGAAAGCAGTCAGTCTAATAAGCATTTGTTAAGTAGGTGCCTGCTATTTTCTAGATATTGTGCTTAGCAGAGCAAAGGACAGTCACCCTCAAGGAGCTTATAGTCTGACAGAGCAAAGAACAAGCAAATAATTATGTACAAAAGAACTTTATACAAAATAAATTGGAGATAATCTACCAAGGGAAGGCACTAGAATTATGGGGGAGTTTTAAAAGCATGTTATAGAAAGTGGGGTTTTTGCTACGACTTGAAGGAAGTCAGGGAAGCCAGAGGTAGCCATAAGGAGGAGAGTTTTCCACGCCTAGAGATAGACAGCAAAATATCTGGTTAGGAAGTGGAAGAACTTGTTTGAGGAGCACCAAAAAGGACAATACATAAAGCATAAGAAGACTAGAAAGAGATAGAGTGAACAGGTTAAGTAGGACTTTGAATGCCAGAGGACTTTATATTTGATACTGAAAATGACAGGGAGCCATTTTGTCCGATCAGTATGATTCTGAGTCCCTCCTTTGATATATGCTGGACAAGAGTTAGAGGCGAGAAGGGCAACATGTGCTTAGCAGAAGGAAGGGGCAAAATAAGATGAGGAACTATAAGGTTAACCTTTCAGGAGTATAGAGTATATACAGGACATGGCATGAGATGAGCCTGGAAAGACAAGATATATGACTGGTAGATCTTGAACATCAGTTGAAGGATTTTTGTTCTTGCTTTCTTTGCTTGTTCCCTATAAGCATTGGGGAGCCACTAAAAGGTGTTCTGAGCAGGAGATATTTAAGGATGCTGCAAAAGCAGATGACATCTATGTGACAAAATGAGGATTTAATTTGAGCATGAAATGTTTCATATACCATATGAAAATTTCAGAATATATTGTTAAATCATCAGACAATTCAGTTAGAAGCCTTTGAATGACATGACTACACTTCCTGTAGTACTGAAGGAAAGAGGCTTTAAGGCTAAAATATCATATCATGTACTGGAGAAAAGTCATGAACTAGGTGCTGTAAATATTTAGGGGAAACACTAATCCAGCTGCTGTATAAAAATGAAAATGTGCAGGACAGAGTCTTACAAAAAATTGGTTCACCTGGATGGCAAAAGTCAAACCACTTTACTGACGGAATATAAATAGTTCAAATATCAAGGATTTCTGACCCTTTCACACCATTCCCACCTCATCTGGATAGAGACTAAGCTAGGTTCTTTTCAGCTATTTCCTTATCTCTGGCAGACGCTTGAAGAGTAAGGGAACCATACCATCTGGGCCAGATAAAAGGGGACCTAAAGCTGAGATCCAGTAGCATACTGATGACATTATACTATGAAACATCTCACTTTCTTCCCAAGAGGCCTAACTGAAAAGACTTCACAGACAGAACCATATGTCACTGAAAACTACATTATCTAGTCAAAAATTGGAGAGAGGAGGCAGCAGCAACTGTGGAGTAAAAAGCCTGTATATTTTTAGTCCAAAATCTGTACTCTTCTAGTCACAGATATGCCTCAAATAAAATGTTTTTATCTGTCACTTTCTTCTGATTCCATATCATGACTGCCAGTCAATAGTAATACAATCCAGATACTCAAAGCAATTTTATGTTTCTTCCTGTCATAAATTAAAATGTCCCATTAGCTAAACAAATTCTTGCTAGCATAAATCAACCTACACTAAGTAAATCATGGTTAGTGAAAACCAAATTGTAATTCCATCATAGTGATTAAGTTCTGGCAAGTAAGATAGATGTAGCACAATGTGAGAAGCAAGGCTATTAGATATCTGTAACTAGCCTCTTAGACTGGCTAAAAGCTTTGCAGGTCTCTGCTTCATAAGGAAAAGATTGAATTACAATGTTAATTTTTATAAAATATCTATTCAAGTATGATATCCTTATCCATGAATTGGGCTATTGAAATATGAATGCATAGTTATATCTTAAAAAGTGAAAGAATCAGAGCATGATATAACTGAATAGGGGTTTTATTGGTTACCTATCTCATCCCTGTCATTTTAGAGATTAGGAAATAGAGGTCCAGAAAGTCAGTTACCCTAAGTCACTCAGTAATAAATGGAGAGTCCCCTCACTCCCTATGTCTTAAACATTTTTGCTCAGAATTTCTAAAATACACAGAAAGAGGATTTCAAGAAGCCAAGATGGTGGAGTGATCTGTAATTGCTATCTCCCTCTCCTTGTTGACCTTGAAGAACCCAGAGAATATCTCCCCAAGAAAAATACTGAAACACTGGGAGCAGCAAAAGTGGTAAATAGTTTCTTAGCCTGTGAGACTAGGAAAATTGATATGGAGGGTCCCTCTTGCTGTGAATGAAGGGGATTGGCACAGGATAGGAGCTGTCCCAGACAGCTCCACCTCAATAAACCAAGAGAAGATACTGAGCCTCCAGGTTAGGGGGCGGTGGTGAAGCCTGCAACCACCAACAGCAGGACCCCAAGCATGCCTCAGCACCCAAGGGGAATTGGGAAGACACTAACACAGATAGGATCACAAACCACTGAGCTTGCCTTTGCTCTGGCTCAACAGAGGAAACCTCCTATAGCCTGACCATCTCTCCCTCATACTTAATGCAGCCAACTTCAGGGAAACTCCAGGAAAACACAAAAGACTTCACCTGGCCTCAGCTTTCCAACACCAGCCAGCTCAGCACCAGGTAAGCTGCATTATTTTAGCTTCTAGATGAAAGAACCAGAGGCCACAAGACACAAAGCCTCAAGTTTTAGGCACGAGAACTGGGGGACACAGTCCCCTGTGTTTATGATGCAGAGATTTACTTTAAAAGTCAGGAAAAGCATGAACATAATGAGTAAGAAGCAAAGCAGAAAAGAGAAGACCATAAAATCTTTCTATGGGGACAAGGACCAAAACACAAATATCAAAGAGGTCAGCATTGAGACTGTTCTCCCATCTGAAACTTCAGAAGGGAAGATGAATTGGTCAGAAACACAAAAAACATTCTTGGAAGAGGTCAGGAAGAATTTTAAAAGTCAAACTAGAGAAAAAGAAGAAAAACTGATCAACTATTTAAAAACATGAAAAAATAAATCATAAAAGAATTTAAAAGGAAAATTAAACAAATGGAAAAGGAAGTACAAAATCCAACTGAGAAAATAACTCCATAAAAGGAACACTTGTACAGATGGAAAAAGAGAAGTAAAAATTAACTGAAGAAAACAATTTGATAAAAATTAGAATCAGGAAAGTAGAAGCTAATGACTCTATAAGACATCAAGAATCAGTGAAACAGAATTGAAAGAAAGAAAAGATAGAAGACAAGGTAAAATATCTAATTGGAAAAAAACTGCCCTGGAAAATTGATCCAGGAGAGAAAATCTAAGGATTATTGGTCTATCAGAAAGTCATCATGAAAAAAAGAGCCTGAATAATGTCTTCCAAGAAATCATTAAGGAAAATTGCCCAGAAGTCAGAGATCCAGAGGGCAAAAGAATCAACCATTCATCTCCAGAAAGTGACCCCAAACTAAAAACACCAAGTAATATCATTGCCATATTCCAGAGCTATCAAATGAAGGAGAAAATATTTCAGGCAGCCAGAAAGAAGCAATTCAAATATCGAGAAATTATGGTCAGGATCACATATGACCTTGCAGCTGCTACGTTAAAAAATCAAAGGGATTTGAATGGGTTATTCCATAAGGCTAAGGAACTGGGACTACAACCAAGGATCCATTACTCAGCAAAGTTGAGCATAATATTTCAGGCAAGAAGATGGACAGTCAATGGCCAGAGTTCAATAGAAAATGCAATCTCCAAACACGTCTCAATAGAGGCATTAAAAGAAGAACATGGGGAAAACACTCATTTTCAATGTGGGCAAACTGCTTACATACCTATAAGGGAAGATAATGTTGTTAATCTTAAGAATTGTACATTTATTATGATATATAAAAGGGATATACATAGATAGAGGGAGCAGTATAAAGTAAATGAGGTAGTGATAAAAATGTGATTTAAGAGTGAAAAGGGATTGTAACTGGAGATGTGAAAAGGAGCAATCAGGAAAACATAAATCGCATCACAAGAAGAGGCACAAAAATATATTGCAGTAGAGGGAAAGTGGGGAGGGAGATGAGCATTGTTTGAGAGTTACTCTTATTGGATTGGGTTCAAAGAGGGAACAACAAACTCAATCAAGTGTGGAATACAACTAGCTATATAGGCAATGGGAGGGAAGAGGGAAAGAAAATGGGGGGGCAGGATAAAAGGCAGAGAAGAAGTAAGAGAAAGGGGGAGTAAAAGGGAAGGGGACTGAAAAAATGGAGGGAAGACTGAGGGAGGCAATAGTCAAAAATTAAAACTCTATTGTGGAGGGGAAGAGAGAAGGGAGAATTAAAAGCATAAATGGGGGGAAAGGGATGGAGGGAAAGACACAGATAGTAATCATAACTGTGAATGTGAATGGGATAAACTCTCCCATAAAAGAGAGACAGGTATCAGAATTTATTAAAAACCATAATCCATCAATATGTTGTTTACAAGAAACACATTTGCAAATGGGGCATACATGCAGGGTAAAGGTCAAAGGTAGGAGTAGAATATTTTGTGCTTCATCTGATATAAAAAAGCAGGGGTAGCAAATAGATGTAATCAAAACAGCTAAAGAAGGAAATTATATTCTGGTAAAAGGCACCATAGAAAACAAAGCAATTTTATTATTAAACATATATGTTCCAAGTGGTATGGCATCCAAATTCTTAGAGGAGAAGTAAAGTGAATTACAGAAAGAAATAACAAAACTATACTAGTGGGTGACCTCAACCTTCCCCTCTCTGAATTTGATAAATCTAACTTCAAAGTAAATGGGAAAGAAGTTAAGGAGGTCAATAAAACCCTGGATAAGGTAGATATGATAGATCCCTGGAGAAAACTGAATGGGGATAGAAATGAATATACCTTTTTTCTTAGCAGTACATGGTGCATATACAAAAACTGATCATGTACTAGGGCATAAAAACATCACAATCCAGTGCAGAAAGGCAGAGATAGTCAATACATCCTTCTCAGATCATAATGCAATAAAATTATATGTAATCCAGGGCCACAGAAAAATAGACCAAACAATAATAGGAAACTAAACAATCTAATCTGAAAAATGAGTGGGTTAAACAACAAATTATAAAAACAATCAACAACTTCATTCAAGAGAATGACAAAAATGAGGCAACCTACCAAATCTTATGGGATACTGCAAAAGCAGTTCTTAGGGGAAGTTTTATATCTTTGAATGTCTGCATAAATAAAAGAGAAAGATGAAATCAATGACTTGGGCATGCAGCTGAAAAAGCTATAAAAAGAATAAATTGAAAATCCCTAAATAAATACCAAATTAGAAATATTGCAAACCAAATGAGAGATTACTTAAATTAAAATTAAGAAAAGTATTGATCTAATAAATAAAACTAAGAGTTGGTTTTATGAAAAAAACAATAAAATTGGGAAACTTCTGGTAAATTTGATTTAGAAAAAGAAAGATGAAAGCCAATATAAAAAATGAAAAGGGTGAACTAACTTCCAATGAGGAGGAAATTAAAACAACAGTTAGAAATTACTTGTCCAACTGTATGCCCATAAATCAGACAATCTAAATGAGATGGAGGACCACTTTAAAAAAATATATAGATTGCCCAGATTAACAGAAGAGGAAGTTGAATACTTAAATAAACTCATCCTAGAAAAAGAAATTGGAGAATCCATCCACGAACTCTCTAGGAACAAATCTCCAAGGACAAATGGATTTACAAGTGAATTCTACCAAACTTTTAAGGAATATAGTCTATTTGGGAAAATTGCTGAAGAAGTCCTACCAAATTCTTTTCATGATACAAATATGGTTCTGGTACCTAAACCAGGAAGATCCAAAAGAGAGAAAGACAATTATAGACCAATTTCTCTAAAGAATATAGATGCAAAAAATTTAAATATTGGCAAAAAAGAATATAGCAACTTATCTTAATAACAATACATGAGGTAGGAGTTATACAAGGAATGCAGGGCTGGTTCAATATTAGGAAAACTATTGATCATATCAACAAAAAATCTAAGAGAAACCATATAGATTATCTCAATAGATGCAGAAAAACTTTTGCCAAAATAGAACATCCATTCCTATTGAAAACACTGGAAAGCATAAGAATAAATTGAACTTTCCATAAAATAGTAAGTAGCATCTACCTAAAACCATCAGCAACCATTACATGCAATGGGGATAAGCCAGATGCTTTTTCAATAAGATCAGGGGTTAAACAAGGATGTCTATTATCACCACTGTTATTCAATATGGTATTAGAAACACTAGCTGTAGTGGTAAGAGAAGATAAAGAAATTGAAGGAATTAGAATAGGCAAAAAAGAAATTAAGTTGTCACTCTTTGCAGATGATATGATGATATACTGAGAGAATCCCAGAGAATCAAGTAAAAAAAAAACTATGTGAAATAATAAACAACTTTGGCAAAGTTGTAGGTTACAAAATAAACCCACATAAATCATCTGTATTTCTATATACTATTAACAAAACCCAGCAGCAAGAGATAGAAAGGGACATCTCATTTAAAGCTACAGTAGACACTATAAAATATCTGGGAGTCTACCTGTCAAAACAAACCCAGGGACTAAATGAAAAAAAGTTACAGAACACTTTTCATGCAAATTAGGTAAGATCTAAGTAAGTGGAAAAACAGCAGTTGCTTGTGGATAGACCGAGCTAAAATGATAAAAATCACAATTTTACCTAAATTAAATTACTTATTCAGGACCATACCAATCAAACTATGAGACAATTATTTTCTAGAGCTAGAAAAAATAACATCACAATTCATCTGGAAGAACAAAAGGTCCAGAATATTAAAGGAACTAATAAAAATAATGCCAGGGAAGGTGGTATAGTCCTATCAGATCTCAGATCGTATTATAAAGCAGCAGTCACCAAAATCACTTAATACAGGCTAAGAAACAGTGTGACAGACCCTTGGACTAGGTTAGGTACTGAAGACACAGTAGTCAAGGAATAGAGCCATCTACAGTTTGAAAAACCCAAGGACCCTATACTGTAAGATAGGTTTTCATACCAAAATGAGTGTGCATTTTATTCCTTCCTTTAGTCAAATGTGATGAGGGTAAATTTCTTGTTTTTTTTTGTTTTTTTTTTCTCAGCTCTCCTCTTTTTCCCTCCACTAAAAAGTCTCCTACTTGCCTCTTAAATGACATATAATTACCCCATTCCATTTCACCCTCTTTCCTCCCACTACATTTTTCTCTCAGCATTTACCTTAATTTCTTTTCAGCTATGGTCGCATCCTATTCAATTCACTCTGTGCTCTCTGTCTCTCTGTGTGTGTGCATGTGTGTATGTGTGTGTGCGTGCATGCGTGTACATGTGTGTGTGTGATCCCACCAACTACCCAGATACTGAAAAGTTTTAAAAGTTACAAATATTGTCTTTCCATGTAGGAATGTAAACAGTTCACTTCTGGTAAGTCCCTTAAGACTTCTCTTTGCTGTTTACTTTTTCATGCTTCTTCTCATTCCTGTGTTTGAAAGTCAAATTTTCTTTTCAGCTCTGGTCTTTTCATCAAGAATGCTTGAAAGTCCTCTGTTTCATTGAAAGACCGGGAAAGTGGGGGAGAAGGAGATAAGCAAGTGGAGGGGATGATGGAAGGGAGGGCAAAGGGAGGAGGGAGCAATTTGAAGTCAACACTTGGGGACAGACAGGATCATAAGACAGAATAGAAACAATGAGGGGCAGGGCAGGATGGAGGGTAATTCAGTTAGTCTTACACAACACGACTATCAGGGAAGTCATTTGCAAAACTACACAGATAGGGCCTATAATGAATTGCCTGCCTTCCCAAAGGGAATGGGTGGGGAGGGAGGGATGGGGAGAATTTGGAACTAAAAGTTTTAGGAACAACTGTTTAGTTTTATGTTGCTACTAGAAAAGAAGGCATACAGTTAATGAGGAATAGAAAGTCATCTGGCCCTACAGGAGAAAAGAGAAGATGGAGACAAGAGAACGGAGGGATGACAGAAGAGAGGGTAGATTGGAGATAGGGAAAATTAGATTGCTTGGGGTATTGGGGTGGGGGGAGGGGATAAAAGGGGGGAAGAATTTGGAACCCAAAATTTTGTGAAAATGAATGTAAAAAGTCAAATAAATAAATAAATTATAAAAAAAAAAGAAAAGAAAAACCCAAGGACCCCAGCTTCTGGGATAAGACCTCACTCTTTGACAAAAATTGCTGGGAAAAATGCTTAACAGTGCAACAGAAACTGGGCATAGACCAATGCCTGACACCATACACAAGAATAAAGTCCAAATGGATAAAAGATCTAGACATAAAGACTGATACTATAAACAAATTAGGGAGCAAGGAATAGTGTATTTATCAGATTTATGAATAATAGAGAAATTTATGACCAAACAAGAGATAGACAACATTATGAAGAGCAAAATGGATAATTTTGTTTTCATTAAATTGAAAAGATTTTACACAAACAAACCCAATGCAACCATGGTTAAGAAGGAAGCAGAAAACTGGGAAAGCATTTTTGCAGCTAGTGTCCATGATAAAGGTCTAATTTCTAAAACAGATAGAGAACTGAGTCAAATGTACAAGAATACAAGTCATTCTTCAATCACTAAATGGTCAGAGGATCCAAACAGGGAGTTTTCAGAGGAAGAAATTAAAGCTGTATTTTGTCATCTGAAAAAATACTCTAAATCACTATTGATTAGAGAGATGCAAATCAAAACAACTCCTATCAGATTGACTAATATGACAAAACAAAAACATGATAAATGTTAGAAAATATGTGTGAGAGTTGGAACACTAACTCATTGTTGGTGGAACTGTGAGTTGTTCCAACCATTCTGGAGGGCAATTTGTAACTATACCCAAAGGGCTGCCAAAATGTCCATCCCCTTTGACCCAGAAGTATCTCTTCTGTGACTTTGTTCCAAAAAGACCATAGAAATGAGAAAAGTCCCACATGTACAAAAGTATTTATAGCAGCTCTCTTTGTGGTGGCCAAAACCTGGAAGTCAAGGGGATGCCCATCAATTGGGGAATGGCTGAACAATTTGTGGTATATGATCGTAATGGACTACTATCATGCTGTGAGAAACAATGAATCTGAAGACTTCGGAGAGCCTGGAAAGGCCTTGTATGAACTGATGCTGAATGAAAGGACCAGGAAATCTTTGTACACAGCCACAACCACAATGTGTGGGAAATTTTTCTGGTAGACTTAGGACTTCATCGCAATGCAAGGACCTAAAAAATTTCCAATGAACTCTTGAGGCAAAATGCCTTCCACATCCAGAGACTATGGAATTGTATCATAGATGGAAGTAGACTGTTTTCTTTTGTATTATGTTTTGATTGGTTTTGTTTTATGGTTTCTCCCATTCATTACGGTTCTTCTATGCAACATGTTTTTAATATGAATGTACATGTAGAATCTACATAAGATTGTACACTGTCTTGGGGAGGGAGTGGAAAGGGAGGAGGTAATGAGGGGGAGGGAGGGGAAAGAAATCTAAGATATATGGAAGCAATGGTCAAACACTGAAAATAAATAAAACAATTTAATTAAAAATAAAATAAAATCACAGAACAATGACTTAATGAATTTATTTAAATGTCTGCAATTATTGCAGTTGCATGGAAATATGGCCAAAGAGACAGTCATTGTGAGGGGAAAAAATACGTGCATCATATAATAGCCAGGTACACCTCAATACCAGAGGATTTTCTTGTGAACTCCTTCCATATTCCTTCCCCTTACCTACATTTAGGGGTATTATTTTCAAAGTGAACTTCCTAGATTGCTTGAAAGCCCAGTTTTCAGTACTCACAATGACTACATTTTTAAAACAACTCTGTTAAGAACACTTGAACTATGAGAATGTAGTGGCAGGCAAAGAATGAATTCAGGGGAATTTTCTATCTATAAAATATCATTCCATTTTCTTGTGTCCCTTTCCCTGAGTATATATGATGATAGTGAAATGCAAAACAAGAAAAATCAAATCCTCTTGCTTCAAGTGTGGGAAGGAGCAGGAGTGTGCTGGAATCAATTCCCATTGGCTTATGAGATACCATGGTTAAAATTTAAATATGAGGATTTATACCTCAGAAATCAACCATCTCTACATTTGTGTTATTTATTGTTTTCTTGATTGTCTAGACTTAATATAGTATTAATAATGCAGATTAAGCTTAAAAGTATGTGTGCATCCATTTTAAAGCACAATTGTTATAAATTTATAAGCACACTGATATCACTCTCTAAATTTTGCTTGGAAAGTAGAAGGCACAGGGAATGAAATCATCATCCGACTGGAGGCCTATCCAAAGTAATACCCTAGAGTTCTTGGATTTAAATCTTGTTTTTCTTATTATTCAATTGAATGCCTGAAGCATGAATTCCCTCTAAAACATTCCTGGCAACAAGCCAACTACTTTGTGCTTGAACATCATCAAAGATTGAGAGCTATCACTCTCTAAGGCATAGTCGGTTCCACTTTAGTAGCTCTTATCATTAGGATATTTTTAAAAAAGATTATCTAAAATGTTTTTTCTGTAGTTTTCATTTACTCTTGTTTCTGGCAAGGGCTACCCGCAGAGGTTTCATCCTTTAGCTGTATGACAGTTCCTCAAATATTCAAAAGCATCTCTTATGTTGATCTCTAGGTATTATCTTTAAAAGGTTAAACATTCCCATTTTTCTTTACTAAGCATGGCTTAGTCACCCAGTTCTTTGCCCTCTCTGGACACCCTCTTGTTTGTCATTATTCATTCCAAAATATGGTGATTAGTTCTGTATCATATACCTTAAAGGTGGTCTGACCTTTGGCAGAGTAAAGTGCAGTAACTGACTCCTTCATTCTGGATTCTTAGAGTTCTTCTATTAACGCTAATACCATCTGTCTCTTAGATGCAACATCATACTATTGACTGTAGCCTCAGTATAAATTGTTTCAAAAGCTTTCTCTGAAACCAATTTCCCTTGAATCTGTCCACCCTCCGGGAACATGATAAGGTCCATTTTTTACCTGAGTATTTATTAGCAATATATAATATTTATACGTCAATGACTGGCAACTTAGAGGAAATATGACCAAGATAGTTTTGGTTGAGAAAACATAAATTTGCATTATTGCTACTGATTAAAATCCCAAGGATCGCAGTGATATTTCTTTCTTATTGACAAAATAAAGTTTCCAAAAGTTTACAAAACTGAATCAAGTAGAGATCTGTGAGAAAATGAAAGCTGTTAATTTTTTTCTTCCAAAATTGGCCATTTTTTTTCTTAATAGAGGAAATGTGGGACTATACACAGACAATAATGATTTATTGATTTATGGAAAAGACTTATTTTAGATAGTTGTAATAAATTATATATTATTCTGCTTTCCCTAGAAAATATAGTTATATTTTCTTATCAAGTATGAAAAATAAATTGACACTGCTTAGATTTCCTAGAATTCCTTTGTGCCTTTAAAATGCAAGTTATCCTATTCTGTCTCCACAGCATGAATTGCTGCATTGGTGACAAATGAACTGAGGCTGAATAATATCAATGTTTACATTCTCCATTCAATTATCTTTATTTGAAAAATAGTGTTACAAGATTGTTAGATACTTTCTAAGAACAAAGAAAGGCACTGTCATAATATTCTGACTATCATCAATATCATCATTTTAATACCATTACCACCTTTACAACCATCATTAGGGCTATCACCAGTACAAACCATGCCTTAAATGCAAACCACTGTGTTAGCCTGCAGTATTCCTGGTTTGTAGCAGAGACCCAAGGCTAACCCTAGAGTGTTTACATTCCTGTCTGATTTTGACTAGATGTTCTGGGGAAGTACTTGGACAGGATCTGAAATATTAAGTACAAATTTTGACTCAGAACTTTTAGTTACTACATGTAAATATGGCCCAAAGTAGTTTGTTAAGCGTAAACATTCATATTAATATAAAATATTACTACATCACATGTATATACATATATATCCTTAACATGTATGTTTCTTTCTCATGTTGTGTCTCCTTAAGAAAAAAAATATTTTTAACCATAAAAATTTAAGCAACTCCTTAAAACTATGAGTTGTCGAATAAGTATCAGTTGTCATTGATGGAAGGTTTCTCACCATAATTTGCTTATACACATACACATACACACACACACACATTCTCCAATTTGAAGGTAGTGTCTTTAGGGTAATGGTTTTCTTTCTGTTTGGTTATGGATAAAATGGTTAAGGACAGCTGTTGCTGTCATTTTATTGTTTTCTTAGTATGCAAATTACCCATCGCAGAAAGAGTTAAATTTGATAAACAAAAACTTGGTTGACCCTCTTGAATGAATAAAAGTTTCATGAAAAGTCTTCTGATTTCTGAAATGTCAGTGTTACCAAGCATTCTATTCTGTAGGAAACATTTAGTGATGTGAAAGGGCATATGAAGATAACATTCTTCTATTCCTACTCAATTCCTTGAAATTCAATTATAGTCAGCTTGAATAGGTGGTTCATGAAGGTTAGGGACTACCATGAAAATTAACATGCAAAATCAAATACCTTTATGTGATTGCTTTTGCAATAAAATTTCACCTACTTCAAATGATGAAGGGGCAAAGGAAAGAAGACCATCTACATTTACTGCTTCCATTTCTTCACTTCTTAGTAACTCCTCAATCATTTGTAATCTGCCTTCTGATCTCATCACTGTGATGATACTCTACTCTCCAAAGTTAGCAGTGATCTTGTAATTACCAAATCTAATTTTGTTTTCATTTCTCAACCTTTTGGACTTCTCAGCTGCCTTGTTGATCATTCTCCATTTTAACTCAATATATCCTAACTCAATTTAACTCAATATATCCTAACCTGAATTCACTATTCCCCCACCAAAAATTGTTCCCCACATCTAAATGCTCCTATTTTTGTCAAAGGCAAAGCCACTCTTCCATTCCCCTTAACCTTGACAATATCCTCATCTCTTTAGTCTCTTGCAATTGCTATATTTGATCATTTGACAAATTTTGACATTTCTGTTTTACAACATTTCTGACCTTTGACTCTCCATTCTTACAGCTACTATCTTATTTTGTGCCTTCATCATTCTTCACCCAGAGAATTGCAACAATATCCTGTATTGATACTATATTTTTCCTTATTCTTAATGTAATCTTGTTTCTTGATGAGAAGAGCTTTCATATCCATTAATAGGCCCATGTGACATGCTTTAGTCACATGGAAGCCTGAGTCATATGAGTTTAAGTCACATGAAACAGGAAGGAGTGGAGCAGGAAGGGTGGTATATGAAGAGGCTGAGATAGAGTAGAGCTGAGAGAAGATTTCATCTCAGCAGTAAGAACTGAGGGAGAGAGAGAAAAGCAGGCAGCTAGCTAGCATGAGCGAGAGAGATTGTGATTTTGTTTAAGTGAGCTAGTCTGTGTGAAGCTTAACAGAGGGAAGGCTTAGGAATGGTGCTACCCTCTGCATTGTTTTTGTGTATAGAATACTTTGTTACTATGATGGATTTGGCTTTCTAGTGTATGAATAAATGTTTTGGTTCAGTCTTCCATGCCCTGAGTCTGTTGTAATTTGCAATTCAGAATTGTACCAGCACATTCATGACTTCCATAGGCCCTGTGAATATCACACTGGTGCTACACATCCCAATTGACTTCCCCACTTTAACTCTCTTTACAGTGCAGTCTGCCCTATACACGCTTATCAAAGTAACTTTTAACACAGATTTGACTATATAACTCTTCTACTCAATCAAATTCAGTGGGCTCCTAATGTCTCTAAGTTAAAATTTACATTGAACAATGTACACAGCAACAGCAACATTATGTGATTACCAATTTTGATAGACTTAGGTCTTCTCAACAATGCAATGATCTAAGATAATTTCAAAAGATACATGATGGAAAAAGCTTTCCACGTCCAGAGAAAGAATTATGGAGTCTCAAGGCAGATCAAAGCATAATATTTTCTTACTTTTCTTTCTCATGGTTTTCTCCTTTTGTTTTGATTCTTTTTTCACAACATGTCTATATTGTGGAAATATGTTTAATATTATTTTACATGTATAACATATCAAATTGTATGCTATCTTGGGGATGGGGGAGGGAAAAGGGGAAATATTTAGAACTTGAAATGTTATGAAAGTGAATGTTGAAAACTAAAAATAAATAAATTTAAAAAAAAAATCCCTTATACTCCTCTATTTAGCTTTTAGAGCCCAGTAGTTTGGTCATATATTATCTTTTTAGTATCACTGGACACTACCCATTCTTCTGGCTTTACAATGCAGCTAATCTGTTTTTCAAGTGTAAAACATTTCTGTGCATTTGCACTGACTGTCTCTCACATCAGAAATTCACTCCTTCCTTGCCTTTGCTTATAAAGATCCTCTCTTCCTTTAAGATTCAGCTTAAGTGGTATCTATGCGTAAACCCTTCCCTGATGCTAATTTCCTCTTTTCCAAACTTACAAGTATTTAACTTCTTTGGATATAATTGTATTTATTCACTTTACATTTATGATGTACATATTTATACATGCCCTTACTGTCTCCCTCTTTAGAATGTAATCTCTTTGTGAATAGAAAGTGTTTCATGTTTTGTACTTAGAACAATAACACCTAGTAATTCCTGCCAAATATTAATAAATATCTGTTGATTCATCACTGCTTAAATACTCTGGGATTTAATGTATCTTTCACCTCAAAAAATGATGCAAATTCTCCTTTCCATGAAGTAAATATCAGGGAATGACTGTAGCTTTTTAAGCTGGATCATCTCCAGTCATCCTGATGAATATCTTGTCACTGGATTTATATGGCTCTGGAAGAGAGGTGAGACTGGTGACCTTGCTCAGTTCTTCCTCACTCAAAACAAAGTCAAATGCAAGTCATGTCATCATTTCTCTGATGGCATAGTCTTCTTCAGTGATAAGGGACAAACACAACTTTATCACTTTTTTACATACTCCTCTTATGAGTGATGTACAGAAGATGGAATTCTCATTTCCTTCATGGAATCTGGCTTTTTCCATCATTTGCCTTTTATTTCATACTTTTTTGTATAGTGCTCTAAATTTCAAGAAATGTATTATGGTAACATAATATTGGCAATGAGGTTAAGTGACTTGACCAGTGTCATGTAACTAGTAAAAGTTTGAGGCCACATTTGAACTCAGGTTCTTTTGACGTCAGGGCCAGTGTTTTATCCACTGAAAATCTACCTGCCCTAATTCATATATATTAAAATTGAAGCCCTGTACATAGAAAAAGGGAAGACGTCCACATTTTAGTGTTGTACACAGGATCTTCTCTCATTTTCTGTACTTAATGAAATAAACTATAGTAAAAAAAAACTATTGTAATGCCATAAGACAAAATTAAGAAGACATCACTGGGTGAGTTTGGAAAATGAAATTCTACATGCAGTTGAAAATCTTAGCACTAAGATTAAAAAAAAAATGATGGAAAACATTCATGTCCACCAAATAAAAATACCATTATTTTTGTTATAGTAAAGAATTGAAAACAAAGAGAATATCTCCCAAATAAAAATAACTAGAGGGGCAAAGCCAAGATGTATCTACTGTAGTTCATCCCCCAAAACTCATAAAATACCTGTAAAAATGACTCAAAAGGAATTGAAGAGCAACAGAAGCTACAAAACGATAGAGGGAAAGAGATTTCCAGCCCAAGGCAGCTTGAAAGGTCAACAGGAAAAGTCTATCATGCTGGGCAATGAGAGGAGCACAGCCCATGGACCCCCAGTCCAGTCTTGGCCATGAGACACTGGCATGGATAGGGTAGGATCAGGGACGTGGAATTCCAGGAAGCAACTGTGGTTCCAAGATCCCTCAACCCACAAATGCCAAAGACAAATTCTAAGGTCAGTGAGAAAAATTTTTCAACTGGGTGAGATGGGAGCAGGGTTATCCCTTAACCCCAGCCCCTGGTGGTGGCAGCAGCAGCAGCAGCCATTTTTAGAGCCCTCAGGATAAAGAATCAAGGGAAATTAAGCCACTGATATGAGCCTCAGCCCTGAGTAGTGGTCCTGGAGAGAGGAAGAGGGCTGGCATGGTGGAGCTGGTGGAGCCTCTGGAAAGGGAATTCTACTTGCAGATCCTGGGCAGAAAAGCTTTGGTAGCTCCCAGACTAGAGCAGAGGCCTGGAGAAGAGTAAACCCCTCTCCCTTGATTGTGCCACCTTGGAGAAACTGAGAACTTACAGGTCTACAGAGTATACCCCCCTCTTGACAAAGAGATCGAAAGTCAAGTAACTGACTGGGAAAGTGCCCAAAAATGGAGAAAAAAAAATAGGACTATAGAAGGTTACTTTCTTGGTGAAGAGGTATTTTCTTCCATGCTTTCCAATGAGGAAGAACAAGGCTTACCACAAGAGGAAGACATAAAAGTCAAGACTTCTGCATTCAAAACCTCCAAAATAAATATGCAATGATCTCAGGCCATGGAAAAGTTCATAACAGATTTTGAAAATCAAGTAAGAGAGGTGTAAGAAAAACTCTATCTTGCCCTACAAGAAATGAGAGAAGTTGTGGATAAGGGAAGGGAGGGGTGTGATAGAAAGGCAACTAGATTGAGGGTAGGGCTAATCAGTGTTTCAGGGTGAGAGAGGGGAGAAATAGGGAGAAAATTTCAAACTCAAAATCTTGTGGAAATGAATGTTTAAAACTAAAAATGAATAAATAAATTTCAAAAAAGATCCTAAGAAATAAAAATATACATATTTTGATAATTTCAAAATAAAGTAGAAACAAAGCCAAGAAAAAAGAAATAGCTAAATATATTATGGCAAATAACAGAATATAATTTCACCAAAAGAATTTGTGAATATACAGAATATAGGGAAGCAGAGGCCATAAGAAATAATGCAAAATGAGGTAAACAGAACCAAAAAAAAGTTTTCATAATGACAACAATAAAAACGGAAGATCACCATTACGACCAGAAAAACTGAAAGCTATGATGATTGTTTGTTCATAAAGATTTAAGAAAGTCTCTCTCTCTCTGTCTCTCCCTGTCTCTCTGTCTCTCTCTGTCTCTCTCTGTCTCTCTGTCTCTCTCTGTCTCTCTGTCTCTGTCTCTCTGTCTCTGTCTCTCTATTTCTGCCTCTGCCTCTGCCTCTGTCTCTCTCTCTGTCTCTTTCTCTCTCTCTCTCTCTCTCTCTGTCTCTTTCTCTCTCTGTCTCTCTCTCTCTCTGTCTCTCTCTCTCTCTCTCTCTCTCTCTCTCTCTCTCTCTCCTTTCTCTCATATACTCACACAAACACACACAAGATTTGGTTGATATAGTCATCTTTACTCCTTTGCTCTTTCCTTATTTCTGTCCTTTTCTGTTTCCCCTTCCCTCTCCTTCCTGTCTTTTACCCTTCTTTCCTTCCTTCCTTTTCTGTTGGATGGTATGGCTCTCTGATCAGTAAAGAAAGGAAGCACATATTTTGAAATGAAGGTGATTTAAAAAAATATCAATAATATTTTTTTAAATAAGATAAAACTTGTACGTGGACAAATGACAAAGATCTCAGATTCACAAAGGAAATTGTAGGTCATTCCCCTTTCTACAACATTCAACAACATTCCCATTAACCTTTTCTTGAAACTCTAGTGAAGAGCAACCCTTTACCTACATGCATAGCTTATTCCACTTTTAGATATTTCTAATTTGTTTAGAAGTTGCTGTTTTTCTATATATTTAGCTGAAATCTGTGTTTCTTCAATTTCCAGCCCCTATTTTGTTCCTAGTTTTGTACTTTAGGTGCCAGGAAGTATTTGTAAATTCAGTCATCTTTTCCAGACGGTAATCCTTCTGATACTTGAAGAACATTCTCATGCAGCCACTAAGTCTCTAATTCTTTTTGTAGTTGATGGCCTACAGTTCTTCCATTTTATCTTGAAGTGTCATGATCTACAGCTATATTGCTATTTGAGATTTTCTGAACACAAAATAGTAAAGCTTAAATCTTCTGATGAATAGTGGAGATGGAAGTCCCATGTAGTATAAAAAATATCCTTTCATAATAATTTTATTAATCCAGAGGTAAAGAAAATTTATTTGCAAATGATCTAATTAAACTTGTTAGTTTCTAGCCTCCTGTAAATCTGTACAATGAAATGCTTTAGCATTTCTTTAAAACACTAGCTTAAAAGTATGTTGAAATAGGGTAGTTGTCAGACTAGTCACTGATTTGATTGCCTTTGTTATAAAAAATGCTGTATTTGGGGTAGAGGAAGGGGTTCATATCAGAAAATGAGAGTTGTGTAAAAATCCAAAAGTGTCAATAAAAGAGGAAAATAAATAGGGATTAATTTGATATTTTATTCTATATTTGAATAATACAATATGTGGCAGAATGAAATGGTAAGTTCCCTATTCTCCACCCAGAAAATGACAGTTGTTTTCTTGTTAGGCTGAGATTCTTGATAGATAGGATTTTTTTTTTAAACACTACAAGGGATACTAAAGTGTTTGAAGAGTTAGAAAATGAGAACTATGAATACTGGAAAATGAGTTGTTTGGAGGAATGAGGTTAAGTACCATAACCAGCACTAGATCTGGTATCATAAGAACATAGTTCATATTATGATCTTGCTCTTATTAGCTGGGTCAACTTGATTCCTTCATATCATCTTTTTGATTCCTCATCTGTGAATTGAAAATATTTAAATATGTGGTCCTTATCTCAGGTCCCTTCAAGCACTAACTCCTCTAAATTTTTAACCATTTCCCCCCATATTACTACCTTTTAGTATTCTAACTTCCCCTTTTTCTCTGTGTCATTACATATTCTTGTGCAAAAACATGCAAATAATATGAGCCAAGAAGTTCCATGAGGATGAAAATAAAGACTTCCAGATTCACTGAGGTTAAAGAAAAGATGATGAGGAATGTTTTAATAACTGTTTTATCTCTTCTTATATGTCACTTAATAGAAAGCAGTAAAAATGGTTTAATCTCCTATAGCAGTGATTTCAGTTCTCTAAAGGATTAAACCCTAAAATGAGTTACTAAGGAAATTGTAATTTCTTCTCAGTTTATCATTAACTAATAGACAGTATGCTCACTTTTATGCATTGGTTTAGATATCCTTATTCTAAGATCTAGAATTCTAGAAGGGTTCCATCTGAAAAAGGACATTTCAAGAACTCAATCATCCTTATATGTACATATATATATGTACATGTGTTACATATGTACATATATGTTACATATTATTAAATACTATAATGTATAGTGTCATTACATACCAGAATAGAATAAAAATGCAGAATGCCTGATATGCAATGTGCATATACGTATGCATGTATGTATACACACATGTCAACTGACTATAGAATACTGATTCTTAAAAAAAAACACCCTCTATGTTAGAAAATCAAAGATCATTTCTAATTGGACAAGAATTTATATCCCTTAAAACTCACCGTATCAAGTAAAATATTAACCTGTTTACATTAGTGTTATTTGAAATATTTGAAATTAACTAGATGAAATAAAACAGTTTTCAAATATTGACTTTTTATTCTAATTTCATTAGCACAATAACTCTTAATATTGAAACATCCTACACCTATGTAGATAAATTGATCTACAAATAAGCAAGTCATGCTCTGAATCCTTTTGGGGACATGGTGGCTTAAAAGTGACTTGCTCTGGAATACTGAGTTAGGAGTTGATCAGGATAACATGGTTAGCAATTGTCACAGGAAATACATTAACTGACTCTAATTCTGATAATTATTAGAATCTAAGTTTAGATAATTCTTTTCTGTAGTACTTCCTTGCCATTTCCACAAATGTTCTTTCCCCAAATGCACATTTCTTGTTAGATGCTAGGTATTTATTTTTTAACCTTATTTCACACCATTCAAGATTTATTAAGGATGAGAACATAAAAAATTCTCAGCCTTTTGAGTACTCAAAGATAGGAGAGACAGAAAAAAGAGTGATTGGAGTACACAGAGATAAACTGAGTCCTTTAATGCCAAGGGGATAGGATTTAACTGAGGAAAATGAAATGAACTCCCTTCCCACAGTGCTCTTGAGGGAAATGAAAGGAAATAGAGCAATGGAATGAATTTTCCTAGTGAGGGTAGCAAAAATTCAAGTCATCATAATTTCTTTTAAAGTTCTAAATCAGTTAAAATAAAACAAAAATAAGGAATATCTTCCATAGTGGATATTACCTGATGAAATGCTAAAAAAAATTGATCAGATACAAAACTAATTAATCTGATGGTGAAAATGTTAGATTTCTCTTCTGAGAATTATTGTCAAAGAAAAGACAAACAGTATTTTAACTATTTGACAGGTATTGAAACTTTTTTTTTTATATTAATTTATTTATTTAGCTTTTTACTTTCATTTTCACAAATTTTTGGGTTCCAAATTTTCTCCCCTTTTCTCCCCTCCCCCCACCCCAATACCCCAAGCAATCTAATTTTCCCTATCTTCAATCTGTCCTCTCTTCTGTCATCCCTCCCTTCCCTTGTCTCTATCTTCTCTTTTCTCCTGTAGGGCCAGATGACTTTCTATTCCTCATTAACTGTATGTCTTCTTTCCTAGTTGCAACAACAATACTAAACAATTGTTCCTGAAACTTTGAGTTCCAAATTCTCCCCATCCCTCCCTCCCCATCCATTCCCTTTGGTACGGCAGGCAATTCATTATAGGCCATATCTGTGTAGCTTTGCAAGTGACCTTCCTGATAGTCGTGTTGTGTAAGACTAACTGAATTGCCATCCCTCTTAACCTGCCCCTCATTGTTTCTCTTCTGTCCTTTGATCCTGTCCCTCCCCAAGTGTTGACTTTCAATTACTCCCTCCTCCCTTTGCCCTCCCTTCCATCATCCCCCCCCCAATATCTCCTTCTCCCCCGCTTTCTTATACTGTAAGATAGGTTTTCATGCCAAAATGAGTGTGCATTTCACTCCTTCGTTTAGTCAAATGTGATGAGGGTAAACTTTTGTTTGTTTGTTTGTTTTTTTTTCCCTCAGCTCTCCTCTTTTTCCCTCCACTAAAAACATCTCCTACTTGCCTCTTAAATGACATATAGTTACCCCCCTTCCATTTCCCCCTCTTTCCTCTCACTACATTTCTCTCTCACCATTTACCTTAATTTCTTTTAAGGTATGGTCCCATCCTATTCAGTTCAATCTGTGCTCTCTGTCTCTGCATGTGAATGCATGTGTGTATGTGTGTGCATGCGTGTACATGTGTATGTGTGATCCCACCAACCACCCAGATACTGAAAAGTTTTAAGAGTTAGAAATATTGTCCTTCCCTGTATGAATGCAAACAGTTCATTTCTGGTAAGTCCCTTAATACTTCTCCTTGCTGTTTACTTTTGCATGCTTCCTCTCATTCTTGTGTTTGAAAGTCAAATTTTCTTTTCAGCTCTGGTCCTTTCACCAAGAACGATCGAAAGTCCTCCGTTCCACCGAAAGACCACACTCTCCCCTGCAGTACCATACTCAGTTTAGCTGGGCAGGTGATTCCTGGTTTCAGTCCTAGTTCCTTTGCCTTCTGGAATATCCTATTCCACGCCCCTCGATCCCCCAATGTAGAAGCTGTAGATCTTGGGTCATCCTGATTGTATTTCCACAGTACTGGAATTGTTTGTTTCTGGCTGCTTGCAAGATTTTTTCCCTGAGCCGGGAGTTCTGGAATTTGGCCACAATGCTCCTAGGAGTTTCTCTTTTTGGATCTCTTTCAGGTGGTGATCGATGGATTCTTTCAATACTTATTTTGCCCTCTGGTCCTAGAATGTCAGGGCAGTTTTCCTTGATAATTTCATGCAAGACGATGTCTAGGCTCTTTTTTTGATCATGGCTTTCAGGTAGTCCCATAATTTTTAAGTTGTCTCTCCTCGATCTACTCTCCAGGTCAGTTGCCCTTCCCATGAGATATTTCACACTCTCTTCCATTTTATCGTTCTTTTGGTTTTGTTTGGTGATTTCTTGGTTTCTCATAAAGTCATTAGACTCCATCTGTTCCACCCTAATTCCGAGAGAACTATCAAACTCAGCGAACCCCTGAGCCTCTTTTTCCACTTGGCTCATTCTGCTTTTGAATGCATTCTTCTCCTCATTGGCTTTTTGAACCTCCCCTGCCAATTGAGTGAGCCCATTCTTCAAGGTGTTAATATCCTCAGCATTTCCTTGGGACTCCTTTACCAAGATATTGACCTTTTTTTCATACTCTTCTTGCATCTTTGTCATTTCTCTTCCCAGTCTTTCCTCCACCTGTCTAACTTGCTTTTCAAAATCCTTTTTAAGCTCTTGCAAGGCCTGAGCCCACCCAACACCCCCCCTGGGGTGTCTGGGGTACTGAGGCCCCCGCCCTCCACATCTTTCCCTGATGGGAAAAATACGTCCTCGTCCTCCCCATCAGATCCGAAGGTCGGGATCATTTGCATTTGTTGGAAAAAACTCTCTAAAGTCTTATTTTTCTTTCCCTTTCTAGGCATTTTCCCAGCCAGTTACTTGACTTCTGAGATTCCTTTCTACCTCCGCCTGGATCCGCCCAGCTAGTACTTGACCTCTGAGATTCAAATGCGCTTTCCCGCGGCAAGCTTTAGTTCTGGCGCAGGGTGGGGGTAGGGCCGCTTCCTAGCTTGGGCCCTCAGGGGCTTTCTGAAGAGACTTTCAGGAACAGAGCCGATGGGGGCGGGGTGGGGGACCCCGCCTGCTGTGCTCAGCTCCCTTGAGGGTTTTATTCAGAGGCGTTCAGCAGTAGAGCAGGGTGGGGGCAGGGCCGTCTCCCCTGCTCGGCTCCCTCAGGTTGGAAAGACCTTCAGTATTGAAGATCCTACCTGCTGCTGGGGGATTCCTGAGTCCCGGGCCGTTGCCCGCCTCAGCCGCCCGCCCACGCCTCTGCCTTCGCCGCTTCCTGCCCCCCATCTCTGCCCGCCGCCGCTTCCTCCCGAGGGGGCCCGCTCCCCTCCCCTAGCGCAGGCTTCTTTTTAAGTGACCTTTAGCTTCTGTGGGCAGAGGGACTTTCCCGGCTGCCGGAGATTCTCCCGGAGCTTTCCTCTTTGAAGTCTGCTCAGGTCAGCTTCTCTGGGTCGCGGCCACGGGTGGGGGTGGGGTCCGCTTTCCTGGCTGCGATGGACCCCGGGGACGGCTCTCCAGGGTTCAGTGGAACGGAAATCTCTTCCCCTATGTTTGTGCACCCCCTGCAGAGATTCAGAATTTATGGGGCTCTCCTTTTACCTCAATTCCATGGGTTGTGGGCTCGGAGCTCGTGAATGTGCGTCCTTCTACTCCGCCATCTTGGCTCCACCCCAGGTATTGAAACTTTTTTTGTGATTATCAAAGAAAGTATTATACGGTGAGCAGTCCAGTTGGATGTATGTGAATCTTAAAGTTATTTTTGTTTCAGAATTTTTGTGTTCATACCTGTCATTTCATCTGGGGAGGAAAATTTCAGTGTAGAAATTCTATGAATCAAGCTAAGTGAGCATCTTGTGTGTCACTCATAATATTAGAGATTGTTGTAGAGTATTTCGGGGCAAGAGACTAAGTGACTTGTCCTTAGTCACATAGATAGTAGTATATCACAAGGGCAAATAAACTTCCTGAATCTAGAGGCTAGTCCTCAGCAGACAACACTAATGATTCCTCTCAATACAGTGGTTTCCACACTCCTTATCATCCCTTTTGTTATTCCTTAGAAATGTTTTCTGATGACTTGAAAAAAATCTCTGGCTCTAATTCTTTTATACCTCTTTCTTTGCATATGTGAATTGCTATTTGTCCTTCATTTTTGATGCAGAGCAACATCAAAGCGTGCTTAGATTTATGTGAAACAGAGTTGCACAAAGTCATCAGATGACTCTCTTCCAGAGTCATCAGAACCAGAAACAAGACAAAAGTCAAAATGACTGGAGATGGCTCTGAATGCAATTGATCATCTTGGCATCGTTAATGTAAAAACAAGTTCTAAGCATTCCACAATGCCTGATTCACCTGCCTTCATAACCATTTGAACATGTTGTTCTTATTTGCCGCTTCTGCCAGGGGGAGTCTTCAAATGCTTGGGGTAGACATCCCACTAACTTGCTGATAGGTTTGGGACCTTTTGGTTACCCTCAACCTACTTTAGTCTATCTGCCAAGATGATTTTATTAAGGTGTGGCCACTTTGCATGCTATAGCTTCTTGGAGACAGAAGTGAGAGTTGGGAGAGAAGTGGATATCAAAGGTGTCTGAACAGCCCTAAAAACAGCTTGACAAGCCATCACACTAGAGGTTCTAGTTGTCTCTGAACATCTCATATATCCCAAATGCAACTAGTAGAATAGCAAGAACAAGAATGCTCCCATGCCCAATCACTATCATGTGCCTCTTTAACCACTGGATTTTAAATTGCTTTGGAACAAACACTATAATTTTTCATCTTTGTATCTCTAGTGTCTAAGCATAAATCATGCCTTGATTCATAATTGTTTACTGACTCAACAAATATCAAAGCACCTGCTCTATATCAAAAACTGTGTTAAATTCTGGGGATACCACAAAATGCAAAAGACAACCTCTGCTGTCATGAAGCTCAGAATCAATATATGTACTACATACATGTATATGTATATGCCTGTATATGTATATATACATATTAATATGCATATATATGTCTATATGCATGTGCGTATGTGTGAAATTCATAGCTTCCATACAGGGAAGACATTAGAATTAAAGGAAATTGGGAAAACCTTATCACACAGAAGATGGGATCTTATCTAGTACTTGAAGTAAGACAGAAAGTAGAAATGAGGCAGGAGAATATTCTAGGTAAAACAGTACAAATACCTAGAGTCTGGAGACTGAGTGACTTATGTGATAAATAGAAAGAATGAGGAACAGTGTAAATGAATTGAGTCCATGATGGTAAGCAGTAACAATACTGTATAGGTAAGAGCGAACTAGGCTATGAAGAACTTTGAATGCCAGAGAATTTAAATTTGATCCAAGAAAGCATAATGCACCACTAACATTTATTGAATAAAGACTGAACTGATGGAATCTATGCTTTTAGAAGATTAAATTGACAACATATTGAAGGATGGAGTAAATGAGGAGAGACTTAAGACAGGGGGGATTAAACCGAAGGCACTTGAAATAGTACAGACATGAGGTGATACCAGTCCATACCAAAGTGACAATTGTATCAGAGGAGAAATGGGCATCTATGTAAGAGATGTGTAAAAAAGGGTAAAATTGATAGTACTTGGAAACAGACTCTATATAAGGGTGGGAGGGAGAGGATTTAAGGATGATACCTAAGTTGTGATCCTTGGGGATTGAGAAAATGGTGGTGTTACTGTCAGGAATAAGGGATTACAGAAGTGGTGAGGACTTGGGAGGAAAGATAATGATTTCAATGCTGGACATGTTTAATCCAAAGGTGTGTATGGGAAATTTAGGGTTAGGGTAACTGGCAAACAGAAATACAAGACAGGAGGTCAGAAGAATATCCCAATTGTACAGATGAAGAAACTGAGGCTAAGAGGAGTTATCTGATCATATATGGCAAGTTGTACGTATTTCAGGCAAGATTTGACCATAGGTATTTTTTACTGTAGTTACCGTGCTTTATCCACTCTGCCATCTAGATACACATGTGGGGGAAAGATAGAAATCTTCTTTCTAAGAGGCATAAGGAATTTAGTTCTTCCTCATTACTCCCAAGTGAAAGTCTAGTGGAGTGCTCCAACTACCCAGATGAGCATTGCCTGTCATCCTTTTTGTTAAATATGTAACTCATATGTTAGATTGTGAGTGCAGACTTGAAGGAGGAAAACCTATGTGCTCAGGGTAACTCACAATTCAAACACAAATTGAAATGTCACTGATACATTCAGGAATGTCTCTACCACATAAGACCTCTTTACTGTTAATTGTTTGTCTGTTGGTTCTGACTGCTCTCTAGGTGGAAAAAAATGTAGCACTTACAAATGGTTCAAACTTAAACCAATCCATTAAGGGTCATCTAGAATATCTTAACTTTGCTACAGGGTAAGATCAATTTCTATATTCAACCAAATACTTCAAGCTACTAGGAAAAAAATTGAAACATCAAGAGTCACAGTCAGGATTATGCAGAACTTAGCAATTTCTACATAAAAGGATTAGACAGCTTAAAATATGATATTACAGAAGGCAAAAGAACTTGGATCTCAACGAAGAATCAGCTACCCAGCAAAATTAAACATTGTCTTTCAGGAGAAAAGATGGACGTTCAATGGAATAAAGGACTTTCAATTATTCCTGATAAAAATATCAGAGCTGAGCAGAAAATTTGATCTTCAGATATAAGACTCGAGAGAAGCATAAAAAGGTAAACAGGAAAGAAAAACAAACATATTATTCAATAAGGAAAAACTATTTGTAGTGTTACATAGGAAGATGATAGCTGTAACTCTTAAAAACTCTATTAGGGGAGTTAGAAAGGATATACTCTGAGAGAGGTTGTGGGTATAAACTGAAATGTGTATGATGATATAAAAAAATTAAGGAGTGAAATGAAAGGATTGTACTGGGAGAAGAGGAAATGGGAAAGTAGAATAATTACATCACATGAAGAGGTACAAAATACCTATTAAAGGAGTTAGAAAGGAGTGAGTGAGCATTGTTCGATTGCTACTCTCATCAAATTTGACTTAAAAAAGGAATAATATGCATATTTTGTTGAATATAGAAATTGATCTTACCCTGTAGCAAAGTTGGAGGAAAAAGAGTAAAGAAAAGGGAAAAAGGTTGATAGAAGGGAGGGTAGATTGAGGGAGGTAGTGGTCAGGAACAAAACATTGGTGAGAAGGAAAAGAGCCAAAAAATAAAAGAGAGAGAAAATGTAAGGGGAGAAATAGGATGGAGAAGAAGATATTTAGTAATCATAACTGTGAATGTGAATAGAATGGAAAGAAAGGAATGGAATTAAATCTCCCATAAAAGTGAAATGGAAATGGAAAATTGGAAAATGAGAGTTCTACAATATACTGTTTACAAGAAACACATTTGAAGCAGAAAGATACACACAGAGTAAAAGTAAAATGCTGGAGTGGAATAGATTATAAGTTAGCTGAAGTAAAAAAAGAAAAGGTAGGGGTAGAAATCCTGACCTAGGACAAAGCAAAAGCAAAAATAGACATATTTAAAAGAGAGAATAAAATAGACTAAATCTTTCCATAGACATACAAAACGCATCTCTATGTCATGTCAATATTTACCATATATACATTAAAAGATATGCTTGCCTTCTCAGTGGGGGTGGGTGGGGAGGGAGGAAGGGAGAGAAGTTTGAACTCAAAGTTTTAAAAATGAATGTTAAAAGTTGTTTTTACATACTATTTGGAAACAAGAAGTACAGATAATGGGGTATAGAAATCAATCTTGCCCTACAAGAAAAGTGAGCAAATGGGGATAATGGAAGGGAGGAGTGTGATAGAAGGAAGGGCCTATTGAGGGAAGGGGTAATCAGAATGCAAGGCATTATAAGGTGGGGGATGGGGAGATGGGGAGAAAATTTGGAACTCAAAATTTTGTGGAAATGAATGTTGAAAACTAAAAATAATAAATAAAAATTGAAAAAGAAAGAAAAATTATTCACAGCTAGATGTGTCAACAAGTGAATTCTACCCAACGTTTAAAGAAAAATTAATTCCAATACTATATAAACTATTTGGAAAACTAGGCAGGGTGTTACTAATTTTTTTAATGATACTAATATGGTGCTTATACCTAAATCAAGAAAAGTTTAAACAGAGAAAAAAATTATAGACCAATTTTCCTAATGAATATTCAGGCAAAAAATTAAATAAAATATTTGCAGATTATAGCAATTTATCATAAGGATAATAACTGTGACTGGATGGGATTTATATCAAGAAAATTGGACTAAGGAAAACTGTCAGCACAATTGACCACATCAATAAAAATCTTAACAGAAATATGATCATCTTAATAGAGTCAGAAATTTTCTTTTACAAAATATACCATCCATTCCTATTAAAAACACTAGGGAGCATCGCAGTAAATGGACTTTTCCAAAAAACTATAAGAAGCACGTATGTAAAACCATCTGTAAGCATAATATATAATGTGGATAAGCTAGAAGCATTCCCAGTAAGAGTGGGGTGAAACAAGGATGCCCATTATCACTACTGTTATTCAGTATAGTACTAGAAATGTTACCTTTAGCAAAAGAAACCAAAAGAATCAGAATAGATAATGAAGAAACAAAATTATGCCTCTTTGCATATGATATGATTGTATACTTAGAGAATTCCAGATGATCAATTAAAAAAAAACTTCTTAAATAATTAACAACCTTAGAGAA
This sequence comes from Bettongia penicillata ogilbyi, assembly GCA_023548195.1. Taxonomy (NCBI): domain Eukaryota; kingdom Metazoa; phylum Chordata; class Mammalia; order Diprotodontia; family Potoroidae; genus Bettongia; species Bettongia penicillata. The sequence continues at coordinate 529,047 of JAJHZJ010001075.1, forward strand.
GTTGCTGGATATAAAATGAACTCACATAAACCATTGATATTTCACTTATTTCTAACAAGTGCAGAAGGAAGAGAAATAGAAAATCCATTTAAAATATCTGTAGACAGTATAAAATATATGGGTGTACACTTGCTAATACAAACCAAGGAACTGCACGAACACAATTACAAAACACTTTTCCCACAAATAATTTCAAATCTAAATAACAGGAAAAATATCAGTTGCTCATGTATAGGCAGAACTAATTTAATAAAAATAGCAATTCCACCTACATTAACTTACTTATTCATAGCCATACAAATCTAACTACTTAAAAACATATTATAGAAATAGAAAAAATAATGTCAACATTCATCTGGAAGATCAAAAGGCAAACAATATCAAGGAAAGTACTGAAAAACAGTGAAAATGAAAGGGGCCTAATTGTACCAGATCTAAAACTATATTATAAAGGAGTAATCATCAAAACTATTTGGTACTATTTTGTAGAGTAATGATCAAAGGAATAGGTTAGGTACACAAGACAGAAAAGTTAATGACAATAGTAATCTACTGTTTGGCAAATCCAAAGACTATGTTTTTTTTGAATAATAACTTACTATGTGACAAAAAAACTGCCAGGAGAACTGGAAAATAATATGGCAGAAACTAGGTATAGGCCAACATCTTATACTGTATATCAAGATAAGGTCAAAGTGGATTTGTAATTTAGATATATTGGGGGATCCTGTAAGCAAATTAGCAAAGCAAGGAATAATTTACCTCTCACAGCCATGGAAAAGAGAAGAATTTATGACCAAGCGAGTAATTGAGAATATTATGAAATGCAAAATGGATAATTTTGAACACATTAAATTGAAAAAGTTGTGCAGAAATAATGCCAATGCAAAGATTAGAAAAAAAGCAGAAAGCTGAAAAACAAGTTTTATTGTCAGTGTTTTTTGATAAACAAATACAAATTTAAATATTACCCATATATCCAGGAAAATCTCTACCATGTAAGACCTCTTTGCTGTTAACTGTTTGTCTCTTGGTTCTGACTGATCTCTAGCTGGAAAAGTGTAAAATTTGGAAATGGTTCCAACTTAAAACAATCCATAAATTGTCATCTAGAATATCTTACCCTTAAATGTAAAAAAACAAAACAAAACAGTTCTCCAAAGACAACAACACAGCAACACCCGCCAGGTTGCTTATCACTGGGAACTATTTCTGAGCTCATTACATGAGCCACCTCTTACCACACAAAGATGCTGTATTGCCCTATCAGAACATCACAGTTTTATACACATATATTTACAGGGAGAGGAAGGAGAGAACTGAATCAAATTTATAAGAATAGAACTCATGCCTGAATTGATAGTCAAATAATCAATGGATATGAACAGTTAATTTTCAGATGAAGAAATTTAAGCTATTTATAGCCACATGAAAAAAATGCACTAAATTGCTATTGATTAGAGAAATACAAATTAAAACAACTCTCAAGTACCACCTCACATCTATCTGATTTGAAATATGGCAGAAAAGGAAAATGATAAATGTTGGAGAAGTGGGAAAATTGGACACTAATGCATTGTTGGTGGTATTGTGAAGTGATCCAATCATTCTGGAGAGCAATATGGAACTATGCCTAAAAGGATATCAAACTGTGCATACCACTTGACCCAGCAATGCCTCTTTCAAGTCTATATTCCAAAGAGATCATAAAAATGGGAAAAGTATCTTTTTGTACGAAACTATTTATAGTAGCTCTTTTTTTTGTGGTGGACAAGAAGTGAAAACTGATCAACTGCGGAATGACTGAACAAGGTGTGGATTTTATGAATGTAATGGTATATTATTGTGCTATAAGATGATTAGCAGGCTGATTTCAGAAAACCTATAAAGACTTACATGAACTGATGCTGAAATACCTGAATGGAACCAGGAGAACATTGTAACAGTAACGTCAACATTGCGTGATGATCAACTATGACAGACTTAGCACTTCTCAGAAATACAGTGATGTACAATTCCAAAATTGTCATCGTGGGAAATGGTCTTCACATTCAGAGAAAGAACTATGGAGTCTGAATGCAGATCTAAGCATACTGTTCTCTCTTCTTTTTTCTTTCTTTCTTTCTTTCTTTCTTTCTTTCTTTCTTTCTTTCTTTCTTTCTTTCTTTCTTTCTTTTTCTTTTTCTTTCTTTCCATAAAATGGATTTTCTATTTTATTCTTATTCTTTTTTAACAGCATGAGTAATGTGGAGATATGTTTAATAAGACTGTACATGTATAGGCTATTTCAGATTGCTTGCTATCTTGAGGAGAGTAGAATAGAGGAAAACAGGGAGAAGAAAACTTGAAACTCAAAAAACTGGTGAAAATGAATGTTGAAACTCTCTTTACATGTAATTGGAAAAATTAATTCTTCATTCTATGGTTTCTCTAAATATAATTCAATTCCCTTAAGTGTCTCTATTTTATTGTCAATTTTTATTTAACTTTCTCTAATAGTATAATTAATTTCTGCTTTTGAAGGAGGGGAAGACAATCTGATGAAAAGTAAGCGTGTAGATTTCATTTTAACTCTATATATCTTTGGTTTTTAGATATGTTTCTTGTAAGAAATATTACAGAGCTTTGTGTTCTTATCCATTCTGATACTTTCTTTTTATTGGGTGATTTATTTTATTTGCATTCAAAATAATGAGAATTAGAATTCTGTTTCCTTTCCACAATATTCTGCACTTGTCCTGCTTTCTCAAGACTAAGTAGGGTACATTTCCACTAAACGCAGTGGTTTAGAGTGGCTTTATCTTTCATTAAGCTCAATTACTGCACAGCAGTTTTGTCTCTATGTATTTTGACTTGTAGGTAATGATATTTGATTACACAGAGATATATATTTTATAAGTATATCTCATATAGAGACATGTTATAAAGAACATAGGTACATGAGCTCTTTCATTGTTGCCTTTGAGGGCAGTGAATAAGCTGCCAAACCTGGAATCAGAAAAACCTGAGTTCAAATATGGCCTCAGATATGTATAAGCCGTGTTAACTTAAACAAGTCACTTAACCCTTTTTCCTTCAATTTCCTCATCTTTTTTAAAGAACATACTTCTGAACAGCAGAAGTAAATGTCAAACTACTCCAGGATCTTTGCCAAGAAAGCCCCAAATGATGTCTTGAAAGTCTAAAATGAATGAAATGACTGAACAAGAAAAACTTTTTTTTATTATCTTAAATCTATTTTTCATGTTAATATTTTTTGTATTCCAAATCTGTTATTTCCTAACTCATTATACTTATTGAATCACAATTGATTCAAGGTTTATTCCGTTGTTTTTGATATGTGAATAATTTTTGCTTTCTAGTCTGACGTTTGTTTATCTCTAACTTCTAGCTTTATAGTATTTCTCTTTTGATCCCTTTTGGAATACAAAATTATTGTTTTAAGTTCTTAGAATTCCACAGAGTTCTGAGTTTCATCAAACATTACTTTCATTTGCATCGTCTTAGAATATTTGTTATGAGAGCTTTGCATCCTCATTGAAGAGTTATTGTTCATCCTTTCTTTTAATTTTAGCAGACTCTCTGTTGATTTATGTGCTTGGATTTAAAAAGTTTTTAAAATTGTTCTTCCTCTGAGTATATTAAATATTTCCATCTTTTTAAATATAACATCCATGTTACTTACCTTATGATTGCTCCCGCTTTGTTGGTTGGCATACTTTCTTGGACTGAATTGCAAACTGCCTTAGACTCTTTACACTTTGTGGAACAAATTTTTCCACAGGGTTGTCCTTAGATCCATCGTACATTGTTTCTGAATTTATGGGGTTGGGCTTATTTGTATTTTAGTTTCCTTTTATTTAGTTAGTCCTGGTGCACTCATATTGATATCCTGCCCAGATTTCCTTTCTGTCTCTTATTATTGCATTTAATATCTAAGCGAGATTTACTATTGTCACTTTTGTACACACAAGCAAAGGGCAGGATGGATATTCTAGACAGTTTCTCTAGGTTTGGGGTTAGAAAACCCCTAGGTTCCTAACCTAGCTGCTGCCCAAGACACAAGGGAGTCACATTGCCGACTGATTTGATTTAATTCCCATTTCTTACTACAATGGTGTAGGAGATTTTGAGAGGGTGTAATACACTGGCAGAATTTTGCAGGAAGAAAGTAATTTCTCTGTGGGACCAAACGTAAAAAGACAGTCCAGTTTGTGAATCCATGATAGAATGTTGAGGTTTGTAGGGGACAAGTGCTAAATGAGCAATTTAAGCTTCATTATTTTACAAAAGCAATTCATATCTTTAAGTACCTGAGTTCACTTTCTTTTCCTGTGATTTCACTTGTAAAGGGCATTATATCTGGCATATAATTTGTTCTGTGAGAGGTTTTTGAGACTTAGCTTGCCGTATTCTTGGCCACATGACCACCAAAGCCCCATTTTAAATATGCATTTTCATAAGACAGTTAAAAACTCTCTACAATGTGACTGCAGTCAACTTTTTTTCTATTTAAATTTATTCATTTTAGCTTTCAACATTCGTTTATTTCCACAAAATTTTGCGTTCCAAATTTTCTCCCCATGTATCCCCTCCCCCTCCCCCAAAACGCTGAGCATTCTAATTACCATCATCACCTATCTGCCCTCACTTCTAACGTCCCTCTCTTCCCTTATCCCCATCTTCTCTTTTGTCCTGTAGGGCAAGATAACTTTCCATACCCCATTACCTGTATTTCTAATTTCCTAGTTGTATGCAAGAACAATACTCAACAGTTGTTCTAAAGCTTTGAGTTCCAACTTTTCTTCCTCCCTCTCTCCCCACCCATCTCCATTGGAAAGGCAAACAATTCAACATAGGCCATATCTGTGTAGTTTTGCAAATGACTTCCATAATAGTCGTTTTTTGCAAGACTAACTACGTTTCCCTCCATCCTATCTGACCCCCCACCAACTATGAAGATACTGAAAAAAGTTTCAAGAGTTACAAATATTGTCTTTCCATGTAGGAATGTAAACAGTTCAACTTTAGTAATTCCCTTATAATTTCTCTTTGCTGTTTACCTTTTCATGCTTCACTTGATTCTAGTGTTTGAAAGCCAGATTTCCTTTTTAGCTCTGGTCCTTTCATCAAGAATGCTTGAAAGTAGGTGATTCTTGGTTTTAGTTCTAATTCCTTTGACTTCTGGAATATCATATTCCACATCCTTTGATCCCTTAATATAGAAGCTGCTAGATCTTGTGTTATCCTGATTGAATTTCCACAGTACTGGAACTGTTTCTTTCTAGCTGCTTGCAATATTTTCTCCCTCACCTGGAAACTCTGGAATTTGGCCACAGTGTTCCTAGGAGTTTTTCCTTTTGGATCTCTTTCAGGAAGCGATTAGTGGATTCTTTCAATATTTATTTTTCCCCCTCGTTCTAGAAGAGCAGGGCAGTTTTCCTTTATAATTTCATGAAAGATTATTCTAGGTTCTTTTTTTGATCAAGGCTTTCAGGTTGTCCCATAATTTTTAAATTGTCTCTCCTGGATCTATTTTCCAGGTCAGTTGTTTTTCCAATGAGATATTTCACATTATCTTCCCTTTTTCATTCTTTTGGTTTTGTTTTGTGATTTCTTGGTTTCTCATAAAGTCATTAACTTCCATCTGTTCAATTCTAATTTTTAAAGAACTATTTTTTTCAGTGAGGTTTTGAACCTCCTTTTCCATTTGGCTAATTCTGCTTTTGAAAGCATTCTTCTCCTCATTGGCTTTTTGGACCTCTTTTGCCAATTGAGTTAGCCTATTTTTAAAGGTGTTATTTTCTTCAGCATTTTTTGTGTCTCCTTTAGCAAGGTGTTGATCTGCTTTTCATGCTTTCCTTGCATCTCTCTCACTTCTCTTCCCAACTTTTCCTCCACCTCTTTTACTTGATTTTGAAAATCCTTTGTGAGCTCTTCCATGGCCTGAGAAGATTGAATATTTATTTTGGATGTTAGGGATACAGAAGCCTTGACTTTTATGTCTTTCCCTGAAGGTAAGCATGGTTTTTCCTCATCTGAAAGGATGAGAGAAGTTATCTGTTCGCCAAGAAAGTAACCTTCTATAGTCTTGTTTTTTCCCCTTTTTTGGGCATTTTTCCAACCAGGTACTTGACTTTTAAGTCCTTTGTCAAGAGTAGTGTATACTCTGGGAATCTGTAGGATCTCAGTTCCTTCAAAGTGGCACAATCAAGTGTGCACACTGGTCTGGGATCAGGTAGAGATTTTTGTGCCCAGAATCTTAGCAGTTTCCTCTCCACAGGCACCTGACCTCCAGATCTGCCAAGCCAGCACTGGGGGGCTGAGATTCAGTTAAGCTGTGGGGGCAGGGCCACCATTCAATGTGAGATAAACACTAGCTCCCCCAGGACATCTACACCGGGTGGAGGTAAGAATGGGCTGCTCAGTGCCAACAATGGATGCAGGCTGCTGTGGGAACTGCTTCTGTTTGCCTGATGTGGCCTCTGTGGCTGCTGCCTAAGGCTGGAGCTATGAGAAGGCCCTTTCCCCTTTCCAGCTAGCTGAAAAAAGCCCTGTCACTGACCTTTGGTGCCTGTGAGTTGAGGGATATGCCAACCTGCTGCTTCTAGGACTGGGGATTCCATGACTGGAGATTCCATCCCAAGCTGTGCAGAGATGCCAATGCTGGGCTGGGCTCTGCTCCACATCCAGTGCAACAGACATTTCCCTTGGGTTGTTCAGGTCACCCTGGGCTGGAAATCTCCTCTACTCTGTCATTCATTTCTACTGCTCCATAATTTGTTGAGAGTCCCTCTCTACAGCTATTTTATGGGCTGTGTGGGGAGAGCCTGCATATGTGTGTCTTTCTACTCTGTCATCTTAGCTCCCTTTCCCTTACAGTTAACTTTTAAAGCATTCTTTCACACTAATTCATTTTGCTTTCAGTATATTCTAAGCAAACTGAAAGACTTTCCATTTCTCAATATGATTCTTTTGTCTATCATCTATGTTCTTCTGTGTATAGTCTCCCATGTTTGAAATGTTTTTCTTGTCTCCTGCCTGAACCTCTATCACACACAAATTGCTACCTGTTAGAGTCTTTTTCTTTGTTCAAAATCTGTTTCAATCATGGCAGAAATTAGGCATTTTGTTATCAAGTCAAGAACTCTTTCTATGGTACTATGCTTTGTCGTATGTTTGTTGTAAATATTATTTTTTTAATTACATGTAAAAACTAATTTCAGCACTCATTTTATAAGATTTTGAATTTCAAAATTTTTTTTCCTTCCTTTCCCATACCTGTATACATGTATGAGTGTGTGTGTGTGTGGATGTGTGTGTGTGTGTGTGTGTGTGTGTGTATCCCTCCAACTACCTAAATATTGTGAAACATCTCAAGAGCTACAAATATTACCTTTCCATGTAGGAATGTAAACAGCTCAACTTTAGAAAGTCCCTTATGATTTCTCTTTCCTGTTTACCTTTTCATGCTTCTTTTGATTCTTGTGTTTGAAAGTCAAATTTTCTATTCAGTTCTGTTCTTTTCATCAAGAATACTTGAAAGTCCTCTATTTCACTGAATGATCATTTTTCCCCCTGATGTATTATTCTCAGTTTTTCTGGGTAGGTGATTCTTAATATTTTTAAACCCAGTTCTTTTGACTTCTGGAATATTATATTCCAAGCCCTTCGATCCCTTAATGTAGAGGCTGCTAGATCTTATGCTATTTTGATTGTATTTCCACAATATTTGAATTGTTTCTTTCTAGCTGCTTGCAATATTTTCTCCTTGACCTGGGAACTCTGGATTTGGCTACAATATTCCTAGCCGTTTTTCTTTTTGTTTCTCTTTCAAGAAGAGATCAGTGGATTATTTCAATATTTATTTTGCCCTCTGGTTCTAAAATATCAGGGCAGTTTTCCTTTATAATTTCATGAACAATGGTGTCTAGGTTCTTTTTTTCATCATGACTTTCATATAGTTCCATAATTTTTTGAATTTTCTGTCCTGGATCTATTTTCCAGGTCAATTGTTTTTCTAATGAGATATATCACATTATCTTCTATATTTTCATCTTTTGATTTTGTTTTGTAATTTCTTGGTTTCTCATGAAGTCCTTTTCTTCTGTCTGCTCCATTCTAATTTTTAAAGGAGTATTTTCTTTAGTGAGCTTTTGAACTTCCTTTTCCATTTGGCTAATTCTGCTTTTTAAAGCATTTCTTTTCCTCATTGGCTTTTTGAACCTCTTTTGCCAATTAAGCTAACCTATTTTTAAAGGTGTTATTTTCTTCAGGGTTATTTTGTTTCTTATTTAGCAAGCTGTTGACTCACTTTTCAAACTCTTCAATGGCCTGAGACAATTGCATATTTGTTTTGGAGGTGCTAGATGCAGAAGCCTTGACTTCCTCGAACAGTATGAATTGTTCTTCCTCATCTGAAAAGATGGAAGAAAATACCTGTTCACCAAGAAAGTAACCTTTTATAGTCTTATTGTGTTCCCCTTTTGGGGGGATTTTCCTAGTCAATTTCTTGGCTTTTGAATCCTTTGTCAAGAGCAGGGTATATTCTGGGGACCTGAAAATTGTCAGTTCCTCTAAGGTGGCCCAATCAAGGGAGAGGAATTTACTCCCTGTCTGGGCTGGAAGCTGAGATTCATTTCAGACACTAAGTTCTCCCAGGGACTTTAGGTGAAAGGCTCCAGGAATGGACTCTGATGTTGTCACAGCCACTGCCACTGCTGCTGCCATTGCCACCACAGCCATCTGGGGCTGGGACTATGGGAGGACCCTACTACCTTGTCACAAAGGTGAAACATCTTTCTTACTGACCTTTCAAGCTGCCTTTGGTGCTTGTTGGCTGAGGGATCTGAGAATTGCTGCTGCTGCTGCTGCTGCTGCTGGATATTCCCTCCCTGAAGCTTGCTCAGGCCCTGCTCCTCCAGGTGCTGGGCTGCCAATGCTGGGCTGTGCTCTGCTCCAAGTCCTGTGCAATAGACTTTCCTGTCAGCCTTCCAGCCTGCCTTGGATTGGAATCCTCTTTCGCTCTGTTATTCTGTGTCTTTTGCTGCTCTAGAATTTGTTAAGGGTCATTTTTCACAGGCATTTTATGGGCTGTAGGGGAAGAGCTAGAGTATGTGCACCTTTCTACTCTGCCATCTTGGCTCTGCCCCCCACCTTCCTTCTAAACCTCATAACCCCATGTTCTTAACCATTTGATCTACTTTGGATTGGATTTTGAAGGACAGTAGATTTTACAAGTAGGCCTTAAACCAAATTTTCAAGATGACAATTTAATTCTATTATTCTTTTAAAAATCTAGGCCAAGGAAAAGTTTGGCAAATTACCATCTAGAAGACCTGGTTGAAAATGTCTCCCTTTGCAGAATAGAAGTTTAATTTCAAGAAAATTTAACTGGGTGATTGAGTGGCAATTAAGTATCGTAGAATCTGCTAGCATTGGGTTAAAATAATTTGTAAAATTTAATTAGTTGCTACAACAACTGATAGCCCTGTAAAATTGGCAAGTAAGTTCATTGATCTTAAATTTCAGCTGAGCTCAAGTGAGAGACTGATAAAATAATTTATAGACTGTGATGGAAAGACAGCTAGAGTTAAGTAATGGCTGTGAAGGAAGAGGACAGGATATACCACCATTAGAGATAAAATTCAGGCTACACTTTCATAGAAATATTATACTTACACATCACCAAAGATAAGCCCCCCAGGAGTCAATCTATTCTCATGCACTGAATGTAAGATATTTCTTGGTAATGCATTTGATGTAGACAGTGCATGTGACCAATAGATCAGAATCCATGTGAAACACATGTGATTTCAAGCATGCATGTGAAAGATTCCCATACAACATAAATAAGGACAATTGGTTTGAGAGTATCTTGATCCTCAATCACAGTGTAAATTTCAAGTTGCCATTTCATTTCTTAGTTCTCTGTAATTAGGTTGCTTTCTCCTTTGCTGTATTGTAAGTTTTGTCAACAAGGCCACCAATGAACTTCTAGCTCCCAAATGGGAACTGTAAAGACCTGAAACCTTCTAATTCCCTCTCTGCTTTCAGCCTAGGATTCCCAGTGTACCCTAGAGAGGATGAAAGGAGGAATTTTTGGTAAAAATGATTAATACAGTGTCTGGCACATAGCAAGTGCCATTCTCCCTCCTTTTTTTCTGTCTTTAATCTCACTTCTTTAGTGAGGTCATCTATTTCCTTAACTTCAGTTACTATACTTGCATATGTCACTAAATCACAGGTATCCATTTCTCTGTCTATTGTTCTGTGTATCGATATCTATGCACCTGTGTCACAAATCTCACTTGAGTCATAATGTAGTTCTACATCTTCAACTGCCAGCTAAACTTTTCTACTTGGATATGATGTGGAAATAAGAAAACCTACAACTGACATGATCAAAGTTGAACTCATTACCTTTCCTGAAAAAAAAGAAAGAAAAGAAAAGAAACCTTTCTCTTTTCCCATTTTCCTTATTTTCTTTGATAGTTTGAGAATACTTGCAAGCTGGAAATCCTTCTCTCTCAACTTGTGAACTAACCCCTTTCTATCATGGAGAACAGTGAGCGGCACATAATAGGTATTCAAAAATGTAGCAGTGTATCAAGTTAACACAGCGTACAGAGTGCCAGGCCTGGAGTCAGCCTTAATTTCAAAACCAGACTAAGATACCTATTATCTGTATGACGTTAGGTAAGTCACTTGACCTCATTTTGTCTCAGTTTCCTCACCTGTAAAATGGGGATAATAATAGTACCCACCTCCCAGGATTGCTGCGACGATCAAAGGAAATAATAATTGTAAATCACTTAGCACAGCGCCTTGTGTATAGTGTTCACTAGGTAAATGCTAATTATTGGTGATTTTATCCTTTCTCAAGTCCTGTTGATTCTTTCACCAAAATTGCTCCCAAGTCTGTCCCCTACTCATGCTGCCACCACATTAATTCACTCCCTCATCACTCTCTTCTGAATAATTTTAATAGTTCCTACATATTGTGCTTGCCTACAAACTTTTCTCTTTAACCTGTTTTGAACAAAAATCTGCCAATTCAATATCCCCAATATATAGGTTTGAACTTGTCACTTCCTACTAAATAATTTTAAGTTGCTCTTCATTGTCAATAGCAGTAGATCTCAAAAGTTTGGTCCCATTACAGTGTTAAAAATATTGAAGATCCCAAAGACAGTTATTCTATCTATTGGTATTTATTGTATTAGAGGTTAAAACATAATTTTAAAAATTACTGAATATAGTTAATATAGATAATATAAGTCACATTTTTCATGAAAAATAACTTTTCTTAAACCAAAATATATTTATAAAAGTAGCATTTTAAAATATATTTTTTCAAACTTCTTTAATGTATGCCTTAAGAGAAGACAGTTGGATTCTTTTATCTGCTTCTACATTCAATCTGTTGCATTATGTTACTTTGGTTGATATATATGAAGAAAACCTAATCTTACAGAAATATGTAGTTGGAAAAGAAAAGAATACTTTAATAAGCAAATAAAAATCATTATTCATATAATGGTTTTGATTTCTAGATCCACTAAAGAGTCTTAAGGACTTCTAAGGGTGTGCACGAAATACTTTGACAGCAAAATACCTCCTTAGCTTGACATTTAAGACCCTCCATAATCTGTTCTAAATATTCCTATTCATCTTTATTTCAAACAGCTTCCCATCATATACGCTGTATACTTAGCCAAACTCTACTCTCTCTTCCCAGATTTTGTCTGGCTCTTTCTCAATGGTATGTATTCTGCAGGCTGTTGCTCCCTTATTGCTTAAACAAATTGACTTCTCATCTTTGCCTACTGAATTGTTTCCTTCCTGGCTCAACACATGGCATTTATATTTTCCACTGCAAACATTTTTTGAGTATTTTGTCTGGTTTCCCTATGTTCAAGAAATTCCCTACTGAGTATTATACTGCTAGCTATACATATTACATCTTCCCAGTAAAGACATCAAAATGAGATCTCTTTGGAAAAAGTGACCTTATGGGAGAAAGAGTTGTCTTGAGTCATCCACTGCTGGGATTGGGGGAAGAGGGAGATAAAACCCAAAGGAATGGCCAGATCACTTCTGTGTTATACAGGGGTAGAAGCAGTAACTGGGGAGAAGAAGCAGAGAGAGGGGAGAGCAATATTTATTTTCTTCACATTAGGTCCTAATTTGCCTCCTTGCACCTCTAGCACTTGCTTCTGGTTAAACTCACAAGAAATACAAGAATAGATACAATTCTTGTTCCATAACAGGCCTTCAAACATTTAATAACAGTTATGATGTACATTCTCCCTTACTCTTCCCTTCTCCCAAATAAATATTCCCAGGTACATCAATGGGTAATCACATGATATGGATTCAACTCTCTTTAATATAATGTCAGTCCTTCTCCAAATGGTCCTCAGTTTATCAAGGTCCCTCTTAAAATAGGGCATCCATACTATTGGAGTAGAAAGTTCTTCCATTCCAAGTGCCGTAGGGAAGAGTCCTAATTAGCCTTCTTTAATTATAAAGTTCTTAGTTGGATATTACACTATGACACAAATTTGTTATTATTGCTTCTGTTATTGCCATTACTTCTAAACAGTTATAAAAATAAACTAGAAAGGATAGCAACAGGTAATGCTGACACTTTTAAAATATATATGATGTTAAATGTTAGCTGACATAGATAAGTTCTTCCAGACCTGTGCTTTGAAGAAGGATGCTTATGTCTATGTATTGTACCAGAAGTCAAGAGGTCTATTATCTCGTCCTCCATGGTATCTTGAAGCATTTCTCAATATTCTGCATTTCCAAATATTCTAAATTTCAATGGCTCATAGAAATAGGGCAGAAAGGGAACTTAGACCTCCTTTTTTCTTTTCCTTTTATACAGTCAAAAATTTGGGTCGAGATATATTGTTACTCCTCAATGGTGGGAAGAGAAAGATGGAAGGAGAATAAGAGGAAGAAAAGGAGAGAGAGAAAAATGGAGGAAAGGAGGTAGTGATGGTGGGGAGGTTTCATTAAGTGCTCCCTATATGTAAATAGGTAGTAGTAAATAGGAGATTTACCTAGAAGTAAATAGGAGATCCAGTATCTAAATCCAAGTGCTTTGAATCCAAATCAAATGCTTTCCTATTGTAATAAGGTTGTTTCTACTCATTATCCATATCCATATACAAATTATCCATAAGTTTATTTGTGAATTTATAGTGAGAGATGATTAAAAAACTTCAAGTAAATCACAAAGAAGTGAGTAATTTAGGCATGTGAATTGAAAATTAATCATTTAAACCTACATGGTCAGAATACCAAATAAGGTTGTGCTTATGGGGATCATCTGGAATACTATGAACACCTAATCCTAAAGGTGCCACAGTTGTATTCATTAAAAGTAGGAAGGTCATAATTAGAAACCTACAAGCTCTCCTTATCTCACCTCCATCCATTTCTCCCAGTCTCCCATCAGTTATAGTGTCTGAAGAACAGCTTTTCAATGAAGTAGAAGCCAAAATTTTATTGTCTTTCCAAAGAGTAATCAATTACTTTTTTCTTATAAAATAATTCTCTAGCTGAGTTTATTTATTTCCTCTTGTTGAAGGAAGAATAAAAATCGGGGGGGAAGATGGAGGAGACAGTTGATGGTGTGGAACTTTCTGAATATTTTGCAAGAAAATTTTATTTCAGTACAAACTTGTGTTCATTTCAATAAATAAGGAAAAATGATATCCTTTAAATATCTGGCATTCCTCAAAATTGGGACTGTGGCATTTTCTGATTTCTGGTAAACCTTTTCATATTCACATAAGTTTCTTATTGGACAGATATATATATATATATAATGATAAGTTGAGAGGTTAAAACATGGTGACATATAATACTTAAATATATTATGGAAATTTTCATGATATCATACATAACATACATTTATTATATCACTATTAACCATTTTAAGCATAATTAAACTTGCTGATTAAAAATTTCAATTAAATCCATTTGAAAATATTCATTAAGCTCTAATCGTAAATATTTTTTTAAATCCTAAATTTGATTTAAGAGACATGCTGTGGCTGAGTCATCTCATCCAAGTCCTTAATAAAAATCATCACCAGCAATCTTCCACAATGATTGAATCAGACCTATCTAAGTTCATTTGCCCAATCATGCCAGCATGGCACCTAACTTTCAAACATTTCTTCATTTTTTTTTCTCAGTGAGAAATTTTTAGAAATTTTGAGAAAACTTTGCTAAAATCATGATATGCTGTGACTATGTAACACCCACTGTCTAACAATCTGGTAGCCCAATTATTTTAAAAAATGATTTTACTCCAGAATGGCCCAGTCTTGGTGAAACTCCACTAACTTCTTATCATCACAAAAATTTTGCTAATGTCATATAAAAGCTTCTTTTAAGACTTAAGAAATGTGCTGGAAAATATAGATAAGCTTAGAAACCTAAAATTTTCTGCATGTCAATTTTGTTTTTAAAAATGACAAAAAAATCATTGTCAAACACTGAAAACAAATAAAATAATTTAATTAAAAAATAACAACCAAAAGTCAAAACAAAACAGGAAATAACCTATTTTCAGGCTTTTGCTTATTATCTTCATTATTTCTCCTGGCACTGGCTCTGTGGGTATAATTGCAAGTTCCTTCAGTTTCCTAGACCATAATTTCCTTTAACCTTTTAACACAGATGGTATCAATCACTCAATAAAGCTTTGAAATTATGCATTATGAGCCCATAAAATCTGTCCTTTTTTCAATACCTTTGTGATCAATTCTATGGTCTAGCAACACATTTTACAATTCATAATATTTTAAAACTCCTTCAGTAGTTTTTATCTCTACCTCTTTACCTATCATCATCTATCTATCTATCTATCTATCTATCTATCTATCTATCTATCTATCTATCTATCTATTTATCTATCTATCTACCTAAAGAGGTAGGTAAAAAGAGAAGAAATACGCATATATATGCATATTTTATTTTCTGATAAAAAAAATATGCATAAGTCCATCCATAAGTTTCACAGCACAAGAGTTACACAAATTAAAAAAGGTGTAATAACTTGTAAGTAAAGTTAACTGGGTTTCCTCAAGCAATTATTTTTTTAAAAAATATTTTGAGGTTTAAGAAAGACAAAGGGACAGTTCTTTCTATACTTACTTAACTTCCCCCGCTCTTCCAGAAGAGTTGTAGGAAGTTAAGGAGTTTAAGAAAATAATGGACCTAAGTCAAGAGTATGCATTTTCTTTTTTTGTTTGTTTTCTTTTTTTCCCAATTTCATTTAAAATCAATTTTTAATTTTAGTATTTTTTTATTAACTGTAAGTTCCAAATACTCTTTCTTCCTTCTTGTCTTTCTCCCTTCCTGAGACAGTAAATAATTTGTTATAGGTTAAACCTGTATACCATGCAAAACACATTTATATTATTAGTCTTATTGTGAAAGAAAAGAGACTAAATAAATGAATGGATCAATAAAAAGTGAGAAATACTATGCTTCAATCTGCATTCAGACTCAATTAGCTTTATTTTTCCTCTGGAGGTGGATAACACTGCAGATTTACAGTTGATCATCATACAATATCGTTGTTATAGTGTACAATGTTTTCCCTGTTATGCACTTCACTTTTTATCACTTTGTGTAACTCTTCCCAGTTCATTATTTCTTATACCACAATAGTATTCCATTATAATCATATTTCATTATAATCATAATTCCATTATAATCATATATATAATCAAATTGTTGAACTATTCTGCAATTGATGGTCATCCCATCAATTTCCCCTTCTTAGCCAGCACCAAACCACCACAACAATATAAATTTTTTCATACAAGTCCCTTTTCCCTTTAAAAAATATCTTTGCTATACAGATTCATTAGTGGCGTTACTGCAACAAAAACTATACACAGTTTGGACATAATTCCAAATTGTCTTCCAGTATGGTTAGATCAGTTCACAACTCCAGCAGAAGGCCATTAGGTTCTAATTTTTCCACATTGTCTACAACTTATATAATTTTTCTTTTCTGTCATATTAGACAACCTGACAAATTTGAGTTATATTTCACATTTGTTTTAGTCAGCATTTTTCTGATCAGAGGTAATTTGCAATATTTCTTCATATGTTTATAGATGTACTTGATTTTTGTCATCTGAAAACTGCGTGTTCATATTCTGTGACTATCAATTGAGGGACGGCTTGTATTCTCATAAATTTGACTCAGTTTTCTATATATTTGAGAAATAAGGTCTTTATTGGAGACACTTGGTGTAATGACTGTTTTTCAGCTTTCTGCTTCCCCTTCAATCTTAGTTTCACTGGTCTGGTTTATCCAAAAACTTTTTAATATAATATAATTGAAATTAGTCTACATTTTGTAATGCTCTCCAGCTCTTGTTTGGTCATTAATTCTTCCCCTCCGCCTAGATCTGACAGATAGGCTATTCCTTGCTCTTCTACTTTGATTGCTTCATTGTCTAGGGAACGTTTTAGCAAGATGTACTTTTCTTCGTTATCTCTTTTAATTAAATCTATTTTTGCTTTTACTTTGTCTAAGACTAGGATCGCAACCCCTCCTTTTTTTTCTTTTTACATCAGCTGAAGCTTAATGGATTCTGCTGCCTCCCTTGCCTTCTCTCTATGTATCTCTCTGTTTCAAGTGTGTTTCCTGTGAGCAATATATTGTAGAATTCCAATTTTTGGTCCACTATGCTATCTGGTTCCATTTATGGGAGAATTTATCCCTTTCACATTCACAGTTATGATTACTACTTATGTATTTCCCTCTATCCTGGTCCTCCTGTTTTTCCTCTATCTCCTTTGACATTCCCAAATCACCTGTGTTTTGCTTCTGTCTACCACATCCCCTGATCTATCCTCCTTTCTATTAGTCCCTACAGCCTCCCTTTACTTAATCTCTTCTCCTTCTTCTCTGTTTGGTGAGATAGATTTCTATATTCAAACAATTGTGTATTTGATTCCTTCTTTGAGCCAATACTGATGAAAATAAGGTTCAAGCAATTCCCATTGCCCACATTCTCATTTTTCCCCTCCACATTAATCAATCTTTCTCACCTTTTCATGTGAGATAATTTATCCAATTCTACCTCTCCCTTCCTTCTGCACCCATTGCATTCCTTTTTTCTCATCCCTTAATATTTTATGTCATTCACTCAAATTCACTTAACACCCATATGATCTGTCTATGTATATTCCTTGTATCTGTACTATTATTGAAGCAATTTTTTAGAGTTACAAGTATCATTTCCCATGTAGGCATGTAAACCAATTAGCTCTATTGAATCCCTCATTTTTTTTTTCCTTTTAGGGCTTAGATTTCTCGTATTGATTGATATTAGAGGTCAAATTCTTTGTTTAATTCTGGTCTTCTATTTGTGAAGGCTTTAAATCCTTCTGTTTTGTTGAATAACCATTTTCCCTTGATATATTATGATGAATTTTGCTTGGTAAGTGATTTTTTTGGTTGTAGTCTTTGCTCCCATAACTTCCAAAAAATCATCTTCCATGACCTCGGATCATTTAATGTTGTAGATGCCAAGTCCTATGTGATCGTGAGTTTGACTCCCCAATATTTGAATTCGGTTTTTTTTTTCTGACCCCTTGCATTTTTTTTCCTTGACCTAGTAATTATGAAGCTTGGCTATAAAGGCTCTTTGGGGTTTTTATTTTCAGATGTCTTTCCTGAGGTGATGAAGAGATTCTTTCAATGCTTTTTTTGTGCCCTCTAGTTCCAAGACATCAGGGCAGTTTTCTTTGATAATTTCTTGAAAGATGCTATACAGGTCCTCCTTTTGATTATGGCTTTCAAATAGTCCAGTGATTCTGATATTGTCTTTACTGGATATATTTTCCAGGTGAGTTGCTTTTTCCCATGAGGTATTTTAATTATTTTCCATTTTTTTCATTCTTTTGAATTTGTTTGATTGATTCTTGCTGTCTTATAGAATCATTAACTTCCAATTGCCCAATTCTAACTTTTAAGGAGTTGATTTCTTCAGAGACTTTTTGTATCCACTTTTCAATTGGCCAATTCTACTTTTTATGCAGTTTTCCAAGCTGTTGAGTCTTTGTTCCCTAATTCTCTTGAATCAGTCTCATTTCTTTCCCTAGATTTTCTTCTACCTCTCTTCCATGACTTTTAAACTCTTTTTTGAACACTGCTATAAGTGCTTTCTGAGCTTGAGACCATTTCATCTTTCTTTGGGGTTTTATCAGTAGATGTTTTGACAATGTCCTCTTCTGACTTTGTGTCTTGGTTTTCCATCTCACCATGATAACTTTCTATGGTCAGATTCCTTTTTTGTTGCTTTTGCTCTCATTTTTTCTTCTTCCCTTTCTTTTAAATTGGAGCTCTGATCCTAGGGTAGAAGGGGCACTGTCTCAGGCTTCTTGTGCTAGTAACTGTAGGACCTGGATGTTTACCTGATACTAAACTGGTGTTACCTGGAGGTCCATGGGAGACCCTTGTCACTGGCACTGTATTGAGGGGTGGGATAGGATTGGTTGGGTTGCTGGTGGCTGTAGGAAGCTTATATGGTGCTGAGCTGGTGTTCTAGTGGTGATACCTGGTGTGTGCTGAGGCCTGGTGGGGTATTTCTATGTTTCCCTAGGACCATACTGAAAAACTTGGTGGCCTAGCCTCTGGAGGTTATCTGTTTGCCTAAGGCTATACTGAAACATGGCAGCCTGTTGTTTGATGTTGGCTACCTGTTTGCTTAGGCATCCATAAAATCAACTTCTACCTGTTTGCCAGAGGCCATGCTGAAGCATGTATATGTTAGGCCACTTGTGGAAGCCTGTCTTCCTAGGCCACACTGAAGCATGTGGCAGATCTTAGAGTTGGAGTCTACTGGTTCCCCTGACTGTCCAAATGTACTTGGGGAGTTCTGGTGTTAGCGTTTTCCATCTCCATACACTGGGACTCAAGATCTCCCACTAGTTTGATGACATAGGGCTTACAAATGGTTTGCTGGGACACTTCCTGTCCTCTTCTTTCACATGAGTGAGATGAACCTTTCTTGATTATCCTCTAAGTTTATTGGACTCAAAGATTATTTTATCTCATCTGTGATCTCTTTCTGCTGTTGATGGATTTGATTTGGGGCTCATTTTTGTGGTTGTATGAAGGTGACGATGGGAAAGTAACAGCAATTTAGTGCTTACTCTGCCAATTGGATCCTGGAAGTAAAAGCAACCACAATGACTTCTAATCTTACAAATTTGACTCATCTCTCTATTTATTTGCTAAATGAGGACTTTATCTGAGACACTTGCTACAAAAGAAACAATCCACTTTATCTTTTCTTCTAATGTTAACCGAATTAGTTTAGTTTGTGCAAAATCTTTTTATTTTAATATAATCAAAATATCCATAATACTATTTATCTCTTACTTGGTCATAAACTCTTTCCTTATCCAAGAATCTGAGAGGTAAACTAATTCCCTAATTAGTCCATGCTATTACCTTTTATATCTAAGTCATGTACCTATTTTGACCAAAATAGTATATGGTGTGAGATATTGGTCTATATCTTGTTTTTGCCAAGCTGCTTCCAGTTTTTCTAGCAGTTTTTGTCAGATAGTGAGGTTTTGTGACAAATGCTTAGATATTTTTATTTATTAAACATTAGATTACTGTGTTCATTTATTACTGTGTATTGCATGCCTAGTCTCACTGAAGAGATGTTCGTTTTCAAGAATGCAATTATGAGCATATTTTCATTATTTTCTTACCCACTTTTGGTTATATCAACCAGGACACATTTATTTATACTTGAAAGTTACAGAATTTGGGATTTTTAGAATAAATTTATGCTTTAGATAAATGTAGGACTAGATGACATTTGAATCACATTGCAAGAAGATGATCTATTCATATTTTTATCAGAATAATCTCTTCTATACACAAAGTCATTCTTTCCACTCTTTTGTTCAAAAAACTTCAAGGCCCCCAATTGACTCCTAAGGAAGTTTCAATACTTTCTCTCTCCACAATTCAAAAACACAACTACTACTAAACACCAGTAGAGTTATCCATAATCACTTTAACCTACCCTTACAGTCATATTTCATATCTCTGTTTTTTGATGAGTCATATAGCCTAGTCCATAGAGGGCTGACTTTGGAATAAAGAAGATCTTGATTCAAATTTACCAATGAAATATTGCATCTGTGACCTTGGTCAAATCACTTAATCTCTCAGAGCCATCACCTATATCTCTTTCAGAGCAAGTTCTGATCTTTAAATTGGTGGCGTCTTCATCAGTAGATCACTTACTTGGTGAAATCATAATTGTTAGAAAAATAATCCACTCTTCACTCCTATATGACTTTATTCTTTACACTTGGCCCTGCCTTGTATTCTTTCACCTTTGCACCTTTGAAGATACTTTTTCCTATGTCTTTGAGGGACCTTTCCCTTGCTCTCTATCAAATCCCTACCTATACCTGAAACCTTAACTCAAATACCAACACCACCATAAAATTGCATTATTTTATACTATTGGGGATTTTTGGATGTCATACAGCCCTTTTCACATTTCTAATTCACTTAACATGTAATGGTGTGCATTATAGCTCTCTAGGATTATGCCCTGTCTTCCAATTATCCAATAAGCTTCACTACAGTGACTGCTTTTGATAAGTTATATATCTGTGCCAGCATTACATTGACTATAATAACCTGCAGTTGGAAGCATTTAATACTTGTTTGGTGAATGAATGAATTGATTGTATAATTAGCTGTTATTATTGTTTCACCAAGAGAGGGAAATCATCAGATATTATTGTTTCACCTAGATAGGAAAAACTTTGAGTTTCTTTGAGCAAAAAATGAGAGCTTATTTATTCTTTGCTGGTCTACCTCTTTCCAAATCTGCCAACTTAAAAATACTTTCATTTCCCTTTTAGATTTTTACTGTTCTGTGTCTCAACCCACCTTTCACATCATCTGCCTGGAGATATCTTGAAAAACTATAAAAGCTTTCTTGGGCTGAGATGAATATCCCCACCTCTGGGTAGTGGGATGTTATATAACCATGACTATAAATCAGAGGATGTGTGTTAACATGAAAGAAGGGAAAAGAATATGGAAACAGGACATGTATGCAAATCTACCCCCAGATGCTGCAATATCCCTGTGAGATTGAATAGAAGAAGTGTCATTTTGAAATTCATCATAATGCCAGCAAGTGGGAAAGTCATTGGCAAGACTTGAGTTTGCAAAGGGGATTCTGATCACTTGCTTTCTTCTTTCTACTATTTTCAAGTGATTCATAGAGTGACAGACTTGGAAGTTTTTCATTCTGCTTTTGATCTGCTTGAGCAAACTTTTGCTTTTATAGTCTTCCGTTTGTCATCCATTTTGGTAGCAGAATTGCTATACCCAGAATCTAAGGGGAATCTAAAGAACACAGCTTCCACAACGCTGTTCAAGATCTGGCAATGGGCTCAGATTAGCATTCTCCACTACACTGGGGTGGGGGTCTCTTATTCCATATCAAATTTTTACTAGCAAGCTGGAACAAAACACTCTCTTGACATAGTGGGCAATACTAAAGCTCATATGTAATAAAAATAGTACCTTAGTTTGAATGCCACTTTTCCCACTAACTGAGCGACCTGATGAAAAATTATTTAGGTTCTTTGAACCTCCATTTCTTTATTTAAAAATAAAGTATTTCAATTAATTAACCTTTATACTATCTTCTAGCTCTTTTTCTTTCAGTTCCCCTTGCTCCAACTCTTTACCAACAGACACAAATATCTCCATGTTCATGTTTTTGAGCACTGTATTTTCCTCCTTTACACATCGATGCAGGAGGTCAAGGAGATAAACCCTTTGTTTCCTGTTCCCATGTTCAGACTCACTCTACTGCCATCATTCAGCAATATTTCTCATTTAAAGTTTGCTCTATCAAGATACAGCACTGTATTCAGATCCTCAAATCATTATTGGCTAATCTCCAGTGTCTTCTTTCTTTCCTCAAGAATTTTATTTCCTGACTCACAGTCTGTCTTTACAACTCAATCCCAGAAATTATGCTAGGTGATTTCAAAATGCATATTGATGTTCTCTTAACCATTCTGATCTCTCAGTTTATGAGTGTCTTAAACTTCTATGGCAAAGACATTCACTTCAAATCAACCACACAACTGGGTGATAATATACTTGTATTGATCACCCCACAAATGTTCTCTTTCCTTGATCAAAATATATTGAAATTCCTCCATCTAACTTCAACTTCCTATCACTGAATCTCTCCTTTTGCCTCACTTCTCCTGGTTTTATTCTTTATAACTTGACCTCCAAGACTTTTACCTGTCAATGTCCTCCCAAAGTATTACTCTTCCTCTATCTTCTCCTTTCTCAATTTTAACCATATAGTTAACCAGTTAAACTTTAGACTGGGATCCCTTGCCCCTGAGTTTTATTGCTGTTCATGTTTTGCCTGACCCTTCCCTGGATTCCCACCATTCACTTCTTTCAGTCCTTCTAATGTGTTGCTAAATAATGCTAATAATGCTAGATGCTCCCCTGACAGAATATAAGCACTGTGATGACATCTCCTGCTTCATTTTTGTCTCTTTCTCCCTAGCACCTACCTCATACAGTACCTGGCACATAGCATGCACAATAATTGATTGATGATCCTATGATCATAGGGTATATTTAGTTACCTAATTTCAGAAGACTTTTCCTTGAAGCATGAGGGAGTGTAAAATTCCTTAATGCTCCCACGTTATTCCTCTCCCCTCTGGTTTTGAGGATTCCTCTCTCTCCCTCTCACTTTGTATCTGAGCACTAAGAAGTAGCACTATACTATGAGCACACATGATATTCTTGCCACCAGGGAAATTCCAACTACTATCCATAATCCCTTTCATCTTTATGATTCTTTTCCTTTGGGGACAGCAATGACGTTGTTATGGAGAGCATATAGTGACTACTATATATTTTGTTTTCAAAGCTGTCCTCTTGCCTTGGTCCATATAGATACAGTTCCTTGGCCAATATCATATTGCTTTTCTCCTAAAACAAGATAACTTATTTTCAAGACTCTTATTTTTGTTGTTATTTTAAAATTAGAAAGTCATTAGAAAAAATATGTTCTCACTGTAATGATTCTAGATATTCAGTTAATATTTAGGGAGGAAAAACAAGAAATATTTTCTACCTTCCTCCATTATAAGTAAACTTAACATGTAGGCTCATATAAGATGTTATGAAATTGTTAAATATTATGAATCATGTAGATTCAATGAGTCGGCATTGATCAAATGCCAATTATGTACCAGGCACTGTGCTAGGCAGCACATATCCAAAAGGAAAGAAAGAAAAAAGGAAGGAAGAAAAGAAGGAAGGAACAAAGGAAGAATTCTTCCTCCAAAGTAGCTTGCATTCTACTGGTACAGACAAGCTGGCCACATATAAAAGTATGCAAAACAAATCTCATAAATATTAAATTGTTTTAAAGTGGTACAATACAAGTTTTTGAGGGAGAGAGGGCACATTTGAGAGGATAAAGACTTCTAGTAAAAGATAGTGTTGGAGCTGTGACTTACAGGATGAGAGAGATATCATGAAGAAGAGAAAAGAAGAGAATACATTCCAGTGAGGAGAGAAACCTGAAAGCTTCCTGTTTCTTCCAATTCCATATAATTGAGGGCAATTTATTTATCCCTAAAAAGCAGCAGTATTTGAATATTAGGAAACAGTGACCTCTTAATGTAAGAGTTAATTATTTTCTCACATCATGCCTCAACTGATTTAGATATTCCTTGAGTTTGATTGCTGCTTACTTGAAGGCTTAATAGCACCTTAGGATTGAATCTAGTCTCTGAACTGGGGAGGTACAAGATGCAATGAACCCATATTCAAGGCAGATTATCAGAATTACCTTGTTCCCTAATTTAAAATAACTGAATTCATATTGTGTTGGGTTGTGAGCAAGCATTTGCTTTCCATAGTGTTTGCAGACCTTGGAAGTCTCTATGTATTCCTCAAGCCTGAGCCATTCCCTACATGTCAATTAAGTTTCTTCTTGACAGAGTTCATATCTTGCTCATACTGGTTCTTCCAGGAACTGGCATTCCTAAACCTTAGTCGGAATTCAGTACTGTGTTCCCCACCATATGTTGCCAAGCTGCTATATCTTTCTCAGGGGAGGGCTAAAACAAGGTGGTTACAAGAAAAAAAAAAAAAAAACAAGGCAGAGGAAAAAAAAAAAATCCTTCTTTCAGAAAGTGGCTATTTCCAAATGTAGAAGCATCTAGTCATAAACCAAAAGAATTCACTCAAAATGGGGGCTTAGTGTTGGAAGAAAAAGTGAATTGCACAATGCCAGAAAAAGAAGTTGAAGTAATTTTCTTTGCTATCTGACCCCTCTCTCACTATTGTTCTGTAAACCTCTGGGATCACACACTGGCTTGTTGGGTGCAAACTACCTGCTTTTGTATGCCTAGTCCTATTATCTGACTTCGAATTCCTTGTTGCCATGACCTGCCCTGACTTTTAGAATACCCTCCAGTAGTGGACATAACTTACTAACACTAATTTCTTTTTGCTATATTCTAATAAGATGCTCTCAACTGGTCTATTGCAGCCTTCATGGTGACTAGCTGCTTATATGAAAATTTGCCTATGAAGCTACAGACTAAGCCAGAATTTTGTCTTCAGAATTCTTAAGCTCCATTTTTCTTTTTCACTTTCCTCTTTTTCTCCACTACTGAGACATTTCCAGATGACTAATCTTACCACATAGCATTAAGCAGACCTTCTGCCTCTGTAGTCCTCAGATCATTCCAGAATCAAAATGCTCTAAATTTTGAAGAGATCTCGTTGGGGCAGTAGGTGGTATGATTTTCATCTCTTCACTTAAATATCTAAAGCATCCTTTTTTTTTTTTTTAAATTAACTCGTAGCTTCAGCTTGGGCAGTTAGGTGGCTCAGTGGATAGAGTGCTGGGCCTGGAGTCAGGAAGATGCATGTCATAAATTCAAATCTGGCCTCAAGCACTTATTAGGTGTGTGACCTTGGACAAGTTATTTGACCCTGCTTGCCTCAGTTTCCTTATCTACCAAACAATCTGGGAAGAAAATGGTGAACAACTCCAGCATCTTTGCCAAGAAAAACTCAAATCGGTTCACGAAGAGTCAAGCAAAACCAAAAATCAACTAAGCAACAAAGCTTCAGTTTGATAACTTTAATAACTAAATTATCTTTGATGGAGAACTCACTACCTCCCAAGGCAACTCATAGCATTGCTACTTAAACTTCTTTCTCTATAACTTCTACTAGGAGTTCCTAGTTCTGGCATCTGGTTCCAAGCAAGAAAGAGGAAGTCTCATCCCATCATTTAATGCCAGCTCTTCAAATACTGAGGCAGAAACTGACTCACATAAAGCACTGACATAGAAATTGAATGACTTGTTCACTTCAGTGTTTTTACTTCATCTACCATCGTTTTTATTCTTTATGCTAGTGTGACATGATAACACCTCTGGCTACTTGGAATTCACATTCTAAGATTTGTAATAATAAATAATAATAGTTTCATATAGTGCAAACTGCATGCTAGGTACTATACTAAGTTATTTAAAATTATTATCTCATTTTATTCCCACAATAACCCTGAGAAGAAGTACTATTATTATCAGCACTGCTCAGATAATTGAACTGAGGCAAACGGGTTTTCAGGGTTCCTAGCAAGTGTCTGAGGACACTGACTTCCAAGCCTGTCACTTTATCTACTGATAGATAAAACTTATTTTGTGTCAAGTTTAATCAAACAAATATTTATTAAATACCTATTAAGGGAATATTTTTTATAAAACTTATTTTGTGTCAAGTTTAATCAAACAAATATTTATTAAATACCTATTAAGGGAAACAGACAGTGAGGGGATCTGAAGAATATAAGAATGGTGAACATGTTACCTTTTAAATATCAAATATTTCTGACAATTCACCATTTGATTCATGTGTTAAGCATTCAGGGGAATACTAAATTAGATACCATAATTCCTGCTCACAAGAAGCTTATAATAAAGTTAAGGAGACAAGCCTTAATACAGAAGAAATGTCTTTAACAACAATAATATCAAAAACAATAATAATACCTAATTTAGTATGCCATATATATAATTTAGTATATATTTAGTATATATATATGTAATATACAATTATAACTAATATTAACTATAACTAATAATAAAATTTATATGGTGCTTTAAAGTTTTCAAAGCACTTCCCATGCATTATCTCATTTGATCCTCACAACACGACGTGAGATTGGTGCTATTATTATTTCCCTTTTATAGATAAGAAAACTGAGGCTGAGTAACTTGCCCAGGATCACACAGCAGGATTTGAACTCAAATATTCCTGTCTCCAATTCTAGTACACCATGCACCACCCCACCAAGCTACATACAACACATCTATATTTCCAAAAGGAAAACCCTCTGATTTCATTGACATACATGTGTGTTCTATTAATAAAGGTGACATTTCCTATTTATACTTCATGAATATCTATAAAGGAAAAAAGAAAGTCACTTGATAGACATTTTACTTGCAATGAGGTGAACAATGCAAGACAATATATAATTATGTGCTAAATTGTATGGTAGAGTCTAACTGATATACAATTTCAAAAGGACTTGATCTGACCCTGAAGAATACAGAAGAAATGGAGAGTGAGAGCCTTTTGTCAGAGAAGTGCTTTTGAAACCTTAACCTGCTACAGAAATATTATTGTTGCTTTTTTTGTTTTATACTTCTGATATCATGAGACTGGGAAACTCCAAAATGCATAAAATTCTGCCACCTATGCAGATCGCCACTCATGTTAAGCTTTTGCCATGGTCCCATAGGTAGTATATGAACCAGAGCTTGATGCCTAACCATTCTAGGCCCAAGACCAGTCTTCCATCTGTTACATTTATTACCCTTAGTGTCATACCAGTAGTTTGTTGTTGAAATTTGCTACTTCTTTTTTAAAATTATTTTGTTTTTAGTGTTCTACAATCACTTTCATGTATCTTAGATTTTTTTCCCCTCCCTCCCTTGTCTTCTTGCAGTGTGATTTCATGACGGGAGGAATCATTGGGATAATACAGAAACGATTTTATTTAAATGAAACTCTTAAACATCTACTATGCATGTATGAGGCGTGTTGCAAAAGCATGGAAATACCAAGGGACAAAATGGCATCCTCCTCAAGGAGCTTAAAATATAGTGACGATTGAGATGTACACATGATAGGAAGACATAGAACTCTTATTTTTCTAAAGGAATTTTGGAATTGATACAATTTTGGAAGTGACACAGAGATTAAACAGACTGTCCGGGTTCACACAATAAGTTAGTGGCAGAGCTGGCATCAGAATTCAGTTTTTCAGATTACCAAATAAGGCACATTTCTTTCCCCTCATTCTTTCATTTTCAGGGATGAGGTGGAGGGAAGAATATGTAGGATATTTTAAAACATACCTAAGAATCTCCCAGTTTCTCAAAAGCAATGATTTTAATTAATGAGCAATACGTCTGATGCCAATTATATACATATATGATACTTAGTCTCCTAAGTTATAGTTACTTTTTATTAGCCCACTTTCATGTCAGACTTCATAAATCTTTGAAAAATCACCCTTTGATGCATTTTCAATTAAATTCAGTTAAAATGCCCGTTCAAACAAGGCTGCTTTTCTTTGTCCTGCTCTCCTTGATCAACTTGGATTATCCAAGAGAGGTAATTAGGTTTGTGAATATTTTGATTGATGTGATGCATATTTTGTAGTAATAAACCATTTATATTCTATGCATTCATTCAAAATACTCTTTTGAAACTGAATTTTGAAAAGTATTTGATCATTTCCTTTGACCTATTTTTTCTCTTCTCCTTGACTTTTCTTTAAAAGAAGCACACAATGACAGAACTCACCAATTTTCCTGACTTCTTCTTAGTGTACTAGAGAAAATTCATCCACAATAGTATCTGATAAAAGCATTTGCCTGCATTTCCTGTTACATTACAGACAAGAGGATTTGCTTATCTTCTTAATGATACCTTTTTTAAATTCATAATTTCATTTATATCATTAAAATAAATTTTAAAAATTAGAATGTGAACCTGGGGGAAAAAATTAAAGATCATTGAGTCCAACCCCATCATTTTATGTATGAGGAAACTGAATCATAGTGAAATAGAATTAACTTTACAATGTCACACAAGTGGGAGGTATTAGAGCCAGAATTCAAAATCAGTTATTCTGTCTCTAAATCTAATATTCTTTCCACTATACCATCATGTCTCTTGGTCTGACAGATACTGAAATCATGCTATCCTAGTATTGAGAGTGGTAATAAAACACAGTTCATCTAATAAAAAAATGCTTGTATTTTGCAGGTGAGGAAACTGATTGGCTAAGTGTCTCACGCATTCAGTCAATGTCTTCCAGACGATATATAGCAGACAAAAGTTGAATTGGGGTTTTCTGACTCAAAATCCACTTACCTTCCCATTATGATATTATGCTAACTCATGGACACAGTAAATTAGTGGATGCTGGGCTCATAAATGATGGTTTCTGACTTCTAAATGAGAGATATTTCCCCTACACTATGTTCTTTTCCACGTGTGACAACTTTCTTTCTCCTTCTTTCCTTCATTCCTTCCTTCCTTCTTAAAATAAAAAAAAATAAAGACAAAGTTGATGTTTACCCATGCAAGTAATTAAATTACTTGATTGTGTTTTCAATTAGTTCAGCCAAAAGTATGGAAATGATTATGTGGGTAGACAGAGGATCTATCTCAAAAAGATATGTTAAGTTTTACAAATTAACTTCATTGCTGTGTATTGATGATGGCTTAAGTATCTTTTTCACTGACCAGTAAAATGTGTGTCTATCATAATATACCTTAAGATTTTAGGAGCCAGTGAGATCTGAATTTCTGCATGTAGAAGTAAAGATAAATGACAGGCCAAGAATTGTGTGATATTGGATTCATTTGTTTCTTATACTATATCAAAAGTATCAAAGCAAACTTTATTTGGGTAATGTCCCTTCCTATGTAGAAAATGTCTTTTGAGTATAGGGAATACTAACCCTCTCTGCATATTAAGAGTTGATGATTTACAGTGAAATAGATTACAACTAATTGTAATGTCTTAGCTGTCCTACTAAGAGGCAACTAGTCCCACCACCACCACTTTTCTGTAACATTTTAAAGAAATTTTACTGTGTTCTCCACCATTTTCCTCCAGTCCCAAACCTCTAAGATATTAGCAATTTCTTCAATAATCATTCTCAGGACAATTATCAGCAGATTGATTGGGCTTTTCATCCTGAGATAGAAACCACCTCCCAACATTAATGAATGTGCACTATACTTAGGGTAATGATGAATAACTGTCCAGCATACACCTCTCATAGAAATAACGTACCTATGTCTAGATGTGCTGAGAAGATCACTGGGAAAGTTATTGAGTAAAGCATCAAAAAAAAGCCAATCTTTCATTCTGAAAATCTATCCACAAGCTCATGCACAGATACTCCCTGATTCCAACCAGTCTTACCCTTCTACCCCTTCAAGGATAATAAATTACAAAACAATACTTTTCTGAATGATACTGGAAATAAAGCTTTGTTTCACTCTATGTAAGACCAGTTTAAGCCCCAATCATATCCTGTAGTAAATGTCTGCTATGAAAAAGCACTCCACTCAGGCTATCCTGCTGCCGATTATGGCTGTTGTTGAAGATTCTCCGTTTTCTGCTTTCCACATACAAATCAGCTAAGGAGATATGCGTATTATATTCAGGTCTCACAGGAATAGAGAGGCACTTAAATACCAGAATCTCTCTCCCTCATCTTGGGGCCCAGACAGCTGTGCAATAGCCCTCACTAAAACTGACTTGAATATAGAAGTTATGTCTGAGCTCTGCTTTCATTTTTTAATGATACAATGGTAACATTTATCACATAACCATCCGTCCAGAGAGTATTTGCTTCCAAATTTGCTAAGGAATGAGTAGAAGATGTTAATCACTTCTCAAGCCTCTGAAATTACCCCCTCAAATTAAGGACAATTGGTATATGGAGTGGAGAAATGCAACAGGAAGGGAGAGAATGATTGGTATAATTCAAATTAGTAATTAACTAATTATTAACTTAACAATGATTAAGTTTTCCAAGATAACACGTTCTTGATATAAATTGGAGTAATGCTATAATATTCATGACCATGAGCATGGCAAGTTCAACTAATTAGCTTAGTTAAATGAGAAGTCACTTTTTGCTATTGAATATTGCTGCTGGGTTTTCCCTTTTTTTCATATTTGGGGGCTATCATTTGTAGATCAAGTTTTTTTTTTCCTTTATAGTATGCATGCCTAAATTGTAGAATTTGCATAATTCTGATCATTTTTCCTGGATCCCACCTTTCATGTGTTTAACATATATCTGAGCAGTAGCATGACAGTGGCTTGAGTCAGGAAGACCAGGGCTTCCAACATATACTAGCTATTTGAGAATGAGCATGTCTTTGTCATCAAAAATATTATTTTCTCAGATCATAAATTACAGGCTAATTGTTTTCAAAATACACTGATGAAATCATGAGTCTATCGTAGAACAGAACAAAGCAGAACACAAAATGCAAACAAATCTGAGATGAAACTGATGATCTCCCACTAAAGACATGAAAAAGAGTGAATCCTCAAATGTAAGGTGTTTCTTGCAATAGATATCTTATTAGACCATGCAGCATATGGTGGAAATTGAAGCTGGTATCATAATGAACTTCTGGTTCTAGCATCTCTTTCCACTCAATAGTCTATGAATATCATCATAAATCCTTCAGATTGATAATAATTGTATTCATAAAGTGCACAGTGAGAAAAAACATGCAGTCAGCAAAGAACAATGTGCTAATGACAAGCAAATGACAAGCATGAATAAGGCTAAAATCATGACCTGCCAAGAATACTGGCTGAAATATTTAAGTCTAAAAGCATTTGAGTCATTAATTGTCACACACATTCCTACTGATTACACCAATGTCAGGAACAAAATATAGTGAACAATACCATGATCTTTGAAAAGAAGACACCCATCATATATCAGAAATATGACCTCAAGAGGAATTGAAATAATACAGTAACTGCTCCATCTGCTTCAGTTTCCTCATTTATAAAGAGGGGATAGTAATAACACATTTCCTGGGTTGTTGTGAAGATGAAATGAAATAATATTTGCAAAATACTTTGCAAACCTTAAAACAGTATGTAAACACCAGCAATTATTATTGTCACTTAAAATGACTGTTTATTATAATGTTGATGGTATCTATATGGTCACAATGGTACAATTGTCATGAGTGGAACGTTTACCTTCTTGACCTTATCTAAACCCATCATTTATTACTTTAACCTGAAGCTATAGTTCAACAGTAAACATACACAGACACACACACACATAATCTTCCAAAAACAAATTCCAATTTAATCTAAAAACATGAGAATAAATTATTGGAAGTTAAAAATTATTCATTGCTATTTGATGTTCACATTGTCATGTCAGTTCAATTTGGTTTGCTTTGAATTTTTAAAATCATGTTTTCTTGACATTGAATTTTATATTGCCTTGATACACACACAAACACACACACACACACACTGTATGTGTGTGACTGACAAATTGACCATGTCTTGGAATGTTCTACACCTATAATCTCTCATCTATGCAATAACATAAGAGAGGTCCATTTTCTCAATACTTTTTCAGAGTGAATCTTGGTCATCAGAATCAGATAGTATTCCATTTCATTTTACTGTTTTTTTATATGAATACTTTTGCCATTGCTGTGTATATATTTTTCCTAATTCTTCTTATTTCACTGTCTATGTACATCTTCTCTGAATGATTAATTATCATTGCATTAATTGTTTCCATTTCAATCATGTACATTGGCCTTCCCTCTTTATCTGTAGTCCAATATATGATGGTTGATGTTTTATCATTGCTGCTACATATAGTATTACAATAAACAATTTGATGCATAAGTGACTTTCTTTGTCATTTGCCTATTCAGGGTGTATATATGGAAGGAGACAATAGTTGTAAAGGTATGAGTATATCGATGAATTTATAGGCAGACCGTGCACCTAAATTACTTTTGTACTGTAACATAGTTTGACGGCAACCCTAAACTTTCTATATTTTAATTACTCATGTCTTCATAGTGTTTTTTGTTTTGCTGAGTACTTCAGATAGATCTCATTGGGGACACAGCCAAGGTGAAGGAGTAGTAGCAGCAACCCAGCCAAACTGTCTCAATAATGCCATTCAAATATATTTAAATCAACTTCTGGAGTGACAGAGTCAACAAAAGTTTGAGGAGAGGAGTTTTTTCCAGCCAAAAACAATTAAAGAGGTTTGTAGAAGAAGTTGAAACCAAGATGGAAATTGGTATATAGCACAAGCAGCAGTAACACTAATAGTGTGCTCTTGAGATGGCTGTGATAGTACCAACGGTAGCTTTAGAAACTCTCATTCCTAAACAAAGAAAAACACTAGTGCTTGGGGCTGCAGGGGAGCAAAGGGCTCTCCTTTGAGAGGGTATACCAGAATAGTAGTGAACACAATTCTCCCTAGATCACATCATTTTGGAATCACAAAAAATGAAAGATCCCATAACTAACTCTGAAAACAGTGCCAAAAAAAGCCTGAAGTTTGGACAGAGCTTCATACTCTAAAGTGAGCAAAACTGAATTTTAACCTAAAGTTCAAAGTCAAGAAATAGACCAGAAAAATAGTAAATAGCACCAATAACAAAAATATCCAAACCATAAAAAGCTATTATCATGACAGGGAAGATCAAGATGCAAACACAGAAGAAGATAACAATATGCAAACAGCTATAAGTAACGACTCAAAGATGTGAACTGGACAAAAGCACAACAAGAATTTCTGGAAGTCAAAGAAAAAAGTGGGTAGTAGAGGGAAAATTGGAAAAAATTAATGAGAGTGATACAATAAAAATATGAAAAGAGAATTAACAGTTTGGTAAAATAGGTATAAAAATAGTGAAGAAAATAACGTTAAAATAAAAGATTGGCCAAATGGGATGAGGCCCAAAAATTCATTAGTAAAAATTTAAAAAAACTCTTTAAAATTGGCCAAATAGAAAAAGGTGTACAACAACTCACTAAAGAAAATTCCTTAAAAATTAGAAATGGTCAAGTGGAAGCTAATGAGACATCAAGAAACAATATAAAAAAGTCCAACAAATAAAAAAAAGAAAATTAAAAATATCTCATTGGAGAAACAACTGACATGAAAAACAGATTTAAGAGAATTAACTTAATAACTATTTGCCTGCCTGAAAACCATTATTTTTTTAAATATGCATTTTATTCTGAACTTAAGAAATAAAACAAGCATTCCCATAATAAAGTGGGACAGAAAGACAGAAGACAGCATCTCAAATCACAGATCTATTGCGTACAACTTGCTATTCTTTTCAAATATACAACAAAGTCATCTTGTGACATTTTTTCCTTTCCCTTCTCCCTCAGACTTTGAGATGGCTACCATTAGGCAAAAAACTGTATGCGTGTTTATGTATGTGTGTGTGTGTGTGTAGGTGTGTGTGTGTGTTTTATAAGTGTCAGTTCTTTTTCTGGATTCCAACAGCATCTTCCTTCATAAGATCTTTGTGATTAATTTGGGTATTTATGATAGAATGACTTGGTTGCACAAAGTTGTTCTTAAAACAATGCTGCTGTCATTGTATACTATGATCTCTTGGTTTTGCTGATTTCACTCTTTTTTTCATGGAAGCTGCTGCAGATTTTTCTAAAATCTCTGAGTTCATTATTTCTTATACCAGAGTAATATTCCATCATGAACAACCACAATTTGTTTAGTCTTTTATCCATTGATAGGCATCCCCACAATTTCCTTTTCTGTTCCCCATAAAGAAAGCTGCTATAAATATTTTTGAATATATAGGTTCTTTTCCATTTTGCCTAATCATCTTGAGAAACAGACCTAATGGTAGTATTACTGTGTCAAAGGGTATAGAAAATTCAATAAACTCTTTGGGCATAATTTCAAATCTCTCTCCAAAATGGCTGGATCAACTTGCAGATCCACTAACAATAGACTAAACTCTCAATTTTTACACGTTACTTACAACATTTGTCATTTTCCTCCTCTACCATTTTAGCCAATCTGGTAGGTGTGAAATGAAATCTCAAGGTTGTTTAAATTTACATTTTTCCAATCAATAATGCTTTAGAACCTTTCATGTATGAATACACACATATGTAAATGTGCATAATTTCTTCCTTGGAAAACTACCTATTCATACCGTTTGAGCATTTGTCAAGGAAAATAACTCACATTCCTATAGGCTCCACAAACACTTTATATATGTCAGATATGACAGCTTTATCTGATGAGCTGTCTATAATTTTCCCACAGTTTTCTGCTTTCCTTCTGACCTTGGATACATTTTTTTATTTGAATGAACCTTTTTTTAGATTTTATGTAATTAAAATTATCCATTTTTACATCTCACAACACTCTCTCTTGTTTGTTCATAAATTGTTCACTTAGGGGGAGGAGCCAAGATGGCAGAGTAGAAAGATTCACATATGCTAGCTCTGAACCCACAGCCCATAAATTTCCTGTAAAGAGGAACTCCCAACAAATTCTGGAGCAGCGGAAGCCACACAACAATGGAGTGGAGGAGATTTCTGTTCCAGAGAGACCTGAAAAAACCAACACCAAAGGTCCATCGCCCACTGGACCTGGAGTAGAGCCCAGCCCTGCCTTGGCCACATGGCACGGAGAGGAGCAAATCTGAGAAGGCTTCAGGGATGGAATCTCCAGCAGCCACGAAGGTCACTCCACCCACAGGTGCTACAGATCAGTAGGAGAGTCTTCGGGGCTGACGGAGAGGAGAGCGGGGTGTCCCCATAAGTCAGGCAATATTTGTAACTCTTGAAACTTTTCAGTATCTGGGTAGTTGATTGGATTACACACACACACATATACATACATACACACACATGCACACACACATGCACGCACACACAGAGACAGAGAGCACAGAGTGAATTGAGTAGGATCGGATCATATCTTAAAAAAATGAAGAGGTGAGAGAGAGAGAAATGGAATGGGGCAAATTGTCTCTCATTGAAGAGGCATGCAGGAGACTTTTTAGTGGAGGGAAAAAGAGGGGAGCCGAGGGAAAAAGAGGGGAGCCGAGAGAAAAACATGACGTTTACTCTCATCACATTCGACCAAAAGAAGGAATAAAATGCACACTCATTTTGGTATGAAAATCTATCTTACAGTATAGGAAAGTGGGGGAGAAGAGGATAAGCAGGGAGGGAGGGATGATGGAAGGAAGGGCAATGGGAGGAGGGAGCAATTTGAAGTCAACACTCTTGGGGAGGGACAGGATTAAAAGACAGAATAGAAACAATGGGGGGCAGGATAGGATGGAGGGAAATACAGTTAGTCTTATACAACACGAATATTATGGAAGTCATTTGCAAAACTACACAGATATGGCCTATATTGAATTGCTTGCCTTCCCAAAGGGAATGG
The DNA here is from genome assembly GCA_023548195.1 of Bettongia penicillata ogilbyi. Lineage (NCBI taxonomy): Eukaryota > Metazoa > Chordata > Mammalia > Diprotodontia > Potoroidae > Bettongia > Bettongia penicillata. The sequence goes on from JAJHZJ010001075.1 coordinate 564,720, forward strand.
GTGGGGAGGGAGGGATGGGGAGAAGTTGAAACTCAAAGTTTTAGGAACAACTGTTGAGTATTGTTCTTGCTACTAGGAAATAAGAAATCCAGGTGATGGGAGATAGAAAGTTATCTGGCCCTAGAGGACAAAAGAGAAGATGGCGACAAGGGAAGGGAGGGATGATAGAAGAGAGGGCAGATTGGTGATAGGGATAATTGGAATGCTCGGTGTATTGGGGTGGAGTGAGGGGACAAATGGGGAGAAAATTTGGAACCCAAAATTTTGTGAAAATGAATGCGAAAAGTTAAATAAATAAATTTATAAAAATAAAAAATGAATAAGATAAATTGTTCACCTATCTATAAGTCTGATAGGAAATATGTTCAAATTTTCTTGCAATATCTCCCTTTATGTTGAGATCATGTATTCACATTCGCCTTACCTTGGTAAATGATGCAAGATATTGGTCTGTGCCCAATTTCTGCCTGACTGCTTTCCAACTTTTCCAACAGTTTTTACCTAGTAATGAATTCTTATTCCCAAAAAACTGAAGTCTTTACACATGTTAAACACTGTGTCAGTGTTTGTTTGCTGCTGTAGATTGTATATCTACTCTGTTCCACTGTTATATCTTTCTATTTTTCAGTCAGTTCCAGAGAGTTTTGGTAATTACTGCCTTATAGTTAAAATCTCTTACTGCTGAAACTTCTTCCTTTACTTTTTTTCAAATGAATTTTGTTATGTTTTTGACTAGTTATGTCAAATAATTTTTGGTAATTTAATTGAGATAGCATTGAATATACAGATTAATTTTAGTAAAATTGTCATTTTATTATATTGGCCCTGCCTACCCATGAATAATTAGTATTTCTCCATTTATTTAAATCTGCTTTTATTTGTATGCAATGTTTTTGTGGTTTTGTTCATCATAGATCCTAGATTTGTTTTAGTAGTTGCATTCCCAGGTATTTTATACTGTCTAGAGTTATTTTAAATGGGAATATTTCTGTCTCTCTCTTCCTGGAGGATCCTGTTGGTGATTTATAGGAATGCTGTTGATTTATACAGGTATGCTCTGTATTCTGCTGAAATTATTGATTATTTTAATTAAAATTTTAATTGAGTTTTTAGGTTTCTTGAAGTATATCATCATGTCTTTTGCAAAAAGGGATAGTTTTACTGTATCATTCTCTATTATTATTTCTTCTATTTCTTTTTCTTCTCCTATTCCTATTGCTAAAATTTCCAAAACAGTGTTGAATAATATTGGTGACAGTGGGCATCCTTGTTTCATGCTTGATCTTATTTCTAAGGCTTATGAGGAACTATTCTCCATGAGAAACAATTCTTGCTAACAGGTTTGGGTTAATGCTTCTTATAAATTTAAAGAAAAGTCTATTTATACTTATACTTTAAAGTGGGTTTTTTTTGACATTTTGACATTAGTCATATGTTAAAGAAGAATTAGAACAAGTGGAAAGAATCCCAAAAAGAACAAAAACAAAACAAAAAACAAATAGTATGCTTTGATCTGCATTCAGATCCCATAGTTCTTTCTCTGGATGTGGATAGCATTTTCCACCATGAGTCTTTTGGATTTGTCTAAGATGCTTGCATTGCTGAGAAGAGCTAAGTCTATCAAAGTTAATCATCACGCAAGTTCGCAGTTACTGTATACAATGTTCCCTTTATTTGGCCCATTTCACTCAGCATCAGTTCATATAAATCTTCCTGGGGTTTTCTGAAATCAGCTAACTCATCATTTCTTTTAGTACAATGATATTTCATTGCATTCATATACCACAACTTGCTCAGCCATTCCCCAGTGGATGGGCATTCTCTTGGTTTTCAGTTCTTAGACAACACAAAAAGAGCTGCTAAAAATATTTATGTGCATGTGGGTCCTTTTCTCATTTTTGTGATCACTTTATGATACAGACCTAGAAGTGGTATTGCTGGGTCAAAGGGCACACACAGTACAATTTCTCTGTGGGTATTGTTACAGTTTGCTCTCTAGAATGGTTGGATCAGACAATGTATTAGTGTTCCAATTTGCCCACATCTTCTCTAGCACCTATAATTTTCCTGTTTTGTCAACTAATCTGCTAAGTATGATATGGTACCTAAGAGTTGTTTTGATTTGCATTTCTCTAATCAACAATGATTTAGGGAAGTTTTTCATAGGGTTATAGATAGCTTTAATTTCTTCCTCTGCAAACTTAACCTTTGACCATTTATCAACTGGGGAATGACTTGTATTCTTGTAAATTGACTCAGTTCTCTTTACATTTCAGAAATGAGGCCTTTAGACAAATCAGACAAAGTGATGTAAAAATTATTTTCGAATTTTCTGCTTCTCTCCTAATCTTGATTGCAATGGTTTTGTTTGTGCAAAAACTTTTCAATTTTATGTAATCAAAATTATCCATTTTGCATTTTATTATGTTCTCTATCTCCTATTTGTTCCTAAATTCTTCAATTCTCCATAAATCTGACAGGTAACTAAAGTATTTTCAGTAAAAATGAGTGTTGTATTTTATCAAATGCTTTTTTCTGTGTCTATAAATATTATCAAATGATTTTGTTAGTTTTCTTATTGACATAATGAATTATATTAATTGTTTTCCTTGTGTTAAAAATCCCTACATTCCTGGTATGAATACCATTTGGTAATAATGTATAATCTTTATAATATACTTTTACAATCTTTTAGCTAGTATTTTATTTAGGATTTTTGCATCTATATTCCTAATTGAAATTGTTCTATAATTTTTTTTCTCTGTTGTTTTAACTTTTACTGGTTTAGATATCAGTATCACACTTTTTCATAAAAGTAATTGGGTAGAACACACCTTCTTGGCCTATTCAAAATAATTTAATATTAGAATTGGTTGGTCTATAAATGTTTGATAAAATTCACTTATAAAGCAATCTGGTTTTAGTGATTTTTTTCCTTAGGAAGTTCATTTATAGACTCATCAATTTCTTTTTCTAAAATTGGTCTATTTAGATATTTTATTTCCTATTCTGATAATCTGGAAATTTTGTATTTTTGTAAATATTCTTCCATTTCACTTAAATTATTAAATTTATTGGCATATAATTAAACAAAATAATTCCTTGTAATTGCTTTGCTTTGATCTTCTTTACTGGTATATTCATCCTTCTTATATGTGATATTAAAATTTGATTTTCTTCTCTCTTTTTTAATCTATTAATCAATGTTTTATCTATTTAATTGATTTTTTCATAATATCATCTCATAGTTTCATTATTGTAATGGTTTTCTGACCCTCCATTTTAATAATTTCATCTTTTATATTTTTAGGATTTTAATTAGTGTTTAATTGGGAATTTTTAATTTGTTATTTTTGTTGTTTTTTTTTTTCAGCTGCACCCCCAGTTCATTGATCTGCTCTTTCTCTTTTTTACTGATGTAATTACCTTGAGATAAAAAATTTTCCTCTGATAACTACATTCGTTATATCCCACAGGTTTTGAGATGTTGTTTCATTACTGTTATTCTTTTTCATTTCTATTAGTTGGTCCTTACTAATGCATTTTTTTAAGATTTTGTTGTTTAATCTTCAATTAGTACTTTTCCCCTCTATTTCCATGCTTCCTTATTAAATATAATTATTACTGCATTGTAGTCTACAAAGGAAGCATTTAATATTTCTACTTTTAACTATGAATTTCTATGCCTTAATATATGGCAAATCTTTGTAAAGATGACATTTATGGTGAGGTATATTCCTTTCTATTTTCATTCAATTCTCTCCAGATCATATCTGGCTTATGTAAAATTCTACTCATTTCCTTAACTTCTTTCTTATTTTTTTTTGGTAGATTTTTCAGTTCTGAAAGGGGAGAATTAAAATCCCTGACTATTGTAGTACTATTATTGCTTTTAGCATGTAACTGATTTAACTTTTAAAGCTTTAGATGCCAGGAGTAGAGCCAAGATGGCAAAGTGAAAGCAGGCATTCACTTGAGCTCATCTATAACTTCTTTCAGAAATCTTTAAGAAGTGAATCTGAATACATATTAGAGTGGCAGAATCCACTAGGAGACAGAATGTGGCAAATTTCCAGCCCAGGGCAGCCCAAAAGATTGAAGGTTAGGATTTTATACACCAGGCTGGGAGAGCACAGAAAGTGTGGGAAGCGCCAAAGTAGTAATAGTCATAGTGCAGTGGGAATGGCCATAGGCAGGCTGAATCACCAGTGGTAGTGTGGATTTGCAAGCCACTCAGCACAGGACCTGAGACTGGGAGAACTGGGTGAGAGAGAAATGCAGGGCTCCTAGCAGCTGCCGCAGCTACTCCTGGGGCTATCAACCCACAAACTAAATGTTTGTAAGTCATGTACTTGAGCTTCCAGGAGCCAAGATGGCAGAATAAACTCTAAGTCCTCTCACCCTCCCTTATTGACTTTGAAAAACCCAGAGAATATTGCCCCAAGAAAATTCCTAGAATAGTGGAACCAGAAAAGGGGATATAGCAGTCTTTTACCTCAGGAGCCTAGGGTGGACACTAGGAAGGGCTTCTATTCCTGTTACTGAAGTGGACCAGTACAGAACCAAAAGTATCCCAGCAAGCTTCACCTGAGTGGAGCAGGAGATCGGTGGCACTGGAAAAATGCCAGCACCAGGACCCCAGGCATGCCTTAGCATAGCCAGGGGAATTGGGCATACACTAGCACAGATGGCATTAGTATAGCACAAGGGGAGGAGGAGACTTTCAGAGTTCAGACCACCCCTCCCCCACACCTCACACCATGTGCTTCAGTGTAATTCCAGAGAAACTCAGACTTCACTTGGCCTCGACTTTGGCACACATTAGCCAGCTCAGCATCAGGTAAACTGCTGCATTATATAGCTTCTAGTTGAAAGAATGAGAGAAGATATTACACAAAGCCAATAATCAGAACCCTAGCTCCCAGCACTAGAAATGTGGAACAGAGGCCTCTGTGTCCTAGAAGTAGAGGTACACTTTAAAAGCCAGGAAAAAGGCAGTCATCATGAGCAAGAAGCAGATGAGACAATCAAAGAACATAGATTCTTATTATGGATACCAGAGGTGAACAAAATATGATTTCAGAAGAACATAGTATTGATATTATACCCACATCTAAAACCTCAAAAGGGAATATGAATTGGTCTCAAGCCCAAAGAGGATTCTTGGAAGAGTACAAGAAGAATTTTAAAAGCCAAGTCAAAGAGGTAGAAGAAAAACTGATGAATTATTTTAAAAATACAATAATTCCTTAAAAAGGAAAATTGGCCAAAAGGATAAGGAGATACAAAGTCTAACTGGAAGAAATAACTCTTTTAAAAAAAGGAATGTGTAAAAGCTAATTCAAGAATATGATTTGTTAAAAATTAGAATTGGGTAAGTAGAAACTAATGACTCTATGAAGCATCAAGAATCAAACAAAATGTAAAGAATGAGAAAATAGAAGAAAATGTGAAATATCTCAGTGGAAAAACTACTCACTTTAAAATTAGATCCAGGAAAGAAAATTTAAGAATTATTGACCTACCAGAAAGTTATAAGTAAAAAAGAACCTACACAGTGTCTTCCAAGAAATCATCAAGGAATACTGCCCTGAGGTCCCAGATACAGAGGGCAAAATAGGCATCAATAGAATCTACTGATCCCCTCCTGAAAGAGATCCCAAATTGAAAATGTGAAGGAATATTATTGACAGATTCCAGAATTATAAGGTCAAGCAGAAAATACTGCAAGCAGATAGAAAGAAACATTTCAGATATTGAGGAAGTACAGTCAGAATCACACAGGACCTTGCAGCTTCTACATAAAAGAATGTAGGGATTAGAATATGACATTCCATAAGATAAAGGAGCATGAACTACAACGAAGGATCAGTAAGCCAGCAAAATTGATCATAATCTTTCAGGCAATGACATAAGGGATTGAGAGACTTTCTTGATGAAAATACTGGAGTTCAATAGAAAATTTGACCTTTAAATAAAAGACTCAAGAGAGGCATGAAAAAGGTAAACGGGAAAAAAAAACAAAAAAGAACTTGTTATTCATTATGGGCAAACTGTTTACATCGGTATATGGGAGGATGATATTGTCAGTCTTGAGAATTGTATATTTATTATTACATTTCAAAGGGATATACATAGATAGAGGGGGTATATTTAAATTAAATGATGTAATGATAAAAATGTAATTAAAGGGTGCAAAGGGATTGTAACAGGAGAAGAGAAGAGGAAGAAGCATACAAAGGAAAATTATACCACAATAAGAGGCACAAAAACATATTATAGTAGAGGAAAAGAAGGGAGAGAGATAAGCACTGTTTGAGATTTACTCTCATCTGATTTGATTCAAGGAGGGAACAACATAAAGTTGAGAGAAATCAAAGTTAAGTAGAGAAATCAAACTTGCCCTACAGGAAGTGGGAGGGCAAAAGGAAAAGAAAAAGGAGAAGGTGGTTAGAAAGGAGGGAAGAAGTAGCAAGGGAAAATGGAATAAAAAAGGAATGGAGTGATAAAAGTGAGGGAAGATAGAGGGAGGCAGTGGTCAAAAGTAAAACTCTTTTGAAGAAGGGAAGAATGAAAGGAGAAATAAAAACATAAATGGTGAGGAAATAGGATGGAGAGATAGTAATCAACTATGTAATCAACATAGTAATCAACTGTGAATGTGAATGAGATGAATTCTTCCATAAAACAAAGTCAGACTGAAGAATGGATAAAAAACAAAACAAAACATAATCCTGAAGTATGATTTTTTTTTTTTTTTTGACAAGAAGCACATCTGAAGCAGGGTGATCCACACAGGGTAAAGGTAAAAGGCTGGACTACAATATCCTATGCTTCAATTGAAATTAAAAAAAAAAAAAAAAACAAGGCAGGGGGAGTAATCCTAATCACAGACAAAGCAAAAGCAAAAGTAGATCTAATCAAAAGAGATAAGGAAGGAAACTATATCCTGCTAAAAGACACTATAGACAATGAAATAATATTATTACTAAATATATGTGCACCAAGTGGTATAGCACGCAAATTTTTATAGGAGAAGTTAAGGGAGTTACAGGAAGAAATAGAGAGCAAAACTGTACTAGTGGGGGACCTCAACTTCTCACTCTCTGAACTTGCTAAATCTAGCTTCAAAAAAAAGAAAGAAGTTAAAAAGATGAATAGAATTCTGGAGAAAGCAGATTTGGTAGACCTCTCAAGAAAACTGAATGGGTATAGAAAGTAATATATCTTTTTCTCAGTGGTACATTAGACCTACAAAAAAAATGTATTAAAACATAAGAACTTTAGAATCCAGTGCAGAAAGGCAAAAATAATCGCTGAATCTTTTTCAGATCATGATGCAATAAAAATTACATGTAATAAAGGGTCAGGTAAAAAATAGGGCAAAAATTCATTGAAAATTAAATAATTTAATTTTAAAAAATGAGTGGCTCAACAACAAATCATAGAAACCCAGACAACAACTTTATTTAAAACAATGACATTAATGAGACAACCTATCAAATTAGAAATACTAAAAACCAAAAATGGGATCGATAAAATTAAAATTAAGAAAACTATTGTAGATGGTGGAGCTCTTACCCAACAGCCCATAAAATACCTGTAAAGAAGAACTCTCAAAAAATTCTAGAGCAGCAAGAGCCACAGAACAATGGAATGGAGGAGATTTCTAGCCCAGAATTACCTGAAAGACCAACAGGAAAGGTTTGTTACACCACACATGGAGCAGAGCCCAGCCCAGTCTTGACCACATGGCACTGAGAGGAGCAGATCCGAACAGGCTTCAGGCACGAAATCTCCAGTGGCAGCACAGATCCCTCACTCCACCAGTGTCAAGGGCCACTGAGAGGGTCTTTTCAGCTAGCCTAGAAGGGAGCAGGGTGTCCCCATTACTCGGGCCTCCTCAGGTGATAGCAGTAGAGGCAGCAGCAGACTGGGCTCCCAAAGCAGGTAGTAGCCTGCATCTATTGTTGAAGTTCTCATCATAAACCCCCTGAGGGAAGTGAGCCTTGTGTGGTGGCTCTGCCCCCACCTGAGCAACTGATCTTAATCTCACATGGAATAGCAGCCCTGCCCCCACCTAAAGCCCCTGAGGGTTTGGAGCAGCTCATCTGAATCTCAGCCCCCAATACTGACTTGGCAGAACTGGAGGCAGGGTGGTTGTGGAAAGGAAACTCAGAAGTTAAGTAACTGACTGGCTGGAAAATGCCCAAAAACGGAAAAAAAAAAAGACCATAGAAGGCTACTTTCTTGGACAACAGGTGTCTCCTCCCATCCTTTCAGATGAGTAAGAACAAGGCATACTGTCAGAGGAAGTCAAGGCCTCTGCCTCCAGGGCCTCCAAAGGGAACTTAAAACTGAACTCAGGCAATAGAAGACCTTAAAAATAAGTTGGCAGCTTACTAAAGAAGAACCAAAACCAAAAATGCTGAGGAAAATACCATCTTTAAAATGAGGATAAATCAACTGGAAAAAGAGGTCCAGAAAGCCAATGAGGAGGAGGTCTTAAAAAGCAGAATTAGCCAAATGGAGGAAAAGATTCAAAAGCTCACTGAACAAAACAATTCCTTGAGAGACTTGAGTTCAAGAAAATGAATGACTATGAGTTAAACCAAGCAGTTAGTAAACAAAACCAAAAAATGTGAAGAAAGAGAAGTTAATGTGAAACATCTCATTGGAAAAACAACTGACCTGGAAAATATATCCAGAAGAAATAATTTTAAAATTATGGGACTACCTGAAAGCCATGATCATACAAAAAGCATAGATATTATCTTCCATGAAATCATCAAGGAAAACTGCCCTGATATTCTAGAATCAGAGGGAAAAATAAATATTGAAAGAATTCACCAATCACCTCCTGAAAGAGACTGAACAGAGAAACTCCTAGAAATATTTGGCCAAATTTCAGAGTTCCCAGAACAAGGAGAAAATACTGCAAGTAGCTAGAAAGAAACAATCTGAGTATTGTGAAAATACAATCAGGATAACACAGGATCTGGCAACTACAACATTAAGGAATTGAAGGGCTTGGAATGGGATACTTCAGAGGTCAAAGGAACTGGGATTGAAACCTAGAATCACCCAGCTAATCTGAGTTTAATACTTCAAGGGAATAAATGGTCATTTAATTATATAGAGGACTTTCAATCATTCATATTGAGGAAAAGACCAGATCTCTATAGAATATTCGACTTCCCAAGACGAGAAGCATGAAAAGGGAGAAAGAAAATAAAAATCATAAAGGACTCTCTAAAGCCAAACTGTTTGCTTTATTACATGGAAAGAAAATATTTATAACTTGAATCTTTTCTCAGTATGTGGGTAGATGGAGAGATTGTACATACACACACATGCATACACATATATAGATAGAATACAGGGTGTGTTGAATCAGAAGAGGTGATATCCACACACACAGACACACACAATAAAATAAAATAAAATAAAAATTAAGGAGTGAAGGAGGAAAATACCAGGATGAGAAAGAGAAAAATTGAATGGGGTAGGCTATAACTCATAAAAGAGATAAGAAAAATCTTATTCATTGGAGGAGAAAATGGAGAAGGGGAGAGGGGAAAAATGAAGCTACTCTCTCCACATGTGGCTGAAGGAGGAAATAACATGCTCACTAAACTTAAGATGAAAATTTATATCACACCACAGGAAAGTAGGAGAGGAGGCAACAAGTGGAGTGGGGGAAGTGTTAGAAGGGAGGGAAAACAGGAGAAGGGAGTCACTAGAAATAAACACTTTCGAGAAGGGATAAGGTCAATTGTGGGGGAAAATAAAGGGGAATAGAGTGTGACAGAGGACAATATAATTAGTATTACACAACATGATTATTATGGAAGTTTTTTGCAGAACAACCCCTGTATTTAGTCTGTATTGAATTGCTTGCCTTCTCAGTGGAACTGGGAAGAGTGGGGGGAGGAAGAGAAGTTGGAATTCAAAGTATTAGCAATGAATGTGGAGAATTTTTATTGCACATAATAGGGAAATAAGAAATACAGGGAATGGGGTATAGAAATTTATCTTACCCTACAAGAAAAGAGAGAAGATGGGGATAAGGGAAGGGTGGGATCTGATAGAATGGAGGGTACTTTGAGGGAAGGTGTAATCATAATGCAAGATATTAGGAAGTGGGGGAAAGGGGTGATGGGGACACATATTGGACATGCTAAAAAGTGAGGTAAAAGCAATTAGTATTAAAACAACTGACTAAATTAATTACTGAGAATAAATCAATGACATCTTTAGTTTGGAGAAAAGAATTTTAGTCTAAATTTCCTAGAGGAAGGTAACCTTGGGTAAAACTTGACATTGAAGGAAAATTTAAGGTTTTAATGGTAAATTTGATTTTATGATTGTTATTTTATCAGGAACTGAAACATGTATAGAAAAGCATGTAAGCCACTTAAGACTTGCCTCAAAAGATGCTCCTTATCCAAAGTGAAATTATATCATATTTGAAACCTGGTTATTGGAACTTGCCATTTTTGGATGCTATGGGACTATTAAGTGACTGTTCTTCTGAGTCTAACTCCGGGTATGGATAGCAAGAAAGGTGATCTGAACCTCCAATCCATGAAGCCAGTAAGCTGATGAGATGCTGGTATGAACTGCAAAAGGTGGTCTCATGGAAAGGGTGGGAGAGTGGCTGTTCAGCCTGGACTGAGATTCTCCTGACTCAACTTCCCCACTGACACCTATCAGACTTTAAGCCTGACTGAATGTAAGTGGACAATCTAATCCTACCTGGAATTGACATGAAGTTGGGGAGATATTGTATCCCTTCAATGTCCCTACTCTTGGTGGCAATTTCCTATGGTCAAAAATACCAGATCTATTAAATTATAGATCACTGGTAGGGAAACATCCGAGGTTAAGTCTAAAATTAAGCTACTATGCATAAGACCTTAGACCAACAACAATAACTTAGGGTCCCTTAATTCTTAGTAATACTATGGAAATAATTAGATAAAGAGCTTGTGAAGTTAACAACATAAATATTATTTGTGTCTCAGTTAGTTAATGTTTAAAAAAAATTTTTTGTGATCCATGTTGTAAATGCTTTAAAATGAAGTATCACCTGACCAAAAGTTTGAATTGTTTTATCTGTTACAAACTGTCTTAGAAATGAGGTTCAAAAGCTCACTGAAGAGAATAGTTTTCTCAAAATTAGAATGGAACAGATGGAGTCTAATGACTTTACGAGAAACCAAGAAATCACCAAACAAAACCAAAAGAATAAAAAAATGGAAGAGAATGTGAAATATCTCATGGGAAAAACAACTGACCTGGAAAATAGATCCAGGAGAGACAATTTAAAAATTATGGGACTACCTGAAAGCCATGATCAAAAAAAAGAGCCTAGATATCATCTTCCATGAAATTATGAAGGAAAACTGCCCTGACATTCTACAACCAGAGGGCAAAATAAGTATTGAAAGAATCCATCGATCACCACCTGAAAGAGATCCAAAAAGAGAAACTCCTAGGAACATTGTGGCCAAATTCCAGAACTCCCAGCTCAAGGAGAAAATGTTGCAAGCAGTTAGAAAAAAACAATTCCAGTACTGTGGAAACACAATCGGGATAACTCAAGATCTAGCAGCTTCTACATTAAGGGATCGAAGGGCGTGGAATAGGATATTCCAGAAGTCAAAGGAACTAGGATTCAAACCAAGAATCACCTACCCAGCTAAACTGAGTATAATACTTCAGGGGAAAATATGGTCTTTCAATGAAACAGAGGACTTTCAAGCATTCTTGATGAAAAGACCAGAGCTGAAAAGAAAATCTGACTTTCAAACACAAGAATGAGAAGAAGCATGAAAAAGTAAACAGCAAAGAGAAGTCTTAAGGGACTTACCAGAAGTGAACTGTTTACATTCCTACATGGAAAGACAATATTTGTAACTCTTAAAACTTTTCAGTATCTGGGTAGTTGGTGGAACCACACCCACACATGTACACTCATGCACGCACACACACATACACACATACACACACATACAGAGACAGAGAGCACAGAGTGAATTGAATAGGATGGGACCATATCTTAAAGGAAATTAAGGTAAATGGTGAGAGAGAAATGTACTGGGAGGAAAGAGAGTGAAATAAAATGGGGTAATTATATGTCATTTAAGAGGCAAGTAGGAGACTTCTTAGTGGAGGGAAAAAGAGGAGAGCTGAGGAAAAAAAAAAATTAGTTACCCTCATCACATTTGACTAAAGGAAGGAATAAAATGCACACTCATTTTGGTATGAAAACCTATCTTACAATACAGGAAAGTAGGGGAGAATGAGATAAGCAAGTGCGTGGATGATGGAAGGGAGGGAAAGGGAGGAGGGAGCAATTTGAAGTCAACACTTGGGGAGGGACAGGATCAAAAGACAGAAGAGAAACAATGAGGGGCAGAACAGGATGGAGGGTAATTCAGTTAGTCTTATACAGCACGACTCTCAGGGAAGACATCTGCAAAATTACACAGATATGGCCTATATTGAGTTGCCTGCCTTCCCAAAGGGAATGGGTGGGGAGGGAGGGATGGGAAGAATTTGGAACTCAAAGTTTTAGGAACAACTGTTTAGTATTGCTGTTGCTACTAGGAAAGAAGACATACAGTTAATGAGGAATAGAAAGTCATCTGGCCCTACAGGGGAAAAGAGAAGATGGAGACAAGAGAAGGGAGGGATGACAGAAGAGAGGGCAGATTGGAGATAGGGAAAATTAGATTGCTTGGGGTATTGGGGTGGCCGTAGGGTTTAAAGGGGGAGAAAATTTGGAACCCAAAATTTTGTGAAAATGATTGTAAAAAGTCAAATAAATAAATAAATAAGTAAATGAATGAATGAATAAATAGATGAATAAATAAATAAATAAAAAAGAAATGAAAAATAAAAAATAAATAAAATAACGTGCTAATAACTAAAACTAAGAGTTGGCTTTATGAAAAAAAAACATTAAAATTGATAAACCTTTGGTCAATTTGATTTAAACAAAAGAAGAAAACCAAATTACCAGTATCAAAAATGAAAAGGGTGAGTTCACCTCCAGTGAAGAGGAAATTAAAACAATAATTAAAATTATTTTGCCCAACTATATGCCCATAAATCTGACTATCTTAGTCAAGTGCATGAATATTTGCAACAATATAAATTTCCCAGGTTAATAGAAGAGGAAGTAATAATCCCAGAAAAAGAATTGAACAAGTCATCAATGAACTCCCTAGGAAAAAAAATCTCCAGGACCAGATGGATTTACAAGTGAATTCTATCAAAAATTCAAGGAACAATTAGTTCCAATACCATACAGACTATTGGGAAAATTGGCAAAGAAGGAGTCCTACCAAATTCTTTTGATGATAGAAATATGACGATAACACCTAAACTGGGAAGAGTCAAAACAGAGAACCAAAATTACAAACTAATTACCCTAATGAACACAGATGGAAAAAATACAAATAAGATATTAGGAAAAAGATTACAGCAACTTATCATGAGAATAATATATTACGGTCAACCGAATTGATCCTACCAACAATAAACCTATGATATGATTATCTTAATATATGCAAAAAAGTCTTTTCTCAAAATACACCACTCTTATTTAAAACACTGGAGAACATAAGAATAAATGGAGCCTATAAGTAGCATCTACCCAAAACTATCAGCAAGCATTATATGTAATGGAGATTGCATTTCCAATAAGAGTGGGGCTGAAAAAGTGATGGAGTAGGGAGAGAGGGAGAAATTTTAAAACCTTTGAATGTGAATGTTGAAAATTGAAATCAAATAAATAAGTAAATTTGGAAAATAAAAAAAAAAACAAAATCTAGATGCTATGATATTTGGTGTACAAAAGTTTAGTACTGATATTGCATCATATCTACATTACTTTTTATCATAATGTAGTTTCCCAGTTTATCTCTTTCAATTAAATCCATTTTAGCTTTTACTTTGATATCACAATTACTTACCACTGCTTTTCTTTTTGCATAGACTGAAACATAATAAATACATTCTACTCCAACCTTTTATATTAACTATATGGATTTCTCATTTTTAAATGTCTTTCTTGTAAACAGAATACTGTTGGATTCTGATTTTTAATCCATTTTGCTATCCATTTCAGTTTTATGGGTGTATTCATCCCATTCATATTCAAAGTTATAATTATTATTTTGTATTTACTTAAATCTTATTTTCCCTTACTACTGCCCTTCTCAGCCTCTCTTTTTACCCTAAGCCTCCCCTAGTTTACTTCTTTTTTTTATTTTTTTTTACTGTTTTATCCTATTTATTTATTTATTGTTTTTAAATATTTATTTATTTAATTGATTTTTTGCATTCATTTTCACAAAATTTTGGGTTCCAAATTTTCTCCCTTTTTATCCCCTCCCCCCACCCCAATACCCCAAGCAATCTAATTTTCCATATCTCCAATCTACCCTCTCTTCTGTCATCCCTCCGTTCTCTTGTCTCCATCTTCTCTTTTCTCCTGTAGGGCCAGATGACTTTCTATTCTTCATTAACTGTATATCTTCTTTCCTAGTAGCAACAACAATACTAAACAGTTCTTCCTAAAACTTTGAGTTCCAAATTCTTCCCATCCCTCTCTCCCCACCCATTCCCTTTGGGAAGGCAGGTAATTCAATATAGGCCATATCTGTGTAGTTTTGCAAATGACTTCCCTGATAGCCATGTTGTGTAAGACTAACTGAATTACCCTCCAACCTACCCTGCCCCTCATTGTTTCTCTTCTGTCTTTTGATCCTGCCCTCCCCGAGTGTTGACTTCAAATTACTCCCTCCTCCCTTTGCCCTCCCTTCCATCATCCCCCCCCTTGCTTATCTTCTTCTCCCCCACTTTCCTCTACTGTAAGATAGGTTTTCATACCAAAATGAGTCTGAATTTTATTCCTTCCTTTAGTCAAATGTGATGAGGGTAAACTTCTTGGTTTTTTTTTTTTTTTTCTCAGCTCTCCTCTTTTTCCTCCACTAAGAAGTTTCCTACTTGCCTCTTAAATGACATATAATTACCCCATTCCATTTCACCCTCTTTCTTCCCAGTACATTTCTCTGTCATCATTTACCTTAATTTCTTTTAAGATATGGTCCCATCCTATTCAATTCAATCTGTACTTTCTGTCTCTGTATGTGTGTGCATGTGTGTATGTGTGTGTGTGTGCATGTGTGTACATGTGTGTGTATGGACCCATCAACTACCCAGATGTTGAAAAGTTTTAAGAGTTACAAATATTGTCTTTCCATGTAGGAATGTAAACAGTTCACTTCTGGTAAGTCTCTTAAGACTTCTGTTTGCTGTTTACTTTTTCATGCTTCTCATTCTTGTGTTTGAAAGTCAAATTTTCTTTTCAGCTCTGGTCTTTTCATCAAGAATGCTTGGAAGTCCTCTATTTCATTGAAAGACCATATTTTTCCCTGAAGTATTATACTCAGTTTTGCTGGGTAGGTGATTCTTGGTTTCAGTCCTAGTTCCTTTGACTTCTGGAATATCCTATTCCACGCCCTTCGATCCCTTAATGTAGAAGCTGCTAGATCTTGAGTTATCCTGATTGTATTTCCACAGTACTGGAATTGTTTCTTTCTAGCTGCTTGCAACATTTTCTCCTTGAGCTGGGAATTCTGGAATTTGGCCACAATGTTCCTAGGAGTTTCTCTTTTTGGATCTCTTTCAGGTGGTGATCGATGGATTCTTTCAATACTGATTTTGCCCTCTGGTTGTAGAATGTCAGGGCAGTTTTCCTCGATAATTTCATGGAAGATGATGTCTAGGCTCTTTTTTTGATCATGACTTTCAGGTAGTCCCATAATTTTTAAATTGTCTCTCCTGGATCTATTTTCCAGGTCAGTTGTTTTTCCCATGAGATATTTCACATTCTCTTCCATTTTTTCATTCTTTCGGTTTTGTTTGGTGATTCCTTGGTTTCTCATAAAGTCATTAGACTCCATCTGTTCCATTCTAATTTTGAGAGAACTATTATCTTCAGTGAGCTTTTGAACCTCTTTTTCCATTTGGCTAATGTTGCTTTTGAAAGCATTCTTCTCCTCATTGGCTTTTTGAACCTGTTTTGCCAATTGAGTGAGCCTATTATTCAAGGTGTTATTTTCTTCAGCATTTTTTTGGGTCTCCTTTACCAAGGTATTGACCCATTTTTCATACTTTTCTTGCATCTCTCTCGTTTCTCTTCCCAGTTTTTCCTCAACCTGTCTAACTTGCTTTTCAAAATCCTTTTTGAGCTCTTCCAAGGCCTGAGCCTCCCCTACATTTCCCTGGGATGTCTGGGGTACTGAGGCCCCGCCCTTCACGTCTTTCCCTGATGGCAAGAATATGTCCTCGTCATCAGATCCGAATGTCGGGATCACTTGCATCTGTTCAAAAAAAACTCTCTCTAGTCTTATTTTTCTTCCCTTTTCTAGGCATTTTCCCAGCCAGTTACTTGACTTCTGAGATTCCTGTCCATCCCCGCCTAGATCCGTCCAGCTAGTGCTTGGGGTCTGAGATTCAAATGGGCTTTCGATGGCAAGCGGCTGCTAATCAATGTGAGCTTTAGTTCTGGTGCTGGGGTGGGGGCAGGGCCACCTCCCAGGCTCAGTTCCCTCAGGGGCTTTATACAGAGACCTTCAGTAATGGAGCGGGGTGGGGCAGGGCCATCTCCCAGGCTCAGCTCCCTCAGGGGGTTTATGCAGAGACTTTCAGTAATGAAGATCCTGCCTACTGCTGGGGGAGTCCCGGGCCGCCGCTGCAGCTGCTGCCTTCACCACCACCCCCGCCTCTGCCTCCGCCGCTTCCTCCCGAGGGGTCCCGAGTCACGGAGACACCCCGCTCCCCTCTTCCAGCCCAGCTGTCTCTCTCACTGACCTGTAGCTTCTGTGGGTGGAGGGACTTTCCCGGCCACCAGAACTTCCATCCCTGAAGCCTGCTCGGATCAGCTCCTGTGGGGCTGTGGCCAGGGCAGCGCTGGGGTGGGGTCCGCTTTCCGGGGCGCGATGGACCCTGGGGACGGCTCTCCAGGGCTCTCTGGAACGGAAATCTCTTCCACTCTGTTTCTGCACACCTTATAGTGATCCAGAACTTATGGGGATCTCTTTTTACATTAATTCTATGGGCTGTGGGTTCGGAGCTCGTAAACATGCATCTTTCTACTCTGCCATCTTGACTCTGCCTCCCCCAGTTTACTTCTAACCACTATCTCTCTAGTCCTCATCCTTTAAAAGAATCTCTCCCTACCTCCTCCCCATAAAGTCTTTTTTTTTTTTAATTTTTCTACTCATTCCTGTAAGGGTCCCTGCCTTTCCAACCCTCCTAAATCTTAATCTACACATCCTTCTACCTTCCCATCCTGTTCCCTCACGCTCTAATTTCTGCATCAGTTTAAAAGATTTTTATACACAGCTAAAAAGATGTTTATACATCTATAAAGATGTATATAACATTACCTCTTTAACTCTGAACTGATGAGAGTAGAATTCTAGCACTACCAAGCTTCCCCCTCCAACATCTGATTCTTCTGTATCAGTTCTTCCTCTTGCACCTCATTTATATGACATAATTGCTTTTTAATTTTTCCTTCACAATTTTACTTTTTAGAATCATCATGCAATACTCAGCTCATCACCAATTTTTCTTTCAAACTACCCAATTACTAATGACAGTCTTAAGAATACAGACTAGATCATATTCTAGTATACTTCAACTGAAGCAAAAAAAAAAAAAAAGAAACCAAAAAAACGAAAGAGGGCTAACAATCATAATCTCAGACAAAGCAAAAGTAAAATAGACCTAATTAAAAGATATAAACAGGGAAACGACATTTTTCTAAAAGGTACTAAAAACAAGAAATAATATCAAAATTAAATATATATGTATGCCAAATGACAGAGCATCAAAATTCTTGAAGGTACAAAAATAAATGTAGCCAAAATTAGAAGAAAATCATAAAATTGCTGGAAAAACTTCAAGTTTCTATTATAAAGACCTTATTTCTCAAATGCGTAGGGAATTGAGTTATAATTTTGAAATTAGCAGCCATTCCTCAACTGATAAATGGTCAAAGGGTAGAAACAAGGAGTTTCCAGAAGTTGCAGCTATCTATAGTCACTGGAATAAATGTTCTAAATCACTATTTATTAGAGAAATAGCAATTTAAGCAACTATTAGGTACCATTTCACACCTATCAAATTGACTAAAATGGCAAAAAAGAAAAATGAAAAATGTTGGTGGGAATGTGGAAAAATAGGTACACTAGTTTTCTATTAGTACTGTTGTTAGCTAGTCCAAATATTCTGGAGAACAATTTGGAAATGTGTCCAGTGGGCTGTCAAACTGTACACAGCCTTTGACCCAGAAATTCTACTAAGATGTTTGTATCCCAATTATATCAAATAAAAAAGAATAAGGAATCAGACATGCCAAAATATATGTGTAACCATTTCTCATAATATTAAAGAATTTGAAACTGAGGGGATGCTTATCAATTGAGAAATGACTGTCCAAGTTGTATTATACAATTGTGATAGGATACTATTGTGCTGTAAGAAATGACTAGCAGGATGGTTTCAGACAGATCTGGAACTTATATGAAGTGAGCAGACCCAGGCTACTCTACACAGTAATAACATTATTGTAACAATGATCAACTGTGAAAGACTTAACTATTTTGATCAAGACAATGATCTAAGAGAATTCTGAAGGACTCATGATGAAAAATGTTATACTTTTCCTGAGAGAGATCAGGTGACCTCTAAGTGCAAATAAAAAATAATTTTTTCACTTTATTTTCTTGCTGTTTTGCAAAATGACTAATAGAGAAATATAATTTGCATTTTACAAGTGTAATTGATAGCATATTACTCGCCTTCTCAATGGTGGGGGAAAGGCTGGGTGGAAGAGGAAATTATAGAATTCAGAAATTTTCAAAAGCAATATTATAAAAAAATAAATGATTATTTTTAAAATATACTTCTTATTTGATCCTCACAAAAATCCTGTGAGGTGCCTACTAAAGGTGTTGTTATCCTTATTTTATATATAAGGAAACTATGGCTCACAGAAGTTAAATTTCTCAAGGTTAGACAATCAATAATTGTTCAAGATGTTGTATGCTAGTTTTGCCTGACTCCAAACGTGATGCTCTTTTCACTGTATTATACAACATTTCTTCAGGGTAGGGAAATGAGAAATCAGAAATCATGAGAGAAGACAAAAGGAAGAACCAAAAGTCTGAGGAAAAGTATCCATGGAAAATTATGTATTTCTGTATTTTCCCAAGTGCAGCTGGCAAAATAAGAGTGAACCTAAGACCTACCAAGAACAAGATAGTGAAATTACAAGTTTGGATGCTGCCATAGTTTAAACTAGTTCATAGTCTGTAACTGTGGTTCCAGAGGATATTGAATGAATAGTGTAGATTAGAGACCAAAATGTTTATGAAGACAGAGTACATTTTATAAGGAATTTTTAATGGTTTAGTGATTAGCATGAGCCAATATTGGCAGGTTCCACCCATCACACTAAGTCGTGGGATGGAAAATAATGCAATCATTATGCATGAGAGCTCAAAAGTGCTTACTGGTTCTGTCTGAAATTGAAGAAGCCATATTTTCAAAGAATGAATTAAATGAGCAATTTCTAACCTTGGATTTGTACTATTATATTTATCTTCCTGTTCTTACATGAATCCAGACATAACTGTGCTCTTATATTTAGATTAAACCTTCTCATTCAGACAAGCAATAATCATCTACTAAGGCAGTTACCATGCTAGGGCAATGAGACTACGAAGACAACAAATGAAGCAACCATTGCCCTCAAGAAGTTACCATTGGGTGAAATTAAAATGTACATAGGCAGTTATTTGTGAATACTCAAGATCATAGACTAAGAGATGAATGGGATTATTTATTGTAAATTTTTAATTTTAAAAGTTGAAGAGATGAGCAGTAAAGGGATTTATGCAAGATCACAGATAGTAACTGGTAGAGCAAGGATTCTAACCTATTATTTGTTGTTTGCTAAATTATAAACCAACCAAGAAGACAATTTTTTCCCTTCCTATTCCTGTTCCCCTGTTCTCTGTAGCCTCTTCATCTCTTCTTTGCTTCTATTCTCTTCCTTTCCATTTTTTTCTCTCTTTGCCTGTCCTCCAATCTCCATCTCTTTCTCTTCCCCTTCTCTCTCCCCACCCAGCTACATTTCCCTTCTTTCTCAGACATTAGTTATTCCCTGGAAATTTTTGAAACATCTCTCATGTTTATAAAAGTCTTCATCACTGTCATTGGAGCTCATATTATCACTTAATTCTCTCTGCCATGAACAACAGTCCTGCAGGTCTTGATCTTTGGCCTTGATCTTTGGCTTGCCCCAGGGTGAATGAGGCTACACAGTTTTTAATGTTTGAGGGTGTTGGTTGTGTGTCTGTGTGTGTATGCACAATAATATGGAAATTTTTTAGCTAGGATTAAGAGTTGAAATAGAGATGACAGTAATCATCTCCTACATATCTATTCATTATTATCCTGAACTTGCCTAATGTAATCTTTATATTGTTCAGGGAACTAAAGCATCGTTTAGTTCCTTTGCCAAAGTGATTAATTCTACTCTAATTCAAGCTTCAAATTCAGGCAACTTTTATCACAGAATGCTTGAATGAGACCATGGGGATGAATTAATATGCTCTAGGATCAATGAATTAGTTTGGGGTACAACAATATACAGGTTTTAAATAAGGACATGACATCAGTGGCATTATGTGGAATTGTAGGTTTTATAATTGTTTCCTCGGAGCCAATGAAGGCAGAAACGTGGGAGAGTGGAAATAACCTATGGGTTTAGCGTCAGAGGACCTAGGTTTGAGCCCCATCCACACTACTTAATAGCTATGGGACTTTGGGAAAGTGGTTTCATCTATTGTCTTCAAATTCTTCTTTTGCATTTAAATTCATTGCAAATTTATGAGTCATAGTGGTAGGTAGATGGCACAGTGGATAGGGCCTGGAGTCAAGAAGATTTGCAATCAGTTCTGATCTTAGACTCTTGCTAGTAGTGCGACCTTGGGCAAGTCACTTAATTTTTTTTTTTTTTGCTGTTTCCTCATTTGTAAAATGGGAATAACCATGGAGCCCACCTTCCAGTATTGTCCTATGGTCTCACAAGCATTAAGGGCATTTGACTAAATTTAAATTCAGGTCTTTCTAACTTCAGGCCAAGCACTCTATCTACTGCACCACTTGGTAATTTTATTCTGATCATCATTTTAAAGTATGATTTCTATTACAAAGCTATTCTTTAAATAATGATTTTCTCCCTCTCTGAATAAACTAAATTCTCATGAAAACAAAATAATACTGACAGGCCAGGATTTATGTGGTCTTATAAAAGAAGCAACAATTTCAACTCTCAGACTTTATCCTGACCTGCATCCTACTTGTTGTTCCATTTCTGGACTTCATTTGAATATACCATTTGGGGCTATTTTCCAACTGTGCTGTACTTCTGTGATGCAGAACATTTTCTCAATCAGGCAATGGGATAAGGGCATCGAATGGAGTTACCTCCCTCTGACTTCTGCTGATGTATTTTTCTGCCTAAATGAGTGACTAGTGCTTTCATTGACTGAAGACCACTCAATGTGCTTTTATCGGGAGCCTTCAGCATTTCCTGTGGGAGGGAAAAATTACAATTAGCACAACAAATGTAATCAAAAATCTAGAATTTAAATGGAAGTTTGAAAAGGGGTGGGATTGAATGGTGAAATACATTTTCATGTTGATTATATTCAATATTCCAAGGTCATTTCTATCTAAAATAATTCTTCTGGTTGGCTGAGTGGTCAAGGCTGATTATATTGTTGACTGGTGTTTCACATCTGATGTAGACTCTGTTGCTTAGGCCTCTCTAAGAACAGAATCCTGGTGACAAAAGTACTTGCTGGATGCATAGGAAATATAACTAAAAGCCTCAGCAAATGAAAAGGCATTGACAAAGCTTTCATGCTGCTTTCTGTAGAGAGGCAGATGGATCAGAAATGTGACTTGGGGGAGCTCCTTTGATAAAAGCAAAAAGTGAATTTAGTTAAAGATATGAGTTGGGTATTTGTATGAACCATTTTATTCAGTTTCAAAACAACAGAGTGTTCTCTTTAACCTGTTCAGATATCCTAGAAATCCCTCCTGTTGGTCACAAAGAGGGACTTCATGAACACATTCAGTTATGTAAGTCAAATACAATTGCTCCTGGAGTAACTCAATATTTTTTACCTTGTTCATTCATCATTAATTCATTCAACAAACAGCTATTAAGAATTTAGTGTGTGCGGAGTAGTATGATAGGTGCAGAAAGTACTAATTTATCTATTATCATGAGTTATTATGCAAAGTAAAGACAAATGAACAAATAAAAATGCTACAGAGAGACACCAAAAGAAGAGGATTAAAAAGTCCTGTTCGTGTCATTAATTAATAAAGATGATGATGGCAGTGTCATTTATAGACTGCTTTAACATTTGAAAAGTCCTTTATGGATATTATTGCATTTCACTCTCACAAAAAACCTGGAAAGTAACTGTTGTTATATCTGTAATTTACAATTAAAGAAAAGCTGAGGGAGAAAAAGCTTATTTACCCAAAATCACACAGCTTTTAAGTGTTTAAGGTCAGATTTGAACTCAGGCCTTCCTAACTTCAGGTTTACTACTAGCTTATCTAGCTTTTGCCCTGAAGTTTTCCTTGAACAAATAATCCAATCTCCCTGTTCTTCAGGTTCTGCTCATGTAAATTGGATTTTGGCCTTGATGACATCTAATGTATCTTCCAGTTCTCAATCCATGGTTTTAGGATCTTATTTTTTTCCCAAAAGAGTATCAGAGATTCTATAGGACAAAAGATACTTAAATGGAAAAAAACAAAAACAGAAACAAAACTGGTGCTTCTAATGATAGAAACAGTCAGTAAAGCAACAATAAAACTGATCAATTACCTAAAAGAATTCAATATAGTCCATTAATTTGTGTAGTCATTCTTGCATTGTTGTAAGTTGTTTAAAATCTACGTATGTGCATAAGTATATATACACACACATACATACATGTGCAGATAGATAGATAGATAGGTAGGTAGATAGATAGGTAGGTAGGTAGGTAGGTAGGTAGGTAGATAGATAGATAGAGAGGTAGGTAGATAGATAGATAGATAGATGGATAGATAGATAGATAGATAGATAGATAGATAGATAGATAGATAGATAGATAGATAGATAGATATTCCATAAAATAAGAAAAAAATTCTGGAGACTGGTTCAAAGTGTTGTCACAGCCCACACACCATTCTTTCCCATGCCTTATAGGGGTTGCTATGTAAGATCAATCAATTAGATGCCACGACATTGTTTTATTGATTTATTGTGGAAAGATTGATCCATTTTAGGGATGATCAGTAACTCCAATTAGAGCTTGCTATCTCCCCTAAATCTTTACTACCCCAGAGGACAGTAACATTGATGGCAATCTCTTCTTAGAGTTTGAATTAATAAGCAAAATCTTTTCTTGTTTTTGTTAGTCAGAACATTTAATGTATTGACATGCTAACTATTTTGAAGTACTTACATTACATTACCTGAATATTTTACCAGCAAATTACAGCCTCACAACATCTCACAGTTGGAAAGGTACCTCAAAGATGATCAAATCCAATCAATACCTGAAAAGGAATCCACTCTTCAACAGACTTCAAAGGGGTCCATCAGAAAGATCTTGTAGATATACAAAATGAAGATAAATCCAGTAGCTACCCAGGAACCTCTACCCATTTGGGGAAAATTCTAATGGCTGGGAAATTATTACCTATGTGAAATGTAAATTTACCTTGTATGAACTTCTATTCATTTTATGTGCCTTCTTGGACCAAGCAGAAGATACCCAATCTCCACAGGGGTAGAATCAAGGGGGTGGAGCTCTCCCCAAAACCCATACAAACATATAAAAATGACTCTAAAAATTACAGAGGAACAGAAGCCACAAGATGATATATTGAAGGAAATTTTTAGCGCACAAAATTCTGGAAGTTGGATGGGATGGATCTATTGCACCAGGCTGGGAGCAGAGCACAGTTCAGTGGACTGAGCAAGGGCAGGTCATAGAAGACTGAACCAATGGGTGGCTGCTGTGGATTCCAGACTTCTCAACCCACAAATGCTAAAGACAGATTCAAAGTCCAGTGGGAAGGGTCTCTTAACTGGGAGAGTAGGGAACATGGTCTGGCCCAGCTTCTATCCCAGTCTTGGCTCCTGACCCAGCTCTGGGGTGACTGTATCCACTGCTGAAGTGTAGGCTGCTTCTGGAGCTCTCCACTTAACAAAGGACAAAAATCAAGTAATTGCCTGGAAATGAGCAAACAAGGGGGAAAGAAACAGACTATAGATTATTACTTTCTTGGTGAAGAGGTATTTTCTTACATTACTGATTACAAGGAAGATCAAAACATACAGCCAGATGAAAACAAAACCAAAGCTAGTGCACTGAAAGCCTTCAAGGAAAAGATGAATTGGTCTCAGGCCATTTAAGAGTTCAACAAAATTTTGAAAGTCAAGTAAGAGAAGTAGGGGAAAAAATTGGAAGACAAATGAGAGTGATACAAGAATATCATGGAAAACAAATCAACACTTGCTAAAGAAAACTCTCCCCCACAAAATTGCTGAAGAAAATAACACCATTAAAAGTAGAATAACCTAAATGATAAGAGGTCCAAAAAACCAATGAGGAGAAGAGTGGCTTAAAAAGTCCAACTGGTTAAATGGAAAAATAGGTCCAAAAGCTCACCGAAGAAAACAATTCTTTAAAATTTACAGTGGAGTAAATGGAAGTTAATGTCTTTATGAGAAATCAAGAAATTATAAAACAAAACAAAAGAATGAAAAATAGAAGACCATGTGAAGTATCTCATTGGAGAAAAATAACTGACCTGGGAAACAGATTCAGGAGAGACAATATAAAAATTACTGGACGACCTGAAAGCAATGATCAAAAAAGAGCCTATCCATCATCTTTGAAGAAGTTATCAAAGAAAACTGACTTCTCTGAGATTCTAGAACCAGAGGGCAAAATGGAAATGGAAAGAAGTTGCCAACTGACTCCTGAAAGAGAAACCAAAAGGAAAGCATCTAGAAATACTGTTGCCAAATTTCAGAGTTCCCAGGTCAAGGAAAAAAATATTGCAAGCAGCCAAAAAGAAACTATACAACTACTGTAGAAACACAAACAGAATAACACAGGATTTAGCAGTTTCTACACTAAGGAATCAGAGGGTTTGGAATATGACATTCCAGAGATCACAGGAGAGAGGATTAAAACCAAGAATCGCCTACCTAGCAGAACTGAGTATAATACTTCAGGGGGGAAAAATTGTCATTCAAAGACATAAAGGAAATTCTAGCATTCTTGATGAAACAATTAGATCTGAATAGAATATTTGACTTTCAAGTATAAGAATCAAGAGAAGCAGGAAAAGGTAAACAGGAAAAAAAATCATAAGGGACTTATTAAAGTTGAACTATTTACCTTCCCACATAGAAAGATGACACTTTTAACTCACAAGACCTACCTGCATATTGGATAGTTGAAGGGAATATGTGTTTATAGGTATGTGTACCTCTATAGGTATGTGTATGTATATGTATGTATACATACACACACACACACACACACACACACACACATATATATATATATATATATATATATATATATATGTAGAGAGAGAGAGAGAGACAGAGACAGAAACAGAAACAGAGGGACAGAGACAGATAGAGACAGAAGGCATGAGGTAAGTTGATAAAGGGATGATATCTATCTAAAAAAGAAAATTAAGGGTTGAGAGGAATGTACTAGGAGAAAGTGACAGGGAGAGGTAGAATGTAATAAATCATCTCACAGAAAAGAGACAAGAAAAAGCTTGTACAATGGAGGGGAAGAAGGGTAAATTGAGAAGGAATAAGTGAACCCTAGGTTTCATGAGATTTGAATTCAGGAGGGAATAACAGACACAATCAATTAGGTATGGAAGTTTATCTTACCCTACAAAAAGTAAGAGGGAAAGGGGATAAGAGCGGGCATAACAGAAGGGATGGAAGATTGGGGGAAGGTGTACTCAGAAGCAAACACTTTTGTGAAGGTTCAGGTTAAAGGAGAAATTGAATAATGGAGGGTGAGAGAGGACAAGGGTAAATGTAGCTAGTCTTTTATAACATCACTGTTACAGAGGTCTTTTACATGACCACACATGTATAACTTTTATAAAGTTGCTTGCCTTCTCGATGAAGGTGGGTAGGGAGGTAAAAAGAGAGAGAATGTGGAACTGAAAGCTTTAGAAATCAATGTTAGACAATGGGGGTAAACCAGATACATTTCCAATAATATCAAGGGTGAAACAAGGATGTCCATTATCACCACTATTATTCAATATGATACTAGAAATGTTAGTTGCAGTAATAAGAGAAGAAAAATAAATTGAAGGAACTAGAATAGGCAAAGAAGAAACTAAGTTATGACTCTTTGCAGATCATATAATGTTATACTTAGAGAATCCCAGAGAATCAAGTAAAAAACTAATTGAAATAGTAATATTTCAAGAGAAAGCTTTAATAATTTCTGTTATATAATTAACTAATAATTATAGTTTATAATAAATAATAAAATATTTTGGAAAGTTTGAAGGTTACAAAATAAAGCCACAAAATCCTATATATTACTAACAAAGTCCAAAAACAAGAGATAGAAAGAGAAATCCCATTTTAAAGCTAAGGGAGACACTGTAAAATATTTAGGAGTCTACCTGGCAAGTCCAAGGACTATATGTACACAATTAAAAAACACTTTTCCACAAATAAAGTCAGATCTAAGTAAATGGAAAAATATCAGCTGCTAGTAACTAGGCTGAGCCAATATAATACAAATGACAATTCTACCTAAATTAATTTATTTATTCAGTGCCATACCAGTCAAACTCTCAGATAATTATTTTCTAGAGCTAGAAAACATAATATCAAAATTCATCTGGAAGAACAAAAAGTCCAGAATATCAAGGGAATTAATGAAAAGTGATGCTAGGGAAGATGATCTAGCCTTACCAGATCTTAAATTGTATTACAAAGTAGCAATTATCAAAGGCACTTGGTACTGGATAAGAAACAGAAGGGAAGACCAGTGGAATACATTAGATACTCAAGACACAGTAGTCAAAGAATATAGCAATCTACTGTTTGATTAACCAAAAGACCCCAGCTTCTGGGATAAGAACTCACTGGTCGACAAAAATTGCTGGGAATAATAGAGACCAGTGTTGTGGAAACTGATCTTATACCAATGTCTGACACCACACACAAGAATAAAGTCCAAATGGGTATATGATCTAGATATAAAGATCAATACTATAAACAAACTAGTGGATCAAGGAATAGTGTATTTATCAGATTTATGAAAAATGGAGAAATTCTTGATTAAACAAAATATAGAAAACATTATGAAGTACAAAATGGATAATTTTGATTACATGAAATTTAAAAGTTTTTGCACAAACAAACCCAATGAAACCAATACTAAGAGGGAAGTAGAAAACTGGGAAATAATTTTTGCCACTAGTTTCTGTGATAAATGCCTCATTTCTAAAATATATAGGGAACTGAGTGAAATATACAAGAATACAAAAATATGACTTGATCTCTGGCCATGGAAGAGCTCACAAAGTATTTTGAAAATCAAGTGAGATATGTAGAGGAGAAATTTGGAAGAGAAATGAGAGTGATGAAAGAAAATCATGAAAACTGAGTCAACTGATTGATAAAGGGGATCCAAAAATGCTGAAGAAAATAACCTAAAAAACAGAATACCCCAAATGGCAAAAGAGATCCAAAAAGCCAATGAGGAAAAGG
Source organism: Bettongia penicillata ogilbyi (assembly GCA_023548195.1). Lineage (NCBI taxonomy): Eukaryota > Metazoa > Chordata > Mammalia > Diprotodontia > Potoroidae > Bettongia > Bettongia penicillata. The sequence continues at coordinate 592,669 of JAJHZJ010001075.1, forward strand.
ACGCCTTAAAAAGAAGAAGTGGCCAAATGTAAAAGGAGGTCTGAAAGCTCAATGAGGAAAGTAATTCCTTAAAAATTAGAATGAAGGAAATGGAAGCTTATGACTGTGAAAAATCTAGAAATTATAAAACAAAGCCAAAAGAATGAAAAAATAAAATGCAACATGACATACTTCATTGAGAAACAACTTACCTGGAAAATAGATACAGGGGAGACAATTTAAAAATTATTGGACTACCTGAAAGCCATGATCAAAAGAAGATCTTAGATATCACTTTTCGAGAAATTATCAAGAAAAACTGCCCTGGTGTTCTAGAACAAGAGAATAAAATAGATATTGATAAAAGCCACCAATAACCTCCTGAAAGATATCCTAAAAGAAAATGTCATAGGAATATCATAGTCAAAATCCAGAGTTCCCATATCAAGGAGAAAATATTGCAAGTAGGCAGAAAGTAACAATTCAAATATTGTAGAAACACAATCAGTATAACACTAGATCTAGCAGCTTCTTCCTTTAGGGATCAGAGGGCTTGGAATGTGATATTCCAGAGCTCAAAGAGCTAGGATTAAAACCAAAAATCATCTACCCAGAAAAACTGAGTAAAATACTTCAGGGGAAAAAAGAGTCATTCAATGACATAGAAGTCTTCCAAGTATTTTTGATGAAAAGTTTGGTGCTGAATAGAAAATTTCACTTTCAAATGTCAGAAACAAGAGAAACATGAAAAGGTAAATAGGAAAGAGAAATCATAAGGCACTTATTGAATCTGAACTGTTTACATTCTCTATGTATACATATTACATTCTATATGTAAACATATATATGAGTACACACACACATATATATGTATGTATGTATGTGTATACACACACACACAGAGGGTACAGGGTGAGTTGAGTATGAAAGGATGATATCTAAACAATAAAATTAAGAAGTAAGAGAACAATGTATTGGGAGAAGGAGAAAGGGAGAAATAGAATGGGGTAAATTATGAGAAAAAACTTTGTCAATGGAGGGGAAGAGGGGGAAGGTGAGGGGGAAAGAGTAAACCTTACTCTTATTGCAATTGGTTAAAGGAGGGAATAACACAAGCACTCAATTTGATGTGAAAATCTCTTACCTGACAGGGAATAGGGGGAAGGGGATAAGGCAGGATGGGGTTAGGATGATAAGAGGGAGGGCAAATGGGAGGAGGCAGTAATTAGAAATAAGCACTTTTGAAGAGGGACAGGGTTGAAAGAGAGAATAGAATAAATGGGGGACAGAGTAGGATAGAGGGAAATATAGTCTTTCATAACATGACTGTAATGGAAGTGTTTTGCACATTACACATCTATAACCTGTATTGAATTGCTTGCCTTTTCAATGGGGGAAAGTGGGCAGAGAGGAAAGGAGAAAAGTTGGAACTCAAACTTTAAAAAACCAATGTTAAAATTGTTTGTACATGCAACTGGGAAATAAGACATACAAGCAAGGGGGTATAGAAACCTATCTTGTCCCAGAAAAAAAGAGAGAGGAAGGGGATAAGAGAAAGGAGCAGTGTGATCGAAGGTAGGGCAGATTGGGGGAAAGGGTAATCAGAATGCACATTGTCTAAGGATAGGTGAAGGAGAGAGAAGGGGAAAAAATTTGGAACTCAAAATCTTGTGGTAGTGATTGTTGAAAACTAAAAATTAATTTTTAAAATGATGAAAGATAATCACTAAAAATTTTTCTTCTTTATTTTTAAAGAAAAATATAAATAAGATGATATTGACAATTGCAAAGGACACCATATTTTTCCTCTAATCATAAAATTCTGAGTTTTGAAAGGAATCTCATATTATCCACTGGTGAATGGCATACTCTTCTGGAAAGAGAGCAGGATTTGTAATTGAAGACCCTGTAGTCTTACTTTCTTTGATCTCTTTGTGGCATTACCATTTTTTAACCTTAGTTTCCTTAAGTAAAATGAAGGGGTATACTGAGTAAACTTTGGGGTCCCTTCTAGCTCTAACTATGAAGATCTATCCCATCACTCTTTCCGTAGGCAGGATTGTACTTAAACTATCTCAGGGCAATAACAACTATTTCATTTTTCAGGACCTGCAGAAAAGGAGATTTACCCTGGACAATCACATGTAAAAGTTATTTTTACAAAGAAAACAAAAGCCTCCTTGCTTCTATCCTCTTTCCCCCATTCTACAATTCAAAATATTTTCTTTTGCCTCCATTCTCTTTGGAAATAGAGAGTTGAACTACATCTTCTAGATGTGATCATTGCTAGTTTTCCTTTCTTCTGTCTATCTTGTTGGCTACACAGTTTGATGTAACACAATGTTTTATAAATACTTTTAAAATATTAAAGTCTAGCGCTTTGTAAAATGGAAAGTAATGTCAAAAATTGCTATGTCCACATGATAATTTTATTATTTTTGTAATATTGTTTTCCATTTTATAAAGCACAGACTAGAAAAGATTTATTATCAGAGTTATACTTATATAAGATTCAATTGTTTGGGGACAACTACATATTTGATTAATTAGAACAGAGGTCAAAGTCAATATCATGTAAGAAGAAATGATAAGGATATGAATAAATGACAGAATTACAATAGATTCAATCTTACCTATTCAGTCAAAACAAAAAAGTAAAAAAAAAATAATAAAAGTAAAATATAATTAACTAGAATGTGACCATTTTTTAACCAAAGATTACCAGATACAAAGCAGTCAGAAAAAAAAAGGAGGCTCAGGGGTTGGGAAATTTCCTCAGCTATTCAAAAGTAAAACTGGTTTAAAATAAAAATTCATTCCTCGTATGAAATGGAGGAAAATGATGAAAGATTATGAGTAACATGCTTTTAGAAATCAGAGTAAAAGGAATGAACCTGAAAACAAGACTATAGAAAGTTCATTTTGAGAAACAATTGAAACAAAACATCCCAAGAATTTTTGAGATTGTAGCTCCAAGGAGGAAAACAAGGAGATGGGAAATTGAATCAATTGGCCAGTCTTTCTATTCTCAAAGGAGTCTGCAACTGCCATGACATAGAGGGTCCTGTCAGTACCACAGTTTTCAAGACACCCACACTTGCTTATTCTGTGCTGTTCTCATTCATATCCTCTCCTGTGTTTGCCACAGGACTTGGATATCATGTCTTAGAGCATTTTCTTCCTTTATTCTTGACAAAGGATAGTGCTGGAAAATATGAACTATTAATTATCCTTGGTCTCGCAACTATTTTTCTCCCCTTCATGACAGCTTTCACTCGGGTTCTTCTGTTCTGAGTGATGCTCAGGTTAAATTCTTTGGAACCTCTAGCGTTGCATGACTTGCAAACATGGTTGTTGGTTGGCTGTTGTCCTTCATCTTCGAAGAGGACCAAAATGATATCACCATTGTAAAGTGAAATTTCAGTGTGTCCGACTGTGGTTGATCAGACCAATATGAGCTTAGAATGCTCTACCGCAGGTTGGGCACAAATAGTATGTATGAATATTTGGGGTGAGTATCTGAAATTTGTACATCCTGTGTTTACATTGTGAGGTCTCAATTCTACTTTGCTCAAAGAGCACAGCACTTTTTCTTATGTGGGCATGCCATGCTGTGCAGTCCTGTGCCAGTGTCTCCCATGTTTTAAAATAGGACTTTCATTTCAGGAATAACTTAGGGGCTACTAAACTGTTTTTGCAATTTTCCATAGGTAATTTAGCTTATTTTTCCTTTCAATTCTGTGCCTAACTGCAAGATAGAAGTGAAGTTGTATGGGTATACTTATATGTACACATCAATACCTAGAACATTCTAGGCGAGACCCATAACCATTCAAAGCACTGGGCTAAACTATTCACACAGGGAAAATAAAAACACCAGTGGATGAAAAGATTTCTGTTTCCCTGATTCAACTATGTTTATTATATCAATGATTCTGTTGATGTCATACATCAGAATGTATATGCATAATCTTTTCTTCAGTCATATCAATCACATCCAACTCTTCACATCCATTTGGGGTTTTCCTGACAAAGATATTGGGGTGCTTTGCCGTTTCCTTCTCCAGCTCATTTAGATGAAAAAATGAGGTAAAAAGGGTTAAATGATTTGCCCAGGACTGCATGACTGTCTAATCATGGACAGACACAACTGGTAGAGATTCAAGGAGAGCTGATAGCCTATATATTTATTTGAACTTGTATGACCTCTCTCCCTTTCCTTCCTTCCTTCCCCTTACCTTCTCCTTTTCCTCTCTCCCCTTTCTCTCTTTGTCTGTTCCTCTTCCTCCCCGCTTCCTCCTCCTAATTCTGTCTCTCCACATCTGTCTCTGATCCCTTTCTTTTTTTATTACACTGAAACACTAGAACATAAATACAGAATAGAGAGAAAAATGTCATAAATTTGAGTAAGAAAATCTATAAACAAAGTTAGAAAAGGAGAAAAAGCATGTCATGTGCATAGCAGAACCCAAGAGAGGATTCAAAATATGTAACAATAAATGTTCATTTCAAGAAAGCCTGTATGACATATATGTATATATATACATATATATGTATTATATATGTATTATTTTTAAGAAAATGTCTTTTGTAAGTTCTTCTATTAATTATTTTTAGGCAGATGATTATTTAACATTGCTCTTTGAGGTAAAAGAGGGTTTCTTTCCTTCAATATCCTCCTCTAAAAACCCTGGTCTTCTCTATTCCAATAATAACTTTCTATGGTTGGATTATATCTCCTTTGTACATTTATTTTAGTAATAATTTAGCATTTATAATCACTTCTAGACCTGAGATATGGGGAATGGTGCCTCTGGTTTCATCTTCTCCTCAGTTCTTGCGTCTGACTTTGAACTTGAATCAAGCCTTCCAGCCTCCTGTGGCTCACAGCCACTGTCATCCCTGCCCCATTGGTTCTGTACTCACTTGTCTTGTGCTGGTTCCTTCTCACCCCTACCACTCTCCGCAGCACAAGTGGGTCTTGGGTTCCTTGTCAACAGAGGTTTCCTCGATCTTCCCTGGCTCAGATCCCCAACTCCCCACACTGCCCCAGGATAAAAGTTCCTGTGACTAGGGATGAGGCAGCCTTCTAAACCAGCTAAGCCCAGGGTTTGTAGTTAGTGTGGACCCTAACCTGGAGGTGCTTTCTCTTCAAAGGCACCAAATCTCTGCTGGGATTTTTCTTCTGATTTTCTCGAATTGTTCCAGAAGGGAAAATTGTGCCCCTATTCTTATCTATTTTTACCCATTTTGTTCACCTGAGGTGCTATTTTATCTCTTACATGGAGGAAAATTTTGAGAGTTTGCAATTTTCTGACTTACTCTGCCATCTTCCCAGAACCCTCTCCTCTGATCTCTTTCTATCCATTTCTGTCTGTCTCTGTTTCCCTCTCTCTTTTACCCCACTCCCACCCCAGATACATGACCTCTAATGATTGTCCATCAAACTTTAGCGCATAGTTATAATGATAGGGATAATTCATGTGCTTTTCTCTAGCTTTAAGAATCACTAAGTCAAACTCCTTTAAGCAGTTGTGAATCTCAGGCTTCACAAGGTTAAGAGCTTGCTGTAATCAATCAACACAATGTCATCTGCAAATAAGAGCACACGAAGTATCTCATCATCTATAGGGAACCACTCCTTAACTTGGAATCTGCACTGAATCACCTTCATGATAATGGCCAACTCCTTTGGTGAGCATATGTCTCCTCGGTTTCATTCTGAACCTGATATTAATGAGTTGAGGGTCATTGAACAAGGTTATTCTCAGTTGTTATATCTTTCAAAGAATATGGAATGATTTTAGTGCACACATGCATTAAAATATTTTGTTGGAACAACATTTTAAGGAAATTTTTTAATCAATTAATTCACAACATTTTTTAGTTGTCAGCATGTAATAAGCACAGTAGGACTATATATTCTGCTCAAAACTATTTCAGATATTTAAATGGTTAATTAGATTTGTTCATATCCATATTTTTCATTCATATTTTACATAGTTTGCTTTCCTTTTATTGAATTATCATTCTCTTATTTGGTGATTCTGTATTGCGTACACACACACACACACACACACACACACATATATACATACCAGTCACATGTGCGTGTGTGTATAAAACTTGTTATGCATAAGTGTGATGTGTTTTCCAAACTATGATTTCATCCATGGAGGGATCTCCTTCTATGGAAAATCCTTCTGTCAATTTAAATCAGAAACTTAAAGTCACCTAGTTTTCTGGCAACCCTGAAAGTTGGGTGATGTAAATATTTACACAATTAGTATGTTCTAGGGGTAGATCTTGTCCCCCAGTTTTCCCAACACGAATCCTGACTTTGTATTTACTATGACATATTGCTTCTTAAATATATCTACCCAAAGTCATTTTGAAATATATTTTGAAATCTTTTTTAGCCTAAATAGTAATTTCTCCTTTTTTTTTAAATTTACACTCTTTATAGAATTTATACCCTCCTTGTCACCAACAAATAGAATACTTCTAAATTGTGGGAGGGACAATCTTAGAGAGAACATAGTGCACATCACCCAAGAAACCGACTACAAGATAACTAGACCAGGAAACAAAATCAGAATCAATGCCTCCATGAGACAAGATAGAACTATATCAATTGTTGAAAATATAGAAGAAAATATAAGATGACTGATATGAAAACAAAAATCTTGTTCTGGAAAACAGGTAAAGTATAGATTTTATAAAAATCTCTGGACTACCAGAAAAATATTGCATGTCTCTAAAATCTTGTATACTATATTTCAAGAAAGCATAAATGAAACCTATGCAAATGTATTAGAACCAGAGCACAAAATGATAGAAAGAATTCGCTGCTTGTTTCAAAGGAAGCCCAAAAGGCAAGATTCTAGGAATATGACAGTTAAAATCCTGAGCCATCACAAAAAGAATCCTATAATCATCCAGAAAGCAGTACAAGTTATCAAGGAACTAAAAACAGAATCACATAAAACTTGGCAACTTCTTCCATGAATGACAGATCTTAGAATACAACTGTGAAGTCTGGAGATTTAAGTTTAAAATCAAGAATAGCTTAACCTGAAAAACATTATATATGGTTTTTTTTGGGGGGGGAGAACTGTGGAAAGATGAATCTTTAATAGAATAGAGGACTTTCAAGCACTTCTGAAGAGACCACCGCAGAGGAGAAACTTTGAAATATAAACAGCAAATTCCGGAAAAACCTAGGAAGCTAGTTAGAAGGGGGCAGCCCTGTGATCTGTGCTGTCTGAGGCACATGAATTCCATGCTGGTGGCAAGACTGGTAATAAAACCATGCATAGGGAATGGAGCTAGCCTGGTTTTGAGTTTCAGAGTTGAAGCATTTTATTGTGTTACCCTTTCAAGTGGTTCTTTTAGGGCTGTATATATACTTCTTGAGGGCAGGGACTGTCCCCTGGACTTAGCACAGTAACTGGCACATGGTAATCAATAGATGCGTATTTACTGACTTCATTTTCTACCAACTATTCAAATTGGTTTCTACTCCAGGAAAATAATAGTTTTCCCAGGATAAGCTCATTACAAGAAATGTCATCTCATGGAGATTGTTTCAATGTTTATACTCAATCCCTTCTTGGTACCCCAGTTACCTCTCCTCTCTGACTGAAGAGTGGAGAAGAAAACTTCTCCCAAGTCATCCCCTAATAAAACACTCGGAGTTTCCAGTCAACTCTTCATTTCCCATCAGTTGTTCCACTTGCTTTTGATTCCAAGAATACCATAACCCAATCCAGGTACCTCTGCCTCTTCCCTTTTCAGTTTCTTTTTGTATATTCTCTTCCCCTATTAGATTTTAAATTATTTAAGGGCAAGTATTGTCTTACTTCTGTGTGTGTGTGTGTGTGTGTGTGCTCAGTGCTTAACACACAACCTGATAAATAGTAAGAGCTTAATACATGTTTTTTGATAATTGGCATGTCCAGTAGCTCCATTTCAAAACTACATGGTGACTGTGACTAGGGCAAAAGAGAAAAAATTCTCTTCAATTCAAGGGTTTCCTCCCCATTGCAATTTTTCCCACTCTCAAGTTTTGTCCAATTTCGGAACCTTACATTTCTGGCTTCATTGATAGATTCTATGACTGATGGTGGAGAAGGAAAAAAGATCCCATCTGTCCCATGCAGGGGTCTCATTCTACAACTGCTTCCAGCATCTGCCTTTAGGAATTTAAAGCTGCCAAATCCGTAAATTAGTAAATATTTATTAATGTCTACTATGTTCCAGGTACCTTACTAAATGCAGGGGATACAAGAAGAGGCAAAAGACAGTCTCTGAGTTCAAGAAGCTCACAATCTAAAACAGGACAGAACAAAAAAAACAAATAATCAAGCAAGTTTTATCCAGGAAATATGTATAATAGAGGGGTAGACACTAGAATCTAGAGAGATTAGGAAAGGATTGCTATACAAGATGGGACTTAAAGGAAGCCAGGGAATGGAAAGGTAGAGATGAGGAAGGAGAATATTCTTAGCATAATGAATAGCTGGAGACCATTCTGGCATCTGAGAGATATAATACTTTATATAGAGTGCATGAAGTATTTATAATACAATACAGAATAGCAAGGTGTCACAGATCAGGCCCCAGTAGGGAGTAATGTGTAAGAAGGATAGCTAAGAGGGAAAATGTTATGAAGAGCTTTGTGTGTCTAACAGAGTAATTTGTGTCCGATCCTAGAGGTAATAGGGAGTCAGTGGAAAATTACTGAGGAGGGTGGTAACTTAATCAGACCTGCACTTTAGGGAAAGGGGCAGCAATAGTGACTGGAATTCTGATTTCACTGGTATCAAAAACTTCTGGGTAAAAAATTATAAAGTATGTGGTACAGATCTATCCAAGATGGACAGGTCATAATAGAGAGTTCTGACAAAAGGTGATCTACCAAAGAGGGAAAGGCAAATATTATCTTTTCCATTCTCAAAAGTGACAGAATGATATGCTTGAATCCAATGCAAACCATTCAAAAATTCCATATTCTAGCCACTAGTACTGAAGAGGTCAAAATTCATCAGTTCCATGAAGACCTATAATATCTTCTAGAAATAATTTCAAAAAGGATGTCAGTCATATTCATCATAGGGGATTAGAATTCTAAAGTCGGAAATCCAAAAGATAATTTGAATAACGGGCAAGCTTGGCCTTGAAGTACAAAATGAAGCAGAGACTAATATAATTTTGTCAAGATAACTAACTGGTAATAGCAAACACTTTTCCAAAACCCAAAAGTGGACTTTACACATGGACATCACCAGATGGTCAATATCAAAATCAGATTGATGATATACAGTTAACAGGATTTTATTAAGTCAGCCTCTAACCTGGGAATACTCAGAGCTGCACAAAGCAGGCCCAGATATGAGAGTTCCAGTAATCAAGCAGCAGTCTAATTAATCAGTTTCAGAGTGAGGAATGCTCTCTAACTTGGAGTAAAAGCACAGGTTATGTACATAAATCACAAGTGGAGAAAGTGGGGAGAGTTTCCAAGACAAGTCCACAAGTTCACAATTCATGTGTTACGGAGTCCTGTGGGAATGTGATATTCAAGTGTTTGGTGGTTGCTACTTGGTAGGTAAGAATCAGAGTTCTGTGACAGGAACAGTTTCTACAGTTTTTGATTCACTTCACTTAAAGTACATGGGCTCAAGAATGCAGAGATTGTGAGAGCACTGTCAAGGGTTTGATTGATCATTTCAACCTACATTGTAAGACTCTGACTCCCAAACCATAGTCTCCTGAGAAATTTAATTTATTAGTATATGCATTAGACATATTATGCCAACTGATATGAAAACTATAATTTCCTTCACAATACTTTGCTGTAGAAGGTGAAGTTCCATATAGTAAGTTAAAACAAGACCTACAGCTGACTGCGGCTCAGAATTCTTATTGCAAAATTTAGACTGAAATTGAAGAAAGTAGGGGAAACTGTTAGACCCTTTAGATATAACATAAATAATATCCCTTGTGAATATAAAGTAGACATGATGAATAGACTTAAGGATTTAGGTCTGATAGATAGAGTGCATGAAGAACTATGAACAGAGGTTCACAATGTTGTACAGGAGGCAACAACATAAACATTTCAAAGAAAAAGGAAGAGCAAGTAAATGAAGGAACTGTCTAATGAGACTTTACAAATATTTGAGGAAAGAAGGAAAGGGAAAGGAGAATGCAAAAGATCTACCCAACAGAATCCTGAATTTCAATGAATAGCAAGGAGATATAAGGTTTTCTTAAGTGAATAATACAAAAAAGTAGAAGAAAATAAAAGAATGGGAAAGACAAAAGATCTCTTCAAGAAAATTAGAGATATCAGTGAAGTAATTCATGAAAAAAACCGCATGACAAAAGACAAAACTGGTGAAGACTCAATGGAGGTAGGAGACATTAAGAGGAGTTGACAATTCTTATCACCGATAACCATGATAGTGCAGTTACTGATCGAGAGTCAGATATCCTGGAGAATGAAGACTAGTGGAGATTATGGAATTTCAACTTAGCTATTTAAAATCCTAAGAAAATGATGCTATTAGAGTGCTGTGCTTAATATTAATGTCACCAAATGTGGAAAACATCACAGTGGCCATTGGATTGAAAAATACCAGTTTACATCCCAATCCTAAAGAAAGGCAATGTCAAAGGATATTCAAATTACCAAGCAATTGTGGTCATTTCATAATTGAGCAAGAATATATTTAAGATTTTGCAAGCTAGGCTTCAGCAATACGTGAACCAAGGATTGCCAGAATAGAAGGATGACTTTTAAAGAGGCAGATGAACTAGAGACCAAATTGACACCATTTACTGGATTATGGAGAAAGCAAGGGGGTTCCAGAAACAAAAATCTACTTCTGCTTCATTGAATACACCAAAATATTTGACTGTGGATAAGAATAAAATATGACAAGTCCTCAAAGAGATAGGAGTACCAGATCATTTTACTTGTCTCCTAAGAAAACTGTATGTTGGCCAAGAACTAAATGCAGAACACCTGATTGATTTAAAATTGAAAAAGGAATACAACACTAATGCCACATTATTTTTTAAATTTATATGAAGAGTACATCATGACATCAAGCAAAATTCCAACCTAGTTGAATCACAAACTGGAAATAAGGTTATCAGGAGAAGTATCAATAATTTAGATATGCAGAGGATACACTCTTATAGCAGAAAGTGAAAAATTAAGAAGCTTCTTGAAGAGGGTGAAAGGGGAGAGTATAAAATATGATTTTAAGCATAACATCAAAAATCCTAAGATCTTAGCAACCCATTCCATCACTTTTTGTCAAATAGAAGAAATGGAAGCAATGTCAGAATTTTATATTCTTGGACCCATATGGTGACAGAAGTCATGAAATTAAAAGAGGTTTGTTCCTTGGAAGAAAAGTTATGGCAAATCTGGACCATATACTAAAATGCAGAGGCATCACCTTGCTGACAAAGGTAAATATAATCACAGGTATTGTTTTTTCCAGTAGTAATGTATGTCTATGAGAGCCGGGACTTAGGAAAGCTGAGCACTACAGATAACATGCTTTTCAATTGTGCTGCTTGGACAGCAAGGAGATCAAATCAGTCAATTCTTAGAGAAATTAACTCAGACTATTCACTGAAAGTTCAAATACTGAAGCTGAAAATTTAAATAATGAGCAGAAAGCCTTCATTGAAAAAGACCCTGATGCTGGAATTGATTGAAGTGAAAAGAAAAAAGGGATGGCACAGGATGCTACGGATAAGTAATGTCAAAGAAGCAAGGAACATGAATTTGGACAAACTTCTGGAGATAGTAGAATATAGAAGGTCCTGGAATGCTGCAGTCCATGGGGTCACAGAAAGTCACATGACTGACAAGTAAGAAAATTCCTCCTACCAATTCAGCTCAGCCCTTCTCTGAAGGTTATAGACTCAGAAAGTGTATAAGCATTGACAAATTAGGCAAGGTACCCGCAGTCACATAGTCAGCACGTGTCAGAGGAGGGACCTATACCTAGGTCTTTCCGTATCCAGGTTGGGCAGTCTATCCAGCAAGCAAAGCTGGAAGTCCCCAGAAGGATTCATTTGTTTTTCCAGCCAATCTTATTGATTTCTTCTTAACTAAAGAAAGGGTGCTTGAGCAAAAAAGAAAAAAATAGAAAAAGATCAGTTTAACACCTCATTAATGCTTTATGATTAAGTTGTGGGTCTTCTATGATAATATCAACTACTGAAGAATGGGGGGATCTTTCTTCCTTTTACACTGAGGATTGTCTTTTTTTTTTTTCATCTTGCCAAAGTTCTTATTATGGTTAAAAAAAACAAGAGATCGCGTAAATTCTAAAAGTTTACCTTTGACATTGATTACATTTGCTCTTTTGAAGTCTTATTCACAGCCAGCCCAAATAGCCCTCTGCTATATCCCCATATTTTCAATAGTATATGTTTATCTATCAAAATCATGTTCTGCATCATAAAAGTATTAACAAAGTTATTTTTTTCAATAAGCAGTTGGGATCTGTACAAAGCATCCAATTTGATGGGTTCTTTGTTGACTGGACATAATGTCAATATATTTACAAATGTTTGTACATTTACATTTTACAAATTTATAACATGCACTGGATTGTTGTGGATGGGTGTTTCCCTAATTCTGAAAAAGTGAGAAGAAAACAGCTGCTGGATTTTATATTCTGTTGGTTTTTTTATATATTCAATAAAAAAGCTTCTCATGTGTAACCTGGGCTACAAAAATTGGACTGATTCAGGTTCAGTTTTGTTTTTGTTTTTTTCTGCAGGACCCATGTCCTGAATATAGACTGAAGAGGGAAAAACTTAGATAGATACATGATGTGCCAGATTTTTCCTTCAGCAACAACTTCTAGGTCCTAAAAGCAAAAAAAAAAAAAAAAAAAAAAAAAAAAACTAAAAATATTCTTTTTACTTTTCAAACTGTGTCCAGAACTTATCATAAGGTCACATCTTTGGGAGCTCTCCTGATTTATTTTTAAAGATAAAAAATAAATAAATACTAGAGCTTTCAGTATATTAATTTACAACTGTATACCTGCCTCTGAGTTGTGAGCTTCCTACTTTCAGTAATAAGACAGCTTTCAGCTTTTTTTCTTAATCCATCCCTGACTAAGCAAATAGAGCTCCCCTAAGGCAAAATTGTGAAGGGGGCTAACTTCTGCTCCTATGGTTTGGTTTCTCTGTGTCATTCTGCCCCACTCTACCATGGTCCTTCCTTTTCCTCTTCCAATACTCAATGAATTCTCTTTAAATGTTAGAGGAAGGGGCTCAGAACCATTTAGAATAACTAACAAATTATTGTAGTATTTTGATCTCATTAATGTAATAAATACATACTCCAAAGGTAAATTCACAAGTCATTCACATGTGTAACTTGTGAGAATCTTGTCTATACCCTTCTACCCCTTGTAGCAGAAGTCTTACTCTTCTCCTTTTGCTTTTTCATGAATGCCAGTACAGTATCTGAACTATCTGTTATCCCTTTTTTGGAAAAAGAAACTTCTATTTTGTCTGACCCAATTAAATGTTTCTCTTCCATTAGACTGTCTCTTTCTTGGTCATGTATTCTAAACCTAAATAACATCCCTTCCTTTCTTTCATGCCCTTTCCCTGGGAACTTCTACACTTAGAACATTTTAGGCCCTAAACTTACAATTACTAAGAGACAGTTACCTGTTTGAGACCTTAGAAAGTAAGATATCTGTCTGAGGAGAATGCCTACCTTGCTTATTTAAAAACAAAACAAAATGACACTGGATAGCTCTTATCCTGGAGCCTCCATGACTCTGTACTAATGCCTGGGTTATCAAACTTATAAGATATCTAAGCGTGCCGAGCTGCACTGAAACATATTCCCACAAATTCTAGATCACCATGGAATCTCACTTCATGTTATGGCATAAATACCCCTCTCCCTGAGGTTCCTAGAGAAACCTTTGGTTAATCCTAGCCCCCAGATAAGGGGAGCAGGTTGCCTCATGTGATAGCCTTATTTGGAAATGTCTCTCCTATCCCCATTGTAAGAATATTTATGTGACCAGAGTTTGGAATTTAGGGTCCTTGCATAAGTGGGCTACTTTGGACCTCTCCTTGTTTTGTCATTGTCTTCTGCTTCCTTGAGTGTCTACAATTAAGTCATGTGACTTTATACTTCAATCTACTTTTTAACATGCAGAATTAAAGAGGATAAGATTTTTAGCATTGACTGGCCCATATAATACTTCTGTGAGACCCATATAGTTCCAGAAATAGACTCAGACAATTTGATTTTCCCTTTATGACTGAGTAATCTGTTCTGGTCATACATGCCTTTGTCATTTTCTAAGCCAATTCCTATGGACTTTATCATATTTATTGCGGCAGCTAAGTAGCATAATAGATAGATCACTGGGTATAGAGTCAGAAAGACATGAATTTAAATCTGAATTTAAACATTTTGTGGCTGTGTGATCTTGACCAAGTCACTCAAATCTCTGTTTGCCTCAGTTTCCTCATCAATAATAATAATAACACTTCTAAGGGTCTTTGTGAGGATCAAGTGAGATGATAACTTCAAAGCACTTAGCACAATGTTTGGCACATTGTATGTGCTAGAAAAGTGCTTACTACTACTACTATTGTGACTATTACTACTACTTTATCTCTGTTAATAATATAGTGTCTTCACCTACCATGTAAATTTCCAGTGCCTTCTAGAATATCTGAAATTCTCACTTTTCCCAGATTGTGGCATTATTCAGACTTTAGCTAGCTAGCATTGACTAAGCACTTACTATGGATGAAGCACTGTGCCAAGTGCTGGGAATGCAAAACAAGCAAAAAGAAAGACACTCTTTACCTTCTATTCTGTCATGAAAGCAGCTGAAATGTAAAGGAAGGTACATACACAGGGGCAAGATGGAAAAGTGTAGTAGAGATTTGTGAGTGAAAGTGCGAGAGAAGAGAACTTGGTTGACCAGGGCACTTATTTAAGTAGATGCTCTGGGCAGGAACTCAAAAGTAAAAGGAACGGGACAGCAGGGATAGAAGCATTACAAGGTGATAGAGAAACTATGGCAAAGGTGAAAAAGCCCAGAGATTCAAGATTTGGGAGCAATGCTCAAAGAAGGATGAGAATTGCTAGTTCAGACAAATTCAAAGTAGGTTCTGGGTAGGAATTCAGCAATAGGAGACAGGGCCACCAGGGTGGATGTATCTCCAGAGAGAGAAGGTAGCTGAGAAAAAAAAGAAAGAAAGAAAAAGACAACTCTATGGAAGTCACCAGGGAAGCAGAGAAAACATTTTCTTCATTCTGTTTCTGACCATGTTCAGTTATTGAATTCCTCCCTCATTTCTCCAATAACATAGCCAAAAAATTGATATTCATAAATGTGATCCTGAATCCTCTTTTTCAAAAGGGTTAAGTTATAACCTGGCAGAACCTGCACATTTTGTGGTATACTTGGAATATCAGGAGAACTATATGAAAACCCCTGCACTTTTGCTAAACTATTAGGGATTTAAAAGTTTCACATGATTGTTAGGCATGGAAGGAGTCTTTAAAGCTTTGGAGTTTTACCCTAGATTGGTAAAACAAAAGATCCACGAAAGTCATTAGAGTACAATATCTTGAAGAAGGCAGATGTGGAAATCAAGCATATTTAAGGATTTATAAATGCAGCTAAAAACGAATAATTTGAAAAGTTAAGGTTCAGTCATTTCAGCTGTTTATCAATATTGTTAACTAGATCAGTTCATTCTTCAAGGATTCAGGCTGTATTTTTTTCACTTCAGTTCAGGATGCATTTCATTCAGTCATTTCAGTCCTGTCTGACTCTTTGGGATTGATATTTGGTTTTCTTGCAATGACATAGAGTGGTTTTTAATTTCCTTCTCCAACTCATGTAATGGATAAGAAAACTGAAGAAAACAGAGTTAAGTAACTTGTCCAGAACCACACAGCGAATAAGTTGCTGAGACAAGATTTCAATTCAGGAAGTTGAGTCTTCCTTAATCTAGGAATAGTATTCTATCTACTGTGTCACCTATCTGTTCAGAAACCTTTATCAAGTGTTTATGATTTGCCAGGCATTGTACCAAGCTCTCTGCCTCAGTGACCTTCTGAGAGTTATCATCTTTACTCCTGTTTGCTCAAGAGTTACTATGTGGAAACCATCAGACCAAGTACCATGGATCAGAAAATCGAGTCACTTTGGAGAAACTGACAAAGAATAATCTGTTCAATTAGATTTTTTATTGTAAGTAGATGAGCATGTTATAGGAGCATGTCAATCAGCAACCAATTTTAAAGGCATAAGCAACCATACTGTACAGGTAACAAACTAGACTTATGATATACAATGGGGTTAAGAATAGCTTATATTTGAATGACATTTCAGGATGTGCTATATCCTACCCTTATAGCTGTCGTGGAAAGAGAGAGCACAAATTGTATCCCTCTTTTCCAGAACCTCAACAGACTTAGGAAGCCCACCTTCAGTGATGCAATAACAAGTGGATAGATGAAGGCTAAAGTATTGCTTTCCTGTCTTGTTGTTTAATGTACTTCCTAGGGGATAGAGCCAAGATTGTGTAGAAAAAGCAGACTTACCTGAGCTTTCCCCAAAACTGGTACCTCAGAGTTGTTTTGATTTGCATCTCTCTAAACAATAGTGATTTAGAGCATTTTTTGTATGACTATAGATAGTTTTAATTTCTTCTAGAGGGATGCTTTTGCTGACACCATGGGCAGGGACTCTCTTGCATTATCAATACTCAGATCTGGTACACAGTTCTTCTCAGTTCCAGGACAAGGAGAAGCAATAGTATGCCAGAGCTTATGGCAACAGGAGAGCTTGTACCCTGGTCATACTTCCAGGGTGGAAAAGAGTACTTGTGGCCACCCACAGATGAGAGCACAGGCCAGGAGATTAGTTAACACACCTCTCCCTAGACCAAAAGAACCAAAAACTTACTGGTCTCCAGAATTATCACTGAAAACAACTGGACAAAAACTTGAAACTTGGGATGGTGCCCCCTCCACTCTAGAAGTAGAGCACCACTTTACATTGAGTTAAAAGTCAAGAAATAGGCTGGAAATATGAGGAAAGAGAAGAAAAAGATCCTGGCTGACTACAGAAAGTTACTGTGGTGACAGGGAAGATCAAAACACAAACTCAGAAGAAAACAAAGTAAAAAAATATTCAACATTGAAAGCCTCAAAGAAAAACATGAACTGGTACAGGCCACAGAAGAAGTTGAAAAGGGTTTTTAAAAATCAAATAAGAGAGGTAAAGGAAAAATTGGGAAGGAAAAGATAGCGATGCAAGACAAAGCACGAAAAAGCATCAGCAGCTTGGTAAAAGGAGGCACAAAAATACGGAAGAAATTCACAACTTAAAAAACTGAATAAGAAAGAGGCAAGATGATTGAGAAGAGGCAAGAACTTGGCCTGATCTCTCCCCTAAAATCCTCTGAATGACTTTAAATAATGCCCTAAATAAAATTCGGGAGTGGCAGAACCCACAAAAGGATGGTATTAAACAATTATCTGCCCCAATACAATTCAGAATGTCAGCAAAAAAGGTCTGTTTCAGTGTGGTGAGAGGGGAGTTTAGTCCAGTGCAGGGCACCAGCACAGACTGGGCCCCAGCAATACAGAAGCAGGCACTGGGAGCCCCTGAAATAGCAGCAGCAGAAGCTGCTTCCCAAGCTCTCAGGCAACACGCCGTAAGGGGGTTGAAAGCTGGTCAGGAGAAGGTTACAATAAGTTAAAGGCTGATTTTATTAAAAATAATAAAAGAGATTAAACCGACTTTAAAAAAAGAATAGCAAATTAATAGTATAAAAAATGAAGGGTGAATTTACCACCAATAAAAAAGAAACTACAGCAATAGTTAGGAACTATTTTGTCCAGTGGTATGCCAAAAATTTTGACAATCTAAGTGAAATGGATGAAGATTTATAAAACTCTGAGTTGCCTAGATTAACAGAAGTAGAAATAAAATACTTAAATAATCCTCTTTCAGAAAAGGAAATAAGCCATCAATTAATTCTCCTAAGAAAAAATCTCCAGGGACAGGTGGATTTACAAATGAATTCTACCAAATGTTTAAAGGACAATTAATTTCAATACTATATAAGCTATTTGGGGGGAAAAAAATCAGTCCTTTTACAACACAAATATGGTGCTGATACCTGAACCAGGAAGAGTTTAAACAGGGAAAAAATACAGACCAATTTCCCTTATGAAAATTAAAGCAAAAATTTTAAGTAAGATATTAGGAAAGAGCTTACAGTAGTTTATTGTCAGGAAAATAGACTATAACCAGAGCAATTTGAATCAGGAATGTGGGGCTAGTTCAATATTAGGAAAACTGTCATTATAATCGATGATATCAATAACAAAGCTAACAGAAGTCAAATGATTACCTCAATCGATGTAGAAATAGCTTTTCACAAAAGGCAATACCCATTCCTATTTAAAGCACTAGACAGTATAGGAACAAATGGAGTTTTCATTAAAAAGCTGAACAGTATGTATCAAAATTATTAGCAGACATTAGTTGTAATTGGAGATAATAAGCTAGAAGCATTCCCAATAAGACCAGAGGTTAAACAAGGAAGTCCACAGTCCCCACTGCTATTAAATATTGTACTCTAGATGCTAGCATTAGCAAAAAGAGAAGAAAAAGAAATTGAAAGAATTAGTAGCAATGAGGAAGCAAAGCTATCCCTCTTTGCAGATGATATACTTAAAGAATCCTAGAGAATCAACTAAAAAATCATTTGGAACAATTAACAACTTTAAGAAAAGCAAGATATAGAATGAAACTACATAAATCACCAGAATTTCTATATACTAACAAAACCCAGTAGCAACAGATAGAAAGAGAAATTCTATTTAAAATAACTGGTGACAATACAAAATATTTAGGAATCTGCCTGCCATGACAGACCCAGGAAATATATGAACAGTCAGATCTAATCAATTGGGGAAATAGTATATGTAGGCTGAGATAATATAATAAAAATAACAATTCAACTTAGTTAATTTACTTATCCAGAGCCATATCAAACTACCAAAAATTATTTTATAGAGCTCAAAAAAAACCAACAACAACAACAAAATTCAACTGGAAGGACAGAAGATTCAGAATATCAAGGGAATTCATGAAAATAAATGCAAGGGAAAGTGGCCTAGCTGTACCAGATCTAAAACTGTATTATAAAGCAGCAAACATCAAAACTATTTGATACAGGCTAAAAAATAGATTGTTGAATCAGTGGAATAGTCTAGGTACATAAGGATTGTTCTTCCTTATCAGAATGGGAGGAGATATCTGTTGACCAAGAAAGTAACCTTCTATGGTCTTATTTTTTTCCCTTTTCTGGGCATTTTCCCAGCCAGTTACTTGACTTCTGAGATTCCTTTCCACACCCACCTAGCTTCCAGATCCACCCAGCTGGTGCTTGGGGTCTGAGATTCAAATGCTGCTTCCCAGCCTCAGGGCTTTCAGTGGAGGTGGGGCTGCTATTCAGTGTGCGATTAAGTTCAGGTGCTCAGGTGTGGGCAGGGCTGCTATGCAGTGTGAGATTAAGTTCAGTTGCTTGGGTGGGGGCAGGGCCACCACACCAAACTCAGTTCCCTCAGAGGGTTTATGCAGAGACCTTCAATAATAGATCCTAGCTCCTGCCTGCTTTGGGAGTCCCTATCTACTGCTGCCTCCCAAGGGGGCCTGAGTTATGGAAACACCCTGCTCCCCTCTTGGCCAGCCATAAAGATTCTCTCACTAACCTTTGTGCCTGTGGGTGGAGGTACCTTCTTGGTGGCTAGAGATTCCATCCTTGAAGCCTGCTCGGATCTGCTCCTCTTGGTGCCATGTGGCCAAGGCAGGGCTGGGCTCTGCTCCAGGTCCCGTGCACAATGGACCTTTGGTGTTGGTTTTTCAGGTCTCTCTGGAACAGAAATCTCCTCCACTCCATTGTTGTGTGGCTTCTGCTGCTCCAGAATTTGTTGGGAATTCTTCTTTACAAGTATTTTATAGGCTGTGACTTTGGAGCTAGCATATGTGAATGTTTTTACTCCGCCATCTTGGTTCCTCCCCCTCTAGATACATAAGGAATATGTGAATGTTTCTACTCCTCCATCTTGGTTCCTTCCCCTCTAGGTACATAAGGAACAGTAGTCAATGACTATAGCCATCAATTGCATGATAAAACCAAAGACTCTAGCTTCTGAGATATGAACTCATTATTTGATAAAAAACTGCTGGGAAAATTGGAAGAGAGTATGCAAAAACTAGGCACAGAACAACATCTCACACTCTATACCAAGATAAGGTAACAAAGTGTACACACTTTAGATATAAGGGATAATAACATAAGGGAGGATTATATGATGATAACCTGTCAGTTTCATGGAGAACAGAAGAATTTATGAACAAAAGACAGAGAAGATTCTGAAATACAACATGGACAATTTTGATTACACTAAATTAAAAAAAAAAGAAAAGATTTGCACTAACAAAACAAATGCAACCAAGATTAGAAAGAAAGCAGAAAACTGGAAAACAATTTTTATAGTCAGTGTTAGTGATAAAAGCTTCATTTCTAAAGTATATAGAGAACTGAATCAAATTTATAAAAATACAGGTCATTCCTGATTTGATAAATGGTCAAAGAATATGAACAGGCTGTTTTTAAATAAATAAACTAAAGCCACCCATAGTCATATGAAAAAAAATTGTCTAAATCGTTCTTGATGAAAGAAATGCCAATTAAAACAGCTCTGAGATAACACCTCACACCTATCTGATTGGCTAATATGACTGAAAAGGAAAATGACAAATGTTGGAGAAAATGTGGGCAAATTGGGACACTGATGCAATGCTGGTTGAGTTGTGAACTCATCCAATCATTCTGGAGAGTAATTTGGAACTATGCCAAAAAGGCAACTAAACTGCTACAAAGTTTATTTCCCAATGAGAACAAAATTTTAAAAAAAGGTAAAGCACTCACATATACAAAAATATTTAGAGCAGCTCTTTTGTGCTGCAAAGAATTGGAAATTGAGTGGATGCCCATCATTTGAGGAATGACTGAAAAAATATGGTATACAAACATAATGGAATACTATTGTCCTATAAAATTATTAGCAGTCAGATTTCAGAAAAAACCTGGTAAGACTTACATGAACTGATGCTAAGTGAAGTAAACAGAGCCTGTTAATTAATAACTGTGGTAGATTTATCTCTTCTCACAATACAATGATTCAAGATAATTCCAAAAGACTCTTGGTGGAAAATGTTAACCATTTCAAGATAAAAAACAATGGAGTTTGAATACATATCAAAGCATATTATTTTCACTTTTTTTACTTCTGTTTTTCTTGTGATTTTGCCCTTTTCCTTTGATTCTTCTTTCACAATATGACTAATGTAAAAAATATGTTCAACATGACTGTGCAAACATAGATTGTTTGCTGTCTTGGGAGGGAGGAAGGCAAGGGAGGAAGGAAGAAAATTTGGGACTCAAAGTCTTATAAAATGGATATTGAATATTATCTTTACATGGAATTGGAAAAAAAAAACATTAAAGGAAATAAAGGAGATTGCAACAATATTTTTATTAGCACTGGCAGCAGGTATATATTTCTTTACCTGTATTAAGATCCAAATCACATTCCTGACAGGTAACTACATACTTGGTTCTGAGTCACAATCCTTCCCAGGGTGAGGATAGTAATAGCCAACTAGAGCTTGCAGTTGCAGCGGAGCAGGGATCCTCATAACAGTTCCAGGGCAGAAACAAATGTTTATGGTTACTCACACACTGGCCAGAAGAATAGTAAACGTATTTCTCATGAAATCATACCCCCTTGGAAGAACTGAAAACTTACAGGTTCCTGTAAGTACCTCTGAAAACAGCTACACAATACCCCTAAAGCTTGAGACAGTACACTCTTCATCCTGGAAGAGAGCTTCACTTTAGCAAAGAATTAAAAATCAAGAAATAGTTTGGGAAAATGTGCAAAGAACAGATAAAGTTCTGACTGCAGAAAGTTTCTTGGATGACAAGGAAGATCAAAATATATACTCAGAAGAAGACAACAAAGTCAAACCTTCTATATCTGAGTAGATATAAAAGCTTACTGAAGAAAATAATTATTTAAACATTAGAATTGAGCAAGTGGATAATAATGACTTTATTAGATAATAAGAAACAATAAAACAAAATCAACAAAACTGAGTATAATCATTCAGAGGAAACAAATGGATATTCAACAGAATAGAGGACTTTCAAGGTTTACTGATAAAAAGACAAAAGCTGAGTAGAAAACCCAACTTTCAAATATGAATCAAGAGAAACATTATAAATTAAACAAGAAAGGAAAATAAGGGACAAGGAAGATAATACTTGGGAAACATGAATTTTTTCATTATTAGGGCAGTTAGAAGGCATATACATAGACAGAGCTAACAGACTCAAGTTGAACATGATGAGATTATATATCTAAAATAAAAAATAAAAGAGTGAGAAAGAGGAATGAACTGTGTGAAAGAGAAAGGGAGAGGTACAATGGGAGAAAATATCTTGCATTAGATATGTAAGAAAGAGCTTTTACAGTAAAGGGGAGGATGAAGGAGGAGGGTGGGAATATTTGAGCTTTATTCTCACAGGAAAATTACCTCAAATTGGGGGAGAGAGGTAGGGAGAAATTTTGGAACTCAATCTTCAAAACAAAAGTTAAAATTGGCTTTGCATATAATTGGGGAAAATAAAATAATAAGTATTGACATTAAAAAAAACACACACACACACAGGATAGGCCAAATAGTAAAAGAATCTCAAAAATCCAATTAAGAGAAAAATACCTTGAAAAGTATAATTATATAAATGAAAAGAACTTATGAAAATGCACTGAAGAGAACTCCTTAAAAAAGTAGAAGTGGGGGTGGAGCCAAGATGGCGGAGTAGAAAGACTCATGTATGCTAGCTCCGAACCCACAGCCCATATATTTCCTACAAGAAGAACTCCCCACAAATTCTGGATCACTGCAAGGTGCGCAGAAACACAGTGGAAAAGATTTCCATTCCAGAGAGCCCTGGAGAGCCATCCTCAGGGTCCGTCGCGCCCCGGAAAGCAGAACCCACCCATGCCCTGCCCTGGCCAAGTGGTCCCAGAGGAGCAGATCCAAGCAGGCTTCAGGGATGGAATCTCTGGTGGCCGGGAAGGTCCCTCCACCCACAGACAATACAGGTCAGTGAGAGAGATGTCTGGGTTGGCCGAGAGGGGAGTGGGGTGTCTCCGTGACTCAGGCCCCCTCAGGAGGCAGCGGCGGAGGGAGCAGCAGAGGCAGTGGCAGAGGCAGCAGTGGCGCCCCCGGGACTCCCTGAGCAGGCAGGATCTTCATTACTGAAGGTCTCTGCATAAACCACCTGAAGGAGCTGAGACTGGGAGGTGGCCCTGCCCCCACCTGCTCCATTACTGAAGGTCTCTGCATAAAACCCCAGAGGGAATTGAGCCTGGGAGGAGGCCCTGCCCCCACCCAAGCACCAGAACTTAAGCTCACATTGAATAGCAGCTGGCGCATATAGCCCTGAGACTGCGAAGTAGCATTTGAATCTCACACCCAAAGCACTAGCTGGGCAGATCTAGGTGGGGGTGCAGAGGAATCCCAGAAGCCAAGTAACTGGCTGGGAAAATGCCCAGAAATAGAAAGCAAAATAAGACCATAGAGAGCTATTTTGATGGGGTGCAGATGTTCCCCCGCCTTTCAATTCTGATGACGAGGAAATATTCTTACCATCAGGGAAAGACGTGGAGGGTGGGGCCTCTGTATCCCAGAAAACCCAGGTGGATGTCCGGTGGACTCAGGCCATGGAAAAGTTAAAAAAGGATTTTGAAAAGCAAGTTAGACAGGTGGAGGAAAAACTGGAAAGAGAAATGAGAGAGATGCAAGAAAAGCATGAGAAACGGGTCAGTACCTTGGTAAAGGAGACCCAAAAAAATGCTGAAGAAAATAACACCTTGAAAAATAGGCTAACTCAATTGGCAAAAGAGGTTCAAAAAGCCAGTGAGGAGAAGAATGCTTTCAAAAGCAGAATTAGCCAAATGGAAAAAGAGGTTCAAAAGCTCACTGAAGAGAATAGTTCTCTCAAAATGAGAATGGAACAGATGGAGTCTAATGACTTTACGAGAAACCAAGAAATCACCAAACAAAACCAAAAGAATGAAAAAATGGAAGAGAATGTGAAATATCTCATGGGAAAAACAACTGACCTGCAAAATAGATCCAGGAGAGACAATTTAAAAATTATGGGACTACCTGAAAGTCATGACCAAAAAAAGACCCTTCATCTTCCATGAAATTATGGAGGAAAACTGCCCTGAGATTCTAGAACCAGAGGGCAAAATAAGTATTGAAAGAATCCATCGATCACCGCCTGAAAGAGATTCAAAAAGAGAAACTCCTAGGAACATTGTGGCCAAATTCCAGAATTTCCAGGTCAAGGAGAAAATATTGCAAGCAGCTAGAAAGAAAAAATTCCAGTATTGTGGAAATACAATC